>OY747132.1:45010907-45670621 GCA_963556465.1 Berberis vulgaris
CCAAACATTGATCTCATTGTCATGCTTTGCTAGTTTTATAGTGTACATTTTCATGATTTTGGTGCAACAAAAATACCTCAATAGTTACTGGACAACGAAAAATTCACATAATTACAGGCCTAACTAGTCAACCGGGTTTAGGATACACAATTGAAACAAAACAATAATTAGCAATGTAGGACTATGATCTCTTGGCAGTGGGGTGGATTTACACGGATACTGCCATGCATGCTCTAAATGGGGCAAATTCGAGATTCAAATGACATCCGTCGTGGATTCGAGACGGATAAGAATTTGGCCATATTCGCCCACGGATATCCGTTTATACATAGGGTGAACCTTGTGAGTATAAACTCCAATAGAATTATTAACCTTTCAACACTTCAAGAATACAAACTCCCGAGGTAGTAAGACATTTTCCCTCAATTTCTTACCATCACACAAGCCTTCCGAATCACAAATAAAATATCTCAATGGTTGGCTGAGATGGTTATGACAATTCTAAGGTATTCCTTGCCTCTGTATTGCCACATGCTTTGGTAGTTGTGAATCAAGAAAGAGGACGGAGGAGATGGTGGTGTTGATGGTTGGATTGGAGAAGATGAAGGTACATGATCGAGGGGTTGAGGATGGTGGAGGTGTTGGTTCAGAGAACACAAAAAACCCTAGACCCTTCCTCTTTTGAAATCTCAAAGATGCAAAAATTTAACCCAATTTTTTTTTTTTTTTTTCTAACTGGGCTGCAACAAAAAGATGGTGGCGAGTTTAGTGCTGGGACCTCACGAATGTGATGAGTTGGAGTGGGATTAGCTACTAATTTAGGACTAGCTACGTTGCCTTAAAGTTTTGGAGCATCTAACATAGGGTTTCTTAGCCTTCAGGTTATACAAACCTTAAATAAAACATTGATAAGAAATCCTAGAGGATACAAATTGTTTTTTCTATGTCTTGGTCGCGATATGAGCATCACATGTTGATTTTTCAAACTACACAGTAGCGCATTACGCTTGTCATGGACATTATCCTAGCATAAAAATACGTTCAAGAATGACTAAGCAAAGTATGCTATTGTGAATTTTGTTGGCTTAAATCATTCTCGAGCAACATTATGCATAACGGAAAGCACAGTTAAGTGGTAGAATATATAAGATTTTAGCTTGGTCCTTATTTTGGCAAAAAATATCAAATAAAAATAAAAATGGTGATATAACAGATATGCATTCACCTATACATCTTCCTCATTCTAGTATACCTTTCCAACATATACATGATACATAGAGTGAATTTTTAGCTGAATGCATACCCACCCAATATGAATCCGCCTCATTCTATTTTACTATACTTCTTCAGCTGCTGGCTTATTTGGTCAAAACTAGGGTTTGCAAAAAACCGAGAAAATTGACATAATCAACCGAACTAAGTCAATTTGGTTTTCCATCTATAAAACCCAATCCATTCGGCTTGATCCAGTAGGTATATAACTGTTCAAAGGCCAGTTTTTGGTGAAATTTTTGATATATTGGGCTATGTTTTAAGGTGTTTGGGTTTGTGAAAATATATTTAATTGATGAGATTTTGTCTAAAACCTAGTTGAATTGAGGGGTGCATAGGCCTAGTCATAATGTCAAAGATTTGGTCGTGCAAAGGTGCATATTTTCCATTAGCAACCCACCCTTTCAACTACCTAGCACGGGATGGGTAGTGAATTTTTAGCTGCCCATTTTGGTTCGTTAGAATTTGAATGAGCTTTGGGGGTTCATTTTCATGTTCCAATGGATGATCCAAAATTCAATGGGTTTGAGGTTTCAACTCAATCTGTTACTAGAAAAGAGTATGGGTTTGGGTGGAGCCAAACACTCCAAATAGTCTTGAGCATCTAGTGAAAACGAAAATTCCCAAATTTTACAACCAGGTTTTGCAACGATAGTGTAGAATATGAAAGGATTTTTGGACCAATTTCTAAAGATTTTGTTCAAGAGACCCATTGAACCAAACCCACCTTCAAGCTCAAATGGGTCCGTCCACCCTTTTGTGATTCAGGTTGAGGTTTCCATTTCAGAGATCCTCTTGGTGGATGCAAATAAATAAGATGAGGGACATGAGACCAAAATTAGAAGCAATGTAGCAGCATTTAGTGTTGGAAAAATTGGAGAATGCAAAGAAGAGATGCGAATGTGTTGCAGAGCGAAGCTAAAAAGGCATACCTAAGATCACCCATTCATTTTGGCAAGCAAACTCTACTCAAATTGGTGGTCAACTCCTCCCAACTTAAATTCCTCATTCATTTATCTTTTCACCACCAATTACCAAGTCCAATCAGGAAAACAAAACACCAATAATATATGTTTGTTTAATTACACACTTGTATACAGGCAGGCACCGAGGAGGTATATAAGTAGGGACAGGCAACTGCATCCTGCATTCATTTTCTTCCCCCTTTCAGCAGTCCAACAATAAGATCTCCAAAATCTGTCCTCAGCTGGTGATGGTGCCATCAACAAGACCGAGTTCGAGAGAGAAAGTTCAGTAGCAAGGACGTCTTTCCTCCCTTTCCCTAAAAAGGGATTTAAGCGTTCAGTACTTGGTGCCTCTGCGACTACTGGAAGCTCTGGAACATCAGATTGGAAATCAAACTTGAAGATATTTGCAGAAAAACTAAAGGACAAATCCACCACTCCCGCTGCTAGGTACGGTGCATCCGGACACCCAACCTGATCTGATCTGTTCACGCTTTTGATGCACGCCATGGTCAATAGTACGAAACCAGCGAGGGCACTCCATCCCCTTCGCGATGCGTGCAGGACAGGGAAGGCACGCATCGCGAGGGGGATGGAGGGTCCTCCCTCCCTCGTTGGTTTCCTCGACACTTAGAATTTCCCTTGAATTGAATTTGATTTTTTAATTTTTAAATTTTTTTTTTTTTTTGCAGATCGAACGAGCGAGAGGAAGAAAACCCTAATCAAATCTGAGTGTGTTGGTTTTCAATTGAGGAGAGGGAGATATCGAACAATAATGAAAGAGTAAAAGAAATGTTTTATTTCCCATTTTGCACCTTGATGACTATTCCTGTTTAACCCACATTGGTTCTTGTCTAATCCGAGGACCGTAAATTCAATTATGTTGACTCACAAAATTCATTCAAAATTTTTCAAATTGTCTAATTTACCCTTATGCACGTGGTTTGTTCATGTTATTAAAATGATTTTTTTTAACAAAAATGGGGGCCAATTAGGAATTATATACAAACTAATATCCCATGAAATGAGTTTTCACGAAATCTCACCAAAGTTTTCGTTTTATACAAATTACAAAAAAAAGGAAAAATATAAATTTACATTTTTTTTCAAAACAATTTGGGGTTTTTTTTCGTAAGATTCGGGTTTTTTGCCAAAAAACACAAAACTCAGTGACCAAAATTTCATTTTTTTGATAAATTTCAGAGTTTTTTTTTCTTTGTAAATTTCATATTTTTTATTTTTATTTCTAATTATCATCTCTTCTAACTATTTATTGATTTTTTAAACAAAACGAAATCACAATCCTTGATTGGCTCCCATATTTGTTAAAAAAAAATTAGCCGTTTTAAAAACATGTGCAAACCACGTGCATAAGGGTAAGTTAGTCATTTTGAAAAAAATTGGATGAAGTTTGTCAGTCAACGTAGTTGAACTCGTTGTCATAGGGGTTAGACTGGAATACAATAACTAATGAGGGTCAAATAGAAATAATGGAGGCCAAATGGAAAATAATCCTTAGAAAAAAGCCATGTGATAACAAGAAGAATGAGGAGGGAGGGGTTTTCTTTCCTTTTGCTTTGTTCGAGAGAGAGATCTGAAAGATAACCCGACCCACTGGGTGAATCAACGTTTTCTAATACAAACTAGGAAGAGTTCTAAACTATGATGTCCTTGGATTGCTTGCGTGTCAATGGTTGCTACATGTAGTCAATATTTATTTGATTACATGTTTTTAAATACTTTTGAGACAAATCCCTGCCAAATTCCAACTCAAATAATTTAAGTACATGGCATCGTCAATTTGTTTTTAGTAATTTTCATTAGTTAAACCTCATTTCACATAAGAAAATAATAATTATTAAAGAGTTTAGCCATATACTTAATTAATGATAGTTACTTATTAATTAACTATGACTCATCACTCCGCCTCCCTTCAACACAAATCCTGGCTCCGTCACTGGCATTTTTCCATAGTTTAATAGTGATTTTTTTACCATAGTTTAGTAGTGATTTTTTTAGGATGCTTCCAGCCAATTCCTATATTAGACTTGTGAGACTTTGTTAGCCTTTAAATAAGATCTTCTTCTTAGGGTATTGATCATCCAATAGAGTTACTAATCAAATTTCGTAGTTTAGTTGGTATGACATTTTAGTTTTTGTCAAGGCAGAGGATGAAACCGTAATTTGATTATTCTATTTTGCATAACTTTCGCTCTTTTACGATTATTATATTCATTTGATCTTTCATTTTTATGTCATGTATGATTGATAGTTAGGAAAGTTATTGTATTAATTGTGGGTTTGAATGTGTATGTCTAATACTAATTGATTTGATTATATGTGTTTTGGTTAACTTTTATGACATATAATGCTTATAAACTAGAATTTTATAACCAAGGAAAGTTTAATGTCTTTGATGATCAAATAGCGTAATTAACATTAAATTATCCATCTTTGTTTAATCTCTGGTTGCAGTTGTGACAATAAAGTACCACCCCAAATGCATACACATCGCTCTTTGCTGTATCACTTCCAGGTTTACCATTTTTAGGAGCACTGTAGCCTATGCAGCTAGTAAGCAGTCCAGCAGCCTTGAACTTAATGTTGTTCCTGGTGAGAGGCCTGAGAATATCTACGGTCTACCCCAATATCAGAGACACGAGGCATGAGCTCATCATCAAGCAAAACATTCGAAGCCTGTAATTTGCCATGAATAATGTGGCAAGCATACCGAGTGCACATAATTCAAAGCTTCAGCTACTCCAAGAGCAGTTCTGATGCGATTACTCTAGGATAGAGGTTTATTGCAATGTAGTGCCTTTTCAAGTGACCAGTTCCCAACATATTCGTAAACAAGGAAATGTTGCCTATACTCTGCATTGTATCCCATGAGTGTCACAATATTAGAGTGTCTCAGTTGGACAATATTCCAAATCACATCCAGGAACTACTCATCTTCCTGTATTGACAATTTTTCTGTTTTATTGTCCCTTGCAGTCAAAATTAATTTGGCCATATGAAAACTTTCTTTTGTAAACCGAACCAAGGAATCCCTCTCCTAGAAGGTTATCTTCACTGAACCTGTTAGTAGCTAAATTGTAGCTCTGCTTCAGTATACATTTCTGGAACCAATGGTTTTCGGGCACTACCCGTGACATAACTTCTTATATCCAATTATTCATCTATGTCTGATGGAATGGGAAGTGAACTATCAGTGCTACAGAAACTTTGCGACCCGTATACTGGGAATTTTTCAATATGTATAAAAATGATGACTACCACACTAGCCACAAGAACTACTACTCCAAAAATACTAGATAAAACTACCAATCCAAGCCTTCTTTTGGATTGTTCACTTTGTTTGAGATTAGGAAAGCTTTCAAAGGGACTCGAGTGTGTAAACGGGGGCTCAATGATATTGTGATGACCGGACATAGTCCTCATTGGGTAATTTTATGGAGGATAATCACCTACTGTTTGAACTAAAGGATGGAGCACCTTAAAATCTTCAGCAGCTATAGTGCAATGGGAATGTACAACCTCGAATGGTGTATTCCTGATGACTGTAAACAAAAGCTGAAGATTCAGTACACCAATTTTGGCATCAATAATCAGAAACTGACATAAAGCAAGTATGGCAGTAGGCTGTAATTCTGGATATTTTTGCTTCTTGTTTCCATGACTACAAGCAACGAGAATGCATAAGAGACTAACTTCATTAGCCTTTACACCTGATTCTTGCATCCACCCAAACATCTCAATCACTCGATCAGTAGAACCATGTTGAGTATAGCCTGATATTATTTTGCAGTCCAAGATACAAAATCCGGAGTAATAATCCCATCAAAAACTTTCTTGGCATCCTCGAGACACCCACATTTGGAATATGCATGCACAATTGCATTGTTCAGACTCAAAAGTTGCAAACCATATCCAAGTTTCTCGACCACGACATGAACTTCTTTCCCGAACTTAAAACACTCCAAATCTACAATGGCATTGAATACATTAAGATATGAGACATGATCTGAGATATGACGAACTTAAGATATGAGACATGATCTGATCCAACATTCTTCAAACACTCTGTAGCAAGGATATATAAGGCCTTCCCACTTTATCCACCCTGAGAGTAGCCTACAATCAATACATTCCAAGGCATTTTCATCCTACAATAAAAAAAATGCTTATCAAACACCAATCTAGCATCCTCCAAACACCCACACTTAGAATACATATCAATGAGTGCAGTCCCCACATGAACATTAGGCTCATAATCTCTGACTCAAGATATTAGGCTAAGCATAACACACTAAAGAATACATCCACTTTCATCGCCATCATTTATTGCATCTTGACTATACTCTTTTTTAATAACATATTTCAAGTTGTGGTAAACTTCCACGCCCATCTTCTTTGCCTCTGAGAAAGAAGAAACACCTGTTGGAATGATCATGAACTCCTGCATTGCGAGTTTATTTCCTGCATGTAAACCTCCATTGATGAGATTGAAAATTGGGACTGGCAGCACCAAAGTCTTGTTTCCAGCAAGGTTAGCAATGCGCTTGTAAAGAGGAATCTTTTTCAACACTTCTAGAATTGCATTGGCTCCAAGCTTTTGTTTGCACCAACCCCATTCATTTACAGTACCATCAAGTTGTTGTACCATGATAATTACCAGTGTGATCTGCTGGGTCATTTTCGATCAATGCAGAGGCAATGATTGTATTGACATTCGCAACAGCCTTCAGTACACCTTTTCCAAAGTAGTCTCAACCACCATCTCGCAGTTAAATGCTTCATAGATACATGTTGATGCACCACTTGTAACTGTAGTAACAAAATTTGTCTTACAAATCCCATAACCAAGTGTTGTTGAAGTGTAGTCATGCAACAATCTCAAAGGCATTAATCCAGCTTTTCTGTTGTATTAAATAAGCTCGTCTCTGCAAGTCCGTGAAATAGGACAGAACCCCAATCACACAATAAAAAATTGATGTTTCCAAATTCTTCCTAGTTATTTCCTTTATATGTGCAAGAAGCATTGCCATAATTTGAACCGGTGTGTCACGATCCTGAACTTTCATCTTAACCTTTATCCGAGAAGAGTAAGTGACCCCTTGAAACTGATTAGTCTGCATTTGTTCAAGTATTTCAAAAGCCTCGTTTAAAAGCTTTGTAAGCAATGAGTCTCAAGAAGCAAATCTTCTTGCAGACATTTCATCAAATACCTTCCATGCACATTCCGATTCTCCACTGTATCCATCAGCAGCTAAGACCATCAGTATCTTACGTTCCCCATCTCATTAGTTTCGCACTCAGGAGCAACCACATTGGCCAAATGTGTTTGTTCAGTACCAGTTGGTCCACATTTTAGAACTTCTTTCCATGACCTTCTAATTCCCTGGAAATATTCGGGCATCCACAATGGAAGAACAACAATTTCTTGCTTCACTTAGGCAAGCAACATCATCCAATCTAATTCCAAGTCTGGTATCGAGAACATCCCTTTCTAACATGGCCTCCCAATCTGGATCAGTTGTCTTTCCTTCTTCATAATCACCATTCACTGAATCACTACTCTTGGTAGAATTGGACTTGTTCAATCAAGCAGTTCCAGTAACCTCTTGATTGTTATGAATCAGTTGAACAACATCCAATCTCTTCTCTTGAGCCTTTTGAGACGAGTCCATCTTTTCAACTCAATTTTCAGGAGTTCGATATATCCCGATATCTCTATCTGGTTCTTCCTAGTCTCTTCCATGAAAGCTTCCATCTCTTCTGATATGATTTCCACGGTTGTTCGGTTGGTAGATTGTAACGACTTTGATACCAATTGTCAGGAGGGAAATGTTCATAACTAAGACCGTGACATAAACAACGCTTTTATGATAACTATTTTCCCATAACCAACACTTAGGTGATAACTATTTTGTCCTTAGCTTCCTAAGTAGCCTAAAACCCGAATTAAAAACCATGGTACAATTATTCAAACCTGCTACTGTCTCCCAAGCATTCTCCCTTGCTAGAATGCATGAAGCATCACTTCATAAACAACCATCCAACAAAGGTTCTTCACCTTATGCCCACAACACAAGAAACTACACCTATTCCACTACCAATAATAATCCTAGAACAAATGCATTCAGGCCTCAAATCTCAAATCCACAGTTTTACAGTCAGTCATCCAACAATTCATCAAAGCCTCCAACTTCACATAACTCCAACAACACTGTCAGGTTTGCATCAAATACACCACCCATTAAAAGACTTACCCCAATTCAAATGAAGGCCAGGAGAGATAAGAGACTATGTTATAACTGTGAAGAACTTTACAAACCAGACCATGTTTGCAAACACCAGCACCTATACATGTTAGTACCTAATGATGAAATTACTGAAGGAGAAAAACCAGATTTAGCTTAATATGAGAACTTAATGCAAGAAATTCAGACAGACATGGAGGTCTCCCTACATGCTATTCATGGTAGTGTGGCTACTAACACCTTGCTACTCAAATGGCTATTAAAAAAAGGACCATCTCCATCTTAATTGACACTTGTAGCACCCATTCAATTTTTAATCCTAGGGTCATCAAATACACTAAATGGCCTACTAATTTGACACCCCAAATGGTAGTTAGGGTGGCAAATGGTGAACAATTAATTAGCAATGAATTTGTCCAAGATTAAAGTGGAACATGCAGGGGATACCTTATGAAGGAAGTGTTAGATTACTGCCTCTAGGAGGCTATGGCATGGTTTTTGGGGGAGATTGACTTAGACAGTTTGGTGACATCAAATTGAATCTACATAAATTACAAATGACAGTAAAGATTGAAGTGAGAAACATCACCTTACAAGGTTGTTCAGATACCGGCTCTTTATGTCAGATGTAAACTAAAAGGATCACCAAATTTCTAAAAAAACATTCACCATCATTCCTTGGGCAATTATTCTCTTTAGAGGCATCTACCACAACCACAACACCACCTCCCATTTTGAAATCCTTACTAAATTTTTTTTGATATTTTTCAGAAACCTACCTTATTACCCGCTTCTAGATCATTAGATCACAAAATTCCACTTAAAGCTGATTCCTTGTCTCCATCAAAAAACCCTTACAAAGTGGCTTATATGTAGAAGAGTGTCATTGAAAACCTGATACAAGAAATGCTAGAAACAGGTATCATACAACACTCTCATAGCCATTTTTGCTGCTCCAATACTTTTAGTTAAGCAGAAAGATGGTACTTGGAGGTTCTGTGTAGACTACAGGAGACTTAATGACATAACAATTAAGAATAAGCTCCCTATGCCCCTTATTGATGAATTACTAGATGAGCTCTAGGGTTCAACTATCTTCTCCAAGTTAGATCTGAGATCGGGATATCACCAAATCCTTGTAGATCCCTCAGACATCCACAAAACAACTTTCAAGACACATCATGAGCATTTTGAATTTAGGGTGATGTCATTTGGTCTCACAAATGCCCCACCTACATTTCAAGTATTGATGAACCATATTTTCTCCCCATTTCTCAGAAAATTTATGTTTGTATTTTTTGATGACATTTTGGTCTACAGTTCTTCTATGGAGTTACACTTGGAGCATCTACATACGGTCTTAACTACACTAAGAAAACATTCACTCCGTGCCAAGTTGTCTAAATGCTCTATCTTACAACCTAAGTTGGAATATCTTGGTCATATAATTAGTTTTGATGGAGTAGAAGCTGACCCTGCAAAAATTACTGCAATGACTAGTTGGCTTATTTCTACTAACTTAAAATAACTCCGGTGTTTCCTAGGCCTTACTGGGTACTATAGGAAATTTATCAAGAATTATGGCTTGATTGCTCAACCCTTGACTGCTCTCTTGAAAAAGAACTCATTCACTTGGACAACCAATGCCACTCTAGCATTTCAACAACTCAAGGAAGCCATGTGCACAACTCCTGTGCTTAGCCTTCCTAATTTTGCTCTACCTTTCATACTGGAGACTGATGCATGTTCCAAGGGAGTGGGAGCAGTACTATCACAGTTAGGGAGGCCTATTGCCTATTTTAGAAAAGCCTTGGAACCTAAGGACCAAACCCTATATACATATGAGAAGGAGTTACTTGCTATAGTCATGGCTATCCACAAATGAAAGACCTACCTTCTTGTATCCAAATTTCAGATATATACTGACCATCAGAGTATTAAGCACTTTCTCTCCCAAAAATTCATCACTATGACTCAACAAAGATGGTTATCAAAGTTATTGGAGTTTGACTATGAAATCTTCTACAAAAAAGGAATAGAAAACCAAGCTGCAGATGCTATTTCTATATGTGTTGATCCTAATGCTAACCTTATTGCAACTACCACAGTTACACCTCAATGGATTCATGAGGTCCTACACAACTATGAGAATGATGTAACAGTCCAGACCCTGATACAACAGCTCAATAACAGGGTACTTCATGTCCTCCTTGCTCCTTACATAATGGGATGCTGAAATACAAGAACTTGGTTTATATTGGATCACAAGGAGCACTTAAGACACATATTTTGAAGGATATACACAGTTCAGCTACTGGGAGGCACTCGGGCATTACTGCTACCTATAAGAGGATCAAACAATACTTCTTTTGGCTAGGGTTGAAGACCAATGTGATTGAATTGATCACTAACTGTGATATTTTTTAGAGAAACAAGGCATACCAAAGTTCTTATGGAGGGCTACTACAACCCCAACCCATTCTGAACCATGCTTGGCAACATGTTGCCATGGATTTTGATGCAGTCATTTTTCGCTCCCTGCTTTGACCTAGTCCTGCTGACCTGCACAAGGAACGCACATGAGCCACAGACCACCATTGTGGTGGCCGATGACACTCCGATGCTGAAGTCAGATAGGGATCTAAGGAAAGTGTAATGCTGTAAACAGGTAATTTATAGCGTATCTTAGCTTACCAACCTCATGTCTTATTTATAGTCAGGGGTCTTGGTTCGACCAGGCCATCGATGGCGTAGTATAAGAAGAAAATATTTGTGGAGATCATTCTCTAATTAGGAGTCGTATTGTAGAAGGGAAGTTTCATGTTATCCCCGTATTCCTAGATACGCGGGAGATAGTTCCCTATCTGAGGGTAATCCAGGGGAAGTTTCCTTGTGTGATATGTACTCTGGTATTTGCTTCCTAGTTGGAAGCGGAGAGTTGCTATAGTTGCCTGTCCGAAGCTGATCCTTGAGATACTTGCCTTAGTAGGGCTTACGGGTATTGAGGATAGTTATGAGACGCATGGGCTTAGCAAGTTGTAAGAGTTCGGGTCCGTTTTGCGGACTTCATTGAGCGGGCTTAGAACCACTTGGCCAGATCAGTGTTGGGCTGATGCTAGGGCCCGTAATTCCTCGAAATCATCATGACACGTGTATGGCTCAGGGATGTGACCATTTTGGTGTATCATCAGATTTCATAGAGGGCCTTCCCCCTTCTCACAATCGCACTATTATCCTGGTTGTAGTGGATAGACCATCCCCTTGACGCACCCTTACACAGCTTCAAAGGTGGCTGAACTTTTTCTACACAATATCTATAGACTTCACGACCTCCCATCCTCAATAGTTTCTGATTGTGATAAGGTATTTATCAGTGCCTTCTGGCATGACCTTTTTGTTGCCCTAGGTACTAAACTAAGCTTCAGTTCATCCTACCACCCTCAGACAGACGGTCAGACAGAGAGAACTAACTCATGTCTAGAGACTTACTTGCAATGTATGACAGGGAATGCTCCATCACAATGGTCAAGATGGATTTATCTCGCAGAATTTTGGTTCAACATTTTTTACCATACTAGTCTCTAATCAACACCCTTCAAAGCCCTCTACGGGTACACTTCTCCTCTCATGGCATTATCCTCAGGCACTCAGCTATCTATCTAAGATGTTCAACAATATCTGACTAAAATAGACCATATGCTCAACATAATAAAAGAGAAACTGAGCAAAGCACAAGAATGCATGAAATTCTATGCAGATAAAAAGAGAAGTGAAAGAGTTTTTGAGGTTGGAGACTAATTCCAGCCTTATAGACAATCGTCCATCAATCTTCACCGAAATATGAAATTAGCAGCTAAGTTCTATTTAAATGCTGGATAAAGTGGGTAAAGTGGTCTATCGTCTACAGTTGCCACTATAATCACGCATCCACCCTGTGTTTCACGTGTCACAATTGAAGAAGAAGCTCAGAGCTACAATCATTCCATCCCCTTTATTACCCTTGGTCGACCATTAGGGTAACTTTCAAGCTGAACCAGTGTCTGTGTTAGCTCGCCGATTGGTGCCACGTTACAACCATGTTGTAACCCAACTTCTCATATAGTGGTCTAACGGTTCTTCAAAGGATGCTACCTGTGAAGATCTTGACAACATTCGTGCCATGTTTCCTTCCTTCAATTCTTGAGGACAAGGATTACATAGAGTGAAGGGTATTGTCACAACTGCAACAAAAAAATAGAAGAAAAAGAAGTGAAAAACAAGCGGGAGAAATAGGCGCAAAACAGGGCGCCAAATCAAAATAATTGAAATTCAAAAGAGGGGTAGTTTGGTAATTAGTCCAGAAGCTGTTAGTTGAGTAAACAAGATAGAGTCAAGTGTCATTAATCAGACGGTTCTGTTTTGTAATTTAGTTATCACTGTAGCTATAAATAGAGGTAGAAGGGAAGAACAATTTATCAAGTTTAGCTAAGTAACAGAGGTCTACTGGTTCTGTAAAAGCCTTTATAAGAGTCTGTAATTCCCTATTTTTGTATTCAATCTATCCAATTTCTTCAATATCTATTTCCCATTTCTTCATTCTCTGTTTTCTTGATTCAAATAGTCTACAAACTTGACAGAGATTGAGGTGTGGGTGTCGAAAACTCCACTCCATCAATGGAGCTTTCTTGCAGTCTTTGCACAGTTCCCTGTTCTCGATCAAAACGTCCCCTTTTGACCTATTTCAAAACCCACCTTGTTTTCTTGCTTTAGAGCAATGCTAGCTGTCGAGGGAGTGGGCGAGGAAAACAGCGAGGGGAGGGCGCTGGAGGGGGTGGGACTGTCCATCCCCCTCGGGATGCGCGCTTGAAAAATGAGGGCACGCATCCCGAGGGGGGTGGACGGTCCCACCCCCTCCAGCGCCCTCCCCTCGCTGTTTTCCTCGCCCACTTCCTCGACATTTAGAATTTTCGATTCAAATAAAATGAGGAAGAAGAAATTTTAACTACAAGAGATAAAAAGAAAAACTTTTCAATCTTATCTCCTCCTCTCTTCCTCCTAATAATGGCTGATGTCACATCCAGCACACACGAATTCAATTCAATACACAGAACCAATAAAAACATTATTATTGAAAAGGAGAGAGAAAACCTTCCTCTCAGGTGGACCACAACCTAAAGCCCAAGGGGAACCATTCTCCGAATATTCAACACCCATACAACACACCACGTTCGGTTCAGTTTTGTCGGGTGTAGGGGAAAAGAAATCCGAAATCGAACCGTATTGCATTTGGTTCGGTTCGATTTTATTATTCGATTTTCATTCGGTTCGGTTCGGTTAGATTCGTTTCGGTTCGGCTGGTTCGATCAATTTTCGGTGACCAATTAACACCTCTAATACACATTACTATATACTACTGTTGATTCGTGCACTTGCGCATATACATTTAAAACTAGGTTTTGCAAATTTCACATACATATTAATCCTTCTTGATCTCCTTTTAAAAAACTTGATCATCTTGATTTTCCTCAACCTTGGCCATTTTTAGGCTCTGTCTTCTTTGAATTTGACTTGGACATGCTTCTTGAATTTCCTTAAAGTCCTTCATCGTTGTTTACTTGATCGATTATTCATAAATCTCCATGAGTTTTCTTGATCACTTAAATGATCATTCCCTTTCCTAAGCAAAAAACTCTATTTTGACTCAATTTTTTGCACTCAATTAAACATTGTGATATCCAGTGTTATTATGACGATGTCACAAATGTTGCCACATCATTGCTCAATGTACTTTTGTTTTAGTAGAAGTAGTGTTTCCTAAATCACTCTACCCAAATTGCTCAATGCACTTGACTTTGTAATTAAACTAGGCAAGAACTTGTACATTTCATTCAAGACCATTGTATTAATAGTCAATATTATTGTTCATAATTCACAAATATATTATTTGTTGAGTCCTAACTATGTGTGTGTGTGGTGGGGGCGCAAATAATTTTTTTATGAAAACCTACATAACAATTTTTTTTGCAATTTAAGGCTCTGATTGGTACACTATAAAAAAATTTATTTTGCAAATTGATGCAGATGCATTAGTTTGCAATGCATTACTTTACAGGTGCTTGGTGGTAACTAAAGAAAATTGATGCAAATTGTGGGTGGTGTTGATGACGGTAGTAGTTTTAATTGTGGCATAGTCATAGTGGGTTGATTGTGGCTGTGGTAATGGTGATAGCGAATGTGGGCGATAATGGTGGTGATGTTGGCAATGGCAGTGGTGGTGTGGCAGCGGTCATAATGGTTGTGGTGGTGGAGTTATGGTGGTACTAGCGAATTTGGTGGTGGTTGTGGTGAGTATGCTATGGTAGTGGTGATCGTGGAGGTGGCGGTGGCAGTGGTGGTTGTTATGTTATGTTGGTTGTGGTGGTGGCGCATGACATCGACAATTATTGTGGTAGTGGTTAGGTGGTGTTGGTTATGGTTATTGTGCTACGGTAGTGGTGGTGGTTGTGGTGAGTATGCTATGGTAGTGGTGATCGTGGAGGTGGCGGTGGCAGTGGTGGTTGTTATGTTATGTTGGTTGTGGTGGTGGCGCGTGACATCGACAATTATTGTGGTAGTGGTTAGGTGGTGTTGGTTATGGTTATTGTGCTACGGTAGTGGTGGTGGTGGAAGAGTTGGCAATGGTGTTGGTGGTTGTTATGGTTGTCGTGGTGGTGGCATGCGGCGACAACACTTATGGTGGTAGTACTGAAGGTGGTTTTGGTTGTGGTAATTATGCTACAGTAGTGGTTGTGGTGAAGGTGGCGACACTAATGGTAGTAGGAATGGCGTGGTGGTTCTGATGGTTATGGTATGGTGGGCATGTTAGTAGAGGCGATGGTAGTTGTGAAGGTGGTGGTGATTCGGGTGTTTATAAAAGAGTTGGAAGTAGTATTCAAGTAAGAGGAGATGATGAAAGTTTTTTGCAAAGTAATGCGAGAGATTTTTTTCCACATAGTTTTGCAGAATTTATAACTAAGAGATGAAGGTGTCTTAAATTTAAATTATGTTAACCATTTTCGTAAAGTCAATCAAGCACCCATATTTACATAACTGTCGTAAAATCGTAAAATTTTGCATTATGCATTCTTTTATCGTTTACCAAGCGGAGTCTTAAATCTCATTGTTTATAAATGTTGGAATATGGTGTTGCAACTCTAGAGTAAACTTTTTGGACAAAGTGTTTAACCGATTTAATTGAAATCAAATAAAACAATCAATAAACTCATAATGTGATTTGGTCGACTAAGGTCTTGGTCTATCAAAATTCAAATCAGAACCTGATTTTGCTTTTGTCAGTCCTAAAACCTTAAAGACAGTTTGAGTACACTATGAATCCTTCGATGCGGTTGCGAGGTCACATCCACTCCCACGGAAGGGCTTGAATTGAGAAGTTTTAGGGCTTAATAAATTTATCTCATGGTTGACACTATGTATTTGATTTATTATTATTATTATTATTATTATTATTATTATTTTGTATTCGATTGAAATTCTCTCAATATTACCTTTACAATCACTCTCTAAGGTGAGGTTAAGTGGTGGAAGTTATCCATGTTTTCAATAAAGGCATAAATTAATTACAAAGCTTCTTCAACCTAGTTGATCTCTCTACCTTTCTTTTAAACTCTAGGGATGCCTATTGAGAGAATAAATAAATGTTTCTATCTAAGTGGGAGATTTTTATTTATTACATTTATTTTTTGAATCTGTACAGTTCTTGTGGACTAGGCTTGATCCTTAAACAACTTTCAAATGAATATTTAATGATGTTGACTTCCCTAACTTAGTCAATGTCCACTCGGTTGGTCGACCAGGCCTTGCCATTTTGCAAGTTTTATTGCTCTTCCATTTCCATTCTTCACTTGACCCAGGGTTATGCTTGACTTGTTGATATGCTTGTTTAAGCTTTGACTTTGATCTTCATAGCTTTGACTTTCTTCAAATTTCGAATAACACAAGAATGGTTTTACATAGCCCAAGTCCTATAAGTCCCAAACTCTCTATATGGTTTTATAATTCATCCAAGTATGTTTATAAAATAATTCAAATATTTTGTTGATAATGCACAAACTCAATGAACGCCATATTTTCATTTTCCAATTTTGAACACAAAGTGATTGGAAGATTCAGTTCAATCCAAACATAAAAGAGACATGTAGTATTCATACTGAGATTAGACCTAACAAGCATAATGTTCTCATACATTCCCAACCTAAAATAAAATTCAAATTAATGGACTTGTAAATACATTGGTAAACTTGACTTTAATGGATTTGTAAATAACACATGTCTAGGTAGGTTAAGCAGTGGAAGACTAAAGGCATTTCATATGGGGATTAATTAATGGAAAAATGACTTATAAGACCTAATTTTTATAATTATAGACCATATAAAACCCTAATAATTGAAAATGCCTCAAAAGACCTACTTTTTGTAATTCATAACTATTAAAGGCCACAAACTTAAACCATGACTAAAAGATAGGTAAAAAGATAAATATACTTATATTCCTAAAAAATAAATTAAAATCTAGAAGTAAAATTATGATTGGTTTTAAGAAGGTGAATTTATTTTGAAAATTGATCATTTAAGTTAAAGGGTAAAAATGTCTTTCTAATTATTTTTAAACCATGAGTTAGGTTTGTGGCTTTTTAAGAGTCTTTAATTATTAAAAATAGGCATTTTGAGGCATTTTCAATTGTTAGAGTATGATATGGTCAATAATTATAAAAAGTATGTCTTATAAGTCATTTTTCCTTAATTAATTTGGGCCAGGCGAAGAACTACAATGCCCAAAGACCCATGGAGCAAGATTTTAAATGTAGTTGACTAGAAGTAGCACTTGTTAATCATTTCCCGCATCAAGCTAATGTCGATATTACAATCTTTTTAATCTACCTAAGATTTGATAAATTGAGGATAGTTCACTAATAGCTATTAGCTGTGGTAGTGTTTCAAAACTCAAATAATTTAGAACCATACATGAGGATCTGAACCACCCTAGGACTACTTTAGCAGAACCTAGGTATACAAATACTCGGTTTTATCACAAATTATAAGAAATTTGACTGTGATGACCTTTCTTCATATGCCATCATACACAAATATTCCAATTTTTAGAAATTAAGTGTGCAACTTGATCGCTAAGTATAGATCCTACAAAGGAAATAACAATTTCCTAGTGTACTTTGAAAAACTCCACATCAATATCACAACAATAGTAATAGTGACGAGAATAAAATCGTAGATAAGCTAGCTAGACCTTTTGAAAATATACGACTTTGATCAATTTTTTTTGAAATAATTGAATCCCATAACCATTAAACTCCTTGAATAAGGTTTGAATTATGAATTTGTGATACCTTTTTACTTCAAATCTACGAGCTAGTAGCCGATTGATTTAATCAAAATTCTTGTTCTTTTTTCAGACATTCATTACAAGCTTAACACAATCATGCGTGTTGGACAAAACCTATTTTTTTAGACAACGACAAGTTTTGCCTCGGGATGAGCACATCGCGTTGAAGATGCGCGCGAGCGCTCATCGCGAGGAGGATGGGTGGATACACCCATCCCTCGCTCCCTTTCCCTCGACCCCTCCCTCGACCCCTAGAATTTTCGGTTGTTGTGATAGAGAGAACAGAAAAATGGATTGGAGAGTCAACAAGAAAAAGTAGTTCTACTTTTGCAATACTTAAACCCTTTCAAAACTATCTAGTCTAGTTGTTCCTCAAATTACCAAAGACAACCAGTTTATATTATAACTTTTATCTGACATTTTTACAATTTTGCAACTCAGTCCAAAGTCAAGTCCTCTCTCTATGTTTCTATATAAAGGGGTAGGTTAGCCTTGTTGTATCTATATGTTCATTGCTCTAAATTAAATTCAAGCAAGAATGGCAGTTGTTGTTGGCAGAACCACCAGCTGCTGGTTTTTTGTCCATGTCTTGTTGTTGGTTTCATTCATTGTTTACGCGGAGACGGGGGCAGCAGCGGGCAGAGTAATTTCAGAGAAAGAAACTGATTTGGTGACTAACTTGGCAGGGCAGCCAGCAGTGGCATTATGCTGGGTACATCAAAATCAGACCATGAGTCGATGAGAAGGCTTTGTTCTACTGGTTCTTCCAAGCTCAAAGTTGTTGACAGGCCTTTGGTCCTCTGGCTAAATGGAGGTTCGTTGCATGTTTATCCATTGGCCCCTGTCAAAACTTAAAGACCTAAGATCTGTCTGGTAGTTCCTAGGACGGCTCATCAGTATATAGCAGGTTTTCACTGAAAGCACAACAAAGATCTAGTGGCGAAAGGAAAATTTGACTTAGAAGGATGATGTCAGATAGTCTGAATTTAATAACCAATATAGTTTAGGATGATATACTAAATTTCAGAAACCTAGAAACCAGCTAGTTTACTGAAATAGGGTATTCTGAACACAAAAGATCAATGAGAAGAAAGAGCTATTACTGTGAACCTTATACATACATACATACACAAACAAAACAATATAATGCTTTTGGTATAGAAAAGTTACAATTATAGTCACTAGTATGGTATCTTCATCAATCATGATATTCCCATACTGTAGATCATTACGATAGAAGCAGACAAGTGGGTGCTCCGCTGACAACTCCTCTTCCAGTATATCAATTTCTGATCCAGGGAATCTAAGAGAAACTCCTTAGCCTCTTTGGGAGAAGATAGATGCTTGGCTGCAGTAATCCAGTTTCTGAAACACAAAATGGAAAATAAGAATCCAGGTTTATGGCATTCATGTGAAGAGGATGTTGAACTCAAGGTGAACCTGCAACTCAATCTGTCCCAGAGTACATTTGTTGGACCAGGCATATGAAGACCATTGAATTCCTTCAACTTGGCTTCGTTTTTTATCTTTTATTTTATTTTTTATTTTTTATTTTTATTTTTTATTTTTTATTATTATAAACTTTTGCCCAAAATTACATAGATTTTTTATAATATAAAATCATTCAAGCTGAAATGTGATGAATTGGAAGATGCAACAGGATGAAAATGTCTCTGGAACACGCCTCAATGTAAAATGCAGCTTTTCATAGTATTTTTCATTTGTTCTAGCTATGAAGATATCCCAAAAGACCGACCGCCATTCAAAGAGAAAGCTGCTAGGTGCATCAGTAGCTAGAAACCCATGAAAAACCAATAATCAGGATAAGTAAAGTAAAATTACTCACAAAGACATAGCATTTTCCAAAACTCCAAAGAAAATTGAGCTTCAAAGTGCCTCAAAAATCTTACCAACAGGGTCAAAAGACACTTTCCCTTTACCTTGAAATGCTTTTGCTGAAGCCTGTAAATTCTTTTTCACTAAATAGTCATAGATATACATACACATCCAACCCGTTCACACAAAATCTTAGCCCTAAAATGAAAACTGTAAAGAACATATAAACACAAATCAGGTATATACTACTAAAACTTGAGACCAACCTAGTCCTAAAACTACTAAATGCAGTCTTATAGTTGTAGGGTTTTATTAGCCCTAAGAACTCAAACTAGGACAAAAATTAGTTAAGGGTGTGTCCAACTAATGGGGTACTATCGGTGATTAATAGATTCTTCATCCTCTGAAGAACTCCTTTCTTATTATTTACAATATCTCTAACAATAAAATGGGGTACAATCAGTGAATATGAAGTTCACCGGATGACAAATCTCTAGGACATAACTAAACAAGAGATTCCACAAAGAATTTCGGAGTCCATAAACCACATCTTAAATATCTAAAATCAATAAATCTAACATCTCTTATTTAACTAGAGAAATTCATAAATTTGGCTGTTTGCAAAATTTCTCTAGAACCATGGTTCAGGATCTAGCTAGATATCAAATTTAAACTAGATATACTGTTCTAGCTATTAAATGTTCTGGATTAGTTAAATTCTGAATCTTCATAATTGGAAGACAAACTCGAGAATATGTTGGTTGACTGATGGGAAGAGGAAATAGTTTTGACTTATGTGGAATGATATATCAAGTAGAGGATTTACAGTTTGACAACAATGTAAACCTAATGAGGGGATAGAGTAATAAAGTTAGTGGTCAAATAAAAACCTTGAAGTCTCCATCCAAGTTCAAGTTGACAAAAGCTGTGCAGTTAAAAAGGAGTTATAACTCCTTTTTAATGTATAACGGGTGTAAAAACTATAAAGGTAGGTGGTAACGACAACCGATATATCGCTCATATAGCGGCCGTTATGAATAAAACGTTATAACTTGTAACGGCGTTATAAAGTTTGTTCAATATATTAAAAAAAAATTGATTCATTTTTATTTTCTTTTTGCAGATCTAAGTAAAGAAGAAATAAAGAAGAAACCGAAGGAAGAAGAAGAAATTGAAGAAGACGAAGACCGTGCGATCGAACCGCCGGATTGTGCGATCGAACCTCCGACCTTCATGCCCACCTCCCTTGAACCTCCATTTCTATTTTCTGCTTCCCCACCCATTTATGGTAATCCTTGATGGAATTTTGGATTGTTTTGAAGAATTTGGATCTATAAAATACACAAAAGATCTGTTTGATGGGCAATTAGATGAGTTTATAAAATCTGCTGGTGTGGGGTTGTAGAGATCTCACTAATACACAAAAAATCAGTTTGATGGAACTTTTATTTTTATTCTCTCAGTTTTCATTTGATTTCCTTATAAATACATTAAATCATAAATACTTAGTGGGGGTATAAAAATATATATTTTATTATAGACCTTTATATACCGTTATATTCCTATATAATCCTTTATAATTTGTAATGCTCCTAGGCCGTTATGGGTCTGTTATCCGTTTTAACTGCATAGGACAAAAGTAAGAAAGAGGTCAAACAAGAAGGAATGCACTCACTTAAGTTCCTACTTGAAACGAACAAGCAACGGGTGAGTGTACTAGAGAGTATTAGCACAAAATTCGTTATGCATCAGAAAATCTCACATTCTTGATAGCTCCAAACAGAAAGGAAGAAACTTGAGTCAAATACAAGATCCAAGGTACACAAAGGCCAAACATCATACTGCTAAAGAAGGTATGAGATAACATAGGCTAAGCGAAGTAACATGGCCAATAACTCTTCGCGATAGAGAAAGGTGAGGACTTAGAATTACTATAGTGATATGAAATCTTTCAGCTAATGGATCAATGCATCCCTCAAATTTCAACCCAATAATACATTGTAGTTGAAGTGCTTAAATTTCTATGGCATTGGATAAGTAGTATCTTGACATTCTGTGTTTTGCTGATGACTTATCCCGTCTCACTAAATAAAACCTTGTCTAATACGAAATATTTGATAGTAGTAATAACTTCCACTCTTAATCCCTTGCAATTGACAAATTCCTCTTCCAGAATTTCATCAAATAACCAACCATTACTATTGAATCTCAAGAATTCTACCTCTAGGCACAAGTGTACAATAGGGCACTACACACCTCTTTTACCCCTATCTATGGTCAGACAATAAAAGATTGGTTTTGATATATACAATCATAATATGAAACTATGGTCAAATGTAATAAATTTAAAATGACAGGAATTGGTTCCTTTATTTTTCTTCGTGTTGACTTTGTTCATCTGTCGTTGTCGTGATCATTTGTGTTTGAGCTTTGATGTTTAATAGATATGTTTGTAGCAATCGTTTGGTGATTTGAATTTTCCTATGCTTTAGCACGCTTGTCTTGGTCTTGTGTTTGTCATCTTTGAATTTTTGTGGAAAGTTGTTTTGTTGCTACTTTGTTGAATTACCACTCAATTTTTACTTCGCTAACTCGCCATTTCAGTTGACACGAAATTGTTTTACTTAATTGACTCGTTTGTTCAATATGTATCATTGGTGCGACACTCTAGTCGACCCGAAATCATTAAACTATCATGGCCTGCGCGGCCTCGTCATGAAACTCCTTCTCAGAGGAAACTCTTTCTCCACATCGTGCAAACGTGTGTGGATGCCTTATAGGTCAGCTCTCAGGGATTCAAGTGCGGCCAAAGATCAATCCCGCATACCCTTCACCTCGGCCAACGACGCCTGAGCAACCTCAGCCGCTTTGATATGTTCAGAGCATCGTGCTTTTAACGCGTCATACTGGTAAAGAACATGGGAGAATATTAGTAGCAGTACGGAAAGCTTTCTCTCCAAAGAAACCATAAGATTTTGATTGACCTGATGAGTCAAGCCCATCACTCCTGCATAGGCAAGATGGGTCATCCCGTCCATTATATGCCTATCACCATCCTCAAGATGAAGGTTCGAGTTCAGCATGGACATCAAAGGTCTCTCCACCGACCGTCTGTGCCATTCATTTATCAGCTTACATTCTTCATCTTGCACGCCAAGATGAGAGAAGCAGCAGAACTTCCCATCCGATTAATTTGACTCGAATCTCCTCAGGAGTAGGTTCCTTCCAACTGACCCGCGAATGAAGAATGCGAGGATTCGATAGTATTGTGGAACCACCACTACCCATGGCCGGGAAAGAAGAAGGAACGACAGGAGAACATCCATCGCCCTCTCGTCGTTCAGCAGAAACGAAACGTATGACAGTCCCAATAATAGCAGAAGAATTCAAGTAAGTTGCGGAAGGAGGGATCTCCATCCCTTTATCAGCAAGAGGGGAAGAAGAAGGACAAGACTGCAACTCAGGAACCCGATCACGATTGCCAAGCTCCTTAGATTGACTAACAACCAATTGGAACATCTTTTGATCTAAGGACCGAGGATCCTCATCAGTATAATTGACAACGTCAAGGTCGCCATAAGCATAGAAAATCTTTTTCCCCGTCATCCAACGAACAAATGATATCTTTCTCACTCCTCTCGAGAACAACCTTCATCTCCTTCACCTCCTACAGAGAACAATGGTCTTCCCTCGAAGGATCTCTATCAACAAAATCCAAATAAAGAGATGTGCGAAACACAAAGTCAACAAGCCATTTCTTCTTCGAAACACAGTCCGAAGACAAAAAACAACCGTTTCGGCGGACTAACGGGCCTCGGTACTTTTCTCTTTCTTGACGAAGGACTGGTAGCAGTACAGACAAAAGCATTGGGATCTGTAACACTCGAGCTCACTTTTTGCTCATTGACCACGTCATCACCTTCAATGGCAACAACACGGGCAACGATCTCTGCGGCCCGCCTCTCGGTCAACAAAGCTCGTTCAGTGTCACTCATGCTATATAGACCATTGCACCTCACCATATCATCAGTAAGATAGGTATCTAACGAAACTGCCTGAAGCTCCAGGAAGCGCCCACTGATAACCTGCTCTTCAGCAGTCAATTTCAGATTTCGGTGCTTAATAGGAACTCAAAAAACTATCTGAACACCCCACAAATTGAAGTAGCCAGAGCAGACAGACGCATAAAACCAATCTCGCGACCAATCCCTGATGTCATCATTGAGATTACCAAAACATGCAAGAGAGTGCAAGAAACAGGTACGGTTGGGTTTCACACTAAACCCCACCAAAGAGTGCAAGATTCTAGGGTTTAAGGGGATACCAGAGAGAATGCCACTGGCATACGTGGAAACCATAATCCTCCAACCATTCGGGACCATCTAAGTAGGAGAAATACCCAATAAGTCTAGATATGACCAGAACAACTCCAAAACTGGGAACCGAAGACCAGCATAGAACATGCGAGGGTAAAACGCAATATATCCCTTCTTCGGTACATTAAAGGACTCGATGAAAAGGCTTTGTTCTACTAGTTCTTCCAAGATCAAAGTTGTTGAGAGGCCTTTGGTCCTATGGTTAAATGGAGGTATGTTGTATGTTTATACATTGGCCCCTGCTAAATAACACCACCACTTCTACTAATGGACACCACCAACATTTTTTCTTCTTCTTAATCTACTAAAGGACACCATCACTATATAATAAAAAATGGATCTTTTTCATTTCCCCTAAATCTAGCGACTTCTTCTCTCTCACTTGCACGAACTAACCCCCCTCCCACCATATTTTCCTCCCAATCTCGCCGAATTCAGGACCATCAGCCACCGTCTTGAGCCTCCATTTCTTTCTCTTACTCGTTTTCATCCTCGCTCTCTTGTCTTTACTGCTTCTATTGCTCTATCTTAAAAGAAAACACCTATTTATCCCTCCTTCATTTTCCATCAATGTTGTCTTCCATTCCAAGCTCGCTGGACAATCCCATCACTGGCTTCTCTCCCTCTGTTCTACGCCTTGTTGTCTTTTCTATCTGTTCATCTTCTTTTGTTAGGGTTCTGGGAAATTTTGTAAATATAAATGGATGTGTTCAATGAAAATGAGGTTGGTAGGCTTCAAGATGCTAATGCTGCAGTTGAGATTCAACATTGCACTCCATTTATAGGTGTGAACGAAGAAGATGAGCATTTTCAAAACGAAGAACGACCCACTCCATTCTAGGTACACTCTCAACTTGAGATGAGCTTGCATGGGTTTTTTTTTTGTCATTATCATAATATCATGTTTAATTTTCTTTTTGGTTTATTTGATGCAACTATGTTATTTTTAGGGTTGGTTGTTAATATTTGAACCCTAAAATTTGCTTATTTATAGGGTTAGTTTGATCTTTTTGTTGTTGTTGCTTTTGTTGTTATTTTGTGCAAAGAATGTCATCGCCGATCTAATTGATTTTGAGATACCTTATTATAATCTAGACGACCTGGAGGCACTTAAAGCATATTTGGAAGATAAGAACCTTCTAGAGGTAAACTTTGTCCTTAATGATTTTATTCATTACCTTACTTAATATATGATTAGAATAACACAATTTTTATTTACTTAATGTAGAAGCACTACACCAAAAATACCCATCAGCAACGGTGTGGAACCGTGGGGGTAACCAATTGTCACAGCTTAGAGCCGTGGGCAGTAGAGGCGTCGCTAAATCACCATTAACGGCTAAAAACTGTGGCAAAACATATTAGCAACGGTTTTATGCTCGAGGACGGTTGATGATTTAGCCACGGTTATAAAGCATTGCCAAAATGTTAGCCACGATTTTAAGCCGTGGCCAGGACTAGCCACGGTTATAAGCCGTGGCAATAGTTTTAGCCACGGTTTTAAGCCGTGGCAAGCAAAGATGGCTACGGTTTTAAGCCGTGGCAAGGATGGCCACGGTTGTGAACCGTTGCAAGCTGGCCACGGTTTTAAGCCGTGGCAATAGTTAAGTACCACGGTTTTAAGCCGTGGCCAGTCAAAACAAAATTCAAAAAAAAAAGAAATCTGGTTTGTTGCGAGGGTTTGAAACCGTTCCTAATTAATATAATCGAAAAAAAAATTACAATTTTTTTGCTGCTGTAGCAAAATCACAGCCCCACACCTGCAAAATTTTGTTTCTCTGAATTTCGTACCTCTAATAAGCTCAATAACAACAACTACAGCAAAAACCCACTTAATTTAAGCTGCACCAAATGGAAGCTCTTAAATGTTACAAGTATGTAATGGCAAAATAATCAGGTGCATGCCACAAACGCAAGGATAAAGCTCCTTATGATTCAAGTAAAATAAAAATTGCCCTTAATCATCAGGAATCACCGTTCCGTAACCAGTAAACTGTTCTAGCATAGGCAGGCAAAACAAAGAGATACAACTCCATGTGATTCTCATAATTCATCACTTACACAGAATCCATATAGTCAGAGTAGCTTATGGAGCTTTAAAGACAAACACTTAATGTTACTGAATCCATCAACACAAACCATGAAAATGACTAAGAATCATCTGTAGCAGGTTGGGTGACTCCCACCTTCACCAGTAACTTGCTCACGGTCTCAGGTGAACATACCTGGTACTTCACTTGACCAGATGGTGCAAGGAAAACTTCAGCCAATTCAAGTTTATCTGAAGTGAGGCTAGTGATGTCCATGGTTTTGCTGAGAACCTTTAGTGCAAGAGTGATGGCTTCCTCCCGGGTGATCTCGTCCTTGTAGTCTTGCTTCAGCATGGACTGTGCTGCTTGGTTGTTTGCTCCAATAGCTGCAGCCTTCCACCCACCATAGTTTCCACTGGGATCACTCATGTATAGCTGGAAGCCAAAGTTCTTGTCCCATCCTGCAAATAGAAATGAAACACCAAATGAGTTAACCATGCCATAAGCAAACCGGGATTTAAGTTGAAGTAATGCAATCAAAACAAGTTGTCATATTCTTGTCAGCAGCAACAATTCTGCATTGTTCAGCCCTAAATGGCAAATCGGGATTTACACGAATAACGGTGACACTTGAGCTTAGCACCAGCAGTGCATGCCTATTGGTTAATTTAAGTTGATGAAAGTGGACAACAAACTCAGTGGGGACAGGGCATTCTTCAGGCAGTTAGTGCAGTAAATTTGTAGAAGCACACCTTATTCACAGTTTATCTTCCTTGCTAGTTCTTTTGTAAAGCAAAAGCTGTTTTACAGTGCTTTCTGTTTCTTCTCTGGTTCTCCCTGCATAAAAAAATAGAAATTGAGGTTCTACACAAAGTGTACATTGTTATTGTAGTAAAGTAAAGATGGTACATGGTAATTTTCATTACTTTCTCTTCTTTTTATCAATGCTTTTTCAATAACAAGGACAATATAAGGGGAAATGTGGAATGAAATTTAAAGTGAGTTTGATCTGTGGGGATGCTTAGGACCCCCTGTGGAAGACTAGGGACTGGTCTTCGTCATGGAAGCAAGGACCTTTTTCAAACAGTACAAGGTTGCCATCCTTGTGGAAGACCCAACTCTTTATTCCGGACTACGGACATGTCCGCGGAATGCAATAGTATCATGGATTTTCCTTTGCAGATGACTAAAATGCCCTCAAATTTTTGAGAAATACTCCCTGTCGGTAAGCCGACACCTTGGGTTACCCTTCCCCACAATTCACATGTTCAACTAAGGGCAGGGCTATTTAGGTTGAGTTTTCAGATGTGGACCAACTAGAGTCTCGTAGCTAGATAGTACTGCCTCAATCTTGTGCATTGAGATGTGTATCACCACAAGTCCATGCAAATCATTTTCTCGTAAAATTGTTTTACATGATTTAATGCACCATCAACTGCTGTACTTCAGGAGGTTCTAATTAGGAGGCCACATGGTCTTGTAGCACTACTCCGTTAGGTTTGTGGTTGAAGTAAGTAATTGAGAAAGCATTTTGTTTTATTCAATGTATTTTTGTTGTTTAGACTAGGAAACTTGAAAACTAAGTGGATATAACAGTAAAATGAGTGTAAAATTGCTTACTTTTCCTCGATGCTTTAGAATTAGGAGGACTTCGGTGCAGGTTGCTTGAATGCAACGGTGGGAGCTATCCTGCAGCTTCTCCTCTGATGCTCTAGGACTAGTTCACCAGCAAACCAGTCCAGTTTCTCAAAATTTTTCTGCTCCGTGAATTTTTTACCTCCAAAGAGCACCGACTCAACGTTCTTTTGCTTTAGCATCTCGTCTGCAATCCAATTAGCTTATTCACATTGCTAGGACTTGGATCAGAATCCACATTCATTCCACATTTATACAAGTTTGAACCATTTGCCTGTAATATACAACTTCAGATCAAAATTTTGCATGAAACAAATGCATAATATTAATATATCAAACAGTAACTTACGATAGTATATCCGAATAAAGTACATTGTATTATTACTCCAACCTGTATAAAAATATCTAATGGACAAATACAGCTTTCTTTTTGGCTCGTATACAATTAATTGGTGGTAGAACATTTCACACAGGAAAATTCTAAATTCGAGGCAGATGGACGGTCCCTGGTGGCGACCGGGCACAACCCCGGGCACCCCACCGGGCACTGTAGTACAACTCTTTCACACATCTTAGCTAGCTCATGTTTTCAGTGAACCATAATTCTTGATGCAGAGTATGGGCTGTGGTTATGCTTGTGTCAGGGACCACTGATTCAAGTAGGCAAACAGACAGGGAAAATGAGTAATTAATTCAGGAGGACAAAGAACAGACCGTGTTTATTTGGATATGGAACACAAACAACCTAATCTTGTACCTTGAAAACTCGACCCAAAGTTCACAATATGAGAATCGTTCAGAACGAGAATAGCAAATCAGGGCGCATACAGTACACTCACAGCGAAGATTTTGTATCATATATGGTCCCTAACGAAACCCAATTTGTCCCTAAATAAAACATAACACCATGACAGGGTGTCATTTCTCGATACCAGTATTCATTTCCCGTTTACAGCAAACCTGAAAGCCCTCTCAAGTCCTGCATTGTAGTTTGTGGTTGGGAAACCACCTGCTTCTGTATTTTGTGTCACTGTCTCTATCAATTCATCATAGAGCTGCAGATGCCATAAGTGATGGTGACTGAAGTTTAACCCTTAGTGCTTCTGTATTGTAGTTTAACCCTTATTGTAGATTTCCCAGCAAATGAAAACTATGGTATTAGATGTGGTTCCATTGATATGAAGAGTTACAGGTTATTCAATAAATAAAGGCAAAACATAAACCTTAGAAAGCACATAAAAAACAAAAACATGTCAATACTTTCTTCAACACATGGCTTCTAATAACTGATCACTAATTATCAAAAAGTAGTAGAATTAACATATAACATATCTCACCTTCAAATTATCTATCTCAGCTAAACACTTTTTCAATTCTCTGTCGTCGGCTTCCAATTTTTGAGCAATTGACTCAATCTGCAAAGTGATGCTTCCAATGATTAAGGCAACCCCCAAAAACAAAATAGAATAGAATTTGCGCAATGATTTACCTTGCGCTGTCGGCTCTCATATTCTTCCAGGATATTGTGGTTTAGAAACATAATAGAATTTGCTTGAGAGATATTATCTTGAATTGCAGCTTGCAAATCCTCAACAGTACCAGGTAACTGCAGTAAATATGAACGTGGTTGTTGATTTCCATCTCTATTAAGAGTGAAAGAGTCAAAACTCAAAAGTAAAAGTATGCTTCATATTCACCCAGGATAAACAATTACTAGGAGGTACTAAATGGAGCGACTAAGACTACTTTAAAAAAGATAGGCACTAAACAGCAGAAGGTAATCAACTACTGTAATTACAGCATGGAATTTGCTCTATATGACTCGATTAACTAGGAGGCCGAAGGAAAGCTGCCAAATCTGCTCTGTGTCTCGAGGCATTTTGCCTTCAAAGGATAAGGTAAAAAATGCCAGCACATTAAGAGTTAGAGAAAATTTCCCATTTTACAAGGAAATTAGGAAAACATTCCAGTCTATGTAATAGAGTGCACATTTACAAAGAATCTTATAAAATTAATCACCAAACCACAAGAAACTCATGGGCAAGCTCTGGGGTAATTCTGGCGATTGACTCTGCATCTCTCTTTGCAAGAGCAAGTTGTTCTCTACGAGTCTCTGCCTCTTTTTTACCTATAGCATGAAGCAAAATTATAACCACAGTAATAATTCATAACAGAGAATAAAGATAACAGTCAAATGATCACCTATCAACGAAATCCTACTTGAAACAGATTATAGGAATGATAAGTTCATCTACAACATGATAATTATGAAATTATCCCAAGAAAACATGATACTTCGTTACTTACCATAGGAATTTCTTAGTTTTCTTTCGAAAATAGAGTGAAACGAGGCATGGTACATTTATTCCCCCAAAGAACTAGCTACGATTGAAAAAAAACATACACATGCACCAGCTCAAGCTAAGACCACAAAAAATCTGATTAACTGATTTCAAGGACTGGCAGATAGAATCAAATGTTTGATATAATAGCATCACAAAGGCATTGGAACCTAATTTCTCAATAGCCTCGACAAACATATAAAGTGGCACCTTAAGCACTAGTAGTTGAAATTATGCAATTTATTGTAACCCTAAACTTATTTGAAAGAGACTCACATGCTTTTGCAATACTTAGTAAAGATTCAAAGAGTAAAACACATAAAAAAAAACTTGCAATGGCAATTCAATATACCATCAAACTTCTACCACCAGTTCATTTGCACCCCAGAAACAAGCAATGTATGCGCATTCTTCTGTCCAACATACTGTTGCCCGTACTGGCTCAGACCTTCAGAGCCCTGCAGTATAAAAATTAGTCAGTACTCAATGACAGACAAACATGACCTATAAATTTTAGGGGGTAATAGAAAGATTGATCACTTACAGATTGGGTTTGCAGTCCTCCAAAACTGGCTGAGCGCACAGTCCCACACATACTAAACAGTTGCTTAAACTCTTCCTCTTCCACATCATCATTTATATTCTTTACATAGATATTCAATCCCTGAATGACACATTTCAAAAACTTGTAAGCAATGCAAATGTGCATGTTTGTGATGAAATGAATAACTAGTAAACTACCTTATATCTATATTTTTTTTCCTCCCGCTCCTCAAAATAGCGGCTCAACATTCTCTCCCGCTCCTCTTTCTTCATTGCCCTTGCCACATATAAAGCCTTTGATCCTACACAAGAAATAAACAACATTTAATATGACAAATAGAACCACATTTCATTAATCACAGACAATTAGATAAACTAATTTCAATGGACATTAGGGGAGAGTCAGAAAACATTTACATCTTCTTCCCATCAACCATGGTGCCATGAACTAATCCGATAGCTTTTATCGCAGATTCTTCAGCTTCAAACTGAACAAACCCAAAACACTTGGTGGTTCCTTCTGGAGTCATAGCAACTTTGCAGGAAATGATCTTTCCATACAATGAGAACATATCGTAAAGCTTCAAATTGTCCACTGCCTCATCCAAGTTCTGTCACAATGCACCGAGACCATCACATTAGTAAGTGTCAAACCAAAATAAATACTAAGAAAACTAAATGGACATTTCTGCATAAGCAAATTATACCTTAACAAATACATTCCCAACTCCATTCATTCTGGCACTTGGGTCACGCTGAGACCACATCACTCGAATCAACTTCCCGTTCAAAGGAGTGTTGTTTAGTTTCTCAATGGCCAGAGTTGCTGATTAAGAAAGGCATAAAGAAGAAATAAGTTAGATGGCATTAGTTAGACATTAATGGATATTAAAAGGTAATTAAACTTCAATCTGATTCCATAAAAGAAACAAATCAATCTAATGAGTTCGAGCATGGAAACAGAACTTCATAAAGAAGAAATCAGTCAAACCAAATCAAAGTTTCCCCTAACACAGCAAATCAACCGATCCAAGTTCAAAATATTACATGCAAATTTAAAGAAGAAACAGATCTGCTTTGACTGAATACCAAATCAATAAAAAATTAACAAATCCCCATTGATTAAAAAGGGCCATTTTGTCACATAGGAGTCTCAACAAACAAAAATTGTACCTGAATTGATGAAATTCCATCATCTTCGGCGGCACAGCATGCTGCTCAACAAAAGGTGAGCCTCTCTGATTTTGCTCCAAGGATGGTGCTACACCATTTTCACAAGAATCTAACCCAGTATTACATTCACCCATTTCACCAGACTGTATGGCGACAAGCCATAGTTAAGTGCAAACATCAAATGAATAGTTTAGAAAGAGAACAAAAAATTTCTAAAAATGGAGCAGTTTCACATGTATACATGCAATTCGAATAGAAAAAGATGCACTTGAACTGATGAAACCGCAAAGTCTGGAGCAAGGGCTACATGCCTCTCATTGTAACTCCTGTAGGTTCCAGTGTCTGTACAGAGGTTCCAGTGAAGGTTGGAACAACACCCTTCTCATGACATATTCCATCTTCATCAAAACCCTCCATGCTAGCCCCTGCTTTGTAAAGTCTGATGGGCGAGTGGCTTGGGTCCTAACTGCAGCTCTGCTAGACGTCTTGCCTCAAACTCAATAGCATGTTCACGCTTTTCCATTAACTGTTTCCTAAAATATCCAGAATCGTCGTAAACTCTGGGGACTGCAAGGTTTTAAACATCAGATGTATTAAGAACATTAAACAACAATAGACCTCACTTAATCATAATTGTCGTAAACTCTGGGGACTGCAAGGCTCTTCCATGAACTTACCTCTCGCTAGGCCTAATCTTTCCTTGTAAGATTTCACCAGGACACGAGTTCCACGAACAAAGTGGGGGTTACCCTTTGCTAGTATCATCTTGACAGTTTCAGGATACACAAATGTCACAAACCCAAACATTCTTTTCACTTGGCAGGGAATCCTAACATCTTCAACAGGCCCAAAGCTCCTACTAGCACAAAATCAACACAAAAAGATAGGATAAGTAAGAGTGAAAAACTATTGAACTTTGCATGCAAAACTATGGTGACATCCTTACTTGAAGTAGTCTGAAACATCTTCCTCAGTGAAGATGCTCTCAGCTGGGAAAATCAGATAAATTTGCCTCGAACCAATAACAATTCCACCAGGATCGCTCTTCTCACTCTGGTAAATTTACTCAGCTCCTCTTTTGCTGCCACCATTACATTGCTTCCAACATAGTTGTAACTATCAATCATCAAGTTCCACATGATTTTTACACCATACGAAGAAATCACCAACGTCCAAATCCCCTATCATGTCTCCTTTTGGATCACTCTTGTAAAGTTTCACCTCAGTCCTATATTTGAAGCATAAGGAAAGTCTGATCTCTGTTGCAGGGTTCAATGATCCATGGCAATCGCAAGAGAATCGATGGATAGGATCTACAACCTCTATTGCTATCGCAATGACATTCTTATGCCAATCACAAACTTTGTAAGTCCTTGACACTGAAGGAACATGATTGCTTGGAGAAGGAAACCTCGCAACACCTTGAGAAGATGGTGGTAATGGAGATGGAGGTAATGGATTTTCTGGTTGCCTTGTCGATTGTGCACGGGATGAAGGTGTATCTTCAGTTCTTTGTGTCCCTCCTTGTGTTCCCTCACTTGTTGATGGTCTCAGATAAGTTCCATTTTCAAGTCTCTCTCGTATCCATCTAACATTTTCTTCCAATCTATCATATTTTTCGCTAAATTTTTTTACTTACAATGTTTTATCCAAAATCAATGAACGAGCGGGAAGTGCAGCATCATACTTCCTTTTAGAGACGGTGGTTCCAACACAACGAACACGTCCCCTTTCTTCTTGGCCAAACACTTGGCTTAGAGGATCATTATCAATAGTGAGGTCAGTGGGACCCTGGGTTGAAGATTCTTACAAGGCGGCCTTTTTTGTTTTAATCTGTTCCTTCAAAAGAATGAAAAAATAAAATAAATTAGGACACAAATAATATTCAAACAACTACAAAGTAAATTAAGAATTGTGTATAAATGAAATCATTGGGCACATACCATATATAGTTCAGCACCATGCGTGGGTTTTCCATCCTTTCCCGTGCGACAAACAATCCATATATCAGTGCGTGTGACTGGTTCCCCATCAGGGTTCTTCTCAACCTATATACTTGAAAGATTAGTCTCAGCCTATATAGTTAAATGGTTATTATTGTACTAGTAGCTAGAAACTCAATTACCATTTCATACTCTACTTCTGCAGCACTCTTTTGGCCACCCCCCCATACATACTTTGAAGCCTTTTTGTTTTTGGCATTTTGGGCTCTAATTGCCTTCGCTTCAGGGGTGTTCTCATAGCGAACAAACTCCTTCCAATCCTCCTCTCTTACACCATTTGGAAAATGCTTCTCTTGTTCCTCAATGGTAGGATACTTATCCAAATAATCCTTCCTAAGATCTGCCTTGAACCTTCTAAAATATTCAGGCATTTTCAAATGCACACTCCTTTTCACATAATTTGGGATGTCGTATTCACGCTGCAAATAAGCCATTGAGATATAAGTTGACAATAAAATAAGACATTATGAAAATCAATGATGTAAAATCTCACCTTGAGGCCATTCCACACATCCTCTTTGTAGTTGTCAGTAACATGGTACCAACCCTTGAATTTGATGGGCACAGGGGTTTCAACAAGCTTTCCAATGTGTTTATTGAAATTTCTAGCACCAGGTCCAACTGCTAAACCATGGACATTGAACTGTATGGTCTTTTTAACTTCACTGTCATCATTTGTAGATGTAGTGACATCATTGGTGGAGAGATTGCCGCGAGTACTACCCATTTCTATCAATGACAATATAGATATAACATACAGAAATAGTAAAACACACAGATAAAAATAGACAAGAATAACAATAATCATTTGAAGATAATTCTTTGAACAGTTCAAGAGAACGGTGCCGATACTAGGTTACCGCTAGTATAACGAGGTGTTCATCCAAGAATTGTTCTTAGAATTGTTTTGAGAAAACAAATAGAAATAAAGATATGCTTTTATTGACACTATCTCCATCTTTCCAATCAGTTTCAGTTCATCTAATACCAATTTTGCACCCAGGACTACTAGGTTTCAGAAAGCAAACTAAACTTACAGTCTATAACAGATAGTTGAACACAAGAGAAATAACATACAAGAATAGTAAAACACACAGATAAAAATAGACAAGAATAACAATAATCATTTGAAGATAATTCTTTGAACAGTTCAAGAGAACGGTGCCGATACTAGGTTACCGCTAGTATAACGAGGTGTTCATCCAAGAATTGTTCTTAGAATTGTTTTGAGAAAACAAATAGAAATAAAGATTTGTTCTTAGAATTGTGTTGAAGAATGTTCTAATATGATGTGTATTATTCTTCAATCATACCGCAATAAAAGATAAGTTGAGAATTCAACATATACCTTATCCTCTTCGAGTTTCTGACGGATCTTCTCCCTTGCTTTTCTCTCTTCCTCCTTTTCTAAAATAAGATAAAAATAAGGACTAACAAAAATATAATAAGAGATAATAATGTTATAATTATATGATTATCACTCCATAAAGATAAAAACTATACATTCTGAATTAGTCAAAGTTAACTGTCATTACGAAAATTCTAGAGGTCAAGGGAATTGGATCGAGAACCACCCATCCTCCTCGAGATGGCATCTCTAGAGCAATGCGCTCATCTCGAGGAGGACTCACTCCTTTCACTCGACCCCTAGCAAAGCTCATGTCGTTAACTTTCAACCAAATGCCATTCTCTTCAAGTTAAGTGCGTGGATGATCAAATTCACAATGTGATTGGATTGTTATGGCTGTGATGATTTAACCCCACGTCTTGTATTGTATTGTGGAGCCTTAAGCCTTTTCCAAAAAAATAAAAAGTAACGCAGCAGTAACTGGTCGAAAATAAAAATAATTTATCCCAAATTCAGAAATAAAAAAGTGATAAAAGTTTCTTATGTCAATAAAAAATTTGACAATAAATGAATAGAAAAAGTCTCAGACATCCAAGGAAAGACCAAAAAACTAACACATTTTTTTTTTCAAAATAAATTACTAAAACACTATAAATAAACAAGGGATCAGACTGACGTGCAAAACAATTTAACAGATCTCAATTAAATTGATGTTCTGATAAAGCGTTTGTTTTCTCATCATTTCCCAAATCAAAATCAAAATCAAAATCAAAATCAAAATCAAAATCAAAATCAAAATCAAAATCAAAATCAAAATCAAAAGATTTGTAGTAGACGATGGGAGTCAGAAGTAGCTGGTTAGGATATCACATTTTGTTTGGAAGAAAAAAAAGGAATGATTTTCTTCATCACACAACCATCATCTTTTCAAGAAAATAATCGAAAAAATAAAAATAAATGAACTTTAGAAAAGAAAAAAAATGTCTCTACCTTGTCACCAATAAATCCTATTTGTTTTTTGGGAGAAAAGAGGATAATCAGAGCTAAAGGTAGATTTGAATATTGCCTGACGATAGATCCTTCCCGATCATTGATAATAGACATCGACAAAGAATTGCAATATTAGGCTTTCTTTCACTTCGCTCATCTACCTATTTTTAATAGCTCTAACTACTTCTTCAATGATATAAATCAACGAAAATATCTATATGATTTACACAGAGAAGAAGTGATGAGAGAACTAATTGAAAAACCCACCATCACAAATGAAGAAGAACCCCAAAAGTAGATCTCCCATTATGTGTAAATTCAGCAGCAAATGGCCAGAAATGAAAATGGAACCCTAAAATGAAAATGGAAGGAGGCGAAACCAAACCGTGCAATTTTCAAGCTCCTCGATCTCTCCTCCTCAATCTCTCCTCTGTGCCAAACCTTGATCTCTCCTATGCTCCTCGATCTCTCATCTGCGCCAATTTGTTTCGCAATAGGTCGAAAATCAAAAATCTTTTTCGCAATGACCGCGCAAACCCTTTTAATTTCCCCAATTTTTTTTGCCAAAGCGCGAAATTTTCGCCAGAGCGAAACTCCTCCCTCCACACAGGCGCATGTGCAAACCACTCTTTTTTAGCAACGGTTTTTGGCCGCTGCCCATTATAGCCACGGTTTTTAGCCGTGGCAAATGAACCCACGGTTTATAGCCGTGGCCAGCTTTTGGGCAGTGATTATAGCCACGGTTTGTTATTTTTATAGCCACGGTTTTAGGCCGTTGGTCACGATAGCCATGGTTTTTGGCCGTGGCAAATAAACCAACGGTTTAGAGCCGTGGCCAGCTCCGTGTAGCTAAACAGGCATTTTGGTGTAGTGAAGGATGATGATGATGCTGAAGCCATTGACGAACAAGCACTATAAGAAGTAGTTGATGATAGCTATTTGTTTATGATAAAAGAGGTAAGGTTAAGTCTTGTAGGCATGACATTATTTAATCTTGTTTCACAAGTTGATTAATTAGTGTTCCTAACGTCAGTATGCATTTTTTTGTAGGTATTCGCATCAAAGTCGTCGTTAATAGCTTGGTGTCAAGGTATTGGCCGGGAGAATAACATTGTTCTTATTATCACAAATTTGGAACTTGCTGATAGCAGACGCAACAGAAGGCTCCACTTGGGATGTGAGAGGGGAGGGAGGATGAAGAAAAATCAAAAGCAAAAATTGGAGGTTGGTCGATCGACAAGTTTAAAAAATTGTGGGTGCCGAGTCTAGTTGAGAGTGGTGCTACAAGGTAATGATCATTGAAAACTGCAAGTCACATCTGGTACCTACAATCATCTATGATCAAAATCTCTTATTAGCCATTCTTTTGCTGGGAGACTGAATGAAGCTGAGATGATTTATTTGCATAACATGTCCACATCTGGTGTAGCTCCTTGGTACTTATTGTTTGGTTTGAAAGTGATTCTCCCAAGCAACTTGTCACATTTGAACTATTTACAATGTCATTCAGCAGCTAAAGACACTCCAACTTAATGGCAGGACAACTTTGCAGGCTACAATGCACTTGTTGAGCGAGAATGGTTATATTGAGTGACATACAATAGATGATCAGAACAAATTCACGAATATTTTATGGTGTCATCCCGAGTCAATTTTACTAGCTAAGTGCTTCCCAACCAAGATGCTTATGGATTGCACTTACAAAACCAATCGCTACAGGATGCCGCTATTTGAGGTTGAAGGTGTGACGTCAACCGACATGACTTTCAATGTTGGTTGTTGCTTTATGTCGTCTGAAACTGAATAGTCATACACTTAGGTTGTGACAGACAGAGAGCTTGGGTTGATCAAAGTCATTGAGCGAGTCTTTCCAAAAGCAATGAGGTTTTTGTACAAGTGACACATAAATGCAAATGTGGAAAAGAATTGCAAAAAAGATCTTGAGGATAATGAAGGATGGCAGGAGTTTATTCAATATTTCACGGACTTGTATAGATCATCTACAGAGTAAGAATGGAACAAGGGCATTATTGAGTTCGAGAGAAGATGGATATCACATCTCAAGTGTTTGGACTATCTGCGGACTATTTGGTATCCCCATAAGGAGTTTTTTGTGAATGCAAGGACTAACAATTTCATGCATTTTGGCCGACAACTGGTCACGTTGAAGGCGCACACTCTAGGCTGAAGAAGATGTTGGAGAATTTCAAGGGACATTGTATAATGTATAGACGAAAATGCATGGTATGATCCAAGTCCAACTTGTAGAGATTGAAGCGTCCTTCAGAAACGTCTCACAAAGGTCAAGAAAGAGCACATTATTCCATTATTTGGAAAATTTCATAGGTCCATGTCTTATAAGGCTCTTGACATGATGATATCTGAAGTTGGTAGGTCTGAAGCTGAATTTGTAGGCGCCGACCTAGTCGAGTGTTGATGTGTGCTAAGAACCACTCATGGGTTGCCTTGTGCTCATGAAATGACCTAATATTTCACTCCTAATGGTCAACTTCCACTGTCCACGTTACACAGGCATTGGATGCAACTTGGCAAAACACCTATTCATGCAACTACGAATTTGATTATAGATCTAGTGGTAGACACCGTCAAGCAAAAGTTCTTAGAATCCACTCCTAATCAACAGTTGGTATTGAAGAGGAAACTGCTAGATTTGAGTTGCTCTGATTCATGTGTCATGCTTGAACCAACTGAACCTGTAAAGGCAAGGGGAGACCTAAAAAGAAGAAATTGTTTAAGCATGAGAAGTCTACCAAAAGGAACCCCTCTGGTCATAAGTACGCGAAGACACAAGAGGAGCTTAGAAGTCAAGCTGTGTTTCTAAGCCAAAACAGAATGCTGAAGTGGAAAACTACGTTTATGAAAAAAATTCCTATGTGGATTCGGGATTATATTGAGGACACTCAGAATGTACTCCTTGGTGACAATTGTTGATTCAGATTCATATGCAACTTCTTAGGTTACGACAAGAAGATTTGTTGGAGGCAAGTGACATGAGCTACTATTCGAGCTAGAAGGTAACAATGACTTTTGGGTTCAAATGTGGAATGATGGAAATGTGAAAATTATGAAAGATGCTCTGAAAATTTCTGAAGGCACTGTACGCATTGGCGTTTAAAAATGGTTGATTCAACCGGATATGTTAGAGTTGGCGACCAACCGTTATAGTTGTGTTTTTGGGTGTTATGGGAATCATAGGGGCACATGTTTTATGTATATTTCGCCGCTGTCAAACTTGAACGATGTACGAATCTATTTCATGGCACACATTCCACAAAGTAAACACTTTGTCTTGCTTCATATGGCACCAAGACCACCACTGCCTCGGACAATACTGACTTGACTTTCATGCATGTTCCCCGAAGCAGTCTCATGCAAGACTTCGTTTGATGGCCAACTCCACATAAGTGAGGTGATGGTTAACAAATACAATCTATCAAAAGCAAAAAAAAAAAGTCAGAAGAGGTTGTTGTATTTGATGTTTGAAACACATTTTGTAACTTTTTGGACATTTTGTATACATACGATGATCAAATTGTAAGAGAAGTCAATTTTTTGTAGTCTTGACTTGTACCTTTTTATTATTAAAATTTTCAACAAATTGTATTCTTACATTTCATGCAGATTTGTATTGGTTTTGTATTTTAGGGATGATTTATATCATGCTAATGGGTAAAAGTAATTATATATAGTAACATAAACATGAGCAAAAAATTCAGACTGCAAAATGGAAGGCTAAAGATGTCAAAATTTCAGAGTCTGAAAAAATTCTACTATCAAAAACTTTCAGACCCCAATCGCTCGAGCCGCCGCGAATTTGCCAAACATATTCGCAGCGACCACTACGGTAGAGTAAACTCAATCGCAGACTAAATAGCGACCAGCTCTTGAAAACTGAACAACATCAATTGACAGCAAACGTAGCGGCTCACTACAAAACTCATAAAATAGATCGTAGCGATCACTGCGAGTATATCTATCAAATTCGCAGTGACAGCTGCGCTTGGACAAAAGACATACTCTATCCAAATTTTGGATTTTTCATATTTGAACATTTTTTGGATTTTTACAATTCCTATAAGTTTGATACACTATTGGCATATTTAATTTATTGCAAAACCCTTTTTGAACACCCCAACTTGAGAAAGTCACAAGTAGGGTTTAGCAATAAATCAAATGTATCAATAGTGCATCAAACTCATAGGAATTGAAAAAAAATGAAAAATAGATTTAAACACAAAAAATTGTAAAATTGGACAAAGTTCGTTTTATATCCAAACGCAGTTGTAACTGCGAACGGGATTGATATCCTTGTAGTGTCCGCTGCATTTGAAAAGAAAACAGACTCTGTCCAATTTTTAAATATTTGGAATTTGATTATTTTTTCATTTTTTTTTCAATTCCTATAGGTTTTATACACTATTGATATAGTGCATTTGCAAAACCTCACTTTTGAACACCCAACTAGATAAAGCCAAACGTGAGGTTTAACAATAAATCAAATATGTCAATAGTTTATCAAACCCATAGGCATTGAAAAAAAAACCCAAAAAAAAGTCGAATACAAAAACAAAAATTTGGACAGAGTCTGTTTTTTGTCCAAACGCAGCGGTTACTACGATGAGATTGATATCCTCGCAACGACCGGTGCGTTTGGACAGAAAACATACTCTATCCAATTAATTTTGTTTAATTGAATCATTTTTGGGTTTTTTCAATTCCTATGGGTTTGAAATACTATTGACATATTTGATTTATTGCTAAACCTTAGTTTTAACCTTTTCAAGTTGGGGTGTCAAATTTGGAGTTTAGCAATAAATCAAATATGTCAATAGTGTATCAAACACATAGGAGTTGAAAACCCCCAAAAAAGGTTCAAATACAAAAAATCCAAAATTTGGACAGAGTCCGTTTTCTGTCTAAACGTAGCGATTTCTACGAATGGGATAGATATCCTCGCAGCGATCGTTGTGATGCTCTATTTTTTCTTTGCATAAGCCGCTCCATTTGATGTGTTTTACTGTGAGATTTGTTTTCAGGACCCAAATGCAGTGATCACTGTGATTTTGTAAATTACCTTTGCATCGGCTCGTGCGTTTGCATACAAAAAGTTGCAAATTTTGTGTTTAGGTGACTTTGTGTCAAAATTTTCATGTTATTTGATAGAATTTGTTACATTTACTTGGACTACAGTTAACATTACAACCATTACTGTGATATGCATAAATACTGATGCAAATAATATTTGTGAAATCATAATTGATTGCATAAACATATAGTCAATACATTTTCACTAACTACAAAATAAAATAAACAATATTGTTTCTGAAGATGAGCATGCAAAATTTAATATTTTTTTCCCTTTATTGATTGGTCTTATTTACTTATTTGGTGCCTAAATAGAGTTATTAAGTGCAAAACAAAGCTAATTGGGCATTTTGTGGCAGTTTCGACATTGCTTCGTAGAATGGGCGTAACTCTCTCGTCTGAGCTCCGATGGAGATGATTTGGAACGACAAGAAAACGATCTACAATGGTCATGTTTTGCGTTTTGCGAGATAATGGATGTATCAAGGTTGACATCGGGCTTGAAGTTCCATACCTGCACTGTGACGGGAGCATTACTCTGCATGCAAGTCTAATACATGGCCTATTTTTGGGAATTGCCAAATTTGATGCACGAAAATGGCAGCAGAAATCAACACATTCCTCTTCACACCAAGATTTTATTTTGCTTTAATATCTTCCCCAATTAGAAAGTTGAATATTTTAGAAGATTTGGGAGACTTCTAAGGGAAATTGCCAGATTTGATGCACAAAAATTGCAGCAGAAATCAGTACTTTCCTCTTCACACCAAGATTTTATTTTGCTTTAATATCTTCCCCAATTAGAGAGTTGAATATTTTTAGAAGATTTGGGAGACTTCTAAGGAGAGAGGAACGTGTATAAAAAGGGACGCTAATCTTTCTTTTGGGGCAACCTATCACGCACAATCTCTTGGTCTCTTTCTTCTTCTTCTTCCTCTCTTTTTCCTCAAGTTTCTAACATGGTCATGTTCGACTAATTATTTTTATTGGTCAAAGAAAATAGAAGCCTTGGAATCTATAAAATTGTGAGATCTACTATGTTTGTTTTTATTGTTTAATTCTTGCTTTGAGTATCAAATATTCTTCTGTTCCTATTTTCATGATTGAATCGTTTAATTGCTAGGAGCGCTACTAGTTTGTTAATCGTTACAATCTACTGCTGAGTTAGAAATCAAATCCGTAATTGTTTGATCCCTATAATTTGTGAAGTAAATAAGATTTAATGATTTGCTGCGTCAGAAATTATTAGATCTTAGGAAGAACAATTGACTAGATTAAATACAACCACTTGTGCTTGTGTTGTTTGGCTTCATCGATCTCTATATTTCTCAATGTTGTTGCTAGGTTAAACGTTTAGCGCTTGTCTTGGGTTATTTAGTGGTTAGGATTGATTAGATCACTTGTTTTTTAATTAATTGTGACTAAGGAGAGATAGGAAAATAATTCCAACGGCGAATATTCAAAGTGTGAATTGATATTCTTGAATCGATGATCAGTTGTAAGATTCCAATGGTAGACGTTGACTTAGGCCAATGCTTGTTCGTTTGATTGATTTTGATATTTCAAATTGTATTGTTTCTTAGTTGTTAAATTTTTTTTCGTTATACTCAACTCCCACCCTTGTTCAATAAGCATCAAACTAGACTACACACTCTCTGTGGGATCGACCCTTACTCTCATTACTACATATATTTTTAGGAGTATAGGTTTTAAATTTGGGTTGCCTACGATAGCACACCAAATTTTGGCGCCGTTGCCGGGGAGGTTTCCTAGTTGATTTTTGTGCTTTTGTGATCCTTAATTATTTCTTTTATTTTTTTTAGTGTAGAATTTTAATTTTTCTTTCATTACTTTAGATTTTGCATGTTTTATCTCTCATAGTGTATTAAGAGTTTCCTTGAATAATTTTTATGATTAAAACTCGATCTTCTAATCAAGATGATTTGCAATATGATCATGAGATAGAGAGAACTTTTTGCAGGTTAAGGAGAGAAGCTTGGAGAAATTCTGAAGAGATCGATTCAACCCTTGACTCCCAATTTGCTAGTGATCCTAATTTAGAAGAGAAAAAAGTCATGGCTGGAAATCGAACTTTGAAAGAGCTTGGTGCTCCTGACTTGAATCAACAACCCTTATGCATAACATTCCCTACTTTAGATGCTACCACCACTTTTGAACTAAAATCTGGACTAATACATCTTTTGCCCACTTTTCATGGTCTTACAGGTGAAGATCCTCACAAGCATTTAAAAGAGCTTCATGTGGTGTGCACAAGTATGAAACCCGCGGGGGTGACTGAAGATCAAATTAAATTAAGAGCCTTTCCATTTTCTTTGAAGGATTGGCTCTATTATTTACCCTTCGGAGGTATTACCACATGGAACGAGATGAGAAGGTTGTTTTTGGAGAAATATTTCCCAGCTTCAAGGGCAGCTAACATTCGAAAAGAAATTTGTGGTGTAAGGCAGCACAACGGAGAATCCCTACACGAATATTGGGAACGTTTCAAGAAATTATGTGCAAGCTGCCCCCATTATCAAATTAGTGAGCAATTTCTTATCCAGTATTTCTATGAAGGCCTTCTACCCATTGATAGGAACATGATTGATGCCGCTAGTGGGGGAGCTTTGGTGGACAATTCTCAACAATTTGGCACTAGGCTTGACCTTCCATCAAAGCATGTTAATGAGGTAAATATTTCTCCCCTCGAGCAACAAATTGCGAGTCTAACTTCTCTTGTTCGTCAAATGGCTGTAGGTAATATGCAATCAGAAAAGGCTTGTGGGATTTGTTCAGTAATAGGGCATCCAACTGATATGTGTCCATCTCTTCAAGATGTGCCTATTGAGGAAGTGAATGCGGCGGGTGGTTTTCCTGGACAACTGAAAAAGAAGGATGATCCCTATTTGAGCACGTACAACTCGGGGTGGAGGGATCACCCCAACCCCAGCTATGGGAATCCACAAGTAAATCAGCTTGCGACTCAAAATCACCCAAGTTTCCAACAATATAAGCATCCATACCCCCCTAGACAACAATCGAGCCAAACTTCTAATTCTGGTATGTCTTTAGAAGATATTGTTAAGTCTCTTGCCACTAATACTTTGCAATTTCAATAGGAGACGAGAGCTAGTATTCAAAGTTTAGACAATCAGATGGGACAGATGGCAACCGCAATTAGTCAGCTAGAGGCGCAAGGTTCGGGAAAATTACCCTATCAAACAGTGGTGAATCCAAAAGAAAATGTGAATGCAATCATATTGAGAAGCGGTAAAGAGGTGGAAATTCCAGTAAAGACATCCCCTGCATCGTCAAAGCAAGAAAAGGAGAAAAATGTTGTTGTAGACAAGAACACTTCCAATGACGATGACGAACCTAAGCGCGAGTTTACGCCTCTTTTTGATTATAAACCAGTACCTCCTTTTCCTCAGGCGTTAGTAGACTCTAGAAAAGACGAGCAAAATAAAGATTTTATGAAACTTTTCGTATATGCGAGGTAAATATTCCACTTTTAGATGCTATTAAACAAGTACCTCGTGATGCTAAATTCTTGAAAGAACTATGTACACTTAAGAGGAAACATAAACTTAAAGGATGTGAGAAGGTGAAAGTAGGAGAGAATGTTTCTGCAGTTATTCAAAGAAAACTCCCTACAAAATGCAAAGATCCAGGTATGTTTACTATCCCTTGTACAATAGGTAACAATAGATTTGAGAAGGCCATGTTTGATTGAGGAGCTTCTATCAATGTCATGTCATATTCTATATATGCTTCTTTGAAACTTGGACCTTTGAATAAAACTGGTGTCGTGATTGAATTGGCTGATAGATCTAATGCATATCCTAAGGGTGTAGTTGAGGATGTTCTTGTGCAAGTTAATGATTTGGTTTTTCCTGCTGATTTCTATGTGCTTGATATGGAGAATGGTGATCAAACTAGTCTTGTTTTGTTAAGAAGGCCATTTTTAAGAACATCCAAGACAAAGATAGATGTTCACAGTGGCACATTTAATCTGGAATTTGATGGTGAAATTATTAAGTTTAATATTTATGATGCCATGAAATATCCTGATGATGATAATAATGTTTATTCTATCGATGTGATTGATTCTTTAGCACAAGAAATTTTTGAACTTGATGGAAAAAATGGACTAGAAGTTGCCATTAGTAAGCATCTTGAGAAAGTGAATGACAAGTTAGCCTTGAGCACTGAGTTGCAAGAAACTATTGCAACATTAAATGATTTCCCAAAGTTACAACAATCAGGTAACATGTCTTACATTATGTTACCAGTTTCTAACAAGAGACCTTTACCCTCTGTTTTGCAGGCATCTATTCCAGATTTAAAGTCTCTCCTTGGTCACCTCAAGCACGTGTTCCTTGGAGAAGGAGAAACGTTACTAGTGATCATCTCTAGTAAAATGAGTGCACCACAAGAAGAAAAGCTTGTGCAGGTTTTTAAGGAGCGTAAGACGACTATTGGTTGGACAATTGCAGATATTAAAGGAACTAGCCCATCTACATGCATGCATTGATTCTACTTGAAGAGGAAGCAAAACCTTCTCGTCAACCGCAAAGAAGATTGAGCCTGGCCATGATGGATGTAGTGAAGAAGGAAATCCTCAAACTTCTTGAAGTTGGAATGATTTACCCTATTTCAGACAACAATTGGGTTAGCCCAGTTCAAGTGGTTCCTAAAAAGACTGGAATAACGGTTGTGAAAAATCATAACGATGAATTAGTGACTACCCGTGTTCAAAACGGGTGGCGGGTTTGTATAGATTATAGAATATTAAATGTTGTATCCCACAAAGACTATTTTCCTTTACCTTTTATTGATCAAATGCTTGAAAGGTTAGCTGGTCATTTTTACTATTGTTTCCTTGATGGTTATTCAGGTTATTTTCAGATTGCAATTGCTTGAGACGATCAAGAAAAGACGACTTTTACATGCCCATTTGGGACTTTTGCTTACCGACGCATGCCCTTTGGCTTTTGCAATGCTCTAGCTACTTTCCAAAGGTGTATGGTTAGTATATTTTCAGATTACATCGAGAATATCATAGAAGTCTTTATGGATGATTTCATAGTTTATGGACATTCCTTTGATAACTGTCTGCATAACCTGACACTTATCCTTCAAAGATGCATAAAAACTAACCTTGTGTTGAATTCTGAAAAATGTTATTTTATGGTTAAACAAGGTATAGTTTTGGGTCATGTTGTTTCATCCAAGGGAATTGAGGCAGATAAAGCTAAAATTGATATTATTCAATCTTTACCTTATTCCACTAGTGTCACTACACCAAAAATACCCATCAGCAACGGTTTGGGACCATGGGGGAAACCTATTTCCATGGCTTAGAGGCCTGGCCAGGCCTGGCCATTTGAGGCGTCGCCAATTCACCATTGACGGCTATAAACCGTGGCAACACATTTTAAAGCATATAAACAATTGCAATTATGGTACACTAGAAACTCAAATAATTAAATCTAGTACCCAAACATGGCGCGCAGAAGTGCTAGAGTACAATTGCACTAGCAGATTGATGCTTGGTAGTCATTGTTATCTAAATATATCAAGGATATAAGCACTAAACAAGAAGGTTATGACACTAAAAAGTGAATACCTGACATAAGTGGTAGAGAAATACTGAAAGCATGTCAGGTGTTGAAGCACACTTTGGATGATGATTCACATGGAAAGTTTTGTATGTGCAGAGAAAACCTAACCTGAAATACAAAACACAAATCATTCCTTATCAATTTTAACATCTAAATAACTTATAGACAATAGTGAAGTTTCTTCACCGATGACAAAACCAAACAATAACAAGCCGATTTTTATCAAGCAAAAAACCCAATTTAAACTTTCTCCCTAATCGATTGAGATTCAAAGTAAAACCTTCAATGGGGGTATAGATCTGATGAAATCCTCCATAGTCTTGGGATGCCGACAGTCTTCAATAGGAAAAACAAAGAAGTTCATCTAACATTTAACATAAAAATCAAAAATTTATTCAATGGGTTGTTGGGAAATCATATCAGGCTTGCAAAATCAGGCTTCATCATCAAAAATCTTCTTCGGGAGCGGAGAAATTGATCCATTCGGGGGAAATTGATCCATTCGGAGAAATCTTCTTCTTCTCCTCTTCAGAAATCGAGCTGGAGAAAAGAAGAAAGTGAGTTCTAGGGTTTGCTTTGCTGAAAGAAGAAAAAAAATAAGAAGAAAAGATCAACAAAGAGATCTAAAGAATAAGGAGATCTAAAGAAGAAGAAGGAGATCTTACCTTCTCAAACTTTCTTCTTTTTTCTTCTTCTTCTATCGTCCTCTCCTTCTTTCGTCCTTCTTCTTCCCTGCTTCAAGAATCTGTTTCGTCCCTGCTTCTTCTTCTATCGTCCTCTCCTTCTTTCGTCCTTCTTCTTCCCTTGTGAGAATCTGTTTTTCATCAATTTTTTTCGCCAAAGCGCGAAAGTGAAAATTTTTTTAGCTACGGTTTTAAACCGTTGGCAATTTTAGCCACGGTGATAAACCGTTGGCAGTTATAGCCACGGTTTAAAACCGTGGCAACCCTTTTGGTGTAGTGGTTTTTGGCCACGGTTTTATTTTTTAGCCACGGTTTTAAACCGTTGGCCATTATAGCCACGGCTTTTAACCGTGGCAAATAAACCAACGGCTTAGAGCCGTGGCCACCTCCCCGTAGCTAAACAAGCCTTTTGGTGTAGTGATATTAGCAACGGTTTTATGTTCGAGGATGCTTGATTATTTTCTGCATTTAGCCACGGTTTTAAGCCGTGGCAAGCATTAAGGGCCACGGTTTTAAGCCGTTGCACGCATGATAGACCACGATTTTAAGCCGTTGCCAGTCAAAACAAAATTCAAAAAAAATAAATAAATCTGGTTTGTTGCGAGGGTTGGAAATCGTTGCAAATTAATATAAGCGAAAAAAAAAGTACATTTTTTTTGCTGCTGCAGCAAAATCACAGCCCCACATCTGCAAAATCATAGTTGATAACAATTTAAAATTAAACGTGAAAACTGAAGATGAATGTTTCAATTTGCACAAATTTTAGATGATTCAATCATTGATATGCAATAACAAATCAATGAAGGAAACACAGACTTGAAAAGAAACCATCTCTATTAACAAACAACAATTTTTCCCAATTAGGTCAAATCTTAAAACCAGAGAAATCTCAAGACGAAACATATTGTAACAAGTAGAACAATTAACCACCAAATCCATACAAAGTGCTCCCCTACCTTTTCAAAGCATACACAACATCCATGGCAGTCACAGTCTTCCTCCTCGCATGCTCAGTGTAGGTAACAAAATCTGGTATAACATTCTCCAAGAAGATCTTGAGAACCCCTCTGGTCTCCTCATAGATGAGACCGCTGATACGCTTCACGCCTCCTCTTCTCACCAACCTTCGAATTGCAGGCTTTGTGATCCCCTGGATGTTGTCTCGAAGCACTTTGCGATGAAGCTTCGCTCCTCCCTTTCCCAGCCCCTTTCATCCCTTTCCACGTCCAAACATTTTCAATCAACACCAAACCACCCTCGTTAGTTTCTGCAAATATATTCACAAATCAGTCAATTTGGGACTTGAACAACTAATTACATGGAAAGTCCTAATCTACAATTTAATTTTATAGATTAACAAAACCCTAGCTAAGGAGAAAACGAAACCATAAATGCTGATGAAAGAAAAAGAAGAAAATAAAAAGAGATAGTAACCTCATCAAAAGAGGAATAAATCATAAGAGAGATAGATTAAACAAAACCCTGTGCAGTTACTGTGATTAATCCCAGTAACCTCATCAAAAGAGGAATCAATCATAAGAGAGATAGTTGAAAAAGAGAATCGGGTCATCAGCTAGGTGAAGAGCTAAAAGTCTCCATATTCCAGCGACTGAGAAAGCAAAGAAAAATCAAGTTAATCTGATAACTAATAGTCTAATTCTGTATTAATCAGTAGGCTAATTTAGGACTGCTGATAAAACCAAGCTTGGATTATTTTTTTCCCATCTATATATGCTAGAATAAGAAGTATGAAAGCACCTTCTCCATAGTACACATTGACAGAAGGAACACCCGCATGTTGCAGAAGTGGAGCAAAATCAGAATCCGCTCTATTGAGTCTCTGAATTTTCCACAAACAATCAAGGAGAGGCAGGACCATGTTTCAGGTATAAAGAAGCACTACAAATCATGACTAACACAATATGTTGAACAATGACATTAATGGTTCTTGTGCATCAAACAGTAATGGTTCAAATTGGAGGAAAATCTAGGGTATATCCATCCTAATAAAACAACCAAAATTGATTATAAGAGGTGAAGGGAATATATGGACATGATAGTGGCTGTGATTTTTCATTTTCCCTGTTTAACCAATATCATCCATGCCAATCATAAGCATCCCAATGAGAACTATTACAAATGTGAAACAGAAAGGGCAAGTCATCCACGAATTCCATAGATGATGTCAATGAGTTCTTTTTCCAGATAAACCTCCATAACAAATCATAAGAGGAGTGATGGACTAGAGGATTCACGCGGAGGGAGGAGCCAAAGTACCTGAATAATGAAACTTGAACTGGTTCTAAAATGCTCAGCGTGTACCTGCATAACTCTCCCCTGCAGAGAAGACCTCACCTGGACTAGATCGAATTTACGCAGGTACACGTAGGTAAAAAAAATGGTTATGTACCTCAGCTTATCTGGTTTAGAGTTATGCAGATAACCTTTCTGCTCGAAACACCAAACTCTTGAAAGCATATTCGTCAGCAAATGCCACTTCTTCTGGTTTTCTATCCCGGCCAGAACTAACGAAATCAGTCAAGTCAGTTGTATTCTGCAAAAAAAAAACAATTATAAGTCGAAAATGTGCTATGAACCATTATGTTTGATAACATTGTAATAAATGACAAAATCAACAAAAGTGCACTGTAAAGTTTTGATTAGTGAAAATACTAAATAAAAAAATAATACAAAGTAATTGTCAAATAAAAGTGTAAAAAGACTTGTTCATGATGTTAATAGAGATTCCTATAAAGTAGTTTTTACTATACCTGTATCAATAGATCATATAAGCGAACAAGCCCCTCAGGCTTCGTGCTCTTTTCACCCTTAGTAAATTTACTTTTAGCAATGCTAACAAGTAGCTGATTTCGTTATATAGTACGTTGTCCTAATACAGTACTAACAGCCTTATCAAGGCCATTCAAGTCATCTTTCACATTTTCAGCATTACCTGCAGTGACGTAAAACAGGCAAGCAATCTAAATATAAGAGTGTAAGCAGCAAAGAATACAAAAAGACACAAATAAAAGCTAGCGTCAAGAAAATGCTTAGAAATGCCTAACTATAAAACAGAACTATTGGTGTTCATACCAAGTCATTGCGGATTGAGCTCCGTGCATCATGATAAGCAGTCTGCGCTATTTTAATACACATTAAGTCAAATACACATTAAGTTACAATGTGAGAACTAAACATTAAATACCTCATCAGTCTGCGCTATTTTAATTATGTCCTTTATATCTACACATGAAGTTAAAGACAATGTTAGTCGGAAGTTGAGGGAATGACATACATGAAAAAGGAGTATTATTACAAACTAACACTACCCAAATTCTTTGAAATGGTGAAAAAGAAAGGTACCAACAGAATATAAGTCTTCCATCTCTCCACTGATGGGGCGGCAACCCAATTGGCCAAGGGCCGCTCTAACATATTCAAAGGTCATGCTACGACCTTCTTCACTTTTAATAACCTCTTCAAAAATGGCATCGATTGACAAAGGAACTGAAAAAATAACATCTTTAGAACTGGATAAACTAAAAATTATATACCAAAACCTTCAGGGACAAAACATTAATTCTAAATTGGGGGCTCGATGGCATGAACTAGAATAAATATCTGAAAAGGCAATAGTCGATCTATTAGAATTTAGCAATTAGTAGAAACAAGCAACAAATCTATTCCAACACAGTTCTAAAAATTTAGTGACATACCAAATAGTTGAACATACACCAGTATGATCTATAAGCAATAACTAGCAAAGTTTTATATGAACGAGCGAAATTAAACTTGAGACACTTCAACTCAAAAACCCCACCCCAGGGGGAGGTGGGGGTTTGATGTTCACAATTCTGATGGAAAACTGTAGTTAGATATAACTGTGGTTTCAAATCCCAAATATCAAAAAAGAAAATCATAACCTTAAATGATGGTGGAGTTGACAAAAGAAAACAATGGTTCCAGCTATTGAAGGTGCTTAACTTTTATCTTTTTACTGTGAGCTTCTTGTTGCTTCTAGCTTTGCATTTAATACAACGCCAGCTCTATTGTCTAGCCTTGATCTCACATTTGCAATGCAATCCTGGATTACACAGAGAAACATAACAATAAATTATTTATCTAAATCAGACACATTTCAATATGCATATTAGATTGCTCAATGGAAATATATAAATAATCCCAGTATCTGTTATAACTGTAAACCTTTCTACTTCAGATGGAATTGCAGCTCTCATAGCCTGTTGTTCAACTGTCTCTGGTACTGTCAACTTACAACCAGAAGTTATACACGAGTCAGACAACCTAATGAATGAAATCCAACAGTTAACAGTTGAAAACACAGCAGGTAGCAGTTCATTCATCAACATTTCTTTCATAACGATAACAATACTTAAAAAATTAATAGAAAGTCTGATCACAGTATCAGTGTCATCAGGGAACTAAACCAGAGGTTGCAGACGCCAACAGAGAAGGTTGAAAATGACTGTAAAATGCTTTTTTCTGCAAACAAAAACACAATTACATAGGCAAGAATACAAAAAAAAAAAAAAAGAAGTAGAAATTCCTAATCATACAAAAAGTATGTAAACAACAAGACTTTCTTCACTGAATATAATGTAATCCATAAGAATCTAAAATTAGAAGAAGTAGACAGAAACAATGCATAATCAACAGACAGACACCGGACATTGCATTTGAGAAGGAAATAAATCATTACAAAACCAAACAACTCATTGCATTAAAGCTTTAGTTTTGTCTTATTACATTAAGATGAAGATAAAACCAAAAATATAGTTGAGAGATAGGATGATTTCCTTTTTAGTGACAGCTTTGCCTACTGACTCAAATATTTTGGAAAGACTTTTGGAATCAAATGACAAGCAAAATGATACAGCAAGTTACCACAAACCCATACTTGGAGGTGATGTGTGATATCTGCGTTTTTCATAAAAAAAAAAAAAAAAAAAAAAGATTTTGGGCAGGGTGTACTCAGTAGAGGTGGTGGGGGCACATAGCCACCCACCCTTTAAGAGACAAACGACCCCCCCCCCCCTTTTCTTCTTCTCTCTCTTTTCTTCCTTTTTTTTTTTTTTTTTTCGTTCCAGTGACCGCAGCGAGCTCTTCGTCTTCTCTCCAGTCGATTTTCAGTGATTTTGGGTGATTTCTCCCCCACATCTCACCTCATCCTCCTCATTTCTCTCTCTGCATTCCCTCTTCATTTATCTGTTGTTTTCTCGAAAAAAAAAAAAAAATCTGTTTTCATTTTGGCTTGGTGTTGGGTTGTTTTATTGGTGTCCAGAGCTCCGATCAGCCGTGGAGGGGCATTGGTGGCGTCCTTGGGAGCCCTTAGAACCGACATGCAAGGTTGTTTTGGGGTTGGCCGAAATTTTTTCAAAAATCAGGGTGCATGTTTGTTTGAAGGGTTCCTCGGCGTGAATCCGGGCTTTGGGTGCGTGGGTGAGCCTCACATTCGTGACTCCGAGTGTCCTTAGACTCATTTGCTGGCTGTTGTGCAGTTTGGAAGCGATCAGACCGGAGTAGGGAGGGTTTCGGTGCGTTTTCGCCAAACTTTGGGTTGCGGCGGGGTGTTTGCCGAATATTTTTTGCCGGTAAGTTTTCTTTCCGTCACGCGCCGCTTGTAATTTATTTATTTTTTTCAGTCTTCGGCTTGTTTGCTCATTTTCGAGTCCGCTTTGCAGTTTTAAAAATTTATGTGGTCCCGCATTCGTGGTTTTGCGTGTTTGGAGCTTCGACCGGTAGGAATTGGGTTTTGAAAATCCATTCCGTCTAGGTGAGTGGAACTATAATTTTTATTTTAAGAAATAAGTATTTGAAATCCCAAATTTAAGTTTTACATCATACCGTGAATTAGGCATTGGATTTCCGGAAAGCATGATATACTTGAATGAAATCGAATAGTGAAGGAATTTTGGTGTGATTAGGCTTTGGTGTAATGACATGAGACTTGTATGCTTTGTTTTCGAGTTTGCATAGTATGTCATGTTTTACCGTGGATTTCCGAGTCTTGAGCATGTATGATAATCGACTCGAATAAATTTATTGTGGTGAATTGGGTCATGTTGGGACCCTGGCATAGTCGTGGTTTTATAAAAAAAATTGCAGAATTGTTTATGATTGCACGTCTGTTACCTTTGGTGATGTACAGACTTGTCATTTGTGCATGTGGATAGTAGTATAAGTGTCTTTACCCCGCTATAATGCCTGTTGTGCCGATGCTTAGGAGCTTGCTCGCATCGTGAGTTGGATGGTGCTTGAGATGACTCGCACCTGACATTGTGGACGCTATTGCATGTGGCAAGCTTACTGAGGTGCGGTGAGCTCCCGCATGCACTTGCCACTATAGAGTGCAGTAGGACGGGCCCCAGAGGACGTGCTTTGGAGATTACTCGCTTTCCCTCCCAGCGCGCTTGATTTTGATTATGTTAGGTTGGCCGTGTTAGGCCAATCGTTCGGGATGTTTGAGTTTGTATCCTGGCAGATGACACCATTAGGATACAAACAAGCCCGAAGTGGTACTGGTGCACGTTGTGGGATGTGTCTGGGTGAGACACATTCGTAGGGTATGCGGATACCTACGATATGAGACACTTATACAGAATTTTACAGGATTTTTGGCTTCAACTTGATTGCTATACCTAGGAGACTAGGAAGAATTATGAGATTGTCTTTATTTCTATCGCTTGATATTTACCATGTTTGAATCACGTGTACTGATCGGCATATATCGTAGACTTGTAGTTATTGTTGAATCTGAAATGTTTGTGTTGTTGCTTGAACTTAGAAACATTATCCTTAGAGACACGGTGTGATTTAGACTTTAGAACTTGTTGCTTATTCATTGTTGTGTGGCATGAATTTTCCTTATTTATTATTCTGTTATTTTTATTTAGTTCGCTCGCACCCGCTAGCTTTGTGCTTTGTTGACCTCGTAAGGGGTGTACTTCTATTGGAGTGCAGGCAGTGTTGGTGTTCCTGCTGATCGTGGCGCGTAGGCCCCGGTTTCCGTTGTAGGCGTGTTTTGAGCTTTTTGGTTGTGTCCACCCTGTACGGGTATGTTTTGCTTCCTCTGTGTTTCAGATGTACTATATTGCTATACTAGATGTTTGTATACTGGTTTTGTCGCTATGACTCTGGCGGGGTGAATCAAATATAGTTATTTTGTTCAAACTTTAGCGTAGTTTTTATTTTCGTTTGATTCTCGTATCAAGAATGTGTTATATTATGATGTTGTGGCCGGTTACGATCCGCCTGTGTACGTGTTAGTTCACGCATCGGCACGCTGCGATTCCCGTGGCGGGTCGGGGCGTGACAGAGCTTGGTATCAGAGCCATTGTTTACTGGTTCACATAGAACATCATCGTATACCACTTTCTTGAGTGGATTGGGTATAGGAGTTAGGACTTTTGTTGTGTTGTTTGATGTATGGTATGTGTGTTTTCTTTTTCGTAGAGGTTGTTTGGTGATGGCACGTGGTAAGAGATCCCAGGGTGAGGGATCAGGCACTGCTGGAGAGGATGTCTCTCAGGCTTTTATGGAAATGATGACCCAGTTGGCACAAAATATGAGGCAGGGCAGTCAGTCAGAGGATCCGTTTACTCGGTGCAACAGGGATTTCGTCAGCTTGGGTGGTGAAAGATTTGATGGCACTGGAGATTCCCTAGCTGCGGATCGGTGGATCCGTAATGTAGAGCTCATATTTGAGAGGATGGTGCTGACACCTATACAGCATACTGAGTTAGCAGCACACCATTTTGACGGAGAGGCTATGTACTGGTGGGATTCAGTGAGGCAGAGCCGTGATGTGTCAGAGATGCAGTGAGATACATTTTGACAGGTGTTTGAACAACATTTTGTTCCTGATTCTGCAAGAGCTGAGATAGTGGACATGTTTCTACATTTACAGCAGGGTTCTAGATCTGTTTCTGAATACTTGGCCGAGTTTACATAGTTGAGCCGCTATGCCACTTATTTTATAGACACACCAGAGAAGAAGAACCGGAAGTTTTTGAGTGGTCTGAACCCGTTCCTAAGGAAACAGTTGATGGTGATGATTGATCGTCCTTTTGAGAGATTAGTGGACGTCACTTTGAGTCAGGAGCGAGTGGACGCCGAGTGTAGACAGGAGACTTTGGTTCGACGAGCTAGAGGTTCAGAACGTAGTCAAAGGTTTGGCCGAGGAAGCCAGACAATTGAGCAGGCACAACAGCCAGAGCGTGCCGCTGTCCAGCAGAGAGACCCTGGTAGAGGGGGACCAGTTAGGACTGGCAGAGACCGCAGAGGCGACAGACGTTCTCTAGGAGATCATCGACAGCAGCAGCAACAGAGACAACCTAGGTGGGGTGGTCAGACAGGAACTAGGAGTGGTTGCTTCACTTGTGGTCAGGAGGGACATGTAGCCCGTGATTGTCCAAGAGGTCAGACAAATCGATGGGAGCATGTAGTTTGTTATACTTGTGGACAATTGGGGCACTTTTCTAGACTTTGTCCTCAGAATAGGGATGGACCAGCACAGCAGAGGGCGTCTCAGGGACAGTTAGCACCTGCGTCTGGAATTGGTCAGATAGTCCCTCTCCCAGCACCGCCTGTTCGCCTAGCAGCTATTCCCGGTCAAGGAAATGTTGAGGGTATGTTATTTTATTTATTTTTATTGTCGTTTTGTGTGTGCCAGATGTAGTAAGAGTGTGTTATATGCATTATGCGTAGGAAAAATTGCATGTTAGTGTGTTGTTATGTGATTCAGGATACATGTGTTGTGTGCCAGGTTTTGTGCATTCGTCGTCTTCCCTGTTGAGGGCTCTTTTCGATACAGGAGCGTCTAGGTCTTTTATTTCTAGACAGTTGGTTGTTAGAGACAACCTTGAGGTAGTGCCTTTGCCGGAGCCCCTGTGCGTTGTGTCTCCCTTGGGCAGTTCGGTTTGGTTGTGGGAATTTTGTCCCCGTTTCGAGTTTTCCTTGTTGGGGTACAACTTTGTGTTTGACTTTATTGTTTTGGGTTTTGAGGGCTATCATTTGATTCTAGGGATGGATTGGTTGTCCAGTCATCCGGTGATCATTGATTGATTGCATAGGTCGGTGATGTTAGCGCCACCTGATGCTTCGCCTCGTGTGTTGGCTTGTGAGCCCGATTCGGTTTCTTTGATGTCGAGTTTTCTTAGCTCTCTTGAGATTTCTTGTCCCGACACCAGTTCTGTAGAGGTTGTGTGTGAGTTCCCTGATGTGTTTCAGGAGATTCCTGGTATCCCTCCACGTCGTGAGATAGAGTTTCGGATTGACCTGGTTCCTGGTACTGCACCTATATCTATATCAGCTTACAGGCTTGCTCCTAAGCAATTGGAAGAGATGAAAGTACAGCTTGATGAGTTGCTTCGTAAGGGGTTTATTCGTCCGAGCAATTCACCTTGGGGAGCTCCAGCAATATTTGTATCCAAGAAGGATGGATCATTGAGGATGTGCATAGATTATCGAGATCTAAATAAAGTGACCATCAAGAATAAATATCCATTGCCTCTGATTGATGATCTATTGGATCAGTTGAGGGGAGCCGTAGTGTTTTCACAGTTAGATTTGCAGTCTAGGTATCATTAGATGAGAGTTGAGGAACATTCCGTTCCAATTACCGCTTTTCGGACCCGTTATGGCTTGTATGAGTTTCCAGTCATGCCATTTGGATTGACAAATGCACCAGCTTTCTTCATGGATTTGATGAATAGATTGTTCAGTCCGTACTTGGACAAGTTTGTGGTAATCTTCATTGATGATATCTTAGTGTACTCGAAGAGTTTAGAGGAGCACAGATAGCACCTTCGCATTGTTTTGCAGACACTTAGAGAAAATCAGTTGTATGCGAAATTCAGTAAGTGTCACTTCTGGGAACCTGAAGTTCGATTTCTCGGGCATGTCATTTCTAGTGGAGGTATTGCAGTGGATCCCGAGAAAGTCGAAGCAGTGAAATCTTGGAGACGACCGAGTAGTGTGACAGAGATTCGTAGTTTTCTGGGTTTGGCTGGTTATTACCGACGGTTTATCGAGAAATTTTCCTTGATTGCGGCACCACTCACTCAGTTAACTAGGAAGAATGTTCCTTTTGTATGGTCAGAAAAGTGTGAAGAAGCTTTTGAAACTTTGAAGCTTCGGTTGACTTCAGCACCAGTGTTGACTATTCCGACACCTGGTAGCCGATTGGTGGTATTTACTGATGCTTGCGGTACAGGATTGGGTGGAGTGTTGATGCAAGGCAAGAAGGTCGTAGCCTATGCGTCTCGACAATTGAAACCCCACGAGCGAAAATATCTGACACATGATTTAGAGTTGGCAGCCGTAGTTTTTGCTTTGAAGATCTGGAGACATTATCTGTATGGTGAGAGGTTTGAGTTGTTCACAGATCACAAGAGTTTGAAGTACCTATTCATTCAGAGGGAGTTGAATATGAGGCAACAACGATGGGTTGATTTCCTTAGCAGCTATGACTTCAAAATACAATATCAGCCTGGTAGGGCCAATGTGGTGGCAGATGCCTTGAGTAGGTGACATGCAGTGATGGCAACCATGATGATTCAGGAGTATCGAACACTTGAGACATTAGTTTCATTTGCAGTTCAGCCTACTTTCAGTACAGAAGGCAGCATGATAGCGGGTTTAGCAGTTTATCCTCCGTTGATCAGTAGAGTGGTGGAGAGACAGACCTCTGATCCAGTGATTACGAGGCAGATAGCAGATTTGGTAGTGGACACATTGGACGAGTGCCCTACCGATTGGTCGGTGGGTTCAGATGGAGGGTTGCGGTTTCGTGGGCGGCTTTGTGTTCCGTCTGATGAGGAGTTGCGAAGAGATATCTTACAGGAAGCTCATAGATCTCGTTTGACCATTCATCCCGGTGGAACAAACATGTATCGAGATTTGAGACGTTCTTTCTGGTGGCATGGCATGAAGAAATTCATTGGAGAGTTTGTGGCACGGTGTGCGACTTGTCAGCAGGTGAAAGCCGAACATCAGAGACCGTCTGGGTTATTGCATCCATTGGATATCCCGACGTGGAAGTGGGAGTATATCACTATGGATTTCATCGATTGACTTCCACGGTCGAGGAAAGGTAATGAGTCGATATGGGTCATTGTTGATCGGTTGACGAAGTGTGCACATTTCATTCCTGTTAGTATGAATCGGACGGCAGACAGTCTAGCAGTGTTGTTCATTCAGGAGATAGTTCGCCTTCATGGGTCGCCTGTTTCAATTGTATCCGACAGAGATCCGCTTTTCACAGCCCACTTCTGGCAGAGCTTTCAGCAAGCTATGGGTACTAGATTGGACATGAGTACAACTTATCATCCACAGACAGATGGCCAATCTGAGCGAGTGAATCAGGTAGTGGAAGACATGCTTAGAGCATGCATTTTAGACTTTGGGGGCAGTTGGGAAGATCACCTACCGTTATGCGAGTTTGCGTACAACAACAGCTACCATGTAAGTATTGGCATGGCACCGTTTGTGGCATTCTACGGACGACCGTGTAGGTCCCCTGTTTGTTGGGCAGAGATTGGAGAGTCAGTTGTGATGGGGCCGGATGTGATCAGAGAAACTACTGAGAAGATTGAGCTGATTAGAGCGCGTTTGTTGACAGCCCAGAGTAGACAGAGGAGTTACGCTGATAGGAGGCGTAAGGAGTTAGAGTTTGATGTTGGTGACAGGGTTTTTCTGAAGGTTTCCCCGATGCGCGGAGTTGTTAGGTTTCGAAGTCGTGGGAAACTTGCACCGAGGTATGTAGGGCCATATGAGATTACTGAGAGGATTGGACCAGTGGCCTACAGATTGGCTTTGCCGCAGAGTATGTCAGGTATCCACGACGTGTTTCACGTATCCATGTTGCGGAAGTGTTTGGCAGACCCGTCACAGATTATAGAGCCTGCTGAGGTGGAGATTTCGGATGAGTTGACGAATCCAGTGAGGCCAGTAGCCATTGTTGATGATGATGTGAAACAACCTTGTCGGAGGATAGTGAAGTTAGTGAAGGTTCAGTGGAGCCACCGAGCGGGTGACGTGACTTGGGAGCTGGAGGACCAGAAGAGACAGAAATACCCCGAGCTTTTTGCCTAGGTTTTCTTGTCGTGGCTTTTTTCCGATCTCGAGGACGAGATCTCTTTTAAGGTGTGTATGATGTGATATCTGCGTTTTTCAAAAAAAAAAAAAGAAAAAAAAGGATTTTGGGCGGGGTGTACTCAGTAGAGGTGGTGGGGGCACATAGCCACCCACCCTTTAAGAGACAAACGACCCCCCCCCCTTTTCTTCTTCTCTCTCTTTTCTTCTTTCTTTTTTTTCGTTCCAGTGAGCGCAGCGAGCTCTTCGTCTTCTCTCCAGCCGATTTTCAGGGATTTTGGGTGATTTCTCTCCCACAGCTCACCTCCTCCTCCTCATTTCTTTCTCTCTGCATCCCCTCTTCATTTCTCTGTTGTTTTTTCGAAAAAAAAAAAAAAATCTGTTTTCATTTTGGTTTGGTGTTGGGTTGTTTTATTGGTGTCCATAGCTCCGATCAGCCGTGGAGGGGTCTTGGTGGCGTCCTTGGGAGCCCTTAGAACTAACATGCAAGGTTGTTTTGGGGTTGGCCGAAAGTTTTTCAAAAATCAGGGTGCATGTTTGTTTGGAGGGTTCCTCGGCGTGAATCCGGGCTTTGGGTGCGTGGGTGAGCTTCACATTCATGACTCCGAGTGTCCTTAGACTCATTTGCGGGCTGTTGTGCAGTTTGGAACCGATCAGACCGGAGTAGGGAGGGTTTCAGTACGTTTTCGCCAAACTTTGGGTTGCGACGGGGTGTTTGCTGAATATTTTTTGCTGGTAAGTTTTTTTTCCGTCACGCACCGCTTGTAATTTATTTATTTTTTCAGTCTTCGGCTTGTTTGCTCATTTTCGAGTCCGCTTTGCAGCTTTAAAAATTTCTGTAGTCCTGCATTCATGGTTTTGCGTGTTTGGAGCTTCGACCGGTAGGAATTGGGTTTTGAAAATCCATTCCGCCCAGGTGAGTGGAACTATAATTTTTATTTTAAGAAATAAGTATTTGAAATCCCAAATTTAAGTTTTACATCATACCGTGAATTAGGCATTGGATTTCCGGAAAGCATGATATACTTGAATGAAATCGAATAGTGAAGGAATTTTGGTGTGATTAGGCTTTGGTGTAATGACATGAGACTTGTATGCTTTGTTTTCGAGTTTGCATAGTATGTCATGTTTTACCGTGGATTTCCGAGTCTTGAGCATGTATGATAATCGACTCGAATAAATTTATTGTGGTGAATTGGGTCATGTTGGGACCCTGGCATAGTCATGGTTTTATAAAAAAAATTGCAGAATTGTTTATGATTGCATGTCTGTTACCTTTGGTGATGTACAGACTTGTCATTTGTGCATGTGGATAGTAGTATAAGTGTCTTTACCCCACTATAATGCCTGTTGTGCCGATACTTAGGAGCTTGCTCGCATCGTGAGTTGGATGGTGCTTGAGATGACTCGCACCTGACATTGTGGACGGTATTGCATGTGGCAAGATTACTGAGGTGCGGTGAGCTCCCGCACGCACTTGCCACTATAAAGTGCAGTAGGACGGGTCCCGGAGGACGTGCTTTGGAGATTACTCGCTTTCCCTCCTAGCGCGCTTGATTTTGATTATGTTAGGTTGGCCGTGTTAGGCCAGTCGTTCGGGATGTTTGAGTTTGTATCCTGGCAGATGGCACCCCATTAGGATACAAACAAGCCCGAAGTGGTACTGGTGCACGTTGTGGGATGTGTCTGGGTGAGACACATTCGTAGGGTATGCGGATACCTACGATATGAGACACTTATACAGAATTTTACAGGATTTTTGGTTTCAACTTGATTGCTATACCTAAGAGACTAGGAAGAATTATGAGATTGTCTTTATTTCCATTGCTTGATATTTACCATGTTTGAATCACGTGTACTGATCGGCATATATCGTAGACTTGTAGTTATTGTTGAATCTGAAATGTTTGTGTTGTTGCTTGAACTTAGAAACATTATCCTTAGAGACACGGTGTGATTTAGACTTTAGAACTTGTTGCTTATTCATTGTTGTGTGGCATGAATTTTCCTTGTTTATTATTCTGTTGTTTGTATTTAGTTCGCTCGCACCAGCTAGCTTTGTGCTTTGCTGACCCCGCAAGGGGTGTGCTTCTATTGGAGTGCAGGCAGTGTTGGCGTTCCTGCTGATCGTGGTGCGTAGGCCCCGATTTCCGTTGTAGGCGTGTTTTGAGCTTTTTGGTTGTCCCACCCTGTTCGGGTATGTTTTCCTTCCTCTGTGTTTCAGATGTACTATATTGCTTTACTAGATGTTTGTATACTGGTTTTGTCGCTATGACTCTGGCGGGGCGAATAAAATATATTTATTTTGTTCAAACTTTAGCGTAGTTTTTATTTTCGTTTGATTCTCGTATCAAGAATGTGTTATATTATGATGTTGTGGCCGGTTACGATCCTCCTGTGTACGTGTTAGTTCACGCATCGGCACGCTGCGATTCCCGTGGCGGGTTGGGGCGTGACATGATGCTTGCCTGTTTGGTTCGACTCAAGTAAGAAATGCTTACCCGATCAGGCAGCACAATTATAGCCTTCTCCTTCTTGAGAAGTAGAGAATACCCAACTGAGCCGTAGTCGTTAAAAATATGCCCAGCAAAGATATATGCATCAGCTGATTCAACAATCTTAGAACAGAATGCAGTGCTGACCGCACCCCAGTATGTCCCTATAAACTTTGGGTGGTGTTCTGGAACTAGACCCTTTGCGGATGGCATCACTGCCAATGGATAACCACAAGCATCAGCTAATTCAACAAAAACATCTTGTGCCTTTGCCACCCGAAGTTTTGGTCCCGCGACCATCACCGGTTTCACTGCCTTGTTCAAAAACTCTGCAGTAGCCTCCACTGCGGCTTCTAGACCCATCTGGTTGCTCACTCTGCATTATCTAGATGATTGAATATAAAATTAGTTCTTCCCTTCACAAACACACATATCTAGTATTCATCTCAGGTTTCTTTGGTTGTTGAATAACTTAAGATCCACAATGTGAATCGCTTCATATATGTTACTATAATGTCAACGGATATCATATTAAACTTTCGAATGCTAGGATAACCGAACATAGAGAATACAATGGATGGAGAATTAACTTATAATTACTCCACATGTGATTAAAAACTCGATTTATATTAACTTTATTATACTAAAAGAAATATTGACTGAGTGCAGATTTACTTGTAAGCCACAAACTTCATCTTTTTAAATGACTACTCTATATGGTATCTCCAACAGAAGGGAAAAGCATATACTATAAAAACCACTTCTCCTTATCTAATGCGTTATTAGAAGAAATAAAATTCGGCGGCTATTTAACATGTCCTATTCTCTATCGAGTCACTCCAACACTCCTACTGTCGGTAAGGAATATAAAACAGAAAATAAGCATTATTGGGCAATTTGTTAATTAGTTGCTTTTAGTCACGAATTTAAAAGAGTCCCGCATTTAGTCCTTAGCTCATGGATGGAACTCTGAACTCTTAATCGATTTAGATAAACAAATCCATGCAAACATCAAAATTAAATAGGAGATCACAAAAAGAGGAGTTGATGGTTGAATTACTTGGGAGCAATACAGAACGGAACAAGTTCCCTGCTGAAAGTAGGATGCGGGCTTGCAGCCAGATTACAACTAATGCTGATATAAATAGGCTTGCTCTCTTTTAGACAAGTCGAGATCGCTGTATCAATCTGCTCATGCGCGTCTTCCAAATTATTCACCACTGCCTACACATTCAAAAACATAGTCCATAATCACCAAAATATTAAATTCTTCATCAGATCACTTCACAAATCAAATTCATCATCAAAAAAAAATCACAATATTATTGATCAAACACACACCAAAATATTATTGAACATCATTAAAAGTGAGTGAGAAGTTCACAATATAGGCCACACTTATTGCAGCATGCTGATACCTTGGCGATGGAGACATTCCTGGAGCAAGAGTCCACTCCCATTGACCATTCCTATGCATCAGCAACCCATAAGCATCCGCAATTGACTTTGTGAGACGAAAGTTTCTCAAGGCTACATTATGAAGCAATGTGTAATAAAAAAATTATAGTCCCATATTGAGTGGGGACAATTTCTAAATACATTTCAATGTTATAAATGCATCCAAAATCTTCTGTAGAAATATTCATACATGACAGTGGCAGTGAGTTGTGTTATGTGGTGTTGCTGGGTTACAAATTGCCACCTATGAAGGTAGCAACATAATTTTCTTATTCATAATTTATTTCCTATTTTCCTTCTTTCATTCATTTGACCAGGAATGGAAATATATTACATATTAGTTTTTTGAAGGAAGAACTAGAAGTTTTATTCATTATATTCTAAGTACAACCATACCAAGAAATTTGCATTGTTCCAGACACTATGAAATGCAACCAACAGAGGTGTCGGACAAATAAACTATGTAAAACAATACGGTGCCACGCTTGTACATTATATTATTTTTTTCATCAGTAAATTATAATAGTATGAGTCATGTTTGTTAGCTTGTTGCAACACATGTACCACTAACATACCAAAATAATATGCTTCATAGAGTCATAATATCAAATTTATTGATGAAAAATCAATCCTGCAAATGATTCTTGTTCTACTTTGTTTAATGTTATATTTGAAAAATGCTAAATTGTAATTTGTGTTCCTTGCACCTTGGTCTTTACTACCAAATTATATGAAGATATCCATTAAACAGGGTATACCCATTCAAAACCATTGGTTCTTGGATGAGTTATATCACTTTGTAATTGTATAAATACCACTCAAAAGAATAATTACCATAATATCCTAACTGAAGTAACAGAATCCACAAGATTGGCTTTTCACTGACTTTTCTAGATAGACATTGGCTTTTCACTAGCAAATATATTGCATGACAAAGACATTTTGCTCACTTACTGATTCAAGGACTAGAAAAAATTTCAAAGTTTGGCTTGCATTAGATAAGTAGGAAAAACATTAAACCCCCATTTCGCTTGCAAGGCAGCAAATCCGTCTGTTATTTCAAGGAAAAAATCCATTTTGGCAACCACAGGATTTAACAGATTTAGATTTTCATTGTTTCAAAAACATGCGTGTATGTAGAAGTGGATTTCAAAATGTTTTACCATGGTATTAATTGTTTATAGCATTAGCTCACTAAAATGGGCTTATAAGCCTTAGATGATAATTTGCAAGAATCGCAGCAGTAGTGAGTTGTATGTCAAAATCTTTAACTGACCCACATATTCAGATAAACAACAAATCTAAGAAAATTCTTCCAAGAAAAAGAGAATCAACATAAACTACTCATGCATTTATGACATATGAACCTTTATTAGAACTAAATCAAAAATTAATAAATATACCATTTGGTATGTCCTTAAGTGTAGTACCACGACCCTGCAATTAAAGAGCAAAGCAACATTTTCAATACAAATACCATTTAAAGAATAGCTAAAACAAATGAAAGCATGAACAGAAAGGAATAGTAAAGAGTACCTTTCCAATAAGAAGTGCTCGAGGCTGCTCCTTCTCAATAGAGGCAACCAGCCGCTCAATAGACTTTCGCTCACGAACAGGTCGCTCAATGGTGGGTGCAGCAGGTGTGACTGGTTCTTTAACTTTTCTCTTGCGCACCTCCTTTTTCTCTTGCAGAAGAAGAAAAATTGAGTCAACCACCAATCAGTGAAAATTTTCACAATAATTATTGCGATTTCAAAATGTATATATTGACCAAAGAGAAGGAAAAGAAGAAACTAAATCAAAAATTAGGTCTTCTTCACTTAGTTGATCGAACAGAAAAAAAACTGAATCGCAGAGAAGAGGAAGAAGTAATAAAAAAAAAAAGGAAAAAAAGAATCTGAACGGGGTTTTGATCATACCTGATTGATTGGTTGGATCTGGCATCTGGGATTTTTGCCGAACCCATAGTTTCGATTCTCTTTTAGGTATTCTTCTTCGCAAACCCTTCCAGTTCTTCTTATTCCCTTCTATTTCTTCTTCTTCGCAAACACTTTGATTTCTTCTTTGCAAACCTTTTGATCGATTGAAGTGGTATGTCGATAGAAGGTCTGGGGAGTGTGAGAGGTATGTTGATCGATCAATTGGAGTGTAGAGGGCTATCAATCAATAGGTGAAAGTGGAAGATGGGTTCAATCGACTGGAAGATGGGTTCGATTGATTCTGTCGATCGACTGGTGCTGAGGGTTGGAGGGTTTTGGGATGATTTGAGTTGCGATCTTCGTCGATCTTGGTAGCAGGAGGTCGACATGGTGGGTGGGATCGTCGTCTCTCTCACTCCATTAAACAAATACATGTCTCTCTCACTCTGAGTCTCACTTCTTTGATTGTTTTACTCTCAAAGAAAATGGAGTTCCTCTGCGCCAATTTGAAACGAAAATGGAGCTCTCTCTCACTCCTCTCAAAGAAAATGGAACTCCAACACTGATTTGAAACGAAAATGGAGCTCCTCTGTGCCAATTTTTTCGCAAGACCGCAAAACTATTTTCGCAATGGCGCCAAAGCAAACACAGGTGCATTTTCTTTTTATAGCCACAGTTTTAGGATTTAGCCACGGTTTTGGGCCGTGGCAAATATACTAACGGTTTTGAGCCGTGGCCATCTCCGTGTAGCTAATCAAGCCTTTTGGTGTAGTGACGGTTTTAGGCTCTAGCCACGGTTTTGGGTCGTGGCAAATAAACCAACGGTTTTGAACCGTGGCCATCTCTGTGTAGCTAATCAAGCCTTTTGGTGTAGTGTGTGCGGGAAGTTTGTTTTTTCTTGGACATGCAAGTTTTTACCGAAGATTCATCAAGGACTTCTCCAAGATAGCATTACCACTATGCAAGTTGTTACAAAAGGTTGTGGCTTTTGAGTTCGATGAGGCATGTAAAACGGCATTTGATAAGCTAAAGGAACTATTGACTTCCGCACCAGTAATCCAACCCCCTGACTGAAAGATTTCTTTTGAGATAATGTGTGATGCTAGCGACTATGTAGTAGGCGCTGTTTTGGGTCAAAGAATTGGAAAAGCGTCTCATGCCATTTATTATGCGTCAAGGACTTTGAATGACGCTCAAAGAAATTACTCTACTACTGAAAAAACTTTTAGTTGTTGTTTTTGCTTTAGAAAAGTTTAGATCTTATTTGCTTGACACTAAAGTCATTGTTTATTCTGATCATGCAGCTCTTCGTTATTTGATGATGAAGAAGGAGGCAAAACCAAGATTAATAAGATGGATACTTCTCTTGAGTGAATTTGATTTGGAGATCAAAGACAAAAGATGCACAGAAAATTAGGTCGCAGATCATTTGAGTCGTCTAATTCATGTGGAGGACGAACTTCCTCTACATGAAACGTTTCCTGACGAGCAATTATTCTCTGCGAGTGTGACATTACCTTGGTATGCGAATATTGTAAATTATTTGGTTACTAATATATTACCTTCTGGTTTGTCTAAAGCTCAGAGAGATGAGATCAAGAGTGATGCCAAATACTATATGTGGGATGACCCGTACCTATGGAAACATTGTACAGATCAAGTGATAAGAAGGTGCATTCCTGAAAATGAAATTTTTTCTATACTCACCTTTTGTCATTCTTATGCTTGTGGAGGTCACTTTGGAGCTAAAAGGACAGCAAGGAAAGTGCTAGAATGTGGTTTCTATTGGTTGTCGTTATTTCGAGAATCATATTCTTTCTGTAAATCATGTGATCATTGTCAAAAGACAGGTAATATATCCCAAAGGAATGAGATGCCACAAACTCCCATACTATTTTGTGAAATTTTTGATGTTTGGGGCATCGATTTCATGAGACCGTTCCCTGTATCTTTCGGTTATCTTTATATTCTACCTGCTGTTGATTATGTCTCGAAATGGGTAGAAGCTAAAGCTACCAGAACTGATGATTCTAAAGTTGTTACAAAATTTATCAAGTCTAATATATTCTCCAGGTTTGGAACTCCAAAAGCTCTAATAAGTGATCGAGTCACTCACTTTTGTAACCGAACTGTGGACACTTTACTGAGAAAGTACCATGGCACCCACAAGGTTTCAACTTCCTATCATCCGCAAACTAGTGGACAAGCAGAAGTATCAAATCGAGAGATCAAGTCACTACACCACTATTGGCTATTAATAGCATTTAACTATAGCGTTTTTAATATTTGTTCTATGATAAAACCAGTTTTAATCGCATTGCATTATTAAAATGCTATGAATAACATAGCGGGAGATTGAAAAAATTTCAGCGCTAAATTTTGCCCAAAATTTTTAGAAAAATACTCATCTCCTTTCAACAAAAGCAAAAAACGACTCCCTCTCACTCCCTCTTTCCCTTCATGTTGTTGCCCTCTCTCTCCCACTCTGTCTATCCATCTTGAGCGAGAGAGATATAGTGTAAGAGAGATTGAGAGACCTTTGTTTCAAATCGCCTCCCTCTCTAGTCTCCATCGCACACAGAGAAGAGAACCACTGCCGACGCCACTCGCATCCGCCGCTCCACCGCCTTCGCCTGCTTTAGGTGAGTTATTCTCTGTTTGCAAATTCCAAGGAGGGAAATGATCATATGAGGTAGGGGATGGGGGAGGTCGAGAAGTAAGGTTGAGTTGAATCAGACTCCGAAGGTGGAGATTGGGACTGCCGATTTGGTGAGTTGGTGAGAGGAAGAGTCATTGGAGGGAGATGACGATGTTGGATTAGGATTCGATTGATGTTTCAGGGTGGAGAGAGTGGTGGTGTTTGGGTAAGAGTATTTCTCAATTTCACAGTTTAGGTACACTACACCAAAAGGCTTGATTAGCTACACGGAGATGGCCACGGCTCAAAACCATTAGTTTATTTGCCACGACCCAAAACCGTGGCTAAAGCCTAAAACCGTCACTACACCAAAAGGCTTGATTAGCTACACGGAGATGGCCATGGCTCAAAACCGTTAGTTTATTTGCCACGGCTCAAAACCGTTAGTTTTTTTTATGGCTTACTTGTACTTCACTGCGTTTTGGTGAATTTAATGAATGTGTTATTATTTTGTCTTGTAGGAAAAGTAGCGGGTTTTCGAGAGGCGCCTCAATATACCGAGGAGTAACGAGGTTTTTACTAATTTCTTTGTATCAAAAACCCTTTAATTTGAATACTAATATGAACTGTCAAAACTTCTCTAGCAAGTATGCACTCGGGAGCTCACTGGATTTAAATCTTCAACTTTTTTTGTTAATTGTACAACTCATAACAAATGCAAAAGGGTAAAACAAAACAATTTTTGTTTCCAAAAGCACAAAAGTTATCCCTACTAGAAAATGAATTTGCACTCCTCGTCCATAGAGAGAACTTTAGCTTCATGTCTTCATCTAAACTAGTTCTTTCACGACAGAGAAAAACAGCAAGAAAGGAAAAACCACTATCCCTAAAAATCTCCCTTACCCCTAACATATCTTTATGTTGTCTTTGATTTTTTTTATTTTTTCATCTATTAATTAATTTGATCTTTGAGCCTAGCGTCCATTGGGAAATTGCAATAGCCAGAATGAAAAGAAAACTAAAACAAAACAGGGAAATGTAGTTTGTAGTTTATTTCTATTACTAACAGCCTGATTTTATTATTGGATTCCCTTATGTGCATAGATTACACAAATCCATATACTGGAGTGTCAGAACAGATAGTAGGAAAACCTGGGTGTTGATGGGTGAAAGTATCCCATATGCTTGGACCTCTACCACCTTCATTAGCTCCACCTTCAATCTACAACATAGACAATAACATCGGAAATGTTAAAAGACTTCTTGAAAAGTTTATGCTATTATACAAACATATGACAATGAAATAAAGAAAATGTACCTGATATGAAGAAGAAGCAGTTCCGAAAACAAAAACTTTAGGAAATCTATATCGATTGAAGGGGACAGAGTCATTATGATCCGCTTGAACAAGTACCATACTAAGAGCCATGGCAAGAATGCCTAAGAAGAGAACAACTCGAATAGCCATGGTAGGTTTGGATCTTAGACTCCATGGCTTTTGTATTTATAGTGGTTATTATGCTATATCTGCCATTCTTTGATAAGATATTTAATCTGTATTTTCTATTATAATGGTTAAGTCAACAATCTTTTTTCTTGTTTGAATTTTTTTATTTCTATTTGTTTTTCATACATTTATCTTTTCATGAATCCCGGCAGATAATGCAAAGAGTTGAGAAATAATAATGGAAACCACCACATTCAAATAAAACCAGTTACCAGGCCAGTGCCGTCACCGAGTAATTAACTTAATGAAATAAACAGAAACAAATTAGTCAAATTGCCACTATGATTACATGGCAGGTTTTTATGTTCACGTGGTGAGCTCTGATTAGTCACATTTGTTACATAACAAGATTTCAATGTGGAGACCATACATTGTTATTCCTAGCCATTCCTAACCAATCTCAACATTTAGATGATCAGAATATAAGATAACTTCCATATTCTGTGTACCAAGAAAATGTTCTGCCTACTGAGCAACAAGATCAACCTAGACAATGGAGAATTCTTTTTGGGATTTTCCTTTTCATCTCCTATATAATGTTTGATAACTGGGGCACTTAATTTCTCAAAATTCACCAACACAAAATACCTAATTTTAATGAGTACAATACCCATGCTGTTTATCCCTGAACTTCTCCAAGTAAATTGGGGAGTGTGGGTGTGAGGATCATCAACAAACAGAAACCAACAAAACCCCCTGATTGAAAACACAAACAAACTTCGCAATGCAATAAAACTGACAAATTACATTGGGCAAATACCTAATCCAATAAAACCACAATTTGCTAAAAATAAAATATGTTAATTGAATGAACAAATCAATGCCACAAATTTCAAAATCAATTCTACCAAAACACACAAACCTTCAACAACACAAAACATTGTAAAGCAATTCAATTGATAAAAGGACGAGCACAAACATAGAGGGAGTGAATTAGAGCAAACCTTGTGAAGAGGAAGAAGAGTTGAAGAAGAGGGAGAAATCAGTGCGGGGTCGAGTCCCATTACTTCTCCTTTGCTGACAACACTTTGGTACACAAATCATCTCTTGAACCTTCTCCTCCCCTTTCTTGCAATTCTTCTTCTTCTTCTTACTGTTGTTCTTGAAAACCATCTTGGCTGGAGAAACCGCTGCTTGGCTGGAGAAGTCGATGGAGAACGGTGGGTTTGGAGGCAGCTTGAACGGTGGCTGTTTCGGTGGTTTAAGGGCGCCGTTTCCTTTTTTTTTTTTTTTTGTTAGGTTTGGGAGAACAGGGGCGCTGCTTCGGTGGTTTAGGGGTTTAGGCGCTGCTTCGAATCGCTATCCTAAATGTAAGTACCATAGCGCTTTCGAAGCGCTATGCAATCACTTTAAAAGCGCTATGGTAGCTTTGGTAACGTTTTTTCTCATAGCGTTTTTTAAAGCGCTATCTAAGACATAACTAAGATAGCGCTTAACTGAAAAAAAAAAATAAAAGCGCTATTGTAGTGTTTTTTTTTTTTTTGATTTTTTTTTAGATACAAATAAGCGCTATCCTAGTGCCCACTTGGATAGCTCTTTAAAAAAGCGCTATCTAAGTAGCGTTACCTAGGCTAATATTTGTAGTAGTGAACTAACAGTTCAAGATGAAATAGTTCACTGATTAGTTATGTAATTCTGATAATATTTTACTAATGAATGTTCAAAGTGAAAGCTACCTATCCTGATGTGGCATTAATCCACGTACTCTTGAGATTCATGATTTTTCTCATTTAATGAGTAACTCGTACATTATATAAACTCATTACATAAGTTCCTTTATGTAAGTCTTTAAACCAACAGACGTGTTGGTTCAATTGTGTCTTTTGAGAGCAGGTACGTAGTGTTTCATTTGCTATAAGTAGAATTTCAAATTGGCCATTTGAGATATCTAAAATAGTAGTAAGTCATCAATACAACAACAACAACCTAGCACACATAATAAGAGTTTACATTAAAATCAAACATGTTATTTCATGTTCATCTCAAAGTCAATTTTTATTTCTGTTCGCCTGAGTTTCGGTCCTAAAGTGCATTAGGAATGAATATGTTGTATCTTGGGAGACTAACGACCATTAATGTTGCACCGAGATGGGTCGGATATTGTCTTAAGAACATTGCATTAAACAAACTTCATATTATCCTATCTCCTCATTGTTAGAGATTGTATCAAACATTTTGTAACACTGAAAATTATGAAATTGCACCCAATATGACAAACAAGTTAAAATCAACCTACTACTCCTGTATATTTGCATACATGATGTATTGTTTAAAGGCATAGGTGCAGGACCAGGTTGTTGTTCAGTTGCCTATGGTGCTGCTCATGAAATAAGACCATTTCTAGTTCACAATTACTCCCAGATTTTGCTCAATAAATTCTCTTGGAACAAGGGTATGTTATCTTATCTATGGAATATTTCATTTTCTATCTTCACTTTAACTGTCTTACTTTTCTTAAACCAGTTGAAAATCTTCTCTTTGTGGAGTCACCAGTAGGCGTGGGCTTCTCATACTCGAACAAATCCGAAGATTTACAAAATCTAGGCGAGAGAATCACAGTTGAGGATTCTTATGCTTTCTTGCTGCAATGGTTTAAGAGGTTCCCGAATTTCAAAACACATGATTTCTGCATGAATGGAGAGGGCTATGCTGGTGCCTTCTTCATTCTAATTTTTTTTTTTTTTATTTTTTTTTTTTTTAAGTAACAACTTACCTATAAATCATTGTTGCAATATTGCATCAGTGAGTTGAATAAGTGCTTTTGAAATCATGATTAATCAATGTTGGATAAGTTTTCCTTTTCTCCCAACTCGCTGAACAAATTTTTTATGGAAACAAAAGAACTATCAATGATTCATACATCAATTTCAAGGGTTTCATGGTAACACCGACATTCCTCCTCGTCATCCTTGTTATCATTGTTATTCTTCGTGGAGATACAATAAACATAAAATATTCCAAAATCACTCAGATATCGTAGTAAGATTACTGCATAGGTTACCAATACTATACAATTGCCACATTTTAGCTAAGACGAGTTGAAACGTGATTTTATTTCTTATACTAGATCGGAAATGCTGTACTTAATGATGGGATAGATGATTAGAGGATTATGCTTGGAGCCATGGGATTGTCTGACAGTATTTCCAACGATGTAATGAAGAATTGTAAATTCACGTCAGACACCCAGACCAACCAGTGTAATGCTGCATTCAATCACTTATTTCATAGTTATTCTAGTGTAGACATATACAACATCTATACTCCAATTTGTACCAATACCAATGGTGCACAATCTCTTCGAAAGTTCGCTGTACCTCCTAGGATGTTTTCCAAGAACGTAAGTTCATTTTCCTTGACAATCTTCTTAGCATCGCACAATCACCATACAAGTCTTATATCAACTGGAGTTGTTTCGTACGTAAGGTTCATAAATGGAAAGATGATGGTAATGCGGTCTTTGATTTAGCACTGGTGGCATAAGCTACCATCAGATTACGATCCCTCTTATGTACAGAAGTATTTCAATAGAGAGGATGTACAAAAAGTTGTTCACTAAGCTGTCCTATCCATACAAACCCTTCAGGTACATCTCTATAATTTCTCTACTTAATCAAGAATCATTAAAACTTCGCAACATAGTTGTATAGATAACAAAAACCAAGCTTTATAGCATCACACTATCTTATGTTTCCTTTCCGTTTGTGTGCAGTTAACTGTATTAGCTAACAAGGAAAGTGCTACAACCATTCTTCCTATAATCTAGATACAAATGCAATGAAAATGAAAATGAAACTAGAATGGAGGGCCTGGTATTACAAGCGCCAAGTAGCAGGCAGGATGGGTTGAAACATATGAGACTGGGCTCACCTTAGAAATAGTGAGAGGTGCAGGCCATCGGTCACTTTTCTAATTTTCTAAAAGGGTTTAACCTTGCCACCATCTCCTTACAACTGACCACCGAGATTGATTGATTGATTGTTATTTATTAACTACATCATCTTATTGTAATACCCACCTAATTAAATAAATAGAAATATACTTATTATTAATTAGTGATATATACTATAATTATATATGGTGTCAGTGATGGATTCAAGATTTCTGTTAAAGGGGGCGGAGTGATGAATAATATAATAATTAATTACTTTAATATAACTTTTTTTAAAATTTAAACCATACATAAATCCATCTTGCAATTCACATAAGTGTTTTATTATTAATTGCTGACTAGGACAAACATCAAATGAGAATTGGAGATAAAAGAGGGTGAGATTGAAAATTGTGAAGGTGTTGAGGGTTAAAATTCATTTTCCTTTACAATGACTTGTTTGTAAATATAAAACATGTAGAATGACAAAGAAAATAAAAAATTGTGAAAAAAGTTATTGGAATGTACATGTGGCAAAGAGAGAAAATATTGTTTTTTTTTCAATGAAAAATATTATAACTAATTACATAGTTGTCGGATTTTGATAAGCTCGGTATCATTGAAATGTAATTTTGAAGATCATTCTAACAAAACCAATGATCCATACAAACACTTAAATTTTTAAAATATGTATTTTATTTCTAAAACATGCAAGTATTTTTAAGATTTTCATGCCTAAGAATAATATTTTTCAAAGAAACAGACAAACATTTTATTGAACATTCAAACAATGACTCCGAACATTCAATCGATTCTAATTATAACCGAGTTTGACTATAAAAAAAGTTAGTATTATAAAATATGATATTTTAATGAAACTGATTGAGGGCAATGGTGGGGATGGTAATGTGGGTGTCCAGTGCGTAATAATTAAATAAATAAACATATGTGGAGTGCCAACGACATAGGTAATATGCTAGTAACTATACAAAACACCAATTCAAAAGTCAATGGGAGCAAGTGCCTCCACTTGACCCCACGTAGCTCCATCCTTGTATGGGGTAAAAAATTGTTTTGTTTGCAGTTGATAAATAGAATAAAATGTAGGGTTGAAAACCGAACCATCGGTTCGGTTTTTCACTTAAACCGTGACCTGAACCGATTTTGACCGATTTAAAATTTTCAAATCGAAACCGAACCGACCATTAAAAAAATCGATCCGAAATCGAACTGATTCTAATTTATGCAAACCGTAATCGAACCGACTAAAATCGAACCAAAACCAAAATAAGATCGAACCGACCGACTATTTTAAACATATTATGTTATATTTATATAAAAATATATATTATTTATTATATATATTCTGTCGATTCAGTTTGGTCGGTTAAAATCACATAGAAATCAAAAATCGAATTGACTACTTCGATTTTGAATTTTTAAAACCGAAATCGATCTGAACCAAATTTAAATCGAATCAATCAGTTTGATTTTGATCGGTTCGGTCGGTTTAATCGGTTTGGTCGATTTTTTGTTCAACCCTAATAAATGTGCGTGTGTATGAGTGTTTTTAGCCAAACCCTAAAATAGAACCTAATAAAGGAGTTTGACTTCGGTAAACTAGTTAGCCATATTTTCTTATAAAAAAGGGTACACATATACTTTAATTAATACCCTAAATTTTTTTTTTTTCGTACTCTATTTTTGTTTGGGTTTGTGTAGGTGGCGGCCAAAAACGTGACTTAATGGGAGAGAGAGATTTGCTTTGATTTACATTGCTTAAGAAAAAAAAAAAGACAAAGAGAGAAAAGAAAGAGAAGATAAAGGGAGAGAACAAGAATAGAAGAGAGAAACCAAGAGAGAGAGGGTTTTCATCAAACAAACAAAAAGATAGAGAATTAAAAGAAAAGATATGTGTTCTTTTCTTGGCCCGCGTCTCACCAATCAAACAAACAAACAGGTGAGTCTTCTCTATCTGAACCCTTATGTTTAAAATTTTGGTTAGTTGGGTAGATCTGAAAGTTGCGCTTATTCCCTTTTTTTTTTGTTGAGTGTGTTTTAAAGTTTAGAACCGTTGAAGTATCTTTCCCTTTTCACTAATTGAGTTACATATAATCTAATGGTCTTTTCGTGCTCTCTCACATATTTGTTCCAGACAATACATTGCTCTTCATGTCCCATAATTTTGGGTTTCTTTTTTTTGAAGTCCACCCGATCATCTAGTGATTGTTGGGTCATATTCCAATCTGTGTAAGAGTAGATTCCTTTGGTCATCTCATTGTTGTCTTTAAGAGGTTTTTTCTAATCTGTTTCATGTTTAGTTTAAGAGAATTATTGAAATTCTCATGCCTTCTTAATACGTTTCCAAAGAGCTCATTGATTTACTTAAATACTTCAACCCTATTCTTGTTTATAAACTTGGCATAGTTTTATGTTGTCTATTCGGTGCAGTTATATTGCATTTTCATAACAAATTTAATAATTGGCAAAACCAGTTAAAAAAATGCACTATGCATATGTTTGACAAAATTTTTTTATCCAAATCAGAGATCAGGCCTGTCTTATAGCTCACATGTAAACTATAATATTATGAATGCTTAAGTTACCCTTTTCTCTTAAATAATTGAATTGTGTTAGGTTGTCTTTGGTAAAAAAAATTTAATAATAATAAAATCCATGATAAACAGTGAAAGAAAAAGAGAATGGGCTACAGATAAAGAAGAAAGGAAGAGAAGGAAGAAAGAGAAACGTGCCTAAGTGCACGGTTTTGCACGTGCACGTGTTCGGCGCTTGTGGTCTATTTTTAGATCGGAGACTTTGGAAGACTTTTGAGATGAACATTTTTGTCGAAGACTTTTTAAATAATTCCCGCTAAACGATCTGTGAGTTTTCCTCCATTCTCTTTTCATATAATTTTGTTTAGATGAATTTATGTATATGATATGGATTTTTATACGGAAATAAGTTTGAAAATTTATGTTTGGGATGAAGCGGAGTTTGAGAAATCATGGTTAGTTGAAATGAGTAATTTCATTTTGATGGGGTTTGGTTTGTTAGAATAAATCATGTTTTTTTGTATGTAACGATCATGCATTGTTACTTGTTATTGTGTGTCTCTGTTTAAAGCAATTATAACCTATCATAACCAAGTGAAGAGGTTAAGTGAGTTTCTTCCTTTCTCTATTTTAGAATAAATATTATTGGAAGTTCATAAATATCATTGTAAGAAGAAAATTTTGGGATGACTTGGGTATTAGTATTGTTTTGTAAAATTCATATTTGCATTTTTGCGTTATTACTTGAAATGCGTGTTTAGTATGTGATCATATTGTAAACGTGAAATTTATGGTTATGTAAATTGGCGTGCTAATCCTTATAATGAATAAGTGTGATCCATGCGGTGTTATAGAAAATTTACTTATGAAAATGTTATTTACTTCCCCAAAATAAGGGGTAAATATTGTGGTCGATGTGTTTATGGTTGACAAAGTGTCATCATAAAAGAGTCTTGGGAATTATTTGATTTTTATGCTCTTTTTCACAACTCCAAAAAATAAATGAAAAATGTGATTTGACTATACAGACTTGCTTGTATACTTGGTATATAACTTTGGTAAGCAGATTTGCTTACATATCGAGTACGACGTTCCATGTGAGTTTGGTAGTACGTGTAGTGTTTAGAAAATACTTGCCATGGAACAAACTTCGGGTGAGATGCTCGATGTGGCACCCGTCTTGGAACATGTACGCTCCGAGTGGATTCGAAGGCAATGGAGGCACACTTGGGTGAAGTGTGTTCGACACAGGAGAGAGTGTGATTGTGGGAAAGAAGCAAATTTTTTGTGTATATGCATGGTTGCCTTAAGGGAATAAACTAAATACTCATTTGATTAGTGAATGAGAACTACATGTCTTCCTTAAGAAAAAAAATGTTTGGTTGTTGATATTTCCATGATGATGTATTAGGGTTATGAGTTGCACTTTGTTGAAAGTAAATTGCTCACACACATATTGAATATTGGTTAAAATAGTATTCATGATGAATACTAATAAATTTCGAAATTTCATCTATTTAGTTCCAACCGTTTCATGGAGAATGGTAAGTCTACTAACATTTCTGCAGGTCAAACTTACCATGGTCAACCTTCACAGTGTAAGTATTGGTAAAATAAATATTAACTTTAGGTACGATATAACTTATTAGTAAGAAATGTATGCCTCGTTGAGGAACTAAATATTTTTGAGTTATTGTTTCCTTGTGTATGTAATATGTGAAACTTATTTGATTTGATAGAGTTGAAATTACTCATATCAGCTACCCCGTTGACCCAAGTGAGTTGTTGATTCTTGGGTACGTTCTTATTGGAACGTAGCCATTTGGCCTTTATCACGGTATAGAGTTTTGAGGTGGCGATTTGGGAGGTTTACTTGTGGGACGGAATTTCCTAAAAGTTAACTTGGTTAAAATTTATTGTTTATGTTAATTTTTTTATTTAACGTTTCTGTTATTAAATTTTCGCTTCTCGAGTTTCTGGGAAACGGATAATCCTAATCCTACGTGATATAAGGATTTTCGTTTTCTCGAAAATCGGGGCGTGACAGTTTGGTATCAGAGCATTTTGTTAGTTTAGGCTGAGATAGAGTCTAGGTGATCCCTGGATTGTGGATATGGGTGAGTAACTGTGAAAATGTCTAAAGATAAAGTTACAATGTTTAACCTTGAACCTTTAATATTGTTTCATTCTCTTCGAAAATCTCGTGATGAGATTCATTTGACTTGCGCGTGCGAGAGTAATCATATCTGATTTTAATGTCAATATTGGGTGATATTATTCCGTTTAGTTTTCCTTGTAGAGGTTTGTTATCATGAGTGTTTAGTTAGCATTTTCAGCGAATCATTGGACGAGATTCCTTTTGAGTTGTGTATGCACCCCGTATTTTCTTTATACTTGTTGAATTTTTATAATATTTCTTTTGTGTGTTTATCTTTATGAAGTTATGGGCATATACATGAGTTACTTGTTTGTCAATGTGATGTGTGGTTTCTTTGCTTATTGTAGAATTAATTACCTAATTACCTTCTCTATCGAATCTCTGGACGAGAATCTTTTGAGGTGTATATATTGTAATACCCGTATTTTTCACTGTCCTCAATAAATATTTTTATACTTAAAGTGTTCCAATTTACTATTTTGTATTCTTATTAAAATATTACGAATATACGCAAGTAGCAGCCACGTATCTATGCATGTTTGGTGTGTGGCCTTGTATGATATAGAATTTTTCCATGAGTATAAGATTTGAATAATTTCTCATCTGAACATGTATTTTTTTTTTAAATCTCATTACATTTTCCAAATTGTATTTCTTTCAAAATTCATATGACTCCCTTACCTTCCGAATCTCGGGACGAGATTCTTTTGAGGTGTATATATTGTAATACCCGCCTAATTAAATAAATAGAAACATACTTATTATTAATTAGTGATATATACAATAATTATATATGGTGTAAAAGATTGTTTTGTTTGCAGTTGATAAATAGAATAAAATGTGTGTGTGTATGAGTGTGTTTAGCCAAACCCTAAAATAGAACCTAATTATAAAAGAGTTTGACTTCGGTAAACTAGTCAAGCATATTTTCTTATAAAAAAAAGGGTACACATATACTTTAATTAAAACCCTAAATTTGATTTTTGTTTTTTTCGTACTCTATTTTTGTTTTGGTTTGTGTTGGTGGCGGCAAAAAACGTGACTTAATGGGAGAGAAAGCGCTTGCTTTGATTTACATTGCTTGAGAAAGAAAATAGAGACAAAGAGAGAAAAGAAAGAGAAGAGAAAGGGGGAGTACAAGAACAGAAGAGAGAAACCAAGAAAGAGGGTTTTCATCAAACAAACAAAAAGATAGAGAATTAAAACAAAGGATCTGTGTTCTTCTCTTGGCCTGCGTCTCACCAATTTTCCTTGTTGAATCCGATTACAGGCGAGTCTTCTGTACCTGGACCCTTATGTTTGAAAATTTTGGTTTGTTGGGTTGATTTGAAAGTTGCGCGTATTATTCCCCCTTTTTGTGTTCAATGTGTTTTACAGTTTAAAACCATTGAAGTATCTTTTTCTTTTCACTTGTTAAGTTGCAGACAATCTAATGGACTCTTCATGCTCTCTCTCATATTTGTTCCAGACAATACATTGCTCTTCATGTCCCATAATTTTTGGTTTCTTTTTTTGAAGTTCCCTACAGACCACCCGATCATCTAGTGATTGTTGGGTCATTTTCCTATCTTTGTAAAAGTAGATTCGTTTGGTCATCTCATTGTTGTCTTTAAAAGGTTCTTTCGAATCTGTTTCATGTTTAGTTTAAGAGAATATTGAAATTCTCATGCCTTCTTAATACTTTTCCAAACAGCTCATTGATTTACTTAAATACTGCAATCCTATTCTCGTTTATAAACTTGGCATAGTTTTATATTGTCTATTCGGTGCAGTTATATTGCATTTTCATGTCAATTTTAATAATTGGAAAAACCAGTTGAAAAGAATGCACTATGCATCCGTTTGACAAAATTTTTAATCCAAATTAGAGATCAGACCTGTCTTATAGCTCACATGTAAACTATAATAATATGAATGCTTAAGTTACCCTTTCTCTTAAATAATTGAATAGTGTTAGGTTGTCTTTGGTAAAAAAAATAAATTAATAATAATAAATCCATGATAAACAGTGAAAGAAAAAGAAAATGGGCTAGAGATAAAGAAGGAAGAAAGAGAAACGTGCCTAAGTGCACGATTTTGCACGTGCCCATGTTAGGTGCTTGTGGTTTATTTTTAGGATGTTCGGTTCCAATTTGAGAGGAGCATTTTTCTCGAAAACTTTTGAAATATTTTTCGCAAAGTGATCTGTGAGTTTTCCTCCATTATCTTTTGATTCAGTTTTGTTTAGACAAATTTATGTATATGACATGGATTTTTATACGGAAATAAGTTTGAAAATTTATGTTTGGGATGAAGTGGAGTTTAAGAAATCATGGTTAGTTGAAATGGGTAATTTTATTTTGATGGGGTTTGGTTTATTAAAACAAATCATTTTTTTTTTGTGTGTAACGGTCATGCATTGTTGCTTGTTATTATGACCAAGTAAGGAGGTGAAGTGAGTTTCTTCCTTTCTCTATTTTAGAATAGGTATTATTGAAAGTTTGTAAATATCATTTTAAGAAGAGATTTTTGGAATGACTTGGGTATTAGTATTGTTTTGTAAAATTCATATTTGCATTTTTCCGTTATTACTTCAAATGCGTGTTTAGTATGTGATTATATTGTAAGCTTGAATTTTATGGTTATGCAAATTGACATGTTAATCCTTATAATGAATAAGTGTGATCATGAGGAGTTATAGAAAATTTATTTATGAAAATGTTATTTACTTCCCCAAAAGAAGGGGTGAATATTGTTGTCGATGTGTTTATGGTTGACAAAAAGTGTCATCATAAAAGAGTCTTGAGAATTATTTGATTTTTAAGTTCATTTCCACAACTCCAAAAAAAATGAAAAATGTGATTTGAGTATACAAACTTGTTTGAATACTTGGTACATAATTTTGGTATGCATACTTGCTTGCATATCGGGTACACCGTTCAATGTGAGTTCGATAATACGTGTAGTGTTTATAATTTACTTACCATGGATCGAACTTCGAGTGAGATGACATGTTCCTCGTTGTGGCACCCCACTTGGAACAAGTATGATCCGAGTGGTTTCGAAAGTAAAGGAGGCACACTTGGATGAGGTGTGTTCAGCACAGGATGAGAGTGTGATTGTGGAAAAGAAGCAAATTTTTTGTGTATATGCATGGTTGCCTTGAGGGAAAAAACTAAATGCTCATTTGATTCACTACAAGAAATATTGTCATTAATAGCGTTTCAAAAACGCTATGGTAGACTACCATGGCGTTTTAGCAAACGCTATGTCTGCCGGAGCTATAATAGATACAAGGTCTATTATAGCGTTTTAAAAAAGCTATTGTAAGTTAACTACGATAGCATTTCAAAAACGCTATGGTAGGTCTATTATAGCGTTTTAAAAATGCTATTGTAAGTTGACTAGAAACGCTATAGTAACATTAGTTATAGCGTTTTTAAAACACTGTAATAGATCTACCATAGCATTTTTAAAACGTTATCGTAGTTAACTTACAATAGCGTTTTTAAAATGCTATTGCAAGGCTACGATAGCGTTTTAAAAACGCTATTGTATGTATACATAGCAATTTTTTTTTTTGCTATCAAATGACTTTTTATTACATCTTATAAGTTTTATTTCTAGAAAATAAAAATTTAAATGTGTCAAACTTAAACATTTCCATGAATGGAGGCAAAGTAATATAATTAATGAGATAATGTATTACATCGAGTCACAAAATCTATCAAATTAATAATAAAGATCAGCTCCCTGTATTACATCGAGTCACAAAACATTTTCAGCTTTTCAAAACCTAAATAAAAAACTAAATATAAAGTACCACAACTCCCTGTATTAACACCACACTACACCAAAAATACCCATCAGCAACGGTTTGGGACCGTGGGGGTAACCATTTGTCACGGCTTAGAGCCGTGGGCAGTAAAGGCATCGCGAAATCATCATTGACGGCTTAGAACCGTGGCAACACATATTAGTAACGGTTTTATGCTCGAGGACGGTTGATGTTTTAGCCACGGTTCTAAGACGTTGCCAAAGTTTTAGCCACGGTTTTAAGCCGTGGCAAGTACTGGCCACTGTTTTAAACCGTGGCAAGTTATGGCCACGGTGTACAGCCGTTGCAACAGTGTTAGCCACGGTTTTCAGCCGTTGCAACAATTTTAGCAACGGTTTTAAACCGTGGCAAGTAGTGGCCACGGTTTTCAGCCGTTGCAACAATTTTAGCAACGGTTTTAAGCCATGGCAAGTACTGGCCACGGGTTTCAGCTGTTGTAAATGATGGCCAAGGTTGTAAGCCGTGGCAAGAATAAAGTACCACGGTTTTAAGCCGTGGCAATCCTGTATTACCATGGTTTTAAGCCGTGGCCATTCAAAACAAAATTCAAAAAAAAAAATATGGTTTGTTGCGAGGGTTTGAAACCGTTGCAAAATAATATAATACATCTGCTGCAGCAAAATCACAGCCACACACCTTTTTTTTTTTTTTTTTTGTTAAACCTCCAGTGAGGAGGGGTAGCTATGGGATGCCAGACCTTTATTACTTATCCAAAAAGTTGATTTACAATCAAAACGGGGGTACATTACGACTTTACCCGTATAAAAACCAAACAAAAATGGACAAAAAACCTTGCCCAATCTAAATTACCGCAACCACAGCCACAAGCTGGCTAACAAGACTTGAAGACTAAAAGCCCACTAACAATCACTTAAAACAAGCACATAAGCATAAAGAAGTACCAAAAATAAAAACAGAGTTAGCATCTCTGTTGTGGAGTTAGTGCACCACCCTGCTCAATCCGCAGCCTCGCTCCTGCAGCACCAACTAGCACTCGCATTCCCACACCAAGCAGCACACCACACCCTGCAGTACCCAGGCAGCATGTACACGTCTGGCTGCATCTTGCCTCGCAGCAAATCCGCCAGCAATAGTGCCTGGAACCATTCATGCCACCTGCAAAAAGAACAATTTAGTATAGTGGACTTCAGAAGCATAAATCAACAGATTGGTGTAAAATATGGATGGTTTAGAATGGTTCTACAATTATATGAACAACAACAGTACTGGATTGAAATCACTTGCTATCATATCATATGAATTGACTATTTATTTCAAAATGCAAATACAATTTATTGACAACAACAATGCCTACAACAAGTAGAGAAAATGCAAATAATATTTCATTGTTCATAGTAATGCATCCACATGACAAGGGACTATTTATTCCATAAATGGAATTGGCATTCAAAGATATAGAGCATGTACAATTTTAATTCAATTACAAAGAAACTATTTACAAGTTTTTCTTTGATTTTCCCTCTCATAGATTTCTACTTTTGTGCTATCTGTACTATTAAGAATAAAAAAAAATTTGTAGCATTTGTTTTGAAGGAAAAGGATCACTGAATGATAGGAAAGGACTAGGAGCAACAAAAACCTTACAGCATGGAAACGACACGGGTGAGAGCTGTGGCTAGTGATAGAGAAACCATATAGACTTGGAATGCTTTGAATGGGATAAAAGTCTTCCTACAAGTGCTTAATCGTTCATGTTCGACAACAGTTACTAGCAACCAACGCAACTTTTCAGTGCATCAGTGAGAGGGCATCACGGGTACGGCCTAGCAGGTTCAATGTTGTGGCAGCTATGTGATATCCAGTCAAGCCTGCAAGAGTCAGTTGTTCCTTTGCCGAAGCATGCTCTATGTAGTTGTCTGGTAGAACAATTGGCCGCCACTGAAAATTACCCAAAATTGGATTTGTAAGCAAAGCAGCACATATTTCGAAATCAATAATATTAGTTTTGATCTAATTAATAATAGCTGCAACATCTCAAATGTGACCTGTTAGGTGTGACTGCATCTATAATTTAGCAATAGTTGGTGGTAAAAGCAAACTAAGAGGCTAGCATCTTATTAGGTCTGTTAGTAAAGAGAAATCACAAAGTTATAAATGGGTCCAGTTTCAAGAATTTGATAAAAAAAAAACATGGAAATGGCAACATAATGCCTAATGTTGCCACTGAGCCAACTAATTAAAGATGACTATGATATGATCTGACTCCTTCTCCTGGTGTTGTGCAGAATTGGAACAATCCAATTTCAAACTGATAATGCAATCACAGAGAATACTGGAAGATGATATTGCAGTTTCAGCAATCAAGCATTATCAAGAGAATCACAGAAAGGGAAGACAAAGAATTCACAGAAAGGAAAGATTTATTTGATTGGAATGTAAAGGTTACAATGGTCTGATAGACTAGAATGTATTAGGCACAATTCGAGATTGCCAATCTCCTTACTAAGCAGAATGCTCACTTGTACAATGTGTTTACAAAGATGAATCAATGCTTTCTGTTACAGACTCCCCTACTTATATCAGTTCCTAAAAGTTCCTAATGCCTTTATAATTCTCCATAAAGCACAAGACAACACTGCATTTGATATAGCAACAATGCCACAATAGTTTTGTGTAACCATCCAGACTTCCAGACTTGCTAACAGATAACCCCCCAGATTTCCAAGCTTGCTAACAGACTTGCTAACCACTTGCAGACTTGCTAACAGACCTGCTAACCAACCCAAACTTGCAGAATACCATCCAGACTTGCAAACATAGCATTACTTGCATGCTCTTGTATTCTTCAAAAGACCCTCACTGTTTTGCTGATTTAAATCTCTTCCTTGTGTAAGTATATCTGACAGGAGGTCTATCAGACTACTATCATCATATACCCTATCCCTAGACCTGACTATCATCATATACCCTATCATCAACTTCTGCCTTGATCAGATGCAACTTCCGGAATTAAATAATCCAATAGAATAACACTATAATCATCGGATTTGTATACATGAAGCATAATGGCAAAAAGAATAGCTAGAAAATGAAAACAAATATCAGTCTCTCTGACTGCTAGTGCTGGGAAAGAAAACAAGTCAGTTTCTACATTGGATTGGACACCGTCTAGGCCAATCATACATGGTAAAAGCAGTAGGAAATGGAAAAATTATGCTTGTCATCCTTACATTGTATACCATGTCACCAAAAGAAGATACATGTTATGTATACATGAAGAACAACCACAAAAGGATTAGCTATATAAAATAAATGCCAATTTCTCTAACCGCGTGGGAAAGAAGAAAATTTGTTTCTACAATTGATTGGACTCCATCTAGAACATTGTTTCCCATTACATTTAAGGTTTGCTTTTTATAAATAGGAATATATGTACCTTGTAAAGAGTTTTAGTATATAAAAAATCCTAAGAGTTTTCACTTTCAACTTCACCACCTAAAATATGTACAAGTGGAGAATTTACCTGATTTGGGAGTTCCATCAACCTTTGCAGATATTCATCCCTCTTCTGGGGATCAGATTCTGCTTGAATCATATTACCAACCTGTAAAGATGAAATCATATTGCCACTAATGCAGTAAATACAAAAAAAAAAATTATATGCAGTACAAAGAACACAAAATATATCACCGCCTTTTCACAGATAAAAGCCCTTGCAAAAAGCTACTCAGACATTAAAAATAAATAAAATCTGGATCTCCAAGAAAAAAAGTACCCGCTCCTCCATCATGGATCCAGATATAGATCCTATGGCCCAGCATAAAGTGTTTAAGTTGTTCCAAGACCAATCCTCTCCATTCAATTGCTTACTCAACTTCTTCAACATGTACAAAAATCAAGAAAAGAGCCTACAGTGACTTCTTGGATACACTATAGAATTCCAGTGTAGGTCCTAACTGCAGCTCTGCTACACGTCTTGCCTCAAACTCAATAGCATGTTCACGCTCTTCCATTAACTGTTTCCTGAAATATCCAGAATTGTCGTAAACTCTGGGGACTGCAAGGTTTTAAACATCAAATGTATTAAGAACATTAAACAACAATAGACCTCACTTAATCAGAATTGTCGTAAACTCTGGGGACCGCAAGGCTCTTCCATGAACTTACCTCTCGCTAGGCCTAATCTTTTCCCCCACCTGATTGGTCTTTTTCTTGTAACTGAGGCAATGCTTTCAATACTTCAATGCTCACATCAGCGGCATTTTCCTGACCTGTTTATCAAGTGTAGAGAGTTGAAACATTAAGAATGCCTCACATGTGAATCAGGTCAACTGACTGTTAGAGGGGAATAACAATGTTGGACAAAGCAAAGAGAAACATTATGTACGAGGAGAATAGGCAACTATAATGTAAATACAGCATGAGTATACTTGCAAGAAATGCATCCAGCTCTTCAGCTGGCACATCAAACACAACACCCTTCCCATCAGCTGTAAGATAAATTTTAACCCTGCACAAGCCACACCTCAAGTTAATACTCTTATTTTGCTTATTTCACTTGTGAAAAAAATAAATTTTAAAGCACTTACAGCTGTCTTTGCAAGTGCCTTTGCGAGCAGCTCCAGTGCTGGAAGGCCAGATGAACTCAGAAGATCTTCAGCTGCAGACTTGAATGCTGGAACCACACTGCATTTTAAGGATGCTTAAATATATGCAAGAAATGATTTTTAATTATAATAAGCAATCATCTATTACTAGTAATATAAACTACAGAGAACAGTAAATGTTAGTGCTGAATAAACAAACAGCAAACAGTTAAGGAAACACTACAACAATTAAGGCATTTTTCAAGAAAAAATGTCCTTGACAAAACTCAAAATTTTGTTGAAAACTACTTTTAACAAGGAAAAAAATTCATTGGTGGGTTCCTGGAGGCATCCCCGTAGCTAAAGGTATTTGCCAAGGAATTACAGTTTTTGTTGGTAAAAGGGATGCTAAGTCAAGAAAATATTTTGTTGGTAATATTGACAACTATCAAGGAAATTCGTTGGTAAAAATCAAATATCGTTACCAACAAATTGTTTGTTGCAAGAACTATTTTATTTACCTACAAAATTTTTCTCGAAAAATCTTAAAATCATCAAGGAAAATTGTCGTTGGCAAAGGTAACAACCTTTATCATAGAACTTTTTCGTTGGTAAAATGCATGAATATCAACGAAAGTTGTCATCGGTATCGTTACCAATTACCAAAGAAATTATTTTCAATAAAAAAAATGATATATTAAAGTTGTCTAAGAGACGACCTAATCTAGGTCACAAACTCTAAGGACATCACCCACTACCTCCCAAACTCTAAGGACACCACTCTTGATGATAAGACCCTACTATGGAATTCCATATATAATATATTTATTTTTAGGCTCAACGGGAATCGAACTCCTGACCTATAGTAAAATCTGTTGCAATATTTACCAATTGAGCTATTTGAATAATTGTGTTGTGTGAAACAACTTTATAGCTTATTAAATCAAATTACTCATTTTTTACAATAAAAAAACAATTGCTACGTATATAATAGAGACCAATATATAATATTTCGTCACTATAAATTAAAACTAAATATTTTCATGATTATAAGATTTATGTTAAATATCTACCACTTTTAGCAATGAAAAAAAATTTCACAGTTACACCATTATAATTAGCAACAAAATAGTGATAGCATTTCAATGCTATATGTTATTGAAATTGGTTATATCCCCAATGAAATAAAATTAAATTGTTGTAAATAAGAAAATGAGCCTTAATAAGAAAAATGTTCATGGAAATTTTATCAATATTTAGCAACAAAATAAATTGTTACCATTAATATTATAATTAACAGTAAAATAATGTTGTATTGTTAAATAAATTTTATTTGATTTTTCAGATGAAATTATATCAATGCTACTAATAAAAAATTTCAACGAATTGATATTTTTCCACTATAAAGAAACTAGGAGCTTTAAATATAAAAAAATTTCATGAAAAAAATTCATTATAAGTAACCAAATAAATCGTTGCAATAACGTGGTAATTAACTAGAGAAAATTTAGTTTCATTGTTGAAGAGACACGAACAAGTGTTATAGTGCAGTTACTAAGAAAATGTTTGTCAATAATATTAATATTTATTAGCAATGAAATAATTTATTGTAAATGACGTCATTATAACTAACAAACTAAAATTTCGTTGAAAAAGAAATATTTTGTTGCTAAATAATGTTGGTGGGAAATTGGTTTTGGAATAAATATTTTTCGCCATCTCTTTACAAAGAAAAGTTGCCAACAAAATAGATTTCGTTACAAAAAGTGACAACTCTATGGTTTTTTCAATGAAATTTATTTTTGTTAGAAATAGTAACATATTAACAAGGATAATAAAATTTGTTAGTAATTAAAACATTTTTTGTAGTGAGTATACCAATTTCCAACAAACTAATGATTTGTCGCTATAAAATAGTTAGTGAACTTTAATGAGAAACAAATTTTCTTGAAAATATTATCAGTTTTTACCTAGAAAAAAATTTGTTACGAACAATGTTATAATTACCAACAAAATCTTATTTCATAGCTACAAAGATTTCATTAAAAAATATATTGTTTCCAACAAAATAAAAAACGTTGCCAATAGTGTGACAATTCTCAACGAAATATTACTTTGTTGCTATAAATTAATAAGAGAGCTTTAACAAGAAAAAACCTAATGAAAAAAATTATCAATCATTATCAACGAACCGAATCATTACTAATAATGTGATTATTGTCTAGGAAAACATATTTCCTTACTAAAGAGGGACGAATAAGATTTAATATTCGTTATCAAGGAAAGTTAGTTGTTGTTAAAATTAGTCTTCTTTAGCAACAAAATATTTCATTTCAGATGATGCCATAATTACCAAGGAACAAGTATTTTGTGGCCAGAAAAATAATTTCATTGTTAAATCAATTTAGCAAAAAATTGGGTTTGGAGGGAATGTTTCCCGCCACCTATTTAACAAGGAATGTTTCCTACAAAATATATTTTGTTGGAAAACAGTAACAAGTTTATGGCTTTTTCAAGGAAATTTTTATTCGTTGACAATGCTACAATATTAACAAGGAAATCAATTTTCGTAGCAATAATTTTGTTGGTAAAAGATAGATTTCTTGTAGTGAAATACACTGAATGATAGGGTACCTTTCAGATGTAAAATTAACACTTCCTTTATCTTGAAGACCATCATAATCAGGGAAACTGGAGGTATTGTCCGACAACTTACTCGAAACAATACCAGACTCTGCAAGGACTATTATCGAGAAAAGGGAAAGAAAAAGTTCATATTCTTACCAAAATAATAAATTTTTAGAGTTCTACTGGTACATAGGCTCACCTTGTATAGACCAAAAATCTGGATCTTCAATGCAGATATCATCAAATGCTTGATCCGCACCCCAAGAAAGTAACATGGATGGTACAAGACGATGTTTCAGATTCCTAGTTGTGCAACAAAAATCACCAAGTGGAAATATAAATTACTGAACTAGAACACAGAACTTCCTAAGCAGCTTGATTTGTTGGGTATCAATATAAAAAATCAACTAACAACTGTTATCACCTTTCCAGCATACAGTTCAATTTGACTAGCCATCTTGCATATTCCCTGCGGGTACACAAGTCATCAGCTTTGACATCATCTTCAAGAATCTGCATACCTTACAAACAATTAAGAACTCATTGCTAAGAACTAGGCCTAAAACTTCAAAAGATAGTGTTCAGGTTCAATACAAAGTAACTCTCGCAATAATAATATAAATCCAGTTACTTTGTATTATTACTGCGAGGGAATCAAATGAGCTTAGGTTTTAAATAAGAGTCCTATGCATTCTGCAAAACAATGCTACATCCTTATAACATTTGAAAGGGAAAAAAAAAAGTAAAACAATTCAAACATTCTAAAAATGCTAATGAACACTATGTAAGTTACAAACCTTGCTAACAGGACTACCATGGTATGTCTCATAAGGACCTTCTTTTGCAGCCAATTCACAAGAAGCTTTCAAGGAATGGTAATATATAGTCTCAAATATCTCTTTATTAAGCTGTTGAGCCTGCAAAATTCCAGAAATCAAGTGAATATCAATTATCAGATACCAACTAAAAGACAAATGATTTACAATGACTCAAACTCTTCATGGGACGAAAAGATATCAGGCAAGATGAAATTCAGCAACGACCAGAGTTCAGCCAAGTTGTTCTGCAGAGGTGTTCCGGTGAGAAGTAGCTTATTTTCCATTTGGATGAGCTTCAGTTCTCTCAGTAGTTTGCATTTTGAATTTTTCAACCGATGTCCCTTCAAGAAGAAATATGGGGTAAATACCACGAAAAAGGAAGACATTAACGGAATATGAATTGTGAGGATAGTGTATATGATATGCCTAGTTAACTAACCTCATCTACTAAAACATATTTCCAACTGTAATGCCTCAAGTATGATTTTGCATCATTCATTGCAACCTCATAAGAAGTGATTACAATGGGAAATTTGGGACCTATTTGTCTTGGCATATGCTTCTTTCTTATTTCCTGCCTGTCGTCCCTATTCCCGTGATAGATAATTGCATTGATCGAAGGAACAAACCTGAAACACCCAGTTTTCACATAAGCACATATGTTGACAGAAGTTGGACAATGGAAAGCAGGAATAAACATGGTAACTTTACCTTGTTATCTCATTCACCCAATTCAAAAGAGTAGAAAGGGGAGCTATCACTAAATAGGGTCCATCCATGCCTTTTCCTTTCAAATGAGCAAGAAATCCAACGGTTTGGATAGTCTTGCCAAGTCCCATTTGATCTGCTAGAATCCCATTGAGTCCATTTTTCCACAGTGAAATTAACCACTTCACCCCTTTGATTTGATACCGCTTCAATTTTCCACCAGTCAATAATGGAACAAGTTCAGCTTGCTCTTTAGCAACTCCTTCCTCCTCTGTGAGATTGGGGTCCATTGGCATTCTTCATTCTTGGGACCTAGTCAACATTGCTGCAACTGCTCTCTGGGCTTTCCTCTGACAGCAATCACCACAACAACATCAATATTCAATGCACCAATAGAAAGTAACTACCAAATTGCCATCTACTGAGAATCATATTCAATGCAGTATTTAAAGCATGTTTGGTATCATGTTCATTTCATAGAACGTGAATAAGCTATCATGTACATTATGTGATACACTTCATTAAGACTGCTAACATGAAAAGTTAAAACTTGTTTTGTTCCTCTAATCAAACATCTTCCAGTTCTACAAGTAGAGTAAGAAATTGCAACAATACGAGATCATTGTTTTAGTACATGAATGCACATGAAGTAGAATTAACACATATATAAATAAACAAAAATGCTAGAAAACTTTGCAACCAGGTAATCTCAAAAAAATGATAAAATCCCAAAACCTGGTTCCCTAGCCTCACTCATAAATAAAAGATTTTACTTTCAGTCATTTCACCACATCAAGGGGAACTAAAACATGATTAAATTTGATAAGGCAGAATCTTTAACTAACACAGTTTTTTGCAGTAACTACATTATTAACAACACTCATTCAAAAGAAATGTTCTGCCCCAATAAATAATCTCTCCAAAGAGATTTAAACAACTTACACTGCCTGTTTGTGAGATGGCTTTCCTCTTTCAACCCCCTTTCTTTCCCTTCGTTGGCTCGAGCTCGGGCTCGGGCTCGGGCTCAGGCTCTTCCTTTTTATTCTCTGTTTCCTGAGAACACATCGAATTAAATTAGTAAAAAAAAACATTAATTGACTTCATAAACCAGACTCCAAAATGAACAAATGGGTATCTGAAAATTTACAAATGTTATGTCATCCATTTTTTCCAACAGGAATTGAGAGTACAACTGAGTCTGCGTAAGAAGCTCGTCTAATTTCGAGAACTGGGTATCGTTCAAAACCAGTTCCTCTTCCCTCTTAACCTCCCCATTCGCGCTCTCTTATCTCTTAACCTCCCCACGAGCTCGGTGTTCTTCCTACAATGATTTGAGAAAAAACAATGATAATGTGCATTAGAGTGGTGACTCAAGTGAAAGATTAAACTAGAACAAAAAATAACCAAAAATATATTAAAAAAAAAGAACTAATTCCAAACACAACAAATCTTACCTTTCCATGATTCTTCCTAAGATCTAAAAACTCAAAGATATCTGCATGCCATGGCTCCAAATACACAGCAAATGCACCTAAACATATCATGAACAAAACAAGAGCTAATAAGGCAAACATTGCAAACAAACTGAATTTTACTACATATTAAAAGCAAAGAAAAGCATCACATTACCTTTCCTCTTGCCTCCCCCTTGATCAACATAACGAGCAGTGTCATTGAAGACACGTAGCATTGGTACAATACCATTAGATGTTCCATTGGTACCATGAATGTAACTACTTGTAGCACGAATATTATGAATAGAAACACCAATTCCTCCAGCTGATTTGCTAATAACAGCACGCACACTCCTTCAGTGTCATTGAAGATAACTAGAGATTGAAGTATAAATGATTTCACTGTCCAAAATCTCAAGTGTTTTGAACCCGAAGTAATCATAATCAAAATCTCTGTCATAAGTGATTTCACTGTCAAAAATTGAAGCATTCTGATGCAAACAAAAGTACAATAATCATTCTTAAAAAATTTGACATAAGAAAAATATAAGTAATGTGGAACATGCTTCTAATTTCACCAGAGAATATGTTTAGTATATGAACACTTTATCATTAATCAACTACAACATAGAAACTGTAAAACTCATCAGAACACAAATAATCTGTAACATCATTTCAAAGCACAATTGTATTGTATAATACCCAAAATGGTGGAGGGAAAACACAATACACGCTCTAAGAAGCAAATATCCAGAATGGCATACAACAAAAACATAAAATAAATTCTCCTACACATGGAAATTACAAGTATTTTTACCTTCATGATGATCTCATAAACATCATCAGCAACTAGATGAGCCTTGAGCCCCGATCCTTCATTGAAGTGATTATACATAATTTTGATCCTGCATAGCCCACACAGACCATACCAATTAGCTAATCTGAACAACCAATTCTTAAACTAAACTGAGACAAACACTCAAAATATGAACAATCCTTAAAACTAATTAATTGGAAATTAAAGAAAAAGGTGGTAAAATTTTACGTCTATAGCAAATAAAGGAACATGCTACAAACTCACATACAAACATAATATAAAAGAAAATGAGAGGAGACGTATATACTTTCCACTACATAAGGATGACCCTTTCGAGAATTCAGTGGGAGGTCTCCTTGCAATCCGGTTATGATCTCTGTAATGGAACGGACAATTGCAGGGTCCTCACTATAGCTCTCGTAACACCTACCCCACCTTGGGGCTCGGCAAACCTGAATGCAAAAAACAGATATGGAGAAACACAAAAAACTCTAGTGATTAGTTTCTTCAAGGATGCCAATAAATAAGAAAAAAACTCCCATCAAAATTATTTTCTAATAAGCTTTTTTCCCATCAACCAAATCCAAACCTAAGAATGATCATGAACAGAGATTATAACGAAAACAAACATACAAAAACAGATATTATAAATAGGTAACAGAGATCATGAACAATCTCACGGCGAAAACATGCAATTATACTTTTTCTTGATTTTTCAACATACGCACGTCCTGAAGAAGTTTGTTTTTTTTGTTTTTTTATAAATTAAGATAGAAAAGAAGATGCTCATATGTTGAAAACAAACTTCTTCTTTTCTATCTTAATTTATAAAAAATAATCACTAGAGTTAGTTCAGTGCAAGATTTTGTCCTTGGACATGAGCAGCAGGTTCTGCAGTTGTGCTTCCTGACTTTGAGATAGTTCAGTGCAAGATTCTGTCCTTGTGATCCTGCATATACGATCAAATGAATTAATTCATAAGCTTTTTCCTGCTTTTTTTTAATTCAGAGCGTAGACTCCATGAAAGAAGGGGGCAATTTACCTTAAAATGAACAATCACGTGCCCGTAGTGTATTTTACTCAGCTCCTCTTTTGCTGCCACCATTACATTGCTTCCAACATAGTTGTCACTATCAATCATCAAGTTCCACATGATTTTTACACCATACGAAGAAATCACCAACGTCCAAATCCCCCATCATGTCTCCTTTTGGATCACTCTTGTAAAGTTTCACCTCAGTCCTATATTTGAAGCATAAGGAAAGTCTGATCTCTGTTGCAGGGTTCAATGATCCATGGCAATCGCAAGAGAATCGATGGATAGGATCTACAACCTCTATTGCTATCGCAATGACATTCTTATGCCAATCACAAACTTTGTAAGTCCTTGACACTGAAGGAACAAGATTGCTTGGAGAAGGAAACCTCGCAACACCTTGAGAAGATGGTGGTAATGGAGATGGAGGTAATGGATTTTCTGGTTGCCTTGTTGATTGTGCACGGGATGAAGGTGTATCTTCAGTTCTTTGTGTCCCTCCTTGTGTTCCCCCACTTGTTGATGGTCTCACATAAGTTCCATTTTCAAGTCTCTCTCGTATCCATCTAACATTTTTTTCCAATCTATCATATTTTTCGCTAAATTTTTTTACTTCCAATGTTTTATCCAAAAGCAATGAACGAGCGGAAAGTGCAGCATCATACTTCCTTTTAGAGACGGTGGTTCCAACACAACGAACACGTCCCCTTTCTTCTTGGCCAAACACTTGGCTTAGAGGATCATTATCAATAGTGAGGTCAGTGGTACCCTGGGTTGAAGATTCTTGCAAGGCGACCTTTTTCGCTTTAACTTGTTCCTTCAAAAGAATGAAAAAATAAAATAAATCAGGACACAAATAATATTCAAACAACTACAAAGTAAATTAAGAATTGTGTATAAAAGACATCATTGGGCACATACCATATATAGTTCAGCACCATGCGTGGGTTTTCCATCCTTTCCCATGTGACAAGCAATCCATATATCAGTGCGTGTGACTGGTTCCCCATCAGGGTTCTTCTCAACCTATATACTTGAAAGATTAGTCTCAGCCTATATAGTTAAATGGTTATTATTGTACTAGTAGCTAGAAACTCAATTACCATTTCATACTCTACTTCTGCAGCACTCTTTTGGCCACCCCCCCCCCCCCCCATACATACTTTGAAGCCTTTTTGTTTTTGGCATTTTGGGCTCTAATTGCCTTCGCTTCAGGGGTGCTCTCATATCGAACAAACTCCTTCCAATCCTCCTCTCTTACACCATTTGGAACATGCTTCCCTTGTTCCTCAATGGTAGGATACTTATCCAAATAATCCTTCCTAAGGTCTGCCTTGAACCTTCTAAAATATTCAGGCATTTTCAAATGCACACTCCTTTTCACATAATTTGGGATGTCGTATTCACGCTGCAAATAAGCCATTGAGATATAAGTTGACAATAAAATAAGACATTATGAAAATCATTGATGTAAAATCTCACCTTGAGGCCATTCCACACATCCTCTTTGTAGTTGTCAGTAACATGGTGCCAACCCTTGAATTTGATGGGCACAAGGGTTTCAACAAGCTTTCCAATGTGTTTATTGAAATTTCTAGCACCAGGTCCAACTGCTAAACCATGGACATTGAACTGTATGGCCTTTTTAACTTCACTGTCATCATTTGTAGATGTAGTGACATCATTGGTGGAGAGATTGTCGCGAGTACTACCCATTTCTATCAATGACATTATAGATATTAACCATTATAAAACAAAAAGAAATAAGAAACAATAATCATTTGAAGATAATTCTTTGAACAGTTCAAGAGAACGATGCCGATACTAGGTTACCGCTAGTATAACGAGGTGTTCATCCAAGAATTGTTCTTAGAATTGTTTTGAGAAAACAAATAGAAATAAAGATATGCTTTTATTGACACTACCTCCATCTTTCCAATCAGTTTCAGTTCATCTGATACCAATTTTGCACCCAAGACTACTAGGTTTCAGAAAGCAAACTAAACTTACAGTCAAGAACAGATAGTTGAACATAGGAGAAAGAACATACAGTAATAGTAAAACACACAGATAAAAATAGACAAGAATAACAATAATCATTTGAAGATAATTCTTTGAACAGTTCAAGAGAACGGTGCCGATACTAAGTTACCGCTAGTATAACGAGGTGTTCATCCAAGAATTGTTTTGAGAAAACAAATAGAAATAAATAAGGTCTACTATACAGTCCATACTAGATATATGCTCAAGTAAAAGAATGTCACCCAAAATAATAATGATAATAATAATATTAGTAATAACAATAATAAGAATTCAACATAAAATAAGAATTCTCAGCCTCATTAAATGTGTTTATGAAGTATGAACTTAAACAAATTATTCTTCAATCATACCTCAATAAAAGATAAGTTGAGAATTCAACATATACCTTATCCTCTTCGAGTTTCTGACGGATCTTCTCCCTTGCTTTTCTTTCTTCATCCTTCTCTGCTTTCCGCAAGGCAATTATCCTACAACAGGAAAATGAATCTATTTTTGTTTTAGGGGGCAAACAAATAAATTGCACAGAAATGGGTGAAGTGAAACAAGATAATGGTGAAGACTGAAGACAATAAAACATTTTCCAACCAAAAAGATTTTCCGTATCAAGACAAACCGTTTTCTTTCTTTCTTTATCATATTCATAGTACATGAAAAGAATATCAATAGTGAATATAAGCTAAAAGATAAGGAAAAAAAAAATAACCTTTATACTATATGCATAAATTTAGTATACTCATGGAATAATCAATAACTTAGGGATTCTGGAACCTTTAGACTAACACAAAGTTGTACATATGCACAGGTATCTTCGATATTCTTAGGCCATCTGATCTTTTTTGATTTATTGTGATATATATTTTCATAAATAAAAATATGGAACAGAGTTTAGACACATAATTTGTCTTACAAGTTTCTTATTATTGCTTTCACTTAACATCCATGTCTTTGACGATTATGAAGCATTTTTTTGTGGGAGTTATTCATTTGTATTCTATTATTGATTCAAGGAGTCGCATCAATCAGCTATGGAACAACCCTTAAGAAGAGTTTATTGTATTTTGAGGCTCAAAGGTCTGGGAAGTTTACTACCTTCCAACCAAAGAGTAAAATGGAGAGGAGATTCTGCTGTAAATGATAGCGATGTCAATGTAAGCATTTTTTACTACCTTCCTTCATCGTGAGTTATAACTGAGATGAGAATGTTCTTTTGTTTTGCGCTGAAATACTCTTTGCCCTTCCCTAGTAGAAAGTTTGTTTTACAAAACATGTGGTTGAAGGTCATCTAACTTAACGCATTTCTCTCCCTCTATATCTCACATTCTTTCTGTAGTGTTTCTAGGATAAACGACAATGTTAAAGATTAATCGATAGGTTATTAAACAAAGATCACATGCAAAATTTTCACCACCGGAGTATCACCAGTTTTCATTCTACAGTTGTTGCAAAAAAAAATAAAAAAAAACATATTAACCTGCATGGCCATAGAAAAAAAAAAAAACATATATTACTAGTTTTTCCCCAATGCCTTTGGCATTTGCAAAGGGAAAATGCAAGGTAAGGTTTCATTTCCTTGTTCACGCAATAAAACTAACCTGGGATTTGCGATATTCACATTCAAGATTGCATTTGACCGCCACGAATACAGTAATAGAATGAACCAAAATTACCTTTTAATGAGTGTGAATTGTTATTTTGAAAATTTATGTGTAAATTCAACGCAAATGGCCAGAAATGTCTGTCAGAACAAATAGTTCTACTGATAAATTTATGGGTTTTAATGTGGATTAATCTTGAGCAGATTGATCTTTCTGGCGGGTACTACGACTCCGGAGACAACGTGAAGTATGGGTTTCCAATGGCATTTACAACTACTGATCCTCTAAACATTCCTAATTCTGACACAACCTCAAAAAATCCTTTGACGTTGATATTTGAACTTAAACTTCAACCCTTTGGAATCCTTAAAGAAACCCTAAAATGAACCCTTTGACTCTGATTTTCTAAGGAACCCTAAAATGAAAATGGAAGGAGGCGAAACCAAACCGTGAAATTTTCAAGCTCCTCGTTCTCTCCTCTGCGCCAAACCTCTCTCTGACTTTGATTTTCAAGCTCCTCGATCTCTCCTCTGCGCCAAACCTCGATCTCTCCTCTGCTCCTCGATTTCTTTGACTCTGATTTTTTTCACAATAGGTCGAAAAAATTTTTCGCAATGACCGCGCAAAATGTTTTATTTTCCCCAATTTTTTTCGCCAAAGCGCGAAACCCGTTTTCGCCAGAGCGCGAAACTGCTCTCTCCACACGGGCGGCCTCACGTGCAAAACACACTTATTTAGCAACGGTTTATGGCTGTTGCTAATTATAGCCACGGTTTTTAGCCGTGGCAAATGAACCCACGGTTTACAACCGTGTCCAGCTTTTGGGCACCATGGTTTGTTATTTTTATAGCCACGGTTCTAGGCCGTTGGCCACTATATCCACGGTTTTTGGCCGTGGCAAATAAACCAACGGTTTAGAGCCGTGGCCAGCTCCGTGTAGCTAAACAGACCTTTGGGTGTAGTGTAACCACCTCAACAAAACCACAGTCATCTTCATCAGTCCACCTCAATAGAGCGCTCCATTTTCCAGCAGGAGCTTGACCAATCAACAACTTGATCACAACGCCTCTTCCCTGCAACCAAGGGGGCACGGGTGTGTAGTGCAAGCAAGTTGACTGCCAACGCAGAGAAGGACCTTATAGTGCACCAAATGGCAGAAATGTTTGAGACCTCAACTTCCAAGTAAAAATAGCCAAAACTCCCAACCAAAGGGACCTTAAACAAAACCATAACCAAGCCAACACCTTCAAAATATTAGACAAGAAACAACCAAACAAATAATCTGCTCCAAGACTCACGGACAGAAAATCCAATCTACCTAATCAGCCACAATAATAAAACAGAGAAGCATTGTTATTAAAACAGACTCTGTTATAAAAACACTCTGTAATTAAAAACAGACTATGTTATTGAAATAGAGATGCACTGCTCTGCTTTAAAAATATGAAAAGTATCAGATCTTGACGTATTTGTCATACAGTTGAAAATCAGATAGATATTGCCAATATATCACATTCTTTGATACCAATAAAAGAGTAAAAACAATTATATAGAATTTCGTATTAACCGAACAAAGATAAATGAATATGTCACCAATTAGTAACAAAGCATATTGCTGACAGTTGATGTAAGCAATGCATATTGTCAATTCAGGTGAAGCAAATCAGACATATCATGTATAGATCTTAAGGAGATTGATAGCTCCACACTCCAATCCACTATCAGACTCATCAGAAATGGAAACGAACAAATATATTGCAAAAAACTGAAACAAATTGAAGGCTAAATCAAAATGGTTAAGACTTTACCATCCAAAAGTAAATATCCCTAGATGATCCACCTCCAATGATGTAGGTTCTCATAGTTCCTGTTTAACAGTATAATAGGATCTTCAATTGCCAGTCATTGTTAAAACCCGCTAAACAAAACTATATACCTGCAACATCACTGATTTCTACACCATTTCACATTAACAAAACACTTTATTGCAAGTATAAGGGCAGCCTACATATACAACACAATGCAAGAAATAGATCAATGTGATTTACGACTTCTAGAAAGCATGCAATGAGTTTGATATGCAATCTGCCTTGGTGCATGAGAGTGAATCATAGAAATACAATCTAACAGATCTCTGAAATTTCTAGTCTAAAAACAGTAATCATTCAAAATGGGCCAAAACCAAGTAGACTATTGAAAAAAATAAATCCCATGTATAGTTGTGTATAAATCCATGTTAGAATATATCAGTTACACCATTTATTTTCTTACAAGACTATCTTGAATACCTAATCTTCCTCACCAATGACATGCCTGCACTACATAAAATACCTCCATTTGAACAATACCCATTATTTTCAACCAAGAAATGAACAAAATCTAAGGGGAAGAAAGGGAGGGAACATACCATATAAGTCTCTGTGAGATCTCTATCAACATATGGAATCACAATAGAAGACATTCTTAAGCTGCCAATGAAAAAAGCAAACAATGTCATTAACAGTGACAAAACCGAAGCTGACTGAAAGCATCAGTAATTCAGTACTCAATAGCTTTTTTTGCTCCCATTTCAATTAGTTTAAAGTGATCCTCATTCAAACCTAGCTCTCTATAAAACACATCGTAATAAAAGCCCTACAGGAAAATTAGAACATTTATAAGAACCTGCACCCAAAAAATTTTAAACTGGCAATATAATAAGCAAATCAACTTCACTACTCATTTTAGAAAATCCATTGACGAAAAGGATAAGAATCACAATGGAGACAAGGACCCCTAAAATCGACAGACTTGGAGTAGCCATGAACTCCTTAAGAGATTGACGACAACAGAGAAAAACAAAAGTAGCAACATAGTGGAATGGAAATGTTCAAAGATGAAAATGCATTTTGATCCTCACTTTTTATTTTGAAAATGGCGTATACCACGACTTTCATTTTTTGTTTACCGAATGGAGCGATTGGGGGGGGGGGGGGGTGTTTGATGAATTGTTTAATAAAAAAGATAGAAAAGTCATTGTTTCCGTCGCATGAATGGGGATGCCTTGACAGTCAATGTATGTATGTTATATATATATGTGCTCACAAAGTCACAACTCAAACAAGATATTACCGTTCTTTTTCTTATAGGCCACAACAGCTTGAAGAAACCTTGCCTTCAAAAAACAAAGAACATGTTAGTTAATAAGCATTTACAAGTTCAATTTGGCATTTGTCTCACATAGTAAGAATATATAAGGAAGGATTAAGATAGGTAAGTAGAGGACATACACAGTATTTCTAGTACAAAATTGAAAGGATGAGGTCAAAAAGTTGTGTAATATGCTAACAACAACCTAGCTAGGAAATAATTTAAAATATCTTTTACGAGATAATTTCCAGCCCATAAATTTGATTAAAACACAAAGCAATACTCGTCCAACACTTTTTCTAAAACCATCTGAAGCTGCTAAAAACAGTTACAGCTAAAATGCAACCAAAGACTGTAACTGTATTTAAAATAATTCGAAGAAAAAAAATTTGTAGACTATACCAAAAGGTCAAGCTCTCTTTTCATGTCTGTGATATACCTGCTGGAGCTCTTTGGCAAGTTCTACAACCTCATCCAAGTTTGCATTAGCTTCTTGAAACAAATAATACCCACTCATACTGAATTAGCTTTGCATTGTGTACAAAAATTGAATGCACGGTCACTGGTTTGTTTATCGAATGCAAAAAATACCAATCCAACAAGATGAGCACCATGGACACTCTATGCTTAATGACCCTAGGTTAAATCTAGGAATGGAGTTAGTAGCCCGTCCTGCAAATGGTGGATATGGTGATGGCTGCAGTGGTGGTAATATGTGAGACCTCAAACATTTTCAAGTCAATAAGAGCTTCTAGTGCCTTGCTCATATCCTGCCTGAAAATGACAACCAAAAACCCATCATTTCATTTTTCTAAAAACAGACTGATAAAATCGCAAAACATATTGTCACTACTCAACTAGAACTAGTTAAATGAACAATTACAAAATGAAATATAACTACTGACCATTAACAAAAGCACAACATGAAATCACAGTATGACTGCAAGGGTGGTTTATTAAACATTATCATTGAAACAAATTTCCAAAAAAAAAAAAAGGTAACGCGCTGCAAGAGGTAATTGAGCCAACCAAAAGAGGGAAAGATTATAAACCTCCATGAACTAAAGGGTGTGCAAATTGATATCTATTTCTTAACTCCAAGGTCCAAGCCAACCCAGTGAACCTCTCTCTTTAGTGATGATGAATGTGGTTTTGGTGATAGGATCATTAGCACCTTTCAGTGACACGGCATAAGGAAAGAGGGAAAAGGATCACTCACTACCATTACTACTACTACTACTACTACGACGACGTTGACCCCAATTGCATCAAAACATATAAGACTCACAGTATGAGCTCCAACACGTTTAAACAAAGATACCCCCTAATGCACACTTGATCTACTTGTCTTGATAAGTTAAACAACACAAAAAAGTGATCAACTTCAAAAAATTGAAGTTGATCTTTGACATTAAAAACTTAAATTTCTCAAACAATTGAACTTCATATTTAACATTAGAATTGTGTCAAGTGTAAGTAAATTGTATCAAAAACATCAACTACACTAAGAGTGAGAGAGAGAATGTATTACCTTGTATCTAATAGCCTCGTAAGTAAGTTCCATAAATAGCACCTGCAGAAGAGAGAAAGAGAGAGAGGTAACGGGTTTAGGTTTAGGATTTTGCAATTAGGGTTTTTACAGGAGGCAGAGTCATTAAGTGAGGCTATAGCAGAAAAACATAGTAAGGCTAAGCCTAAACTCTTAGTTATGTGTGCACATTGCTTAGATCTAGTGCAAAAACTGAGTAATATAGCAGACACTATGATTTGTTGACTGTTAACAGGCACATGAATACAGTTCATGGATATGTAATAGGGTTCATAAATCAAAGTTAGAGTTCGATGTAACACATAAAAGTAAGAGAATAAGAAAGGATAAACTACTCAGCAGAAAAATAAAAACAACATTTTTCTTATGAATGGACAGGTTTGGAAGCATTTCACATAATGAAACCATGAATTACCTTGCAGTTCATGCAACTAAGACAGCCATAGCTCGAAAGTAATATGGCTAATTGATCCAGAATACCATTTTGTAGACCTAAATATTCATTTTCGATAAGCCTGCAAAACATAAAAAATGATTTTTGAAGAGTTCGTAAAAAGGAAGTCACGGCATAAAGTAAGAAAATTAAGAAAGGATAATCTACTTGGCAGAAAAGTAAAAGCAGCAGGTATGGAACCATTGCACACTCACACACATATGTATATGCGAAAGGAATGCAACTTATAAAAATTCCTGGTTCGAAGTCAATCAACAAAGCCCCAGATTGATGAAGATTTGTGTCGTTGCAAGTTAACACAACATATATCGATGTGAGAATTGTTTCCATGATTCGCTTGAACTTTTGAGGTCATTTTTAGTTGTAGATTAAACAGGAATACAATCTCTAGATTGGCCTACTCCTTTCCAATGTTACATGATGTATAGCTCCTAGTTTGATGAGGGCTTTTGTCTAGTTTTACTGCCCTTCCTCTTGTTTTTGTTTCATTTATACATCAATACAAAGTTGTTTTGCTGATAAAAAAAATGTGAGGATACCAGTGGGCAAATATTTGATTTGTTTCTTTATCCGCCCTTATAAAAATTCAAGTTCTCAACAAAAATGGTGAAATTCTATTGCCAATATGGAGTGATTTACAATGAGAACCCTAAATACAAAAAAGAAATATGTGACTATAAATATCGAACCCAAAATAAAATTAGTTGTGCTTTCCAAGGTTACTAAGAACACAACATATGCTCTAGTCTGAGGGGTCCTTATTCTTTACATCAGCATTATCTGCCTATACCATCATATCTTGGACTTGACATATATCTAGATTATACAGTCATACAGCCTGACCTGAACTGATTGAAATGATATAAGTAACGAATGCCCTAATTTCACTAATGCGCTCCTCAGCGAGTGTTTTCCCTTCTTAAATTTATGTTTCTAGTCTTTCACCATATGGTATTGTTCAAGTAGCACTGTTTAATGACATTGGCATATAATATTATGAAGATAATTCAGAGAATCAGAGTACACACCTTGCACTATCAGATTCAATGACTAAAACTAATGAACAATACTGGGAGTATAGGAAGCCAGAAGGGGAACTCACAATTGTGGTTGGAGGCGGAAGAAGAGATGAATCTTCTCTTGTTTGGGTTGTAAGATAGATTAATTGGCCGAGCTGCATGAACCCGCTGGTTGACAAAAGAAATAGCACAACAACACAAATGTCATGAAACAATTTATAATGGAAAATGACCAACTTTTCACTACAGCTCCACAAACACCAAAAACAGTGAAGAATGTTTTTAACATAACACTGCATGACGTTCAGGAATAAATCCTAAAAATCCACTTTCTATGTCTCCCCTAGAACCCCGAAAGACAAAACTCATGGTTCCAACTGGAAGTACGTCAGCAGTTGCAAGAAAATCGCTCAACTACATGTTTTGCATTCTGAGAAACCTGAAAATAACAGTAGAAGTTTCAATCATCAACAGTTTGCTGCAAGGTAAATCTAACATCAATCAAGGAAAAATAGACAATCAACAACTACAAATGTTTAAATTGGATTCATTGCTAGTCACATAAACTGGATTTGTTCTACCCTAGTAACACTAATTGATGATTTCACCACCCAACTAAAATGCAGAACTGAATCAACCAAAACAAATAAGACATAAACCCAAGGAAAAATTCACTCCCAACCCTCTGACTATAACAGTTGACTTTAATGCTTATTACATTGGATCTCCAACACTCTTTCAGTTACAAACCCATTAAGATAACCTAAACCCTAGTAATATAATTACTGATCTTCACCACTCCAACCAAAACCCACCAAATGCAATGTGAAATGGGAAAAAAAATCATCTATTTTTCATTAAATAGTCATCTTTCAATGCAGCTTTATCTTGTTTCTCCACTTATCCCAAATGACCAAAATTTCACATTTAACATCAAAATGCATGATACCTGATTCAAAAAATGGTAACTTGAATGCAATAACACAAACCCACACGTTCTTGGACCAAGATTTCAAATGGGTCAAGATCAAAAACCCTAATTTTCATAAAATCTACTACATTGGAGAGAAACCATCAATCAGATCAACAAATGAAAGTATCCAATGAGATGAATTGGGAAGAAACTTACTTGAATCTGATGAATTGAGATTCATTGGTGACTCCCCGACTCCAACTTAGTAGAATCAGTAAACCCCAAACCTCCAAAATCCTAGATTTGAAGATAAAACACATCAAAGATTTAACAAAATCACCACATACAAACAACAACTCTACTGTAACTTGGCTAAATCAAACAATTCTACTCAAATCAAACACTAACACTGAAAAATTGGGAAGAAACTTACAGAAGATTGAAATTTGGATTTCATCCATTTCTTCAGTGCTTCGACAGCTTTTCTAATTGCTGAGATGGTTTGGTGGGTTACCTTTGTAGAAGATGGAAGTTGTTGTGCCTCCATCAAACCTTCTCCGCTTTGCTCGCCCAAAGAGAGTGAAGAAGAAGAAAAGGGGCAGAGGAGACGAATGATCTAGGGTTTTGAGAAGAATAAAGAAGAAAGAAGAAAGATCCTTCTTCTCCCTTCGGATTTGGATTTGGATTTCACCCATTTCTTCAGTGCTTTGACATCTTTTCCGATTGCTGAGATGGTTTGGTGGGTTACCTTTGTAGAAAATGGAAGTTGTGGTGCCTCCATCAAACCTTCTCTGCTTTGCTCGCCTGAAGAGAGGGAAGAAGAAGAAAAGGGGCAAAGGAGATGAAGGATGTTGTGAAGAAAAGGGGCAGATGAGACGAATGATCTAGGGTTTTGAGAAGAAGAAAGAAGAAAGACCCTTCTTCTCAGAGTCTGAGGAAAGTATCGGGTGACGGTGAGAGGAGAGGTGATGGCAAGAGAAGAGCGAGAGAAATCAGGCAAGGCGAGGTGACGGCGAGAGGAGAGGCAAGGTGACGGCGAGAGGAAAGGCGAGGTGGGAGAGCTGGGTTTGTGAGGGCTACGTTGCGTTTGTGTAAGGGAGAGTTCTTGTGAGGGAGAGTTGCGTTTCAGGGAGGAGATGAAATCGTGGGCCAAAAACGCGCGGAATGATTTTCGCCCTCCCGCTCACTGTTTTTGCGTTTTCAAATTAGGGTAACGAAATTAAAAACGCTATGTTAAAAGGGTAACAAAATTAAAAGGGTTTTTAATAGTACAATTCTTAAAAACGTTATGCTCTTGTGCTATTAATAAACACTTGTGTTGTAGTGATTATTGAATGAGAACTACATGTCTTCCTTAAGGAAAACAAATATTTGGTTGTTGATATTTCAATGATGATGTATTAGGGTCTCTTCATGCTCTTTCTCATATTTGTTCCAGACAATACATTGCTCTTTATGTCCCATAATTTTGGGTTTCTTTTTTTTAAGTTCCCTACAGACCACCCGATCATCTAGTGATTGTTGGGTCATATTCCAATTCGTGTAAGAGTATATTCCTTTGGTCAACTAGTTGTTGTCTTTAAGAGGTTATTTCTAATAAGTTTCATGTTTAGTTTAAGAGAATTATTGAAATTCTCATGCCCTCTTAATACTTTTCTAAACAGCTCATTGATTTACTTAAATACTTCAATCCTATTCTTGTTTATAAACTTGGCTTAGTTTTATGTTGTCTATTCGGTGTAGTTATATTGCATTTTCATGATAGATTTAATAATTGGCAAAACCAGTTAAAAAGAATGCACTATGCATATGTTTGACAAATTTTTTTATCCAAACCAGAGATCAGATTTGTCTTTTACCTCACATGTAAACATAATAGTATGAATGCTTAAGTTACCCTTTCTCTTAAATAATTGAATAGTGCTAGGTTGTCTTTGGTAAAAAAAAATTAATAATAATAAAATCCATGATAAATAGTGAAAGAAAAGAGAATGGGCTAGAGATAAAGAAGAAATAAAGAGAAAGAAAAAAGGGAAATGTGCCTAAATGCACAGTTTTGCACGTGCCCGTGTGTGTGCGCGTGTTCGGTGCTTATGGTTTATTTTTAGGATTTCGGTTCTAATTTGAGAGGAGCATTTTTCTCCAAGACTTTTAAAGTATTTCTTGCTAAGCGATCTGTGAGTTTCCCTCCATTCTCTTTTCATATAACGATCATGCATTGTTACTTATTAGTGCGTGTCTCGGTTTAAAGCTATTATGACCAAGTGAGGAGGTTAAGTGAGTTTCTTCCTTTCTCTATTTTCGAATAGGAATTATTGGAAGTTCGTAAATATCATTGTAAGAAGAGATTTTTGGGATGACATGGGTATTAGTATTGTTTTGTAAAATTAATATTTGCATTTTTGCGTTATTACTTAAAATGCATGTTTAGCATGTGATCATATTGTAAACTTGAATTTTATGGTTATGCAAATTGACATGCTAATCCTTATAATGAATAAGTGTCATCCATGCGGTGTTATAGAAAATTTACTTATGAAAATGTTATTTACTTCCCTAAAAGAAGGGGTGAATATTGTGGTCGATGTATTTATGGTTGTCAAAGTGTCATCATAAAAAAGTCTTGAGAATTATTTGATTTTTATGCTTTTTTTCACAACTACGAAAAAAAATGAAAAATGTGATTTGAGTATACAGACTTGCTTGTATGCTTGGTATATATTTATGGTATGGAGATTTGCTTGCAGTTCCATGTGAGTTTGGTAGTACCTGTAGTGTTTAGAAAATATTTGCTATGGATCGAACTTCAGATGAAATGACATGTTCCTCGATGTGGCACCTCACTTGAAACATGTACCCTCCGAGTTGTTTCGAAGGCAAGGGAGACACACTTGGGTGAGGTGTGTTCAGCACAGGAGGAGAGTGCGATTGTGGAAGAAACTAAATGCTCATTTTATTTTTGAATGAGAACTACATGTCTTCCTTGAGGAAAACAAATGTTTTGTTGTTGATATTTCAATGATGATGTATTAGGGTTACTAGCTGTACTTTGTTGAAAGTAAATTGCTCACACACATATTGAAATATCGGTTAAAATAGTATTCATGATGAATACTAATAAATTTCATCTATTTAGTTCCAACCGTTTCGTGTAGGATGGTAAGTCCACTAACATTTATGCAGGTCAAACTTACCATGGTCAACCTTTACAGTGTAAGTATTGGTAAAATAAATATTTATTTTAGGTATGATATAACTTATCAGTATGACATGTTTAGCTTATTGAGGAACTACATATTTTTGAGTAATTGCTTCCTTGTGTATGTAATATATGCAACTTATTTGATTTGATAGAGTTGAGATTACTCATACCAGCTACCTCGCTGACCCAAGTGAGTTATTGGTTCTTAGGTACATTTTTATTGGAACATAGTCATTTGACCTTTCTCCGGTTATAGAAGTTTTGAGGCGGCGATATGGGAGGTTTACTTGTGGGACGGAATTTCCAAAGAGTTAATTTGGGTAGAATTTTTTGTTTATGTTAATTTTTTTTATTTAAAGTTTGTGTTGTTAAATTTTTGTTTCACGAGTTTCGGGAAAACAGATAATCTTAATCCTAAGTTAATATAAGAATTTTCATTTTCTCGAAAATCGGAGCGTGACACCTACACCCACCTCTAGCGTCAATGTCTCTGAGATCAGTGTCACTGTGTTAAATGGCGACTGCCTGCTCTCTCTCAAACAACATGTTATAATAAAACTCGTCATCAGCAAATTAAGTCAATGAACTACATCTTGTACTGTCTGGGACAAGTTGATCATGTTACCATATCTCTGTGTTCTTTTCTTGTCCTTTTGTCTCTGCCATATTTGTTTGGATCTCAACTTTGCACAAGTGACAAGGAAGAATTTCAAGGAAGCAGAATCCATCATCGAAGAAGAAAGGTTTTTGAAGTCTCAAGGTTACAATATTAGTTAACAGAAAAACCAACTTTTCCATTGACACTGTGACTTTTAGCTTGTTTGGAAAGAGCACCAAGCGACCTCCTCAACTGATGGTTTAGGTGCAAACCTAATTGGTTTGTGTCCTTTAAATAATGCTACACAGCTTTGCCAAATTTAAGCAAAATAACCAAAAGAGAAACAAACCAAGAATCAGATAGAGATTAATCCCTTCATACATCTCATTATGCTAGCCTGAAACATTCCTTGAATTTCATAAACATTTGGGCCTAGCTCCTTCCATTTTCATAAATAAATGCGGATATTTAAAATCTTAACATTCAACAACTGTCATATGTCAAACTTCTAGTCCCAGAATTTTCTCAAACCTTATGACCAGTTTCAACAAACCAACTATTACGAGCAAGGAAAAAGAGGTAGAGAGCATTCAAAGACTTATTCAGTATTTCCAGCTGTTTGACATTAGTCATGTGCATGATAAGACAAATAAAGTAGCATATCAAACAGCTTGATCAGTTCCAAATACTTCTGTTGAGGACCTCATAAAGAAATGTAAAAAGCTCACTTTCTCAATTAAAGGTAGGGATCTCCCTTAACCCGTCTAACATTCCAAACAAGTTATTTTACAAAAATGGATTTTCTAAATGTTTCAGATGGGTTCTGGTTGAATACACAAAAGAAACTGAAACTTGTAAAATATACAGTATAAATGCAAACCCTGATGATCTGACTAAGCCCTAGCTGTTAGTCTCATGGCAAAGAACAAGAGGCCCAAATACACTCCACTAGTAGGGTGGGAAATAATCACACTCAACACAATCGATCTCTCGAAGTGCTATTGTTGAGTGCCGAGAAAATGCTGCAATAAATATCAAGGAAAGGAGAACCTGAGCAGCACCGATGGACTTTGTGATGGGTGGAAGGACAATCACATTCAGTGATTCAAAGCTACATTTGAAACAAAATCACTCTGATTTTACTGAATTCTCTAACACAAACACAAAACAGAGAACTATAGGTTCTCTTGATCTCTCAACAACTTTCTTCCACTCATACTACACAATACAAACTACAATCTATATATAGATGAATAAGGCGGTGGAGAAGACCGTATTCTAGAAATTTCTGGCGGTGGAAGTTACAACTCACATCTAGCTGGCAAAACGTGTCGGTCTTCTTCTTCAAGAAGCTTCAAGTTCTCTCCGGTGGTCAAAGCTTCTAGATACTTGACGAAGCTGCTGGATTTTTTTATCTTTTGGATCTTGCTAGCTTGAGATCAAGCTTACTCTCCAACATCCCCCCCCCCCCCCCCCCCCTTAAGCTTGATCGTTGGGTTTTTCATTCCAAGCATCACTTTCATTATGATGAACGCATCTTGTTTGAGGGGCTTTGTAAATATGTCTGCAGCTTGTTCATATGTCTTGTAAGAAGTTAGCTCGACTCATTTAGCTTTAACATGTTTTCTAATGAAATGATATCGTGTGTCGATATGCTTGCTCCTTTCATGAAACACCGAATTTTTAACTAATGCAATTGCTGAGCGATTGTCGATGTAGATTTCTGTAGGCATTTCTTGTGGAAATCCCAAATGCTCCAGCACCTTTCTTAAGCATATGGCATGACAAACAACTGAGTTTGCAACAATGTACTCAGCTTCACATGATGACAATGTCACAATTGATTGTTTCTTAGATGACCAGGTGAAAACAGTATCTCCATTAAAGAAGACAAATCGCGTCGTACTTTTCCTTTCATCTAGGTTTCTTTCCCAATCACTGTCTGAATATCCAGTAAGATCCAGGTTACCACATGATCTATATAAAAGTCCTTCGTTATAAGTACCTTTTATATAGCAAAGAATTATTTTGGTTGCCAAAAGATGTGACTGATAAGAAGTTTCCATGTATTGATTGATCAGTCCTACTCCATAGAGTATATCTGGTCTGGTACATGTCAAGTATCACATACTTCCAACTAAGCTTTTGAAGTAAGTTGGATCAACATTACCAATCTCACTCCTCCCGAGTTCCAATCCGCTATCAACTAGGGTTGTTACTGGATTACAGTTTTCATGTTGAACTTCTTCAATATTTCTTTTCTTGGGAGATAATTATTCCATCTTCCTTTTGCAAGACTTCTATTCCAAGGAAATGTGACATTAGCCTGATGTCAGTCATTTCAAACTCGTGTTCCATGTTTTTCTTGAATTCTTCAAACATGATTGGATTGTTGCCGGTGAATATTAGATCATCCACATACAAGCACACATATAATATGCTTCCATTAGCTTCCTTAATAACATATAGTGCATGTTCATATGGACATTTTTCAAATCCGTTATCTTCAAAGTATTTGTCAATTCTGGTATTCCATGCACGAGGGGTTTGCTTGAGCCCGTATAGGGCCTTTCTCAACCTGTACACCTTTTCTTCTCGACCTTCCTTTTTGTATCCCAACGAGTGTTCTACGTAAATCTCTTGTCAAGATATCCATTTAGGAATGCCGATTTAGCATCCAACTGATATATCTTCCAATGTTTTTGAGTTGCTAATGAGATCATTAGTTCTCTAGTCTGGCAACAGGAGCAAAAACTTCTCCATAGTCAATACCATTTCTTTGTTTGTAACCTTTGGCTACAAGCCTGGCTTTATATCTTTGGACTTTACCTTCTACATTTCTTTTGGTTTTATAAACCCATTTGACTCCAATGGGCTTGTGACCTTGGAGCAGATTAGTTAACTCCCATGTTTTGTTTTCCTCGATCGCATTGATTTCTTCATCCATGGCCATTCTCCATTTATCTTCTTGAACGCTAACTAGATCATTGTCCATCTGTAAACAAAATAGGTCTTGTTCATCATCTAACCTTTATGTAACTTCATAAAGGTCATCTATGGTCCTTACTCTTCTAGGCAAATCACTTAAACTGCCTGATGGTGATGAGGATGAGGAATCATACCTTTGTGGTGAGGGGGATCCACGTTGAGGAGTTTGTGGATCTTTTGCAATTTCTCTGGGCTGTTATGTCTCTTCATCTTCAAGGATGAGTTTAATATCATTGATAGCTTCAATTTGATCCCACTCCAAAGCTTGATCTTCCTCAAAGATTACATCCTTGCTCGTAATTGCCTCTTTGGTGATGAGATTGTATAGTTTGTATCTAATGGTTCTTTCTCCATATCCATCAAAGATACATTTCTGACCTTTATCATCCAGCTTGGTCGTTTTGGCTTCTGGGATCTTTGTGTAAGTAATGCACCAAAACACTTTAAGGTGTTTCACACTCGGCTTATGTGAACTCCAAACTTCTTATGGTGTTATGAATTGAAAACTCCTGGTGGGACATCGATTCAACAGGTAGATGGAACATGACACTGCTTCAGCCCAAAATTCCTTGGGCAATTTCTTGTCCTTCAACATGCTTCTGGCCATGTCTAGGCTTGTGGTTCTTCTTTTTCGCGACACCGTTCAGCTGCGGTGTGTATGATGGTGTCATCTGATGCTTGATCACGTACTCCTTGCAGTATGACTCAAAATCATTTGACGTGTATTCACCTCCCTGGTCTGATCGTAACGTCATGATAACATAGCCACTTTGTTTCTCAACACGAGCTTTGAATATTTTGAAAGTTGCAAATACTTCAAACTTCCTTTTTATAAAGTAAACCCTTGTCTTCCTGCTGTAGTCATCAATAAAGGTAAGGAAGTATCTGCTCTGTCCGTTTGATATTGGTTTCAACGGACCACACACATCTGTGTGTACGAGCTCTAGTTGCTTCTTTGCTCTCCAATCCACTGTCTTTGCAAAGTTGGTTCTATGATGTTTCTCAAGAATACAACTTTCACAGACTTCATTTGGATGTTGAATGTAAGGCAAGCCTTTCGCCATATTTCTGCTTGCTAGCAGCTTCAGACCTTTGAAGTTAAGATGCCCGAACCTCTGGTGCCATAACCAGTCTTTGTCGTTTACCACGACATTTAAACACTTTGGCGTATCATGTTGAATGTTGAGAGCAAACATTCTATTCTTGAACATCTTTACATGGGAAATTAGATTATTACTCGTGTCTCTAATTGTGAGATGAGAGTTTTTCATGCTGATGTCGTATCCTTTCTCTAGGCTTTGGCCTAAACTCAAGATATTATTTTTCATATTTGGAACATAGTAGACATCGGATATGTATCCATGATCTCCATTCTTTTGCTTTATCAGAATATCCCCCTGCCTTTGGCAGGAATCTTGGAGAGATCTCCAAACGTAATTTGGCTTTGAACAGACTCGTCTAATGTGATGAACATATCATTTCTTCAACACATGTGATTGCTAGCTCCCGTGTCTAGAAACCAAACATTTTATCTTCTGGAGTTTCATTGTTGGCCATTAACACCATGGATCTTGGTTCATTTGCAGAGTTATCTGCAAAGTTTGCTTGTTCACCGTTCTTCACATTTGGCCTTGATTTACACTCATAGCTATAGTGACCACGTTTATGACAATTATAACACTCTATGTTATACTTGTCTTATGGTTGTTGCTGGTTGTATCCTTCTATTTGATGGTTGTTGTAATTCCCTCGTTTAGTATTTTCTCTTCTTCTCGGGGCAAATGATTGTTGGCCTCTTCCTCCTATGTATGTACAATTTTCACTTCTACCTTTGCCTGATCCTCTCCCTTGAGATCCACGTCCACGTCCTCGTCCTCTTCCTTTTTGTGTTATTCTACTGTTTCTTCTTTATTTTATTTAAAAGTTAGTTTGGATTGAAGTTCATGTTCTAGGGAACTTGACGTGGCCTTCTTGTTGATCCTCTGTTCATGTATTTCTAGGGTGGCCATTAACTAATAAACGGTCATTTCATTGAGGTATTTGGATTCCTCAATTGCAACAACTATATGCTCAGATTTTGAATCGAGTTATCGTAGTATTTTCTCCATTATCCAGACGTCTTCAATCTTTTCTTCGTATCGCTGGATTGATTGACAATGGTTAATGTTTTGTTGAAGTAATCAAAAATTGACTCATTGTCATTTATTTGTAATAGCTCAAATTCACCCTTGAGCATTTGAAGTCTTACCCTCATTGTCTTTTCAATTCCTCGATAAGAATTTCGAAGAATTTTCCAGGCTTCTTTGGAGAAGGTGGTAGCAGAGATTTTCTCAAAATTGGTTTCATCAACGCCTTGATAAATTAGATACAAGGCTTTCTTATCCTTCTTCCTGAATTCTTTAAGCGTTGCCTTCTGGGTTTCTGTCGCATTTTCATCCTTTTGTAAGGCTGGTTCTGGATAGCCTTGATTGACAATATCCCATAAGTCCTATGGACCAAGGATCACTTTCATCTAGATGCTCCAATTTTCATAGGTTTCCTTGCCCAATCGCGGAAGTTGGGGTTAAAAGAAATTGTTTGACATTGCAATTGGTAGTCTTGGATGCTTGTATTAATAATACAACACTTTTCAAAAGAGATTTAGCTAAAGCTGAGCCCGTGGTTGAATTCAGAATAGCCCAAAACCTTAGGATAGACTTAATTGCAAGTTTCAGCAAAAATCAGGGACTATAGTGTAGTTTTAAAAAATTCAGGGACTAAATTGAATTTTTAGAAACTGCAAGGACTAAATTGAATAGTTAGAAACTTAAAACAACATATTCTTAGGGAATATTCCTTGTCTTCAACCTCTAGCTTGAAGAAAGAAACACATTTTCCGTCAACTCGTGTGGCTGCTCTGATGTCGGATGAAGGTGCGGTTGGTGGTGTTGGATTCGTCTTGAAGAGACGATTCTAAACGCACTGCTCTGATACCAATATGATGGGTGGAATGACAGTCACACTCAGTGATTCAAAGCAACAATTAAAAAAAAATCACTCTGATTTTACTGAATTCTCTAACACAAACACAAAACAGAGAACTATGGGTTTTCTTGATCTCTCAACAACTTTCTTCCACTCATACTACACAATACAAACTACAATCTATATATATATATATATATATAGATGAATAAGGCGGTGGAGAAGACTGTATTCCAGAAATTTATGGCGGTGGAAGTTGCAACTCACATCTAACTGGCAAAACGTGTCGGTCTTCTTCTTCATGAAGCTTCAAGTTCTCTTCAGTGGTCAATGCTTCTAGATACTTGATGAAGCTACTGGATTCTTAAATCTTTTGTATCTTGCTAGCTTGAGATCAAGCTTACTCTCCAACACTTTGCAACACAAAAATACCTGGTACACGAGTATTAAATTGTATTCTCAATCTCAAAATTTATAAAGGGAAAAATGTACCAAATGTTGACACACTGAGTGGAAACTCCACTCAAATTGATTTTTTTGTATCATGGTTGGCTGACATAGAGGACTGGAACCAAGCCAACCATTTTTTCGTCACTTCATGGTTTCTTTTTCTTCACCTGCATCAAATATTGAAATGTGAGTTCATGCATGGAATCAGGTTGACTTGATGCTACATGCAATTAATGACATTCCATTTTATTTTCAAATTTCTAGTGACAATATCTAGGATAGGATGAAAAAAATACTTACATAAAACAAACCATCCACCTCGTAATCAATTTTGACATCTTTTCCGGCCGTCAAGTTTAACTGCCACAAAGACATTCAACAAATAATCAAAATAAACAATGCCTCAAGTCACCAAGTCTGATAACTGTTCAAAAAGATTATAATCAGTGAAAAACCCCAAGTAGTGGATTCTATCTGACTTGATGTGCAACCCAAGTAACATTTCTGTCATGCTTGATGTTTACAATAAAATTAACCAACTAGCTCAACTGATAAGTATCCTTGCAGGCAGCTGATATTTAGCATATATTCAAAGTATCTAGTAACCTTACCTCATCATCACCACCAACAGTGAAGTCATAGAGTGCTTCCCCGTACTGTGGATTTTCTGAAGCAACTGCTATCTTCATCCGGCAACCCATAACCTTCTGCTCTATATCCAACCAAGGTCTCTTGAAAGACTCAAATCTCTGCGTAACTGATGGTGAATATGATGGGGGTGCATGGTTCTTCCCTAACCTGAAAGTTTCATTCAACATAGAGTTTGTACAAATTTATAGAATCACAATTCACACCAACCACTAAAAAAAAAATCTAAAAACTGACCGGAGAACTTGGAGCCTCATATGTTGACAAAGCACTAACATGGTTGCTAAATCTACTTGGAGCTGGTTCAGGTCTCTCCTGTTACAACAAATTAGAATCACATGAACAATTCTTTTATATCCCAACTTCAGTTGCAAAAAGCTTACAAATATATAAGACAAAAAGAAGATGATTCCATATGCATTGTAGATTAGCTTCGTTACAAAGGCACGAATCGCCTAGTGGGTGCAACTGTCGTGCACCATAATATAGTCCCTTTCATCTAGAGTAGAAATTTTTGCACTAGAATAACAAATGTCCAAGTGGAAATGATGCTGGCGTCAGTAATCAAGTCCCGCATCAACTAGGATTTTGTATAAAATGTAAATTTATAAGGGAAATTTTATTTTTTAAATAAATATTTTTTTTATCAGGCTACATGTCAGTCTCAGAAGGTTCATCGAAACAATACCCAAATACTATATCATTGTCCCCATAGGGCAACCACACCATGTCGGAGGACTAATTAGAGGTTGTTGCCACTTAGTCTCTACATAGCCACCATGCATGATGACTTATTTTCGCCCTTGTCCAACTAATCACCTACATTCCAAGCCCAACGAGCTAATCAACGACATAGCACATGTTCCTAATAATCAGGTGAAAACTCACTAAAATCTAAAAATCTCTACCCACAACCTCCACAAGTGGACATTCAACATCGAATCCTTTTGATTTATAGGGGTAAATCACACTCTTGACTCTACCAACATAACATCCTTTTGATGTAAAACTCACACTCCATTGAGGTGCTTAAGTATAGATGGTAAAGTCAGAGGTTATAGGATGGTATTGAGGACAACTTGTCCCTTAAGGTTGGGGGATGGTAATACCTTGAACTGATATTCTCAAAAGACACTCAACAAATGTTATGGTTTAGCTGTTGATTTCATTCCTCGATGGTTACGATCCCATCACTACAAAAAGGAAGTCTAAAACGACACTTTCAAGGCGGCGTTTTAAGAAAAGCGCCGCCAATACATAACATTACCGGAGCTTTAAACCAAAACGCCGCTTAGTTAAACATTATAACGGCATTACCAAAGAACGCCGGTAAAAACTTAAGCAATAACGACGTTTCTATTTTAAAGCGCCGATAAAACCTTACTCAATAACGACATTTCTCTTATAAAGCGCCGGTAAAGAACAAAAAAAAAACCCGCAATCGATTCCCGCTAATGAAAAAAAATGAGTTTTAACAAAATGTCGTATTAGAGTTCGAAACGCTGTATTAGAGGTTAATTATAACCCAGCCTCCTCGACTTCCCTCCTCCCCTCCTTCCCTCATTCCTTGTTCTTCCCTCCTTTCCGATTCGATCTTCCATTCTTCTCGATTCGCTCTTCCCTCCATCCCGATTAGCTCTTCCCTCCTTCCCGATTCGCGATTCGCTATCATCTCTGCTCTCTCATCAAATTTGGCTTCTCTTCAAACGGCTTGAACGATAACTTCTCCGGCTTGAGCAGCTCGACCAATCTTTTCCAATCATCCAGCTTGGCTTCTCTTTTCCGGCTTGAACGATTACAGGTTCTTCGTTTTTTTTTATTATCCAATTTTTTTTTATTTTTTTTTTTATTTTTTATTTTTAATTTTTTTTAATTTTTTTTAATTTTTTTTAATTTTTTTTTAATTTTTATTTTTATTTTTATTTTTATTTTTATTTTTATTTTATTTTATTTTATTATTTTTTTTTTTTTTAGAAAGTTTGTGTCTTTGTTGAGTGATTGAGAGAGGGATGGATCCGAAAATTGGGTTGGGTAGTGGAAGGTCCGAAGGTGTCAAAGGTGGGATCTTTGGGGTTGAGGAGGGTTGGGTAATGAATGTGGGAATGGGTTGTTGGGTTTTTGATGAATTTGGAAGGAATTTGTGGATAGGTTGGTTTATTTGGAAGTAATTTGTGGATAGGTTTTTGAGAATAACTTCATACATAGAACCCTAGATGGTTTATTTGGCTTTGGTCAAACTCTATTGCATTATTTTTAATTCCAACAAAAGATAATTTCTCAATGTGTTTGTAAAAGCAGAAAGAGAGGGATTGACTTACATGGATACGTAGGAGGAAGAGTGGGGATTTAAACTAGGGGTGGCATAAAAACAGTTGGTTCTTAACTTCTGATTACGCAGTCTGTTGGAAATTAGATCAATAAAAATGGGAACATTAACAAACAACCGTAACAGTTCATTGGTTAGTCTGTATAGAGGGGGTATGAGTACACTGGTGGTGAGGAAAGTGGTAATGGATTGTCCAACTGACAAAACCATTTATGTTGTAGAAAATGTTTTAACTTGGTTAAGGATTAAAATATCTCCTATTTTCTACTTCCTCCTTTACTAGTAGTTTATAACTTATATGGTTTAGAAGTTTCAGAATGACTTGAATTTTTTCATTTCAGAAAATAACACCATCTAGCTTCATCAAATTTGACCTTAAAGTCAATGGTGAAGACAAACACTATATAGTTCTTCAAGTTATTTACAGTGCTACGAATATTAGAATTTGTTTGAAATTTTATTGAAACCTAAATAGCTACAGATATCAGAACATGAAATTAGTTTTCATTCAAGTTCTCATGAGAGTAGATAAACCTAAAAAGTTTTTGTTCAATTCATAAACTCAAAATAATTTTACACAACTAACTATTAAACTCCTAGGTCCTAGCCATGTGAATCATCCTACATTGCCAAGTTGGACTCCTAGATATCAAAACAATTAGGACTAATGTGGTTGCTCTGGGTTGTAAAGCTGGCAGCGGGTGAGATAGAATATGTAGGGAATTTTTAGAGTTGTGAGAAAGAAGGAAGATGAGGTTTGAAGACGAGGCAACTGTCGATGAAACAGATGCATTGCAACCCCTAGTACCAGGGGATACATCAATCACTTGTGCACCAAGTGATGATGTGGATCATGTTGTATGGAATAGAGCTAATTTGTCAATGTAAACAATTCCACTGTCAGAAAATAACACCAAAAAAAAAAGGAAAAGAAAATAAGAGAGTCGATGTTTGAACTATGGTAATTGAATAGTCATCAAATCTTATAATGTATTATTATTATTATTATTATTATTATTATTATTATTATTATTATTATTATTATTATTATTATTATTATTATTATTATTATTATTATTATGTTGGCACTAGCTCACTTCTTGTGCATTTTTCAGGTATGACGCCACGACCACCGAGAACTGATAGGTCACCCCCATTCCATTCGGAGGAGTTTTCCCATAATATTGAGTCAAGTTCTTCTGGTATTTTTACTCACTCTAAACAATATAAGCTCCATTTTTCTTATAGATATTGTACTTAAAATTAAAAAAATTTAACATTAATAATTTCTTTTACATAGATAGCACGAGGAATAGGAAAACACGTGGACGAGCATTGGGACAGAAGGTAGCAAGTATACCAAAAGGAACAAAACAGAGTCTGGAATTTGATGACAGACATTGTGTAATAGGAGAGCATAGGCCATTATTTGCGTCTCAACAAGGAATTGTCGTCTGGAACATGCAAGTTACGTCTATTGATGCGTCGTCATGGAGAAAACTTGACAAAGATGTAAAGGCCAAAATGCTTGAGTCGTTATTGGTACGTATCTTATCATTATAATATGTGTATATATACATTGGTCACATATGCTAGATTTGATCAAATTTGCTTTTTTTTTCAGGAGAAGTTCGACATAGGGGATGACCCAGAAAGAAAGAAGTTGTTAATGAAGGAAATGGGGAAAATTGAAGGGAGTACCGATCTGAATTGAAGGACTATTACGATATACGTGAGACAGATGAGGAACAACTTCAAAATCGACCACCATTTGTAAAAGAAGAAGATTCAAAATGGTTAATAAGATAACATTGTGGAACATCAAAGGTTAAGGTATGTACCTAAACCTTAATATCACAATTGATTATAATATACCAGCCAAACCTTAATTCTTTATGACATTGTTTTTCAAATCCGTTTTTAATAAATTCAGGAATTGTGTGATAAGAATAAAGACAGGTGTGACATACAACAAATGCTTCATCATGCAAGCAGAAAATCCTTCGCCATAATTGAGGATGAAGAGGTTAAGTACAAAATGTTTGAGATTTTGGGTTTGAATATCAACTTAGTAGGAATATAGTTACTCATTTGTGTGCGTTTTCTATTGTTGCCAGATGAAAAGGACAGGAGTTCGCCCATCTCGTATTAGGATGTTTGAGCTTGCTTATACAGGCAAAGATGGATCATATTCAGATGTATTCACTCAAAGAAAGAAGGACAATTTATTTTCAATTTAAATTGTTGGTATCCATTACCATTAATATTTCATATTCACTAACTAAATGTGTCTCTAAATGTTGGAAGAGATACGAAATCTTACCCTGCAACGAGAGGAGGGATTAAACTCCTCAGATGATGACCACATTTTTACTCAAGTATTCGGGCCAGACAGACCTGGACATGTATGTTGTAGGGGAGATGGGATCATGCCAACATCTGAAAACAGCACGAGTAGTCGTTTTGGATCTCAAGCTATAGAAGAAGCAAGGCGAGAAATTGAGATTGCAAGGAAAGAGGCTACGGAAGCAAAACAATAGTTGGCAGACTATAAGAAAGTGGCCAGTGATGAAATAAATAAAATAAAGGATGATATGGTATAGGATGATATGGTTGCGGAAGAAAAACAATAGTTGTTTATTTCATCCTAGGATGTGTCTTGTATGCCATCAGTGATAATAGTTGTTTCCTTATTTGATCCTTGTCTACAGCTTTGAAGTGGTTGCCGATGTGCTATACTTAGATGTATATATATCTGAATGTGGTATATGTACTTTGGATTAGTCTTGTTGTTCTTTGGATTAGTTATTTCCTTTTTTTGGAATAATCTTGTTGTTATAGGAGAATGTGGTATATGTTCTTTGTAACTGTTTTACCTATAAATATATTAAAGGGTTATGTTCCTTGCGTTGTTATTTTATTTGTTATATTTTCTGTGAAGCTTATGCTTCAAGTGTTATATGTGGAGAAATTGTAGGCAACTTGAAGCAAAGTGAACAGGTACATGCTCCTACTGTTGACGAGGCTAACTTGTCCTTGAAGAAACTCGACAAATTTCATTCTCAACTCCAAGAACTTCAAAAAGAAAAGGTATTATGACATTTATCTCTTGGTATTCTGAGATGTTTTTTGCAGTACATTTCTCCGTCAAATTTTTAAGTCCATCAAGTTTATGGTACCTTTATCTATCATTTTGACAGAGTGAGAGATTGCACAAGGTTCTTGACTTTGTAAGCACTGTACATGACCTATGTGGTGTCTTGGGGATAGACTTTGTTGATACCATTTCGGAGGCTCATTCTAGCTTAGAGGACTCAATCAGTGTGCAATGCAAGAGCAGGCACGAATTCACGTGGGGGCAAGTGGGGTCACTTGCCCCCACTGACTTTTGAGAATTTTTATTTTATTTTATTTGTCCCCCAATTAGTTTTTTTATTTGCCCCTCTATTCTTACTTTTCACTTCAACCAAGACTTCATCCTTCAAATCATGTACATATCAAATCCAAACTCTACTTTTAGAGTTACAGATAGAGGTTAAATCCCTCAAATCCATCCAAGAAACCAAAATCCACAGTTTCTTCTTCACACTCCATCGATTGCATAAGATGAGGGAAACCCCCATATTTCATCATCTTCAAAGATCTATAACTATTGAGTTATTTGAGCTCATCTTCACAAGATCCAGCAGGGTCCAAACGACCTTATTTTTCTTCTTTTAGGTACCAGGTGCCTTCATTAATCACTGTGTTGGTCATCTCCACAAAAAAATCGTAAGCAACCCAATCTCCTCCTCATTTTCTTCATGTAGTAGTAATCAACGATTCAAACCCTTCTCTTGTGTTGTATTTCTAGAAGTAGTAATAATCTTCAATGAATATAGTAGTAATCATCTTCAATGACTATCTTTGTTGTACTCCCCTTTTTGCTGTATTTTAAAAATTTTCATGTTAAAATAACTAATTTTTATATGATATTTAATTAATTATGACATCACTCCGCCCCCTCAACAAAAATCCTGGCTCCGTCACTGTGCAAGAGCATTAGCAATGATAAAAAGTAGAGGCTGCAGAAGGTAATTTACTTCAGTATTGACATTGGCAGTGTCTTGTTTTGTATTGTCAACATGATTTTAATGGAAATTGATATAAAAACTTTTGTTAGTTTGCTATGTGGCTCAGTTCTCTTTCGTCTGCTTATTGATTACTATTTCACAGAAACCCCTGCTGTTGTTGTTATCGTTCCTCACAAACAGAAACAGAATCACACAAATAGTGGTGGTGGTGATCAGTCACGTTCAGCTTCATCGACCAACAACAACACTAGCAATGGAACCACCAGGTCTAAATCTAAAGTAAGTAAAATATTTTATAGTAAGGTTGAAATTATTATGTCTGTGTGCTTAAAGTTTTTTCGAAAGAAACCACAATCTGAGGAAGACAAAATGGAGCAACAGAGAAAGCACAGTGAAGGACCTAATCCGGAATCAAAAGGAGAGACCAAGAAACCATCAAAAACGCAAAAAATTGTTACCCCACCAACATTAACCAGACCTGTAAAGGTAACATTTTGAGAGTTTTATCTTGTAATCTTGTTTGGTTAAGTTAATGAGGTTTGGTGATTTTTTCACACAAACAGATGAGAAAGGAAAAGCTTGGTGAGAGAGTTACATCATTGCAGCAATTAGTTTCTCCATTTGGGAAGGTGAAGTCTGAGCAAACAAAATTGTGAAAGAGTGATTTAAGTAGCAAAGAAACAAAACCTAACAACCATTGCACGTTTTCTTGGACTTTGACTGATTTTTTTATTTTTTTCATTTATTTACAGACAGACATTGCTTCAGTTCTTCATGAAGCCATGGGTTACATCAGGTTTCTTCATGACCAAGTTCAGGTAAAAACCCAGGATTTATGAGTTACCCAGATGTGGTAAATGATTATTTTTTTACTATAGTTTTGAGAGAGAGTTAGTAAAATTTTGGGTTTGGGGTTTTCAGGTTCAGAGTTCTCCATATTTGTAGAGCATGCCATCTTCTGCCCATCAGGTAAAAAACATTGTTTTTTGTGTGTGTCTAATTTAACTATTTCACCTTCGGGTTTTTTTTTCTTCAAATTTTTACCGTTTGTTTGCAGGATGGAAGAGGAGAAGGAGAGAATGGGAATGAAGTGATGTATGATTTGAGGAACAGAGGATTGTGTTTGGTCCCAGTGGAACACACACAACAAGAAACAAGTAGCAATGGAACTGATTTCCGGTCACCAGCAATGGTTCAGCAAGTTTCTTACTGTGAAGAAATGACAGTGAGACTGGAGAGTTAACAATGATTTAAGTATTTCATTTTGCTAATCACAAAGCATTGCTTCACATACAGTGTTCTAAAAATCGCTAGGCACTGGGCGGGCGGCGAGCAAGTGCCTAGCGCCTAGGGGCCTAGGCGGTCTTAGGTTTTGTATTATAACTTTAATAGTTTACAAAAGTTAAGCATAATACCTTATCAATTACATCCAATTTAATGCCAATATACATATGCAAAATTTAAAAACATGAAAAATTAACAATCACGAACAAAATTTATTAAAACTCAAATGACTGAAGTTGGTCATGATGGGTACTTTAAATAAAATTGAAAATGTGGACAAATATTCAAACCTACTCTTTTATTTTTCTTCAAATTGCATGAATAACCTCAGTCATGTTTGATAAAATCTACATTAGTAAAACTGGTACCGGCAGATCCTTTGAGAATTCCATTAAGTAATCATCATTTGCTACATTTAGACATATACTGAATAAAATTAAATTAAACAGTTTATTTCTAAAAAGGAGGAAAGATAAATAAAATAAGAACACAATCAGCCTTATTAAAAAAAAATTTAAATAAAAAAAATGCCCAGACCGCCTAGAGCCCACCTAGGCCGCCCAGACCCGCCTAGACCCACCCAGACTGCCCGCCCAGCCATTAATCTGGGCGGTTTTCCACCTTCTAGCGCCTAGGCGCCGCCTAGGCCGATTTTTAGAACATTGTTCACATACCACCGCCTCAACTTGCTTTTAGTTAATATTTCTTGATTTTGGCAGTGATAACTCTAATCTTTTCCCTTGTAGGTAAATTCATTGAGGCATATGTCCTTGTTTGTTGTGAGATGGAATATTACATTGCCAGTGCTTGCTCAAAGCTATATGCCCCCCAAGTACTTATTTTGCTTTATATGGTTTGACAGTTGAAACATCATTATTTGGTGGTAAGTTTATTTAAAATTTTCTTCTTAGTTTGCATAAAAAAAATGGAAAGGAAAAGCAACATTCTAACAAATGTTTGTTTTATGGGTGATTTCACCCTATATAAATTTGGTAAGAGGATATACCATGGAGATGATATCCCAAGTCCAGAATCCATATAGTTTGATTATTCTTACTATGGTTTATAATTTTCCATTGTCCATTCAATGACAACTCATTTGAGTATTTTGTGATTCACAAAAAAATAAAGCCTGAAACACACTTTGTAACAAGCAAAATGCGTTGGAATGCACGCATAGGTATTGATTTGGACACAACATTTTACTAGTAGAAACCAATGGCATCTCTTTAAAGAAAATGGTAATGTCCAATTGTACATAACAACACGTCTTAGGTCGTGACAATTTAGGTCATAGGGATCGACTGATTGTTTCGTATCAGTTCTTGGGTACACAATGCTCATTATGTCATAGCATTCCTTATTTCACAGAATTTTCTTTGAAAAGTTTACTTATCCAAGCAATTTTGACCAAGCTTACCTGTCATTTTCGTCATTTTTTTTTCAAAGTCCCCTTCTCCCCGGAAAAACAGAAACAGTCACCAACTTTCCCCATAATGCACTCAGTGAAACCTTCTTCCTACCAAGATGGTCTTCTACGTGTTGGGTCACATGCACTCATGAGTCTTGAGGTTATAATTCTTGTGTGGGTTGAACTAGCAAAGAAGATGGAGAGATGGAACCACAAGCAGTTGAACTATCTTTTTATTGATCCTGAAAATAAAGAGAATAAATAATGGATTTATTTGGATCGGTGGAAACGGAGATATTGAGCACTAGGGAAACCCAAAAAGATCCTAGGAAAAGGGCATGAGTTATCATACTACTAGCCATTAAGTGCTTGTAGCCATAGTTTTCTCTCAACATGTAACTAATGGCTTTATACTAAATGCAGGTATCTTTGAGAAAATAGGAATTGAGCCACAAGTAAAACGCATTGGTAAGTATAAAAGTTTTGGGGATCAACTCACACGCAAAAACATGTCGAAGGAGACTTGTGAGATGCTGACTGCATTGCTTGATAATATTTATAGGAATTGGCTGGAAACAATTGCTTCTACTCAATGTGTTTTTTATTACTACCTTTCTTTTCTAGTTATTTGACTTGACAATAGTAAACATCAGTTTTCCCATTGCAATTTCTATTTTCCTCCAGGGAAGAAAATAGAAGATATTGAGAATTTTATTAATGATGGTGTTTACCTAGTAGAAAGACTGAAAGAAGAAGGCTGGATAACGGACATCAAATATGATGATGAGGTATGCGGTTCTTTTTTGGAGTTGTTTAATTGAATGTGTGCTTCAACGAAGTACAAAGTGTACAATGTTTGTATTTTCTAGAGATCATAATGGGACAGAGAATTCTTGCAGACAAATAACAAATGCAATTAAATTGAAGCTATAGCTTTCCCTAATAGGTAGATAGGTTCAACAAATGTCTTATTTGGCAATTGGCATAAAATCAGGAATATCTTTACAGTGATAATTGTACGTTGCATAGCCATGGAAGAAGCCCTTTATTACGTGTACTAGCCGTGGAAGTGCGCAACTGTAGTACAAGGAAATCTTTATCTAGGCTACACAGAGTCAAGCATACAGGTTAGTATGTTGATCATTGATTTGAAAAAAACAGTATATGAATTTTCTAACTATTTTTCAGATAAACATTTCAAATTATGTGGAGAAAAATCATTCTTTCAGGTATTTGATGCATCAAAAACAATCAAATGTATATGCAAGAGGAAGCATATCAAGTGCACAACTGTAGTACAAGTAAAGCTTTATATATGCTGCACAGATTCAAGCATATAGGTCAGTACTGATCATTGATTTGAAAAAAAGTGACCAAATGTATAAACTAATGACTGATGCAAAATTAGTGGACCTTCTGGACTTCCTGATGTGGGAAACGATTATAAGTTGTTTAGAAAAAATGAGGGGCCTTCCAAAACTATCTAGAAAAGATGCATACCTTTTATACATTTTTGTTGGTTTTTATTTATATGTATCTGTTTGTTGTTATTATTATTATTGTTGTTGTTGTTGTTGTTGTTGTTGTTATTATTATTATTGTTGTTGTTTTAGGACTATTCTAACTTTGAGGTCTTCTCTTGATCAGTCAGAACTTGAAATAGAGCCACGTTATCCATTATTTGGAGGTTGGAAACACTATAAGAAATACTGTCATTAATAGCGTTTCAAAAATGTTATGGTAGGCTACCATAGCGTTTTAGCAAACGATGTGTCTGCCGGAGCTATAATAGACACATGGTCTATTATAGCGTTTTAAAAACGCTATTGTAAGTTGACTACGATAGTGTTTCAGAAACGCTATGTTAGGTCTATTATAGCGTTTTTAAAATGCTATTGTAAGTTGACTATTATAGCGTTTTAGAAACGCTATAATAACATTATTTATAGCGTTTCTGAAACGCTATAGTAAGTCTATTATTACGTTTTAAAAACTCTATTGTAAATTCACTATTTATAGTATTTATAGCGTTTCTGAAACGCTATTGTAAGTATACTATTTATAGCAAATTTTTTTTTTTTTGCTATCAAATTACTTTTTATTACATCTTATAAGTTCTATTTCTAGAAAATAAAAATCTAAATGTGCCAAACACTTAAAAATTTCCATGAACGGAGGCAAAGTAATGTAATTAATAAGGTAATGTAATACATTGAGTCACAAAATCTATCAAAATATATCAAGTACAATGACAATTTTTGAAATTCATGTACAATTTCAGATTCCATTGTCTGCGAGTAATGTATACAATTTCTTGCTGAGACATTCAATTCCTTCACCTTTGCTTTATGATCACCTAAAACTTCTCCCAACTGGGTCCATGATCCCAACTTCAGAACAAGACTTCATGCTCAGAGTTAATAACAACAGCAATAGTAGAAGCATTTACCTTAATGATGTGCAAATCATTAGCCCAAACATCTGCACTTCAGGGTCTTCAATCAGATGCCATGGCATAAAAGTAGTACTGAGAGAACCTGAGCACAACCTAACAAATCCTTCATCTATCTGCTCTCCTCCGAGTTCCCAGGGTGCATCTGCACCACCTAGTCCTAAAAGTGAAGTTGCATCTCCTAGTCCTAAGGTTGCACCTGCATCAGCTAGTCTGATTTCGCCACCTTCACCTACAGCCAATCCCCTAGATCAAATCCCAATTGCTACCCCACCAATGATGACTTCTCCAGATAATGGTTTTCCACCATCGAACTTTGCACAAGAAGTTCCTAAAAGAATACTCCACATTGTGGCACTCTGTATAATAACACTGGCAGCACTTCAGTTGTTATAAAGAAATAGAAATTATTACATTAAGAACCTATATCAGCAGGGCAATTCAATTACCGGTATAGCTAATGGTCCAATCCAACCAAACTAGAATTCAGTGATATGTATATTTGAATTTCTCCATCCACCTGTTCTGCAAAACCTATAATTTTGATTATAATTTTTATCAGAAAATAATAATGTACAATTCAGATATGAGAAAAGCCTGTTCACTTCTCATTGGTGAAGCGAGCAAACCTGAAGCATGCTATAAAAACAGTACTTTATACTAGGCACTTGCTCTAGCACATCCAAGCAAAGATTCAACTTCATCATTCATCTTTAACAAGTAAAAGATGCATAACTTGCAAGTTTAATAAAGTAAACTAGCTGCATGATCCAATCGTACATAGATCCTAGACAGCCTCAAATCAAGTCATCAAAAAATCAACTCCTTTGGCAACTACTAAAACTTCATTAGAATACAGAAACCAAGTTTATTACTTCTCTCTTACATTGTACATCACATCCAGCATAAGGACTACAAAGGTAGCTATAAAATCGTTAATGTTCCTGTCAATGCAACAGAAGAAAAATCTATGACAAGTACCCCAGTCTCTACTATGCTATAAAATGTTAATAGCACCCTGCAAACAATGTACGAAAAATTAGTTTACTCAACTTGCAAAACTGTACGTATAAGTTCAAATTACTAATATGAAGAATTCAGATTTGAACCATCTTTCAGTGTGGCTTCACAAACCTGATCTCATAATCAAAGTTATCAATATTCAAGTATTGCAGCAACCATGCATTAAGTTTTAGTGTATATATTATATCGAAAACAAAGAAAGAGATGATTACTAACTTGGGTGTGGTAAAGGAGATTAGACTTAAAGGCCAGCAATGACAACATTAAGCATGGTAGTGAAAGAGTCTCCACCATTAGCTATCTTCTTATGAACAACGATGCTAGTAAACCAATCGAGTAATGCCCATGAAAGGAAGAGTACGAGGTGCATAGATCCAAGTCCTAGACCCCTTGGCTAGTCCTCCCCTCTTTCCATACTTGTACGTCTTAGAAAGAGCTGCCTTACATGATTGTACAACTTTCTCTTCTCCTACAAATGCATGGACTGTTCGCACATTCCCAATCACCTGATAGTAGTTGAGGCTAGAAATTTAGCATGAGTTGATTCAATCAAATCTTGACAGAATGGGACTAGAAATTAGATTAAAAAAAATTAATAATAACCTCTTCTGCATTTCGCCAGCATTCACATACGACCTCCTGGCTCTGGCAATTAGACCAGTTGCTATATATGCATACATTCCACTAGCGATGGCAATCAAGGGTACAATTGAAAGTGTTACTAAACTGATCTGCTATAAAACGGCTTAGATAATGCAAGAAGTTCCCTACCTGCAACTCATTTCTGTGATAATTAGAAACAATCTGATTTATGTGCTTACAAGGAGCTAAGAACAAATATTGTTTGTAGTAAAAATAATTCTGCCAATTCAAATACTTAAAGTTCCAATTGTGATCAAGGCTTAAGAAACAAAGAATGAAAATGAGTGAATAAACTCATACCTAGATGATATCAAACACCGAAAACTGGAAGCTCTTTGCCTTCTCTTTCAGATATACCCTGTAGTAGATAAGATTGAAACAAGAACATAGACTGGTATATATACAAACATTACATTGATTCAAGTATGAAGGGAAATGGCAACTAGTTTGCAAAAAGGTTGTTCAGCCCAGAGTTGGACTCATGAGGGCTCAGCCCAACAATGTAAACTAGACCTGCAGATGGATGAAGCCCAACATGACTGCAAAATTACCATAGTTATTGGTTCTTGAAGTGTTAATACTGTGAAGAAATCAATGGATAAAATAGATCATGGAGATGGGACTAAGAGGAAATGTGTGAAAAAACACACCAAAATGGGTCATGGTTTGAGAGTTGCGATTTTGTTGCATTGTTGACTATGGCTTGAGGGGGAGTGAGGTTGCCCTGCGACTTTAATTGATGGGCAAGAAGTTAAGACCCAAACTTTTGGCATGATCAGTGACTGCCTAGTCCCCTATTAAGCTGAGTCAGGTTTTTTTGCAGCAAGCCGACAACCTCCCTAGAATTTACGTCTTGTGACTCACTTCTATAATTACATCAATTCTAATTAGCTGAAATACCCCTCTCCTACATTTTTTTCATCTACCAGATAAATATAGTGGATCAAAGATGAGACACATGATAAACCATGCAAAAACAGCTCCAATGGACGTGTTGATAGCAGCAAGACTGCTTGGTACGTGAGTACAGTACATTAAAACTGCATTGTACTCATCATGCATGAAACTTTTTACTAAAAATCATGTGATACAGCACTCATGGCAGGCCTCGTAAACTTCACACTAAATTCCAACTAAACCTCTTACCATTGTGTGGCACTTGTAACCCCATCTCACTCACTTTTGACGCATCCTCCACAACCACTCTATCACACTTTTCTGATTATCTTTATCTTTATCTAAATTTAATCATTCGAAAATACTAGATCAAATATAAAACCCATGCCCCAACACTTTCTTTCAACTTAAGCCATTCTTAACTCTTCTCACATCTCCAATAGTCACTCAACCCACAACAAAACCCATCAATACTTCAATAAGAGTTATTTGTAGGAGCATCAATAAAAGCTTTGCTTATTTGAACTCCAGTTTAATATTTGGCAGTTGATTCCATGTGTAACATTTCATGGGATGAAAGTGTCTGATTTTTATATATAGCTAGCACATACACTAATATTGCAATGGTTACACATTGCAGATGACTAGGTCAAAGTTTGTAGCAGATTTAACATTGAAACATTCTCAACAAAACATCGTCAAAGCAAGTAATAGATGTCGACACTCCTAATGCAACATTAACTGACATAACTCCATAGAATCGATGAAAATTAAAAGGAAATGACCAATCCAATACCTTGACAATTTGGGCGCCCCGGACAGATTGAAAACGCAAACCTTTGGAAAGAATAGATCGACCAAGTAAACCGGCACCGAGAGACAAGAGCTGCAAAGTGCAGAGAGAGGATAAGTGAGAAATAAAATCGGGCACAGAAAGATGAAAACCACACACAAGAATACAACTTAATTATTAGCATTCTGGCCTACCATTTTCTGCAAGTTCATATATGCAACTCGATATAATTTTATTTATTTTTTTAATTTTTATAAGTATTATTGCAAATAGAAACAAAAAGCATAATCTACCAGAGATAATTCTAAAATCACGACCTGTTGTCCTTAATCAAGAAGCAATGCATGTTTCCTTCAATTATAACCACTTCATAAACATGGAGAGTAACTGACCATTGGTGACAAAAATCATACAATTCTTCATTCAATGAGAAAATTAATATACCAATTGAAAGAGCTCAAAAGTTATGTCTCTTTATCTAAAAGTAGAAGAGAAGAAGATGTGTCTCCATAGAGAAAAGAGAACTTACTTTGATCTAGGCTTCGCGACATTGGTAAAAATCTTTCTAGCAGCACACTTTGCCTCAAATTCACTTTTGATCTCTTCCTTTGCCGCCTCTTCTTCATCAGTTAATTCCAGTATTCGCTCATCCAATGTAGGCCTTGGAACTTGTCAGCTAGGAGACACTCCATATTGTTGAGTAGAAGGAACCCTTGTCGATAGCATTGTCTGATAAATTGCAAGTGTGGCTGCAGGTCCACGTGCAGGCACTTGCACTGATGTGCCTGCTAGAATTTACAGGTTGCCAAACTTGCGTTGTCCTGTTTTTACATAGTAGGAACACTCATTTTTACCCTGATTAAATTAGATGTAGTTATTATCTCTTTCGTTCATTGTAAACCTGAGCTTTACAATAATATATCTACAAAACAATAACTCCATGAAATGATGAAAGGAATACAAACTGGTCGAAGTGGATATTCTTGATAATTCAATGATACAAGACTCACTGATCCACCTCCTATATAGATAAATTTCCAATCTGTGACAACATATAAACAAAGGAATGAGAAACTCACAAGCAAGAAGAATATGGGACTCCAAGAGGTTGATAGTTCTAAGGTTTCAGTTCCTTTAACTCTAGAAGGGGCGTCTCCCTGCACTGAAAATTGAATGAGCATACTTCCAAGTTCCAACTAAGCATGAAATGTACAACTGCAAGTATTACAATACTAACCTCGCTTAAGTAACCAAATACTAATTTCATATAGTTAGTACTTAGTATACAAGACCCATTTGGAGATAATAAGCTAATGATCTGACCTCAAAAGCTTTTAAGTGTGTCACTTCTGTCATCACATAACTATTTGTAGGTGCTTAGTACTCCAACCAAACTTGTTATAACTAGTGTTCGAGGATCAACATATATAGCTTTCCCATCAGATTATCTTAGCTTTAAGAAAAGGAAGTTTTAGTAAAAAAAAGTTGCAGAGTTGCAACAACAATGGCACAAAAAGAAGATTTATTGAACAAGAGGAAACTGAGAAACTGCATGGTCATTTGTGATAGTAAAGATTTATGAGCAACTTTGAAGGGTCTGTTGTTCTTGGGCTACTTTGATCAGAACTGAGCTGAGTATCCATGGAAATATGGTTATATTACTTAATGACGAAGTCCAAAGCTTGTTAAAATCTAAGGAAATGATCTAGAAAGAAAAACTAACTTCATGCAAATTTGGTCATGTGGAATTATTGAGAAAACTTTTCTTGGATTTTGAAAAGTATTTGACAGGATATTGAACATGGTTGTTAATGGGAAATTGAGCAAAAACCAAATTATTAAGAACTTAGTTTTTTACCTCTGAGAAATTTCTTGAGGCAAGTTATCCTTGGTTCTCCAGAAGTAATCAGGTTGTCTATGATCAATTTTATGAAGTGAAGCAGAGGATTTTTTAGGAGAGTGGATATGAAATTCCAGAAAGTGTGTTTCGAAATCTGAACCTCGAGTCCAAGCCCGTTCTAGTGACTAGTGATCATAAGGTAGTGACATTCGCGAATGGAATTTTCAACGACATGGATAAACTGTTTCTTGACAAAGATAAGCTTATCATGGCAATTGGCAAGATCTAAAATCCTGGATGATATGCTGACCATGGCAATTAGCAGTCCACAATCCAATCAAATTGTTGTCCTGGATTGAACCAACCCGCTATTTTCAATTCTATACTATAGTATGTATGTTACGCTCTTTTAATATCATTATGTTGAGGAAACTGAGGATACCAATCTATAAAATCAACTACAACATATAACAATCAACTATAAGAGATCATACATCTGATTCAAATCTATTTTCACCAACATACCCAAATTGTTGTTATGTTGCTTCCTGCATTAACATTTTCATTACTTCACAGAACTGGCGCCTAAATGTTGGCAGCCTTGACATTGTCAAACAAAACCCCTGCAACCTGAAGTATTATTTCATTGACCATGTCAGGAACTTGATCAAAATCCATTTCCAATACAAGAATAAGGAAATGTTTTCAAAGCGAGAACACTTATTACAATACCTCCAACTTATGCCTTCTAATTGAGCTCTCCTGATCTCATCACATGGAGGAACTCCGCCATTCTGCCAAGCTTATATTCTCTGAGTATCACCATTATACAGAGCCAATTTGCACAAATACAACTCTTCAGACTCTTGTAAGTTGAGACTCTTGATCTGCTCTTTCATTACACTCATGGGCTTAAATAGCCAGTCGAAAGCCCTTCCTTCAGGCCTATTAATGTTTGTCTATTCAACATTATTGCCTGTACAATATCAAACGTGTAATTTCACTATCTTGATATATAACTTGATCCACAATTAAAATAGGAAACTAAGAAGCAATGGGTAGTGTATCATACGCATGAGAAAGCTAGAAGAATCGTCGTTGATAGAATGAAGAAATCATTGTAGAAATGTGTATGCAGGAATTCCAATATTAACTATCTTGTTTTTCGAATGTTACCATGCTTCCAACTCCATTAGTCCAATGGCTCCGTCTCTTAGAAGCTCTTTGCCAATAAGTTCACACCCTTTAAAGAAATTGTCCCATATCTGTGACACCAAGATAGTTAGCAAGCAAAAAGAGAATGTGTCCGGCAAAACATATAGGAAAATCTTTTATAATGATTTTGTAATGTTCTTACAACAATTTCTTTTATTTAGCTCAATTTCTCAGATGTGGTCCTCAGCGGAGCTTGCCTCACATGTAGAGAGTTAAGTTCTTCGTGCAATCCCTTTAAAGGAAGCAATGGTGAACTGACATTAACTGCTCCAACAGTACTGAGGTATGGCTGCCCACGTGAAATCAGTCCATGACATCGTACACAGAGAGACTTTGCAATCTTCTATAAACAACACTGAGAACAATTTTGTAGAGGGAACTTATTGTCTAAACCTGGACTTACATGCCTTGGAAAACAAGACACTTACATGCCTTGGAAAACAAGACCCTTCACACATGTAAAGGAAATCATTGGTGGACTCGTCGATCAAAGACACACTAGCAGCAACATAGAGTAATCCTTTCTTTGTTGAATTTTCCTAAAACAGAAGAAAGCACAAATAAAGTTTCTAAAGACAACACGCTCCACCTATTCAGCATCACATTATGCAAAAAAAAAAACAGCGTGTACAATCAACTTCCGAGCATTACAGTTGTAGTTTTACCTGATAGGCAATGACAGTAGCATAACCTCCAAAACCGAGGCTTGAAAGAATTCCAGCTATAACAGCTAAAAGTACCACAAATGGCCATAACAACATAATAAACCCTGCGAAAGGGACACAAACGGACTCCAAGAAGGGGCCTGACCTTCCCACAAGATCTTCCATTAGCCTATGCTATCCTTTGAACAGCATGAATGGAGCTTTATATAGGGTAATCAAGGTAATCATTGGCACATCAACAATAATCCCCAAAATTGCAGCTAATATGCATCTCGGTACTTGTAATACTCTATATTACAAGAATGATCACAAATCTAGTTCCAAAAATACATGTAACTTCAAAAATTCAGAACATGAATGAAGTGCAAGACCGAGCACTCTGGCCATTGAAATTGAGCTGAAGTATTGAAACCAAATTGAAGTAGAATTCATGTTAGATATCCATACTTGAGTTCGATAGGCTTCTCATCGCTTTTTGCTTCCAATAACTCATCCATCACTGAAAAATAAGAATGGAAGGAAAAATTTGCAAATTCTCGAACAATAGTGCGCGCCATCCAGACATTGCTCCAAGTACCATCCTACAAATGATTCAGGATAACATCAAATTCTCTCAAACATTTCACTTATGTTGCTTGAGACATCACATTGTAAACCAATATAAACAACACAGAAAGTTCAAACAGATAACATGTAAGCCACAAGTACTAGTTAAGCAAATACCGTAAAGCATCGAATCAACTTGCTCAAGAGTACAAAACATGGCGAGCTGCAAAGAACAGAGGGAGAGGAAGAGAGACGAACAAGAGGAGAAGGAGAGGAAGAGAGGCGAGCGAGAACAGAGGGAGAGGACGAGAAGTTGAGAAATTGGAGCCCCAAATTTCACTGTTGCTAACCTAAACCTAGCAGTTTCTCAACCTCTCGTCCTCTCCTTCTCCAATTAGATAGTGAGCAGAGGGAGAGGAGAGGAAACAATGCATAGCAAAGGGAGAAGAGAGGAAACAGAGGGGAGGAGAGGAAACATAGCAGAGGGAGAGGAAACATAAAGGTCGAGCAAAAAAAAAATTTGGGGGGCGCCAAACCATTGATAGCGTTTTTTAATTTTTAACCCATTGGAATTTGGTTTTTCATAGCATATTGGTAGAAAATGCTATTGAAAAATGCTATAAATGGAGATATTTGGTGTAGTGAAATCTACTTTTGTCATAGGATATGGGTTACCATTGCAAGACTTCCTCTTTGAGTCAGCTGATGGCAGGCGTTATCTAAATTTCAGTTTTGGATTTCCTCTTTTTAACACAACAGTTAACAAATTGACAGTAAAAGTAAGTGTTTTATTAAGTCTGGACTCGTTGTACTGCAGGTCTTGTCTGCATCCAAAAATTTATCACATTGGTTGTGAATTAAAATGTAATATCTTTCAGGTAGTGCTGCCAGAGAGTTCAAAGGATCCGTCTGCTGAAGTTCCCTTTCCAGTGGAGCAACATTTGGAGGTAACCGTTTCTGATGAACCAACTTATGCCAACTGTCATTATGTGGTAGAAAATTGTAGACAAGTTAACCGTGTTATATATTCTAATGCTTGGCTTGCATTAAAATTTGGCGTAAGATGCTAGAATTTCAGACAGAGAGAGCTACCATGACACATCTTGCCTTCCAAGGAGAATGCTCTCAATTTTCTTTTAACAGATATTATAGAATCTAATCTTTCCTGACAAGATTTGGTCAAGTCATTGCCCAAGCAATGCAGATAATTGTTTTATAAGCGAAAGGTATAGTTTTGTTTTGTTTTGTTTCCATAGCGATCTCAGTTTTAATAAGTTGAAATGTCCTTTTGTACCATAAATGTGAAAATATACTCAATCTCAGCGTGCACCTCAATGAAGTTATTTAATTTTTGGTGACAATCCCTTGGGAGCTCAGTTCAATGCAAAGTTTTAGTACAAACATCGAGTTGGAGATGTGTTGTATAGAAAACTAGATTCTACGATGCTTTACAGCCATTGTTCTTGGCTGCCTAGCTAGTATTTGCATGTAGGAATTTTATTTGTGCTAACATTGAACATTATGATTCAATGCTTGATAGGACAATTTGAAACAAAAAAAGGGAGACGTTCCGAGATCAGTTTGGCGATGTCTACACTAGGTTGATGAAGAAGAATTATGATCCTGTTCCTCAATGGTGATTTTACTCACTTATGGTTTTTGTCATTGCGCTTTCAATTTTCACTTCGAAGGATTCAGTGGGCAATTGCAACTTCCCTACTGGGGAGTTTTACTAGCAATTGCCTTGGCTATTGTCTTCACCCTGCCCATTGGTATAATATCAGCTACAACAAATCAGGTAAATTTTGTTTAAGAATTTGGAATGTACTTTTATTGCAAAATTTACTTGTCCTACACAATTAGCACATATTCAGGTAAGTGAAATTCATTTACATTATATCATTTGAATCTCTTAATGTTACGAGATATTAGAGCATCTTGGCCAGCTCAAACATTTTGTTTAGTGGCCGAGGCAAAAAGTAGATATTAAGTTGATATGTGTTTAATTTACCCGTAAGCAAAGCAAATCTGTGAATTTTAATGATTGATTTTGCTTAATGAACTGTTTCTTACATTCATTGTTTGTTTTTCCGCCCCAATGACATGTTTTTATTTTTATTGATGCAGGTTTAGGTGTCTGGAAATTGATTTTTTTTTCCAGGTATGTTAACATAACTGGCTCTTTCAAAGCGCCATTAAAAAGAGGGATTTTACAGGTTTGTTAACACAACCGGCGCTTTAAAAGCGTCACAAAACATCTTTATCGGCGCTTTAAAGCGCCATTAAAAGGTTGTAAAGTATTGGGTTTTACAGGTTTGTTTACATAACCGACGCTTTAAAAGCGTCACAAAATATCTTTATCGGGACTTTATAGCGCCATTAAAAGGTTATAAATACGGCGTTTGTATCCAATTGGGAATTGACATATCCATTTCTTTAGCGGTGCTTATATTAGCTATTATGGCAAAGTGCCGTAAATGTAGATTTTAACCGACGCTTCACATAAAGCGTCGTTAATCTTTTGGCGGCAAATACTTTTTCCGGCGCTTTTGCGACGCTTTATAAAATGTCATCAACGATCTAAACCGGCACATTTTTCCCTATACCAGCGCCTTTCGAAGCGCCGCTTAAAACAAATCTGTTGTAGTGCATCAAGAGCAAAGGAGTAAAGATTTAGTAGGAGTTCGATCTTCTTTTATGCATTTTGAGGTAAAACCCTACACCTTGCTAAAGTGGTTAAGTGGGGACAAAAATAATAAAAGAGCGGAAAGGGGATTGGACTCCACTTAGCACTGAGTTCCTTGAGGCATTGGAGGTTAAAAAAAAAGCCCACACATTCATGGGGTGCTTAGTGGGGACAATATCAATAGTGGAATCCATAATATCTTGGTACTTATCAGCTAGGAATGCGATTTCTCGAAATGTCAAAATTTCACGAAATATTTCCTATTTTAAAGTTACCGAAATATTTCCTATATTGAAATTTCAGTGGAATCCATAATATCTTGAAGTTTCCTATATATTGTTGATTTCATTCCTCGTTAGTTACGGTCCCATCAAGAACAAACTACTCAATCTCAGTATATTTTAACATGGTATAATGTTAATTTAATATCAAAAGTAGTTTGTCATGTGAGTGAATCTTATGTAATATGTAGTCTGTATGACACTACGAGTCATCTGATACTTTTTATGTAGTATTTAAGAGTTTAAAATGCACAACTTATATTGTTAAATTTGAAATCACAATTGAAATTTTTACGTTTTTTTCTACACAAAACTAAATATTTCATAAAAACAAGGGATCGAAATTAACTCGAAAAACGAAATCACTATCCTTGCTTATTAGGCATACGTCATATGCGAAAAATTGAACATCTATTAACCTCGTGATTTCCAAAATCATGAGGAAACAAAAAATACTCCAGCTCTCGACTTTTTTTGCAGGCTTCCTATGAATAGTTTTGCTTTAAGATCCCAGAAAACTAGAACTACCATCAATGAGAGAGTCATTTTCAAAGTTCTTGTGAATTTGTCAATGTAGTCTTTTATAAATGCTCCATTCAATAAAACTGTTCTCACTCCTCAGCAGTTTAAATGTTGCTTAAAGCCTCTAAAGCACAACCACTTACAAAATTCCAAAGAATCCTCTTCATATTGTGAGAAGAATTGGGGTACATACTATTTTATTAACTCTTTGAAGATAAACATGATGGCACCACAAAAGGTGAAAACTTAATACATGTATATTCCAGCATTACCTTCTATCAAGGGAAGCTCCTGAATACTTTTCAGGTGAGATCAGGATGTGGAATATTGGAGGAGATGCATCTGAATGTTTAAAAAGTGTAGGGGTACGTAAAGTTGTGAATCATTCTCTTGAAAATCAGGCATGGAGGAGTGTAATTCATAGATGATGATGATGGCATAATAGATGAAAAAATGAACATTAATGCCAGTATAATATATTAAGATTTTGACTAATGACCTGAGTTATAATTTTGAGTTATGTGAATTGTTTGAACATTTGGGATTTAACTTTTATTTAAAATGGTTTTGGACCATTTTCTATTCCACTCAAGGTCTTAGATGCATTTAACACCTTTTGTTTTAATTTAACCAGTATACCACTTAGCAGTGCAGATTGAGTGAGTTGAGAATCAATCAAATCAGTTGGGTTCGACTCCATTTCATTCGATTGGGTTCAACCAATCCATCGAAACGATTGGAGGCTATAGGATAAACCAAAGATGAGACGAGCTTGAGTGATTGGGAGTTCTATTGACGCAACGGAGAACTCAACAAAGGGGTCGATTGAGCTTTGATTGCTTGGTATGTAACCCTAGACAACTACACGGGTGCAACAAAGAGAAGAGGACGGGGTGTAAATTATAGTCGGAAGAGGAATTTGGATAAGTGGAGAAGGCACTTGAGTAAATGTGAGATTCCAGAAAAATGGACAATAAGGTTAGGGGTCATATAGGAGATGACTTATCTTCCATCGGTCGCTCAATCTTGATAAATAATAAATTCTTGTGTGTGTCCTACATTTTTGAGATTCCTCATATCACCGTATCTGTGTCCATGTCCCATGTATGTACTTTCTAGTCCGAGGAGGACGTCAGATTTCAAATTGGTTGGCAATCTACATTTCATATCATTACTTATAAGTAGTTTTAGTCAAACTTTCATCCTCGTGAATCTGAGATGTCGATCTTTCAACCCCACTCTGGACCCTCTTTTTCCAAAATTTTCTTTCTTAAACTAAAAAAAGTATTTACAAAGAAAGTAAACAGTGTAACCTACCACCATTCTACTGCATAGTAACAAAGCATCCTACCTTATACACTATGCACCAAAGCGACCCTCGATGCAAGTAACTATAGATCGCCTTTTCGTATCATTATTTTTTGCAAAACAATTTCAATCTTTTCCATGAAAATTTTTCTTTTATGAACAATTTTAATATTTTTTTAGTTTGGTGTCATAAAGTCATACCCTATTTCATAACTAAGCAAGAGCTGATAAATGCTTTTAAGAGACGTCAACTTTCATTATTATGATCCACAATAAAACTTTAATTTGATGCAATTCTCATGTTGTAAAACGAACTTGGAAGAATTGTGCTTCTTATGATAAAAGGTAATGGTGTGTGCAGATCCGATAATTGGGAAGTCCCATAGGTTGGCTTTGAACTTTAATTTTCGATATTTTGACATCACATCTTCATTCTCTTTACTAAGCATTATGGTTCTACCTACCTTTACAAGGACTCGGTAAGAAACTTATGTCCTTCCTCTCATTCATCTTTGTTTTCTTTCTTTGTATTTTTTATTTTTTCTTCATCTTTCCAACTCTTTCGAGCAAACTGATAGTGAACAACCACAACTGTCTTAAGTATTTGGATCACGTGAACAAACCGATATGGTTAATTTACGAGATCATATTGCAAACGAAATATTAGTAAGAAATTTCGTTTGATAATTGTTTTTAAATGTTCTTGGTCATATTTTGATATTGTTGTAATGAAAGGTACTGTAACATTCTCTAGGATTTGAATAATTATTAGATATGATTTTAAACACAATATTTATGTCATAAATTTTTTCAGCTCAGTGGGGCGAAATTGTCAAACAAATCCCATTCAGCACCTAAAAATAAACACCTTTTAATTTTACAGCTTCTAATCAGCAGCCCATTCAAAAGCAAAATAAACAGTTCATTTAGAAGCTCGTTAAAAATTTCTAACTCCAGTTAGAAGCTTCTAAGCACCAAAAAAAAAAGCAAACACCCTCTAAGTTACCATCCAAGACTACAAGTCAAAAGTCAAGTTATACTAACATCATTTTCATTCTTCATTCCTTCAATTATAGTAGTTATGACGAAATGTCACAAGCAAATATACATATGAAATTCCATACTGTAAACTTCAAACCACATGACATGTGTAAAGGCACATTTGACACATGTTTCGAGGAATTTTCAACATGTCTAACACAACAACTTCCTAGGGGTGGGCACGGGACAGAATGGACCTCATCCTATTCCATCCCGTTTGTTTGGAATTGGGACGGGACGAGATAGACCTCATCCCATCCCAAACGGGTTCGGGACAGGATAAACAATATTGAAAATTTTGGATTGAAAATTTAACATGCAAGATTGAAAATTTTGGATTTAGCAAATACACAACTCTAAGAACAACTATATAACTTTAACCCATTGATTATTATTTCCCTATTTCATTAGTTTTTACTCTTTTTTTTTAGAACCACTATTGAAGATAGTCAATTTTCTGTACATTGCTAACGAAAATGATCAATGAGTTTTTTATTTAAAAACTACAAGGAGCACACATTTTTGTTGTCAAGAGTTAGAAAAAAATTAAAATAAAATAAGAGAACTAAGTGTCATTTTCCAAAAAAAAAAAAAAGAACTAAGGAGGAAAGGGTTTGAGTCCGATTCAAAATTTTATTCAACTCAAATATTTATTCAAAGTATCCATCCAGAAAAAGAGAACCAAGTGTCCTTTTCAACCCTATCCCAAACAAAATATCAGATTTGAAAAGTCCTCCCTCCGAAGTTTCAATATATTGCTATATTAGTGCACATTAAAAATTAGCCTCCTTGTGTCACATTCCTCATACATGGAGATTAATTTGCATCCAACATGCCAAACAAATGCCATAATGATCTAATGACCACACCATTTTGTGGTGCCTCTAACACCAGCCAAGTATTGTAATCTTATTTGAGTGGAACTTTCAGCAAAGTATCACGACAGAAAACAAGAACACAGAGTAACCGAACCAGGATATCAACAACTGGATTTATATGCTATAATGCCACGATAGGGATATAAGTAGTGACGAAGTACTCAGGTGTCATGATTTACCGAGCACCAAACTACCAAATACTGAATGGAGTCTGATATTCACGTAATTATTATATAATACATCCCTTTTATATATGTTAGTGTTTCGATTATTATATTTTATTCAAATTATTTTGTTTTCATGTTTTTGTTGGAATTTGAGTGTGAACGATGAAAGTGCATTAAGGCGACAATTTAAGAAATGATCAATTGGTTGACTCTAATGGTGGTACAAAGTAGCAGGTCACATGTCTAAACCTAACCCAAACAAACCTAAGACAATCTAATTTAACCTAAGTCCAAGCCCAAAAGCTAACATAGAAATCCAAATCTAATTAACCAGGAGAAAGAAAGAGAACCCTATTTAGGCTTCATCTCTCCCCTTTTCCTAGGGCTCTCTCCCTTTTGGAGGTCTCCCTCCTCTTTCCACGTTTCTTTTCTCCTCCTCTCTTTTCCAGCCACCACGCCACATCCACCCCGCCGGCGATCCTCGCTCAATAGGAGGATCGGTAGCGCGATCACCTCGCCATCACCACCATCTCACTCCTCGTCCTTGTCGCATACCACCTTCACAAACATACCATCATCACGACTTCATCCCCTGTTTCTCCCTCACAACACCACCGTCCACACACCGGTACACATATTAACCATCGTCATGTCCCTCCACCACCTTCAACACCTTCGTTCTTTGTTCAAACTATCCCTCTGTTCCTTCATCACCTTTCTCTCTTCACTGTTTCTTTCTTTGTTTCTCACGCACACAGATACCACCATCAGAGCCAACATCACCACCAATGCTCTCTCCTCCAACCTCACACCACCATTTTTCTGTCTCGCAACAACCCAACTGTCATTGCTTCCCTTCCATAACGCAAAACACCACCACCATCAGAGCCACCACCATACCATCCGGCCACCAACAGAACCCTGCACATCACTGTCTCCACCATCACCAGAACTACTAAATACTGAATGGAGTCCTCCATCAAATCACCACGAAAGAAAGGACTCATCGAGCCAGGATCACTAACTAATATAATAGAAAAGAATGGTCTTTTCTATATATTTTCCCCAATTCCATTGCTGGTGCCTAGTGCATGACTTTTAGATCATAACTAGTGGATACTGCTACATCCACAACATGTGTTTACCTAGTAGATTGTGTTAGAATGCATTTGCATCATTTTAAGGAGAGGGGCCATTAAAAGTAAATTGTAGATATTTCAAAATTCAATACCAGAATTTCATTTAGTTGCCACTTCCTCTCGTAGTTGTGAAGTCCCAAATTCTTTTGCAGCCCCGAATATGTATGTTGATCCTATCCCACTTCCTCCACACTCCTTGTACAAGTAGTACTTTTACAAATTTCTCAAAATTACATAAACAAAATTTCCATGAATGGTGATTATCTCTCTGCTCCACCGTTTTTAGTGTTCTTTCGTTCCACTGACTCACTAGAAACTCGTATACTCTTATGACATCTAATTCGGTTGGACTTGGATATTAATTTTATTGACAATCTAAAATGTTTTATATATTGTGTTATCTTAAGGTTGCATTATAGACTTAATGCTCCAAACAACCGCATACTTTTTTAAAAGGTAAAATTGATTCAAGTATCAGTACATGGTAATGCAACGAGGCAACAAGAAAAGCATGAAGGTCCCTTTATACTAGAAGCTCCCATATTAGCATACAAGTTCTGAAAGAAAATCACTTTCAACGATAGAAGATGTGACAGTGACACCATTTCCACTACAAAACAAAATAAGCATCTCCTCGATCACCGTACTAATCTCTAATGAATTCTCATTGAAATCTTCAACTTTCATGGAGAGATGACTAGGGGTTTTCAAACATCTAAAAAAATGACTTAAAAAATAAGGCATTACCCATTCTGCTCCTAACAAACCAATGAAGTGTGTTTTCACCTTATTAACCAACCACAATGAAGAAGGTCCCTAGCTTGTGTCAAGAACATTGTCAAGAACACAATTGAAAGAGTAAAATCTTATATTTAATGTTATCTCTTCAAGCTTACATTGAATCTTATTTATACACAAAGAATACAATCAAGGAGGGAAATAATGAGGAAAATAAGGAGTAAGAATAATGAGGAAATAAGGAGGATTCTAGGGAATGAAAAAGGGAAAGAAATATGAGAATAAAATCCATAAATATGGAAATATAATCCCATAATTCTAACACTCTCCCTCAAGTTGGAGCATGGATATCACACATGCTTAACTTGTCTAAACAGTTGCCAAACGCCTTGAAAGTACACTGGCTAGTTGATTTTCAGACTTCACAAATGGAAAAATAATAATTCCCGCTTCAAGTTTTTCTTTGATGAAGTGTCTGTCAACCTCTACGTGTTTTGTTCAATCATGTTGAACCGGATTATGATCAATTTCAATAGCTGATGTGTTATCACAGTACAAATTCATTGCACGTTTAGTGTTAGCACGTAAATCCCTCAACAAGTTTCTCAACAAAAGTAACTCACATACCCCAAAAGCCATTCCTCTGTAGTAAGCTTCTGCACTAGATCTGGTTATGATCGGTTACTTTTTACTTCTCCAAGTCACAAGGTTTCCCCTACAAATGTAAAGTACCCTGAAGTAGATCTTATATTGTCTGTTCAACCTACCCAGTCTGCATCAATATAACCTTCACCGTCAGGTGATTAAGTTAAGTGAATAGTAACCCTTTACCCGGAGCAGACTTCAAATACCTCAATATGCGTCCAAAACATCCTGTGAGGTTTACGAGGATTATGCATAAATTAACTCACTACACAAATTGCATAAGCAATATCTGGCTTGGTATGAGACAAATAAATCAATTTTTCTACAAGTCTCTGGTACTTCCCTTTATCAGTAGAGGGTTCATCTAAACAATGAAATAACTTATGATTTTGCTCAATAGGAGTGTCAATAGGCTTACATCCAAGCATCCCGGTTTCAGTTAATAGATCGAGAATATATTTCCTTTGAGATAAGAAAATGCCATGTTTTGATCGAGCTACTTCAATCCCAAGAAAATATTTCAAGTCACCGAGTTGTTTCATCTTAAATTATGAGGCCTAGCGATGTTGTAAACTAGCAATCTCATCATGGTCATTACCTGTCACCACTATATCAGCAACGTAGATAATTAAAACAGTAACTTTACCTTTCATGTGCTTTAAGTACAAAGTGTGATCAGAGTTGCTTTGTTTATAGCCAAAATTCTTCATTAACTTGGTAAATTTTCCAAACCAAGCTCTTGGAGATTGCTTCAATCCGTACAAAGCCTTTTTGAGTTTACAAACATTCATTGTATCTGAGCACTTCTCTATACCTGGAGGAGGATCCATATACACTTCCTCAACAAGATCTCCATGCAATAAAGCATTCTTTACATCGAACTAAAGAAGTGGCCAATCTTGATTGACTGCCAATGACAAGAGCACTCTCACCGTATTAAGTGTGGCAACCGGTATAAAAGTCTTTTGATAATCAACCCCATAAGACTATGTATACCCTTTTGCAACTAGTCGAGTTTTGTATCTGTCAATGGTTCCATCTGCCTTGTGCTTGATAGCAAATACCCATCTACATCCCACGACATTTTCTCCTTGAGGTAAGGGCACAAGTTTCCAAATAGCATTTCTTTCAAGTGCTGCCATATCTTCTACCATAGCTTTGGTCCATCTAGTATCTGCTAAAGCTTCCTGCATTTTACTAGGAATAGAAACAGATGATAGATGCAATACATAAGACATATATGACTTGGAACAACTTTTGGGAAGACATATTGTTGATACAAATTTTCGTTGGATCACGTGGAGTAATCTGCATAAGATAGATGTTAATTCTTGACATCGGTGTGGTGCCCGTCATGGGGACTCCGAGCCAAAGTTAGAACAACGTCTTCAGAAAAATGTTTATATCTCTATATTTGAAGAGAAAATTCTGAATCAAGAAAGAGATACCTCCAGATGGCTTTGTGTTTGGTTATTTATAGAGGTAGAATGAATAAACTGCTGGCAGATGAGTAAGTAATCTGCTTACAAGCGGTTGTATGTTCAGCAGATGAGTGAGACATGCGGCAGATAAGTGAATTATCTACTTGCAGACGGTTGTAACTTCAGCAGATTAGTGGAACATGTGGCAGATAATTGAGTGATTTGCTTGCAAGCGATTGTAACTCCAGCAGATGAGTCAGACACATGGTAGATAAGTGAGTTATATGCTTGCAGACGGTTGTAACTCCAGCAGATTAGTGGAACACATGGTAGATAAGTGAGTCATCTGCTTACAAGCGGTTGTAACTCCTCTTAGGTAGTTGTAACTTCTCTTAAGTAGTTGTAACTTCTCTAAAGTAGTTGTAACTTCCTATTGGTGGTTGTAACTTCCTGTTTTGAGTCACCTCTTCTGCAAGCTTGGGTGCTCAGCTGAGCATGGTGTTCAGCGCCGAACACTACTCCTCTGTTGAGAAAGAATTGTTCTACTGAGTTGCATTGGGCCCAAACTTGGGCTTTCGCTACTTGTAACTTTCATGGGTAATATTCGGGCTTCTCGAGAACATCTCAAATATTTGGGCTTCTTTTTCCTATTGGGCTAAGGATTATTGTTTGCTCCCACACATATGATTACTAATGGGATATCTAACTTTGGTTTTAGGACCCGGTTCATATCTAATAGGTGGTATGCCATGGTTAGAACGGGGTGGAAGGTGATATTGGGACAATTGAGACTCAAGATCAATATTGTCATACGATTGAGACTCAAGATCAATATTGTCATCAACAAGAGTAGGATTACCTCTAATGGATTTTCAGTAGAAGATTGACTCAATGGTTTTGTAGAAGTGTTAGGAGACGATGTACTATCATGGAGTGGATTTATTTCAGCAATTGTACATGTCCAGCTGTCTTCGGCTAGACGAACGGTAGAGTCATCTCAGGTCATTTGGTGGTCTTCTAATCGTTCGGTTGTCTAGATAACCTCCAAATGATGGATTTCAGGAGAACTTCCGATTATCTGGTTATTGAGAAAATCTGAATTCAAGAGGAAAAAAGATTCAAGTCTTCATGATGAAGCACTTCATCTCAATTCCCCCCCCCCCCCCCCCCCCCCCTCCCCTGAAGTGATAAATCAGTTGTTGATGGTGTGTAAAATAGTTATTTCTCATGAAAGACGACATCCATGGAAACATAAAACTTTCTTGAAGAAGGATGATAACATCGATAACCTTTATTAATTCCATACCCAACAAACACACGCTTCAAGGCCCCAGAATCAAGCTTATTGTGTCGATGTGGATCTAAGTAAACATAGACTACACACCCAAAACTCGAGGAGCTAGAAACAAAACTGAGGGAAGGTGGTCGATTTATCAAGTAGACTGCCGAATTCAAAACTTCACCCCACAAATGAGACGGGACGTGACCGCCAATCAAGAGAGACCGAATAACTTCCAATTGATGCCTGTGTTTTTCGTTCTGCAATACTATTTTGTTGAGGAGAATAAGGGCAAGTTGTTTGATGAATAACACCCATCGAATGCAAGAACTCCTTCAATTATTGCAAGAAATATTCACCCCCATTATCAGAACAAATGGCTTTTATTGGAATACCATATCGTGTAACCACCATCTGATAAAAAAATAGGAAAGACTGTGCAAACATCACTCTGGTGCTTTAATTGATAAACCCATGTCATCTTAGTACAATCATCCACAAATGTACGAACTACTTCATCCCATTATGAGTAGAAAGTGGTGTCAAACCCGAAACATCTGAATGTACTAGTGAAAAAGGAAGAGCCACATTTGTAACACTCAAATGAAAAATAGTACGGTGGCTCCTTGCCATGCCACAAGTTTCACAAATAAAATATGAAACATTACACACACTGAATAAAGATGGAAACAATCTCCTATGATAACTAATGAGGGATGTCCTAGTCTTTTATGCCATAACCAAATCTTTTCTTTTTTCTTGTCAACCAAATTTTCACTCACCAAGTGAGCGTGTCCTTCTCTGTTAGATTGTTTGAACCCTTCCTCCAGATAGTACAATATGTTACTTTGTTTCCCACTGTTAATCTTCTCCTTGGTATGGATGTTCTGAAAAACACATTGAGTAGGAAAAAAAAAAAACAACACAATTATGAGACTTGGTTAGCTGATTAATATAGAGAATGTTGCAATTTAGTGATGGAACAAACAAGACATTTTTTATAGTTAATGTGTGAGATAAAGAGATTGTACCAATTCCAACAACTGGAGATGATACACCATTAACATTAGTAATGGTAGTTTTTAAATACCTAGAAGATAAATAACTAAACCTATAACGATCACAAGTCATATGATCTGTTGCATCAGAGTCAACTATCCAATCACTATTTTCAGTAAAAGAAAAAAGTTCAATAGCAGGGTTAAACATACCTGATTTGGCAACAAATCCGATAGTTATGGTTGAAGCAGTCATAGTGATATAGAACAAATAAAAAAAACTATCGCGGCGGAATAAGCGATATAATATGATCATAAACAATAACCGAGAACATATAACCAAACTTTGATTCCTCTTGTAATGAAGAAGAAGTCAAATGAGGCTCTGGTACCATGTCAAGAACACAATTGAAAGATTAAAATCTTATATTTAATGTTATCTCTTCAAGCTTACATTGAATTCTATTTATACACAAAGAATACAATCAAGGAGAATACAATTAAGGAGAAAAATAATGAGAAAATAAAGAGGATTCTAAGGATGAAAAATGAGAACAAAATCCATAAATATGAAAATAGAATATATTCTAACAGCTTGTGCCATCCACATGATATAGGGCAGTAATGGTCAAATCTTTTCTATGTCCAGGTTTGGCCCTCGTACTTTTAAAAATGGAATAAAATTTTGTTGTCACACAAGGTGATATCTTAAAAGTGGAATAGACTATGGTGCCCATAACAAAAGCACTTTTATGGCATGAATCATGAGATATTAGTCAAGCAAAAATAGCACATGAAGTAGAAAGTGCAGGAAACATGTCGAGCAGAGTATAGGGATAAAGGCACATTGTAAAATGATGGATAAATGGATAAAATAACCAAATGTCAATGGCAAAAGTTAGTATAGTGTGTAAATTATGTTTGTGGGGGCCAAAAATAATCCTTAGCCCAATAGGAAAAGGAAGCCTAAAGATTTGAGATGTTCTCGAGAAGTCTGAATATTACCCATGAAAGTTACCAGTAGAAAAAGCCCAAGTTTGGGCCCAATGCAACTCAGCAGAACATTTCTTTTTCAGCAGAGGAGTAGTGTTCAGCGTTGATCACCATGCTCAGCTGAGCACCCAATGGATCCAAACAATGCAAAGGACCAGATCTAGATCACTACACTGATTTGTCCCACGTCCCACATTCAGAGGCTCGTCAAATCAATAGAAGCCATCAAGCGAATCCTATTGAGACTATACCTCACTCACATGCAGGTAAGTCACAATTAAATTTAGAATATGAGGAGTCATCTACTGCAAATAATCAGAATCGAAATTACCATACGGCAGATCAGCAGGATAAACACAAGCCCTTGGGAGCAGATGATGTGGCACGAATAGTCAAAGTGAAGTTGATGAATTTACAAGTTATGAGAAATCCAGATGATACTCTACATAGAGAGAAAGCCTTGGTAAACACTTTACCTTTTACATATAACATCGAAGAGGCCCATCCACCAGTAAGGTTTACCACACTAACTTTTACCCTTTCAAAGGAGATTCTAATCCTGAGAGGCACTTGAAGCATTTTCCAAGTGTCATGACTTTGCACAAAAATGATGATCCGCTTATGTGAAAAATATTTGCTATGACTTTACAGGGAGTAGCCCAAGATTGGTTTCACACTTTGACCTTCCCAGTCGATCAACAACTTTGGAGATCTATCCTTTGTCCTCACAAAAGAATATTCATCTCACCGAACTGTCAAAAAGCATGCTGACCACCTCTTCAACATGAAAAAGAAGTCAAATGAATCGCTCAGAGACTTCATTAAAAGATTCAAGGCAGAAAAAGCGAGCATAGTTGGGTGTGATGATCAAATTGCGTCCCCAGCTTTCAGGAAGGGTGTGCCCGCGGATACTCCGTTGTATGGCAAATTGACCAGGAAACCGGGCAAAACTCTTACCAAAATCTTCACCATGGCAGAACGCTATGTATTGTGGGATGACGAAAAAAATAGTGCTAGGGCACCAGATATACCTGAGAAAGATAGTCAACCTGCACAAACAAATGTAGATCAGAAAGAGGATAAATAGAAGGGTGACAAACATAGAACACACTCCCCATCAAGAGATTCCTCAGCTAGTAGAACATACACAGAGTTCACTTTTTCGATCAATCAAATTCTCCGGCGTAGAAGAATCTGATGATTGTGGCAACTGACCATTTCACAAAGTAGATTGAAGTTGAGACATTCTAATTTTTTCATTTCTAACTTCTTAGAAAAAAAAAATGCAATGTACATGTAAGAAAAACTTGGTTGTATTTTATATGTTTATTGTATTTTATCTCTTCAACTAGAGACTCCTCATCTGGTAAAACATACACAGTGTTCCCCATTTCGGTCAATCAAATTCTCCATGAGAAGAACCAACCTTGGCCGAAGATATCGCCATCAATAAAAGAAGACTTGCAAAGAAAAGATCTGAACAAATATTTACATATACCACAGCAGATGATACATTATTTTGCTTTTCAGCAAAGAACACACATTTCTCAGTTGAAATAGGGAAATACAAGAATTCGTTCTACATGTCATACAGCAAAAGACATTCAGAAATACAAATATTTATGTACACCCTAGTAGAGGATGACACTCTACGTGAGTGGGTAATTCAATGCATAAAAGCATCTTACTCAAGACTACTTAAATCCGTTTAAGTTTATTCAATTGGTCAGTAGACCACACAAACAAAATGCCTCAGTAGAGGATGACACTTTTCATAAGTGGGTAATTTAATGCATAAAAGCATCTTACTCAAAACTACTTAAATCCATTTAAGTTTAGTCAAGTGGTCAGCAGATTACACCAGCAAAACACCTCAGTAAAGGATGCCACTCTACGTGAGTGGGTAATGCAATGCATAAAAGCATCTTACTCAAGACTACTTAAATCCGTTTAAGTTTAGTCAATTTGTCAGCAGACCACACAAACAAAATGCCTCAGTAGAGGTTCACACTTTTCATAAGTGGGTAATTCAATGCATAAAAACATCTTACTCAAGACTACTTAAACCCATTTAAGTTTAGTAAAGTGGCAGCAGATCACACCAGCAAAATGCCTCAGTAGAATATGACAATTTTCATAAGTTGGTAATTCAATGCATAGAAACATCTTACTCAGGACTACTTAAATCCGTTTAAGTTTAGTCTAGTGGTCAGCAGACTACACAAGTGAAATGCCTCAGTAGAGGATCACACCTCAGTAGAGGATGTAACTCCTCGTGAGTGGGTAATTCAATTAATCAATCACTGAGCATAGAAGCATCTTACTCTGGACTATCTCTTTAAGTTTTTTCAAATGGTTAGCAGATCACACAATATTTTTGTGCAATTTTTAAGATAAATAGATTTAAATCCATGATTAATTCTCTCAAGTTATGCTTAAATTCCGACTTAAGCATATTGAAAACTCATGAAAGAGGCCAATCAAACTTTTGTGCCATTAATGCAAATAGTTCTAAGTCAGTTTATCAACAAACATACACAAAGTTTGGGGATCATAAAAGCAAAGAAGACAACTACTTGACATGAAGTCACCATCAACTCCAAAAGAAATTCAAAGTCTCACTAGTAGAGCAACAACTTTGGATCGATTCTTGAGTAGATCAGCAGACAAATCTAGGAGAGAACCTATACATCTACTTGGCAGTTTCAAATGTAGCAGTTAGCTCAGTTCTCGTCAGCGAAGAGTTGGGAGCACAACTTCCTCCCAGATGTTTATTAAAAACTCATGAAATGGACGATAGAGTTAAGCCAATACAACTTGATCTATTTGCCAAAGACAACTTTAAAGGCTCAAGCTTTAGCAGAATTCATTCCTTCATCGACCGGAGAAATAAAGTCAGCTAGCAGATCAGTGTTGCGTCCTTTAACAAAATCTACCGGCCGATGACAACATAAAGGCTCAAGTCTTAGCAAATTTCATAGTAAAATTTGCTTCCATCTCAACCGGTGAAACAAAGTCAGCCAGTAGATCAGTGTCGCGTCCTTCAATAAATGAAGACTCCTCAACTCATGCTGAAACATGGGCAAGTCAGCCCAAAGATATGTGGCATTTATATAAGATGGGTCATCAAATCACCAGGATGGCGAAGCAGGACTTGTTTTATTCACCTATGGATGATCCCCTATTTAGACAAAGTCCAAGAACCTATGAAATGACTATGTATGACTCATCTGGTAGACCACCTCATCTGCACCAAAAGCTTCAACATGCAGATCATTTTGTCTTCAACAAACTACAATTCAACAACATCAGAAGCCTCTACATGCATATCCTTTACTTGTATCAATAGAAACAAACAAGTCAACCAAATTATAAGCATTCTACTTCTATTTTTGGCGAGGTTCATCAGTGAAAATACATCTCCTATACTTTTAAGTAAGAAGGAAAAAAAATGGTCAACTCAAAAGCAAAGGAGATGGGGGGAATTTGTGGGAGCCAAAAATAGTCCTTAGCCCAATAGGAAAAGAAGGCCCAAAGATTTGAGATGTTCTCGAGAAGCCCGAATATTACCCATGAAAGTTACAAGTAGAGAAAGCCCAAGTTTGGGCCCAATGCAACTCAGCAGAACATTTCTTTCTCAACAGATGAGTAGTGCTCGGCGCTGACCACCATGCTCAGCTGAGTACCCAAGCTTGCAGGAGAGGTGACTCAAAACAGGAAGTTACAACCGCCAACAGGAAGTTACAACTACTTAAGAGAAGTTACAACTACCTAAAAGGAGTTACAACCGCTTGTAAGCAGATGACTCACTTATCTGCCACGCGTCCCACTAATCTGCTGGAGTTACAATCGTCTGCAAGCAGATAACTCACTTATCTGCCATGTGTCTCACTCATCTCACTACAACAATTAAGGCATTTTTCAAGAAAAATTTTCCTTGACAAAAATCAAAATTTTGTTGGAAAAAATTCGTTATTGGGTTCGTGGAGGCATCCCCGTAGCTAAAGGTTTTTACCAAGGAATTACATTTTTGTTGGCAAAACAATTGATAAGTAAAGGAAACACGGTGTTGATAATACTGACAACTACCAAGGAAATTCGTTGGTAAAAATCAAATAGTTTTACCAACAAATTGTTTTGTTGCAAGAAAATTTTTGGTTACCTATGAATTTTTTCTCGAAAAAACTTAGAATCTTCAAGGAAAATTGTCGTGGGAAAATGTAACTACCTTTATCAAAGAACTTGTTTGTTTGTAAAATGAATATATATCAATGAAAGTTGTCATAGGTACTGTTAACAATTACCAAGGAAATTATTTTCAATAAAAAAAATTATATATTAAAACAATCATTCTCTGCTCTTAGACGAGCTAATCTAGTTCCCAATCTCTAAGGACACCACTCTTAATGATAAGACTCCACTATGGAATTCCATATATAGTATACATATATTTAGGCTCAATGAGAATCGAACTCCTGACCTATAGAAAAATAGGTTGCAATATTTACCAATTGAGCTATTTGAATAATTGTATTGTGTGAAGCAACTTTATAGCTTATTAAATCAAATTACTCATTTTTTGCAATAAAAAAATCATTGCTACGTATATAATATGGACCAATATATAATATTTTGTCACTATAAATTAGAACTAAATATTTTCACAATTATAAGATTTATGTTAAATATCTACCACTTTTAGCAATGAAAAAAAATTCACAATAACACCATTATAATTAGCAACAAAATAGTAATAGTATTTCAATGCTATATGTTATTGAAATTGGTTATATCCCCAATAAAATAAAATAAAATAAAATTGTTGTAAATAAGAAAACGAGCCTTAATAAGAAAAAAGTTCATGAAAATTTTATCAATATTTATCAACGAAATAAATTGTTGCCATTAATATTATAATTAATAGTAAAATAATGTTGTATTGTTAAATAAATTTTATTTGATTTTTCAGATGAAATAATATCAATGCTACTAATAAAATATTTCAATGAATTTATATTTTTCCACTGTAAAGAGGCTAGGAGCTTTCAATATAAATAAATTTCATGAAAAAATTTCACTATAAGTAACAAAATAAATCGTTACAATAGCGTGGTAATTAACTAGAAAAAGTTTAGTTTCATTGTTGAAGAGACATGAACAAGTGTTATAGTGCATTTACTAAGAAAATGTTTGCCAATAATATTAATATTTATTAGCAATGAAATAATTTATTGTAAATGACGTCATTATAACTAACAAACTAAAACTTCATTGAAATAGAAATATTTTGTTGCTAAATAATGTTGGAGGGAAATTGGTTTTGTAATGAATACTTTTCGCCACCTCTTTACAAAGAAAAGTTGCCAACAAAATATATTTTGTGACAAAAAGTGACAACTCTATGGTTTTTTTCAATGAAATTTATTTTTGTTAGAAATAGTAACATATTAACAAGGAAAATAAAATTTGTTAGTAAATAAAACATTGTTTTTGTAGTGAGTATACCAATTTCCAACAAAATAATGACTTGTCGCTATAAAATAGTTAGTGAGCTTTGAAAATAATTATTAGTTTTTACCTAGAAAATAATTTGTTAACGAACAATGTTATAATTACCAACAAAATCTTATTTCATAGCTACAAAAATTTCATTAAACAAGGAAATAAAAAGCGTTGCCAATAGTGTGACAATTGTCAACGAAATATTACTTTGTTGCTATAAATTAATAAACGAGCTTTAAGAAGAAAAAACCTAATGAAAGAAATTATCAATCATTATCAACGAACCGAATCATTACTAATAATGTGATTATAGTCTATGAAAACATATCTCCTTACTAAAGAGAGATGAATAAGATTTAATATTCCTTAACAAGGAAAATAATTTGTTGTTAAAATTAGTCTTCTTTAGCAACAAAATATTTCATTCTAGATGATGCCATAATGACCAAGGAACAAGTATTTTGTGGCCATAAAAATAACTTCGTTGTTAAATTAATTTGGCGAGAAATTAGTTTGGAGGGAATGTTTCCCGTCACCTATTTAACAAGGAATGTTTCCTACAAAATATATTTTGTTGAAAAATAGTAACAAGTTTATGGACTTTTTCAAGGAACTTTTTTATTCGTTGACAATGCTACAATATTAACAAGAAAATCAATTTTCGTAGCAATAATTTTGTTGGTAAAAGATAGATTTCTTGTAGTGTCTGCTGGAGTTACAACCGCTTGCAAGCAAATCACTCACTCATCTGCCAGCAGTTTATTTGTTATGCCTCTATAAATAGCCAAACACAAAGCCATCAGGAGGTAGCTCTTTCTTGATTCAGAATTCTCTCTTCAAATATAGAGATATAAACATTTTTTCTATAAACATTGCTCTAACTTTGGCATTGGAGTCCCCGTAGCAGGCACCACACTGACGTCAAAAATTAACTTCTATCTTATGCAAATTACTCCACGTAATCAGCACATGATTCTATCTTATGCAGATTACTTCACGTGATCAGCACGTGATCCGATGAAAATTTGCATCCACAATATTATCAAAGTAACAAAAAACAATTATGAGAGAATCCAACTAAGACCAATAGTTTTTAACAGTTTCGACCCAAAGTTAAAATTTTAGACGCCTTTGGCACCAGGCATGCCTTTCCCTTTCTTTTGTTTTGTGTCGCCTACCTGGGAATCGAAAATGGGCAAGAAAATGACTCATTTATCTACTCTCCAACCCCAATAAGAGATAACAATGAAACAATGTTGCTAATTTTATAAGTAAAGCTTCAGTCCAAATTAGTGGAAACATACAATGAATAGGTATCCATGATGTGTTGCCCACTTCAATGATGTCTTCTTCACCCACCAAACCCCATTTCCCATCTCATGCTTGAAACTCCCTTGTTCAAGCCTTTTACATTAGTGTGCGGTCGGTGAAATGAGAGTTTTTCGGTGAGAAAGTTTTTCAGCGTCGTGTTAGGTGTTTTTCTGTGAATTATAGAGTTTTTTTTTTGTTGTCTGAGTTTTAATTGTCAACAAACTCGAACTCTTTCATGATAGGGAGTGCTTATAGGTAGGGAGCCTGAGTCTGCTACCTGAGTTTTAGCTCTTTCTGCTAACTCAAATTTCATGGCCAGGAAAAAGTTAAACTAAAAATAAAACTCACAAGCTGAAGAACTGTGACATGGCACCAGTCTGCCTCAAGGAGATGCTGATCAGATTTTGGAATCTGACTTTTAATATTTTTTCAACAAACCAAAATTTGAAGCTCATTACCAACGAGTCATCAAAACTCAAGACTGCCTTTATGTTCATAATTTCCGCTTTGGTTTATCCAAAATGTGATAGATAGGTCAATGGAAACCTCGGTAAATCGTCAAGATGAAAACGTAGGGTTTGTCTGACTGTTGATTTGACTTTTTTGGTGCTGAATTCGCTGCTTCTCTTATTTGTCAATTTATATTTTAGTTGAGCACAATTTTACAAAGTCAATTTGGAAATTCAGTATACAATTTTTATTTTTGTTTACATTTGGGTTTACTATCTGCTTATCATAAATAAAATCTTTTGCAGTTTTCTTCAGTGGAAGAAGCTACAAAGACTAGGAATGCTGTATACAACCTACAATGGCCTACTAATGGAGGAAAATTCCTGGTTGCTGATTTTGTTGACCCACAAGAAGTGAAAATACGAGCTAAGGTGCCTCTTCAGTCTCCCGTAACTCCTAGTAACATCAAGACCACACCCTCAGCTCCATCTCAACTACAAGCCTCACCTCGCCAACATGTCCCCAAGCAACATCTTCTTGCCCCACCTTTGCTCCCCACACCACCAGCACTGTCTGATCCACCTACAACAAGGGAACGTCTTCCTCCACCACCACCAGTAACAAAATCTGAGGCAATTAGGTGGAGTATGTTATTAGGGGCTCTCCGGCAGTCGGTGATTAATTTGTCGAGCCTCCCGCTACTATCGACAAATCATCATCAGCCACCACATCCCTAAAAAATGTACTGATGTGTTTTTTTAATTTGTAACTATACAGTACGGTTTAAAAATTTTAATTTGTAATGGATACATTGTGATTTTACATTATTAATTTGTAAAGTTAATAGTATTTAAATAAATTAGCAAAACCTTTCTATGCGTGAGACGATTCAATTAATAAATATTTCAAATTTAATTAAAATAAATATTTGAATTAAAAGATTTCAAAATTATTAAACAGAACTTTAAGCGACAAAAATTTTCGTCGCATAAGAATAGATCAAGCGTGTTTGGATCGACGGAACCTGTGTGACAACATTAGAGTGATGAATATTGTTGTCGCGTAAAGAATATCTTGTGCGATGAAAGGTTCGTCACCATTGAGTTAAGCCGACAAAGTCTAACACGACAAAAGGGATCGTCACGATTGAGTTATGCCGACAAAGTTTAATGCGACGAAAGGGATCGTCGCGTAAGTATATTTTGCACGAAGAAAAATTCTATTTCTTGCGACGAAATTAGCGTCGCACAAAACAGCATTACGCGACGCACCCTTATGCAACGATCTTTGGTGTCGTCGCGCAAAAGGATTTCATAGCGACGAAGATTTATTTTCGTCGCGCAAAGATTTGTGAGAGTGTCGTCGCGCAAAAAGGATTTTGTAGCGACGAAGATTTAGTTGCGTCGCGCAAAGACTTGCGAGACAGAGCTGTGGTGTCGTCGCGCAAAAAGGCATTTGTAGCGACGAAGCTTATTTTCGTCGCGCAAAGACTTGCGAGACAGAGCTGTGGTGTCGTCGCGCAAAAAGGCATTTGTAGCGACGAAGATTATTTTTCGTCGCGCAAAGGCTTGCGAGACAGAGCTGTGGTGACAACCTTTGCGCGACGAATATTTTGTCGCCCATTATTTATGGCGACGAAATATTGTCTATAGCGACAATTTTGACTACGTCCCTAAAGGCTTTTTTTTTGTAGTGAGGCTCCCTAAAATTATACTTCATGATATCATCATTTTTACATCCTGGTCTTTTTCATCCACTTCCCTCTTTATCCTTTTCAACTATCTCCATATATTTTTACCTTCTATAAAAAATTACAAAAATTTCATTCTTCATACCTTCCTTCTTCCACGGTACGAGCTCCCTGGATTTTATTTTGTTGTATTTTACTGTTTCTTCTGTTTGTTTTTTCAGGTCTCCAGCATGATATGTATCCATTTACAACATTTTGTTCCCTTCCAGACAATCACCCTCTCCTTTCCTCTTTCACTCTCAGCAACCTAAAAAATGCAACACTTTCTTTCCCCTTTAAATACCCAACACGTCCTTATAACACTGCCACCTTCAAGTATGGTATATGCTCAAACGTCTATTAAGAACACCATTGTTATTTTTGTTTATTCATGCATTCCTTTGGTCCCCTAGATACCTATTTCCCAAATTGGAATGTACTCAGATTTTTTCAGATCTCTTCATCCCCAAGCTATACGCTTTGGCTGTTCCTCTTATTTTGCCAACTATACCCCGGTGGGCTCAGACCCCATCAAGGACTGAACTGTGGCCATGAAGACGGAGGAGTCCTGTTTCATTGCACCATTAGTCGCCGCAGACTTCATATATTCCAAATGAGACATACTTCTCTGCTCCACCTCATTCAACTTCTCTTGGTACACACAGATCCGAGTTCCATGTTGCCTCCCTATCTGGTAGATGCACAAAAGATATACTCGGCATTTGATAAATTAGGTACAGGTAGTCGGAAATACATAACCACTTCGCCGGCAGAATGGAGCTTAATTGAATTTTTAGTGGTGGTAACTTACCAACCGACGTTAATGTGGTTTCATCCAACTGGAGTTAGGGGTTCACCTCGAGCAGCACACCATGAAGTTTTGATGATAACGGATTCCGTCTCTTTTATGACAACGGTTAAGACTAGTGTAAACAGCAGCTCAACAGTCCGCCAGTTCAGCAAAAATGCTTCTTTGATGATAACGGACGTTGTAACGGCAGTCATGACTGTCGTTTACATATGCCCAGTAGAAAGTCGTCGTACACACCTTCATTTAACGGTGGTTTTCACGGACGTTCAACAGTCATCATGATTTTAATGGCTGTTACAACGTCATGGTTATTTCCAAACAAATGGTCTGACATCCACTCCAAGGACATGTGATCTGTCAGAAGTCTCTCACATACTTTAAATGTGTAAGGTTGTTGCAATCCACTCACTGAACACGTGTAGGGATGGCAACGGGGCGGATTGGGGCGGATTTGAACAAATCCATCCCCGATCCGTCAGTAATAACGGATCCCCGATCCGCCCCGCCAATCCGTTTACAATTTTACTCCTAAATCCATAACCGCCCCGTGCGGATGAGCGGATATCCGCCCCGCTCCGCCAATCCGCACAAACTTATAACAAAATTAAAAAATTAATCTCTGAATTCGTACAAAAACAATAAAAAAATTCTGAATTAATTACAAAAAATTCTGAATTAATTACAAAAAAATTCTGAATTAATTACAAAGAATTCGTATAAAAAATTAAAAATTACAAAAAAAATCTGCTGAATTAATGATCAGTGAGATGAGATCTGTTGAGATCTGATCTAAGATCAAATGTGATCAGATCTAAGATCAAAGATCAGAGATCAGATCTGGATCTAAGATCGGATCGTAGATCTGGAATCAGAGATCGTATCAAGGATCAAAGATCTAAGATCAGATCTGGATCAAGGATCTAAGATCAGATCTGCATCTAAGATCAGATCTGCATCTAAGATCAAAGATCAGATCTGGATCTAAGATCAAAGAAGAGATCGGATCTGGATCAAAGATCAGATCGCAGATCTAGATCTAAAGGAGGAGATCTGGATCTAAAGGAGAAGGAGAAGGGAAGACGACCGGACGACGACGCCTTCGCTATGAGAGAGAAGAGGCGGCCAACGGGCCGAGCTTGAGCTTCGCCTTCGCTGTGAGCCTGTGGGAGAGATCAGAGAAGAAGAGGCGGACAAGCTTTGCCTTGACTCTTGAGCGTTGGCTGTGAGAGAGAAGAAGAGGCGGACGACCCCCGCCTTCGCTGCTCCACTGTGAGAGAGAAGAAGAGGCGGACGGCTCCGCCTTCGCTGTGGTCCTCCGCCTGTCGGCCTGTGCGCCTTCGGCGCTTCACTCTCGAATCCCTCTGTGGGAGTGTGAGAGGCAGAGAGGGCTGCGAGTGTGAGAGGCAGAGAGGGCTGCGAGTGTCTCTGTGTGTGTGAGATGTGTGAGTGTGAGAGGCAGAGAGGGAGGAGAGACGGGCGTGTGAGGGAGGGATAAGGGTTTAATCCCTTTATATATGGGAAGGGTATTATTGTAATGTTTTCTAATAAACGGATAAACGGATATCCGCGGGGCGGATGTGGCCAAATCCGTATCCGCCCCGAATAGTGAACGGATATTTTTTGGATACCCAAAATCACCCGAAAACCCATTCAGCCATATCCAAATCCGCCCCAAACGGATTGGGTGGGGCGGATATCCGTGAAAATCCGCCCCACTGCCATCCCTAAACACGTGCACGAATGGTGCTTTCCAGCAGACCATTCAAAAATCTAAAACTAACGCTCCTCTTAATCACTCGACACATATGGATGGTGTTTTTCACTCAATTCAAGTGGGGTCAAGCCGGCCATTCTCATATCTAAACTGACACTCTACTGCTGATGATGCAATGTAATAGCAATTTGGAGTCAATGCTGATTTCTGTCAAAAATTGCTTAATGGTTACAGACAAACAAACGGCGGTTTTTAATTGTACTATTACTACAGTGGTGATGGAGTGCACACCAACAATTGTTTCGCTTGGATACTATGTATTAGTGCTCTTTTAGCGCCATCAAACCACTGCATCATGCTGCTTCCAACATCTACTGAGGTTTTACTGGTTTTGGCGATCGCTGGAGAAGGGTCACTCAAGTTTTCATGATTATCGCTTGGAACATCAGGGGCATTAGGTCTGTCAAAAAGTTTCAGAATCTAAAGATCTTGCTCCATCAGTCCAATTCAGATATCAACCAAAGCCACCTTCTCTTCCATGGATCGCTTGCGCCGGAGACTCAGCTTCCGACACGGAATCGCAGTTATAGCTAATGGACTTTAAGGTGACATTACACTTTTCTGAAAAAAAAGGTATTCATCTCACCATCATTTCTTCGTGTAAATATTATTTTAATTGCACTATTACTAATTATCTTGCCCATGATACTTGGTCTACTTTGTTTGTTTACGGGGAACCAAATCCTTCTCTTAGAAATACTTTCTGTGATAACTTGACCTATTTGTGTGATCTACAACCCTTTCCTAGTTTGATTATTGGCGATCTCAATGCAATCCTACAACCAGAAGATAAATTAGGTGGCAGAAAAACTAGAAATTTCAATTTCAGTCACCTTCACTCTTTCATGGAAAAGTTTGATCTAATGGACTTCCCTCTTAATGGCGCTAACTTTATCTCAAGTAATAAATGTAAAAATAGGAACGACATTAAAGACCCAAATTAGATAGAGTTTTAGTTTCAACTGACTGGATGCAACTTTTTCCACCTGCTTTAGCCCGGACTATTCACACATATTCCTCGGATCAAGAGCTATTTCCTTACAGCCAATTTCTCAAGTGAATAATGGGCCTAAACCGTTCAAATTCTTTCAAATGTGGGCTAAGGACCCTAGATGTCGCGAGATTATTAACTCGTCTTGGGCTCCTAGACAACATGCTCAGCCACCGCATAATTTTCACATTAAAACAAAAAAGAAATCAGTTATCGCCTGTCTAAATGGAATAAAACTGAATTCAAGAATATTCAGTTGAATATCAATGAAACCATGTCAACCCTAGACAAACTCCAAAATGATCCTCCCTCTGCAGCTAATGTTGATGTTATCTCTGCCCTTGAAGATAGGCTTTCATAATTATATCACCGGGAGGAACTCTTCTGGATAAACAAGTCAGACTCCTCATGGCAATATGAACACCAAGTTTTTTCATCTCTCAACTTTGTTGCGCCATAAACGAAATCGTATCCTTCGTTTGAAGGATGATACTAATGTTTGGCATTCTGAACACCAAGGGATTGGTAACACTTTCAATACTTACTTCACGAACATTTTTCAATCTCCCGCTTCTGTTCATCGCCCTGATATCAATTCCAATCTTCCCCCCGATATCATTTTCCTTTCACCATCCCTACGGAAGAAGAAATAAAAAATGTTCTTTTCGACATAGGTAGCCACAAAGCTCCGGGCCCTGAAGGCTTTCACGCCTTCTTCTTCAAACATTACTGGGAAGTGGTCAGGCTTGATACCATCGAGGTGGTTCAGACTTTCTTTAGCATCAGACTTATAGATCCCAAGCTTAATGAAACATTTATCGTCCTTATTCCCAAGATCCAAAACCCTGTCACCCCTGACAAATTCAGGCCCATAGGTTTATGCAATGTGATTTACAAGATTATCTCTAAGATTCTTGCAAATTGCTTGAAACCTTTCCTTGATCAAATAATTTCTCCAAATCAAAGGCCTTCTTAAAGGTCGGTCCATCACGGATAATATAAGTTTGGCTCATGAAACCTTTTTCCAAATGAAACACAGTCGCTGAAAAAAAACAAGGCTGGATGGCCATCAAAATTAACATGGCCAAAGCTTATGATAGAGTCGAATGATCATTCCTCCTTCAAATCCTTCATCAACTTGCCTTCTCTAAAAGATGGATCAGAATGATTGAGCAATGTATATTGACAACATCGCTCATAGTCCTTCTTAATGAGACTCCTTTATATACTATTATCCCGACCAAAAGCCTCAGACAAGGCGATCTTTGTCACCATATCTCTTTATTCTTGTCGCATAAGCTCTTTCGTGCTTACTAGATAAAGCAGATAGCGAAGGCCTTATCAAAGGTATTCGGATCCGCCGGATTTCTCTCTCTATCAGCCATTTGCTCTATGCAGATGACTTGATGATTTTTTGTAGAACCTCCTTGGATGAAACACATTCCATCAAGGACATTCTTCTCGACTATACTACGGCAAAGGTTTATTCCAAGTAACTAAAAGGGCATTTGTTGCCTTTTTTGCTTGGAGAGGCAATATCATCTTTCTAGCTGTAATGAAGAAGCATCTGCTTTGGCAGATTCTCTCAGGGGACAATATCAATATTTGGACTGATTGTTGGGTGAGGCCTAACCTAATTCTGGAAGACTGTGTCTTTTGTCCCTTTTTGCGGTTATGTCGCAATCTATGTCTGATCTCTGGATTGGTAATTCATATCAACATGGTCCTTGGAATGTTCATCTTCTTTAATCCTTGTTTCCTGATCCGATCATTAATGATATTCTGAATATCCAAGTCAGACATACTTCGGATCTTGATAAATTTATTTGGTTATCGGACAAAAAATGACAAGTTTTCGGTCCGAAGTGCTGCCAAGGCCTTCTTTAAATACCTCAATGACAGCTCCACATCGGCTCAGACTCTTCCCCCGGCCATGGTAAGAGATATCTGGCACATCAAAGCCCTGCCAAATGCACTTCAACTTCTTTGGAAAATCAGTCATGATATCCTGCCGACCAAGACTAAGCTAGTCAAACTTCATGTTTTTCTCGAGAATGTTTGCTGCTTCTGCCAGAGATATTGAGAGGATGCCACCCATCTCTTCTTTCTCTGTTCAGTTATTCTTAAATTGTGGCACCTCACCCCCATTCCCATCAATTGAGAAAGAGTTACCTTCGACACTCCACCAACCATACACCATATGCTTGGTTTTATGTGAAACACAGCCAATAGACTTAAATCTGAAAATGCAGAATTACTTGTCCAATTTGCGGCGGTTCTTCATACCATTTGGCAAGTACGTAATCATACGATGTTCGATCATCAGACTGTTACTTCTCAATCATTCCTGGCGAGGTTCCGCAATACTTGGAATGTCTGGAACAACCAGTGGTTCACTTGTCCATCTCGTACTTCATTCTTGGGACACGAGATCACCAAGATTAATTCGGTCACCTCCATTATGAATTTCCCAACTCCTCAGATGGAGCCTACCAACACTAATCATACTTCTCCTAATCTAGTCTATGGACCATGGCCTGAGTTAGAAACTAAACTTCATGTTGTTATTCAGTGGCAACTCTATTCAGTCAAAACTCATCATATCAATGCTAGATCTAATTGGCTTAATCGTGTTCCTCTTACTTTTGATCCAGATACAGTTATTGTCACTTATGATGATAGTTTCTCTGACTTTTCTAAACAAGGAGCAATAGGGATTTTTGCAGTCACAATTTTTGCCCAAGTTCTAGCTAAAGTAGCCTGTCGTCTACCAGGGAGAATCCATGACAACACATTGGCAGAGTGTCTTGCAGCGGAAGCTGCCTTTTTGTTGATTTAGAAACAACAGTGGAAGAAAGGCTTTCTTCTAGGTGATTCGGACTTGCTTAACACCATTTTGCATAAAGACAAGTAGGATCACAGGACAACCATGAATTGGATGTGGTTTCCTATTATTAGCAGTATTAGACGACTTTTATCTTCCAACTGTAACTGGTACTGTAATTTTATTCCCAGATAATTGAATGTTGAAGCTCACTTGCTTGTAGCAACATTAGAACTCAATAATTGTAATAGAGTTAATTAATATATATATGCAATATGCTTTCATAAAAAAAAAATGAAACAATGTTGCAGAATTTGACAAAATATTTGAGCAAAAGATATGTTAATGGTTTCTCATAAAACAAATGAAAACGCATATGGGTCTAACCTTATCAAGAATATCAAACACAATCTCATACAATTTGGTCGAAATCTCAGAGTTGCTTGATGGAGCAGAGGTAAGGGCCTTCAAAGCTGCAATTATCGTGCATGGACTTAACAGTGCACAAGAATAAAGGTAAAGAATGTTAATAAGAATATTGGGTGAAGGCATTCTTTCAAATGTACAGCAAGCAGACAGTAGCAGAGACTTTGAAAAAAAAAACTTATTCTATATGGACATGTTCACAATAAATATAAATGATGACTAAAGTATCATATTCTAGTTGCGAACAGATGCAATGTACGTGTCGGAGCCATGTCAGGTCCGTGCCATGGTTGCAAGGATCTTTCCATTCAGCAATATGGCCCTTCCACCTTGCAAAATTTTTTATTACTGAGACTTGTACAGAACGAGGCTAAAATAAAAGGTTACACTCCATGCAGGCACAATGCTTTGGGAACTTCCTTGCTTCATAGAGAAATATCTAACCTCAAAAGTTAGTTAGAGCCGATGTGAAAGCAAAAAGGAGCAAAAAAATAGGTGATGTGAGAGAATAGAATGGGTAGCCCGATGTGCAAAGCAGGCCTTTTGTAACCTTTACGGTGGTTAGTGAAGGTGGTCCAATGTTTTGAAGGTTGTCAATTGCGAAGGAAAATCGAGACACAAGTTCTTCGTAGCAAACATGGCAAAAGAAGTCATTGATGAGGTTAGGCCTAGCTATGTGGTCCAACTCCTAAAAGAAAAATGCCCTAAGGAAGCAAGTTTGCTTGTTGAGACCCACCACACCCCACCCACCTTCGACACCGCCTTCTTCTCATAATCGATCTGTTCAGGTCATCCAACACAACACTCGTGTTTGTATCCGTGCAGCCTAGCACTTTAAATTTACTCAAGTTTCTGATGTAGGTTACATGGATTTGACTGAAGAAACTGAACTTAATTCAAGCAAAGGTTTCCAAACAAATTGATGCCATTGACTCAACGAAGAAATAAATAATTCAAAGCTCAAATTTCACGAGAAACATGGTCAAAAGTGTAGCATTTCAAGGCTAAGTGATAAATTGCTTGAAATATCTAGCAGATATTTTCCAAGAAATGCTCAAGTTTCTGAACACACACACACGCCATCGTGAGCACAACCAGCAAATATTACCATTAAGCAGAAAAACAATACAAAAGTGTAAAAAGCGAGATCGACTCATATGTTCCTAAGTCAAAAGTTGGGAAAGAAAATACAGAAGAAAACCAAGACAAAGTTGCAGAAGCACCGTACATCCAGCATCAACATTAGTTTTTTTTATTCCTATGTCGAAAGTTGATGAACTATTCGAGTACAAACAGGCACGGATTCTGCCCCCACGGACTTTTGAGAAATTTTTTTTTAATTTTTATTTGTCCCCTAATTAGTTTTTTTATTCGTCCCCTAATTAGTTTTTTTATTCGCCCCACTATTCTCACTTTTCACTTCAACCAGGACTTCAACCTTCAAATCATGTACATATCAAATCCAAAATCTACTTTTAGAGTTAGAGATAGAGGTTAAATTCCTCAAATCTCTCCAAGAAACCAAAATTCACAGTTTCTTCTTCATACTCTATCGAATGGATAAGATGAGGGAAACTCCCATATGTCATCATCTTCAAAGATCTATAACTATTGAGTTATTTAAGCTCATCTTCACAAGATTCAGCAGGGTCCAAACCACCTTATTCTTATTCTTTTAGGTATCAGGTGCCTTCATTAATCAATGTGTTGGTCATCCCTACAAAAAAATCGTAAGCAACCCAATCTCCTCCTCATTTTCTTCATGTAGTAGTAATCAACGATTCAAACCCTTTTCTTGTGTTGTGTTTCTGGAAGTAGTAATAATCTTCAATGAATATAGTAGTAATCATCTTCAATGACTGTCTTGGTTGTACTCCCATTTTTGCTGTATTTAAAAAAAAATTCATGTTAAAGTAACTAATTTTTATATTATATTTAATTAATTATGACATCACTCCGCCCTCCCTTTCTCAACAAAAATCCTGGCTCCGTCACTGGTACAACATCTGCCCTGGTCACTCCTCCACCAGCATCTATATCAGCTAGTGCGTCCCAATTTGGTGTAGGGATTCCCCCACCTGGGCTCAAACCGTGAGCACCTGTATCGGCTAAAATCCTGGCCAAATAGTAGTAGACATAGCGCAACACATTCCTATCCTCACATTGCTGATCAAGCTGTGATGTAGAACACAACATATTAATCAATATTTTTTAGGAGAGATTCAACTTTATTTAAGAGATATTTAACATAACATGCTAGTACACTGTAATTGTCACATTTTATAGATCTCATGTCTAGAGAAACTTCGTTACTGATATGACGACATACACAGAATAAAAATTGTAAAATCAGAATGCCATGATCAGAGCACCCATCTAAAGGATTCTCATTGAACTATCATCTTCTTAAATAGATAAATCAAACTGTCCATACCTGAAGGATTCCGTTATTGCCATAAATAAAGACATTGTAACAATGTTGCAATAGAAAATGCTAAAACATTACTACCGTAAATAAATCGAAAATATAGAGGATAGACACTTGACCATAATTTTATACAACATAAAAAAAAATTGCGCCAGCGCAGGATAAGATAGGTTAACACTTCTTTGCTATTTCTTATTTTCATGAAGTGGTACAACGATTTTACTAAAGGGGAGATGAAGAAAAGAATAAATAATTTAAAGTAGGCAACAACTATCTTACACCACAATTTTCTCTCTCACACTATTATTCTATTCTCTCACACCACCTATTTTTTTTCTCACACCACCTATATAAACAAAAACCATTCATTATTTCCTCCTCACCATTCAAATCGACAATTGTTCATTCTCCTCATTCGAAATCTTTTTCAAATCTCTCCCCACACTCAAATCTCTTGCAAATCTACTCACTCCCTCGAAAACTCTCAAAATTCCCTTAAAGTTGAAACTCTTAAACCTAAACTCAATAAATATGCATAATTTAACATAACAGACAAACTCAAACTCAAAACGAAAAAATGAAAAAATGAAAAATAGGGTAACTTTCGAACCAATTTAAACCCACAATTGAGACTGATTCTCAAATTCATCCAAACTTGAAAGTTGTAGTACTCTGATGTATCTAATAAACACAACTTGAATCACTTGAAAATATTTTGAAATGAGAAAGTTATTGTCATTTTACTAAAGTCGCGCAAATCTGTCCGAAAAATGAAAACGGGATAGTGTTCTTGACTTTCAGCAAACATATGTGCTCGATCGAGATCGATTCTGAAGTTTCTTAAAACACAAAAGTTGTATTAATCTCAGTTATCTAATAAACACAACTTGAATCAATTGAAAATGTTTTGAAATGAGCAAGTTATGGTAATTTTACTAAATTTGCACAGAACAAGAAATTTTTTTTTGTTCGCAGAGTGTTTATTAGATAACTGAGAGTACTACAACTTTTGTGTTTTGATCAACTTGAGAATCGGCCTCGATCGAACACATAAGTTGGCCGAAAGTGAGGAACGCTATCTCGTTTTCATTTTTCGTACAGATTTGTGCGACTTTAGTAAAATGATCATAACTTGCTCATTTCAAAGTATTTTCAAGTGATTCAAGTTGTGTTTATTAGATAGCTCATACTACTATAATTTTTGTGTTTTGATGAGGTTGGAAATCGGTCTCAATTAAGGGTTTAAATTAATCGAAAGTTACCCTGTTTTGCATTTTTTTCGTTTTGAGTTTGCGTTTTTCTGTTATGTTAAGTTATGCATATTTATTGAGTTTAGGTTTAAGGGTTTCGACTTTAAAGGGATTTTGAGAGTTTTCGAGGGAGAGTGAGAAGATTTGCAAGAGATTTGAGTGTGGGGAGATATTTTGAAGAGATTTGGAAGAAGAGATTTCGAATGGGAAGGGAGGAATCATTGTCGATTTGAATGGTGACGGGAAAAAATGTATGATTTTTGTTTATATAGATGGTGTGAGAAAGTTAAAAAATAAAAATAAAAAAATTTAATGGTGATGTGAGAAAGAGGATATGGTGATGCGAGATAGTCGTTGCCTTTAAGATAGGTTACATTAATTGTGAACTTATCTTTTCCTTGAAGAATACAAACATCCACATCCAACTTAAAGAGGGATACTTGCAACTAACAAACATGATGGCCAGAGGGACAATGCCAAATCTAGAAACCTGCACGAAATTCAGATTATAAGGTTGTCTATACGATGTGAATAAGTGAACCACGTTTGTACGCAACTTTTTAAATGTCATAATCTTAGATGGAATTATCCACCAAATTAACTAAGAAAATGTAAATGATATAAGATTATCTTCCTTTAAGAGCTTAGTGGTCTTTGTGGATATGATTGCTTAGCCGGATCATTGAGTTCGCCGCTGAACTAGTAGATCCCGAGGCAGTGCCCTTAAAAGTTCTACGATATTCTTAAACTTTCTTTGGCATTGCTCCTTTTGGAAATAGGAATAGTTTACTAATTGGGCACGGTTTCCTTGGTAGATTAGGGCAACAAAATAGGAATAGTTTCCTTTCGAGGCTTATTAAGCATTTTTGCCTCGCTATAAAAAGAAAGGAATAGAAGAATTTAGAATTTGTTAAGGCAAAGAGATGACTCCCCATGATTGTCTCATAACCATCAAAGAAGAGGTCTGGCATTGGGGCACAACACTCAGGGCAATACAGCAAATATCCTTTGATAAACGTCATGTTTAGTTGGGACAAATGGGTTGACGCCTTTGTTCTTGTTTTCAGATTATGTATTAGCTCACTAATGAGTCATCCTTATACTCTTGAATTTTATCAATATATGTTAGTGTTTGACCTTTAAAGAACACGCAACGACTACCTCGCATCACTATATTACTCTTTCTCACATCATTTATTTATTTATTTATTATTATTATTATTATTTATTTTTATTTTATACTTTCTCACACCACCTATATAAACAAAAATCACTCATTTTTTCTCCTCACCATTCAAATCGACGATGGTTTCTCCCTCCCCCATTCGAAGTTTCCTCTTCCAAATCTCTTCAAAATATCTTTCCACACTCAAATCGCTTGCAAATCTTCTCATTCTCCCTCAAAAACTCTTAAAATCCCTTCAAAGTCGAAACCCTTAGACCCAAACTCAATAAATATGCATAACTTAACATAACAGAGAAACTCAAACTCAAAACGAAAAAAATGTAAAATAAGGTAACTTTTGACCAATTTAAACCCTCAATTGAGACCGATTCTCAAGCTCATCAAAACATGAAAGTTGTAATACTCTAAGTTATCTAATAAACACAACTTGAATCACTTGAAAATGTATGAAATGAATAAGTTATGGTCATTTTACTAAAGTCACGCAAATAAGTCCAAAAAATAAAAATGGGATAGTGTTCCTGACTTTCGGCAACCTTATGTGCACGATAGAGACCAATTCTAAATTTTATCAAAACACAAAGGTTGTATTACTCTCAGTTATCTAATAAACACAACTAAAATCACTTGAAAATGTTTTGAAATGAGCAAGTTATGGTCATTTTAGTAGAGTCGCGCAGAACAGAGAAAAAAAAATATGTTTGCAGAGTGCACTGCGCGAATTTATTTTTCTGTTCTACACGACTTTACTAAAACGACCATAACTTGCTCATTTCAAAATATTTTTAATTGATTCAAATTGTTTTTATTAGATAACTGAGAGTGCTACAACCTTTGTGTTTCGATCAACTTGAGAATTGGTCTCAATCGAGCACATAAGTTGGCTGAAAATCAGGAACACTATCTCGTTTTTATAATTGTTGTTTTTTGATGAACATGATAATCAGTCTCAATTGAGGGTTTAAATTGGTTCGAAGTTACCCTGATTTTCATTATTTCGGTTTGAGTTTGGATTTGTCTGTTATGTTAAGTTATGCATATTTATTGAATTTAGGTTTAAGGGTTTCAACTTTAAGGATATTTTGAGAGTTTTGGAGGGAGAGAAAGGAGATTTGCAAGAGATTTCGAATGGGGGAGGGATGAAGGAAAATATGGAGGGTTTTGTTTATATAGGTGGTTTGAAAGAGTATGGTGGTGTGAAAAGTAAGTAGGTGGTGTGTAAGAGTAGAATAGTGTGAGATAAAGGAATTGGTGGTACGAGGTAGTCGTTGCTTAAAAAAATCTTAGTGCGAGTAGGAAAACTCTTAGGGTGTCTTGGTTGTATGGAATCCTATGTCATGAGAATTCATGAAGAGACTCCTATATTTTATGCTAAATTGATGTATCACTTCACATCCACCATTTAATTTTGTAATCAATGGTGGGAGTGGTAGTCTCATGAAAATGAGAATCACACTCCTTGGTCCCCTAAAGCATGTGCTTCCTATGTTCATGAGACTTTCATTCCCACCATTAATCACAAAATTAAATGGTGAATGTGAAATGATACATAAATTTAGCATAAAATATAAAAATTCCCTTATAAATTTACATAATATAGAATTCCATGCAACCAGACACACCCTTAATTTTATTTTCTTCATCTTCTTTATTATTTCCGCATAATTTTTTAGTTATAGGTATCACAAAAGTAAACTTAGGCTAGAGGGGAAAGATGTAATCATAGCAAGCATATGGCTATAACACCTGGAAGGCTAGAACTGTGATATCTATTTGCTCCATCAGCTTATTCCAATCATGACAGACAAAATAAAAGAGCCCCAATCTAGAAGATCACGTGCCTTTTCCAATTAGATCTTATGAACCTCTCCTTTCATGTTGCTTCTTTGATGACTCACTCCAGTCTTATAAATTATATACGAAAAATGAATTTTAAGATCTACTTTTTTGTAATATATAACATTTAGATTTCGTAGTTGATGTAATGGCTAATTTGTACCTACTTTTATACTTTTATGACCAACAATATTTATTTTATTAAACTAAGTTATTCCATAAAGTTATAGGACATTTTTACCCTTCCTAAACAAATAGAAAATCTATTTTTATACTTTTATAACCAACAATGACTCCTTAATTAACTATTCTGATTATGGCTAGCAAATTGTTAGTTGAGTTATGTTGTATAAATTTATGATTTATGGCCTATTATTTCCACAATCACTCTCCAAAACATATCTAATAGAGCCAAAAATATCAATTTTTTTATTTATTTAATTTTATTATCATCATCATCATCATCATTATTATTATTATTATTATTGCCCACTATAGCTTACTGCAATAGTCAGTCATAATTTTTTATTGTTCTTAATAGTCTCTTCAACTTCAGTTGTCACTTGTTGACGACAGCTTTGATGTATCCCCCACTACAAAACTCAAACTTTTGTTGAAAAATACTTTTAACAAGGAAAAAAATTTGTTAGTGGGTTCGTTGAGGCATCCTCGTAGCTAAAGGTATTTGTCAAGGAATTACAGTTTTTGTTGGTAAAAGGGCTGTTAAGTCAAAGAAATATTTTGTTGGTAATACTGTCAACTACCAAGGAAATTTTTTGGTAAAAATCAAATAACGCTACCAACAAATTGTTTGTTGCAAGAACTATTTTATTTACTTATGAATTTTTTCTCGAAAAATTTTAAAATTTTCATTGGTAAAGGTAACAACCTTTATCATAGAACTTTTTCGTTGGTAAAATGCATGTATATCAACGAAAGTTGTCATAGGTATCGTTAGTAATTACCAAGGAAATTCGTTGGTAAAACTCAAACATCTTTACCAACGATTTATTTTGTTGCAGAAAAGGGTTTGTAAATCCAAGGGTAATTTTGTGGGAATAGGTATTTACCTATACCAAGAAAAAAATTTTGTTGATAAACACATAAGCATTTATACGAAAGAAACACAATTGTGTAGCAAAACAATATATTTTCACCAAGAAAAAATTATTCTTTGATAAATGCATAATATATTTAACCATGAAATGTTCCTTGAAAAAGGCTTAGGATATACAACAAATTGTTGAACATTGTTCAGGAAAATTTTGTAGGAAAATTTAATGAATACCAACATAATTTTCATCAGAAATAGTTTAATACCACGACAAATTGTTGGTTTTATACCCAGGAAAATTGTCTTTAAAAAACATGTTAAAATACTTCAATCAATGAATGATCTGGTTATAAATTTTCCTTCAATTTTTTGTCGCCAAATTGTTCGATTACTCTTCAACCAACATTGGATATTTTATCAACAATCTTATGCAAAAATTAACAAAATCTGCCATAGAACAAATCTTGAAAATTAAGTCTAACATCATCAAAATAATCTTTAAGCTCCACTAACAATCCTACAAACTTCGTATCAATTAAAATTCAATAAATAATTTCTAAAAATCAAGTAAATATTAATTTCGTCATAGTGGAATTCAAAAGTTCTTCAGCATATGCATGCTAAACAACACCCACAACTTGGTTGAGTAGCCAGGAGACTTAGAAGTGTACGTTCTTCAAACAATAATATATTTTCTAGTGGTTCTCATCGTTGTCGCTTTCCTCGAATCCATTAATATTGCTCTCATCTCTGAAAATAAAACAATCTTTCAATCAGCCAAAAGACTTTAACATTAAAATCTACAAAAAGCCAATAGCTTATTAAACAAATAATGAACTGCATATGATATGGTAAGCATGTTGGACAAATAATAAACAAAATAGTACACCATTACAAGCATGTTGGATTCTAACAGACTCAAGGTACTCATCAAAATTGAGATTCATGGTAATTTCATATGGTAAGCATGTTGGATTCTAACAGACTCAATGTAATCATATGGTAATCGGGGTAATCATCAAAATTGAGACTCAGGGTAATTTCATGGTAAGCATATGGTAAGCATGTTGGATTCTAACAGACTCTGGGTAATCATATGGTAATCAGGGTAATCATATGGTAAGCATGTTGGATTCTAACAAACTCAGGGTAATTTCATTGAACAAAATGAACTCGTATTTCGGATAGTATTCATCAAGGATAATTTCTGACAGTGTGAGGTGCATTCGCAGGTAGTGGCTACGAGTTTAATAAGGATCAAAGATGCTTAGACATTACATCCATGAAAAATTGATCCATAGAAGCAGCATTAGACTCAAACATCTTTGTATTCATTTCTTGCCACATAACTCACGACTGCATAATGAATGAGAGACCAAGTTGATCAAACCACCTTGCTTGTACCCTTACAATAAGCTTGGCCCTTCCAATCGTCAAACACATCCAAAATGGACTGCCATGTCATCCAATAAATCTCACTCAAAATATTACCACACGGGAGAACAAAGGTGGCTAAAATTGTGGGAAGCTATAAGAACATGGGTTTTGCAAAATGAAGTCATTCAGACGAGCCCTACCTTTTTTTTAATATTGCAATTTGTAGTCCTGCAATGGAGTCGCCACTCCCTTAAACCCCCTTCTATTTTCTAGAGTTTGGCATCTCTCATTGGACATGGTCTGACTGGTAGGGGTAGCAACACATTCAACTATGATTTTCAACCAACGTCACAAATAGATATAAATAGAACTCTACTACATATAAATAGAAGTAGAATTCTACGCTGGACAGAGATCAGAAACAGGGAGAAAATTAGTTTATTTGGACTGCACACCACGTCTTGCATTTCAAAAGTGGAAAGAAACTTTCAACCCATATTCCATCAGCATCTGTTCATCAGATGATTGACCTCGACAAGAGCTTTCTCTCGACCTCAACTTTCCTATAATAGTTTCATTGTAGTTGGATATCTCATTTTTTTAGCAGTCTCAAACTCATGTCAAGCTTAAACTTCATATGACAATAGTTGTAAAAAATAGGTCGGGTACTTTCTAACAACAACTATAGCTCACAATTAAACTACTCAGAAATGCTTATGTTAACAACGACTAACAGATACTACTCAGATGCTTCACAATTAAACTACTCAAATGCTTCACAGTTAAACTACCCAGATACTATTTGTTTGCCATGTTCTTGACAAACAAATAGTAAGAAGCAAAACTAAAGAAAAAAAAAATACTTGACTTGGAAAAAATAAACATTACATGAATGACGCGAGCCTCCAGACAGCTGCGTATGTCTTGACATGAAATTCTGAATCATATTTTGTATATGATTCTGTTGGTCCTTTTGCATTTGGTCCACCCGTTTTGATAACTTTGTCTCCATCGTAGTTTGTTTCATCCTCATTTCATCTATCAACTCATCTACTCGTTTGCGTAATTGTTGATTATCTATTTCAGCCTTCTCAGCTCTATGACTAGCACTCGCCTCTATTAAACTACATTTGGAGCTTGATCTAGCGGTTACCATGAGTTTTGCTCCATGCCCTAGTCCACATACATATCCTGATTTTGTCCCAAGGACCTCAGTCATGATCTCCAATTCACTCATTTTAGTACCATCTGGTGTTGGTTCATTGCGCATTAGCTCCATATTTTGTTGTGATAACACAATTAAAAGCTGATAAGATACAACTTAAACATCAATATAATTTAATTTCTAGTCAATTTCTTACCCAATTAGCCTCCGCCGACTCATGAACCCATTCTCCCGTTTTTCGACAATGTACGTTCTTGTAATGATCTATCTCACTAGGCACTTGGCCAATCTCTGGATTTCACTGTGCAGTTATAACACATTGTAATGAATGATATGTGATAGAAGATATGATAAAAATTAACGCAATTAAGAATCTTACCTTATCATATAGGTTTCGAATAAATGACTTGGAACCTGAGGTATGAGGCAATTCACCATTTTTCTTATTTTGAGAATTTATTTTGCTCATTTTCTGAGTACAACGTTAAACAATATAATGGAATTATATGTAAGGATTTGTAGTCTATAAGAATATGCCTATTTAGCTTTATCATTTAAAATTGATAATTTATACACAGATATGTAGATTACTTGAAATTTCTCTGAACTAAATCGTTCACAGAGGACTTTCCATTCATCAATCGTAACTTCTAATGGTGCATTTTGAAGTGCTTCCTCACGTGTATCAAACATCTTATAATGTTTGTATAAGTCTGACCGATAATCAGATAGGCGATGTTGAATCATGTCATCAATAGTGAGAATAACATGAGGATTACTTGTATCAATTTCAAACTTATCCTGCAAAGTAATAAACAACAAATTGAATACTAATATTTGTTTACAACAACAAACGAACAAAATACAATAAAAATAATATATATATATTAGACTGAGTATGAGAAACAATCTTTTTATCTTCTGGAATTGTTCAATAGATGGTGTTTCAATTTCCCTCTTGCAATCTAACAAAAGCTCTCAATTTATTGTAAGATGTTCATATATCCTAGTGTTCGATTGTATCTACGTAACGTATTATATAATTGTGTCACACGCAAAATGGGTGTATGCATACATGCAAAATAGGCACATAGGGACTAGTTTCTTGTAAAGCCACAAACCACATTCTACAACACTGTTATAAAGCCCAAAACAGTCTTCAGGGCTTAGGGTGGATGCTATGAACTCTTATTCTCCTAGCTTTACATGAGGGTGTCCCAGTTTCTTGTTTCGAAATAATGAAGGACTCTAAAAATCACTCCTTCCCAAATAGAAGCAACGATATTTCATTTGGCATGATTGAAAACAACTATGCTCCAAAAAATATATAAAACCAATCATTAACAACGAATACATTTTTATTTAATGGGTCAAATCTACTTGTAAAGAATTTGAACAAAAAAAGAAACAGACAAATGGGTCGCTAAACATACACTTGAGTGATAATGAAAGCTCAACAACCTGGATGATGGATGTTCAACCAACCAAATATTTAATGTTGCGGCAAGGCATGGGAAGGGAAGGCAAGATGGAATACTAAATAACCCACCCACTGGACTTTTTTGCACACATACAGATAGACACAAAAGCAGGAGACTTAATAGAAACTCAGTGATGATTAGCGAACTTACGCAGCTTTCTGTGCTACTCAGTAAAAACTATTCAACCCAGCTTATTCACGTACCCCTTTTTTAGCTCGTTACAAGTGTGGTTCAGTTTCTATCCCTAGGACAAGTAGTTCTTGGATTGGTCCCAATGGCTTATATCTGTAGTCCAAGAGAAATAATATTTCTTCCGGCCTTTTGAATCTCTTCATGAAAACTCCCATTATCTTGCCAAATCCAAGCTAATGTGATTAAAAAAAAAAACCATAGAAGCACTCCAAGAATCACTCATTGCCAAATAGAAACAATGATATTCCATTTGGCATGATTTCCTCTTTAATACTACTTGTTTGTTAACCTTAAGCATTTAAAACAACTATGCTCCAAAATAGGTAAAAAAAAACAATCATTAACAATGAATAAATCAACCCAAAACATATATATAAAAAAAAAAAAGTAATATTCCTGAATGTAAACATACAATAAATAAGAGGATGTAATGGTACCTTAGAACTTTTACCACTTATGTGTTTTAACATTAAAGAAAAAAGCTATAGGCACAGACAACAAATCCCACATAAACATTTCTTCAAATAGCTAAGCTACATTAATAAATGGAACACAATCTGACAAAACCATTTGCCACCAATCCAATTAATCAAATCCCAGCAAGAAGAACATGAACAACACCATAAAATGATCATGAACAACAACAGTTCAACTTGGTATTGTTAAGCAAAAAAAAAAAAAAAACAAACAGTAATAGTTCTACAACAAGATTATCAAGAGTTCTCCAAGCAAGAATCATCAAATTGATTAAGAAGAAATAGATACCTAGTTGTATCATTCTCCAACAAGTGCAACAGCCGCACGTCTCTTCTTCTCCAAGTTCTTCCTCCAATTAAGCAAAAGGTAAGGAAGGAAAGAGGTAGATGGTTAGGGTTATATCTATTGAGACACCCCATTATTTTAGGAAGTATATCAAGGGTTGATTCATTAGAAAGATGAGGGAAAATCGAGCGGGAATGAGAGGATCGTGCAAGAGGCATTCATGATTTTTCAAATTTTCACGATTTGGGAATCTTCACAATTTTGGGAAGTCCTGTTTGAGAAATTTGGGAATGAGATAAGTTTATTTTCCCCAATAAAACTTGAGAGAATATTTTCTCTATATATTTATATAGTTTTATTTATTATTTATCAATAAAATTATGCCTATTATTTACTAATGGCATATATCAATTTAGATTTTGGCACTCTTAATAACTTATTTTCTTACCATATTATTATTTAAATTAAATTAAAAACTTATTTTATGATTTTTTAACTGCATAGTAGTTAAAAAAAATACAACTATTATGTATTTTAAATAATTTCTAATTTATTCATTCACTTGCTCATGGTGTTAGGTCTCAAATAAATTGTGGTGTAAATTTTGGAAATATTTTGATCGATATTGATCAGTATTGAAAGAGTTTGGTAAATATCTTGACCGCTCCCTCGAGCTTGACTCCTAGACGACCACACTCAGGCCTGCCTACTGGTGAGTTGTTTCGCCGGCCATGACAGATTGACCAAGGGTACGTGTTCAACAGCCAACAAGCCACATTATTGCCTTTTGAAGAGGGAAGCACATGTTCTCCTGGATACACGATTCGAACTTGAAACCATGTATCCACCATCTCCCTAAATATTTTGGGATCTGTGAGAGTTAAGAAGACGGTAGCATCGAAGCTTTCATGTATTGTTCAAGAAATTATTTCAATCAAACTATTATTCAAAGAAATGTTCTCTCATTCCTTTCTAATTGTAACAAACCTATCAAACTAATTATAATAAACCTCAATAAAAAGGGTTATGTAAAAAGTATCATAATGTTTTTCTATCTGAAAGCATGGGTGTTGGTCGATAGTTGACGACTATCATCACTCAAGCTTGTTTTAAAAATCCAATTGAGTTTTATCACAAAAGACTTGTTGCCTTGCATGTAATACAAATGACTCTCAAGCATAGCTAATTAATAGTGTATTTTTTTATCTTTATAAAATAATTTAATTTATTTGAACTTAATGCCCTCAATTAAACATTATTACAGTCAAGGTTTTTATTAACGAAATTTACTTCCTTTGAAAATAATACATTTTTAGTTGGGAAAAACTTGTACCAACAAAACATTTGTCTCTAGATTCCTTGAATTATCCTTTTACAATATTTTGCAATAAAACCAAAACAAAAAAAATTGTCAATAAATAAATTTGTTGGCCATGTTACAACAATTTCCAAAGAAACAATAATGAGTTAATGAAGTTTATTGAGAAATAAATTTTCATGGAAATGATTATTAGTTTTTAACAAGAAAAAAGTTGTTACCAATAAGGTTGCAATTACCAATAAAATTTTATTTCCTTGTTGTAAAGATGTTATTAAAATAGATATTTTTTCTTAAAAAAAATTCCGTTGCTATTAGTATACCAATTTTCAACAAAATAATAATTTATCGCTATGAAATAGTTAGTGAGCTTTAATAAGAAATAAATTTTCATGAAAGTAATTATTACTTTTTACCAACGAAAATAATTTGTTGCTAACAAGGTTATAATTATCAACGAAATTTAATTTCCTTGCTACAGAGATTTCATTAAAAAAAATATTGTTTCAACAAAATAACAAACATTGCCAGTAGTATAGCAATTTTCAACGAAATATTACTTTGTTGCTATAAATTAGTAAACGAGTTTTAACAAAGAAAAAAATTAATGGAAACAATTATCATTCATTATCAACGAAACGAAACATTACAAATAATGTGATTATTATCTAGGAAAACATATTTCCTTACTAAAGAAGTGCTAATATTCGTTAGCAAGGAATGTGATTTGTTGTTAAAATTAATCTTCTTTAGCAACAAAATATTTCATTTCAGATGATGTCATAATTACCGAGGAACTAATATTTTATTGCTATAAAAAATATTTTGTTGGTAAATCAATTCGGTAGGAAATTAGATTTGGAGGGAATGCTTCCCGCCACCTATTCAACAAGGAAAGTTTCTCACAAAATATGTTTTGTTGAAAAAAGTAACAAGTTTATGGTTGTTTCAAGGAATTTTGTTTTCGTTGCCAATGATACCATATTAACAAGGAAATTAAATTTCGTAGAAATTTTTTTGTTGGTAATTGATAGATTTCTTGTAGGCCCAATGAAATAATGTTCAATCCCTTCTCTATTTCGCAAATATTAATATCTATAAAAAAATTAATTTACTTGAGTAATATTCACGTAGACTAAGTTTATTGATTTTTTACAATTCAAGTTTTAGGGCTATTAGCGATTTAAGTTAAGAGGTAAACATTGCGATATTTTATAGCTAAAATCATGCAAAAAAAATAATAATAATAATAAATAAAACAAGTTATTGGTATTTTTGACTCCATTAGATGTGTTTTGAAATGTGTAAATTGACGAAAATCATCAACTTAAATAGCCTAACCCAAACAGATCCAATGATTATTGATACAACGTTGAATAACAAATTAATGACACTGTATTTCAAAAAAATTGACAGTAACTTTGAAGCTATTAATGAGCGAGTTAAGAGGTAAAAACTATTATCAACTTAGAAATGAAATCATCTATTTTCCCCACACCCAAAAGAATAATAATAATAATAATAATAATAATAATAATAATAATAATAATAATAATAATAATAATAAATGATTAAAATAAATAACAAACCAATTAATAGAAGAGTAATTGTTGGTCATAAAAGTATAAAAAAAATGTTTTTTATTTGTTTATGAAGAATAAAAATGTCTTATAAATGAGTTAACTTGGGTTAATAAGAAAATTCTTGTTGGTTATAAAAGTATAAAAATAGGAACAAATTAGCCATTAAATCAACTATGATATCTAAATTGTCTATTTTATGAAAATGTAGCATTTAAAAGTCATTTTCCGATCTATATATATAAAAGTGTCACATTTAAACTATATGTATACCCCCAATACTAGCTAGAATTAAAGAACAATAATCGAAATTATTTTTAAAAATAATTGAAAGAAACGGAATAACTCGAAATAACAACGATAAAATAAAGGAAAATAACTAAGAAATATAATATTCTTTTAATCACTCAACTAATTAACAATGGGCAATCTGTGCCCTTTTTATAACTAATCTCTTCTAAAACAAACCTTAAACCTAATAGGAAGCAAAACTAAGACTTCTAATATTGCTAAAATACTACTATTGATAATATTACTAAATATAATAAATAAATCAACCTCTCTGGATTGAAGAAGCTCGTCCTCGGGCTTGAAGTCAAGAAAGTCATATGCTAGCAGCAACAAAATGTGAAGTGTCCTTGTTAACTTTTCCTTTATAGTCGCTCTGAACCCCAATAAGTAAATCCAAAGGTAACCACCAACATCAAGTCGTAGAAAGTCTTAGGCTTGAAGGAGATCCATTGTGTGAACAAATTGCTGAAAAGTAGTTGCAAAACTGTCTCAAAATGGATCCAAGAATTCGTCATGCGGTAAAAAGTGTATTGTCTTGTGGTAGTGAATAACCTGACAGAAACAACAGCCTTTGGTGGTACTGACAGGTTGGTGGGGTGTACATAGCTAAAGGGGTCCAGGAATTTAAGTACAAAATTTTGGTCACGGATTGAATTGGAAATTAGAGTAGGGACTCTGGGGGAAAAAGTTATTTTCTTCTTCTCCCTCAACTGGACTGAAACAGGGAGAGAAAGCTCTCAAAGGCTGCGATGGGGAAGGATTTGGGCAGGAGGAATTTGAAGAGAAGGGAGGGGGTTTCGATGGAAGACGGTGGGGAAAGAGGTTGATCGACCAAGGGATTGGGCGGTTGGGCTGCGATCGACCTAATTGCAATCTAGCTGCGATTAAAGTGATGGCAATCTACAGGGGAAGGAGGAAGAAGATCAATGGCTATAGGGGATCGATTTAGAGACTGATGAAGAGGGTGAGTGGGTCGTCGATTAATGGAAACGAAGAGGTGGTTGACTAAGGTTAGCGGAGGTAGATAGGTGGACTCGATTGACGCAGGTGGGAGGCAAACAATAGTGTCGGGCTGTGAAATGCGATCGAAGGTGACATGGTTCGTTGAGGTCGATCACTGGGAAGCGATCGATCATGGTTGAGCTTGACAGAGGCTTGCGATCAGTCTATTGGATCAACTCGATAGGGTGGCGATATAACTGAGACTGCAACACCGCCAACCTGCAACGACACACTGGGCTAGGCTAGGCTAGGCAAAGGGAAACAGGTTGAGGGGGTTAGGTCACACACACGAAACTACACAGTATACAGTACACCTATGTACGTTGCTACTGCCTAATTGATATTCTTTCCTTCTTTTAGGACTTCCCTTTAACTTCCTTAATTAGCTTATGTTACTTACAAAACGGATCATTCTCGAAAGATAGTATGGTGCACTAATATGATATCTAGACGGGAAAGAAGTTGTTGGACTTACTCCTCCCTTGAGACGGAATCCTTGCTTTCAACAAACTCATGCCTGAACCTTTTGCACTCGATTCGTACTATTTGCAAAATCCAGGGTGGCTGAGGATTGATTGAGAGCTAGTCGAGATCCTAAATGGGTTCAGAGCATAGCTCTCATGGTTATTACTTCCTATTGACTTTCTTTTAGTTTGAGTAGTTATTATTCATATTCCTATCCGAGTAGTAGGCAGCTCTAAGAGTCTCGTCGTGGTGCACCTATTGTATCCACTAAGAGTCTGCATTTGTCTATTGCCAATAATTTCTCTTCCGTTGAGTGCATTACCAAGATAAAGACTCACATCCTAATCAGCGTACTGTAATGTGCTTTCCATGGGTATTTGGTAACCATGTATGTAGGGGTAGATCGGCAGTTCGACAGCATAAGAATAAAAAAAATCCAAAATAGAATGTCTTCTAATGCTATAGAATAAGATTGATTGGCTGAGGCTTCAAAATTTAATGTTGGTTCATTCGAACCATATAAACCCACAAGCAAGTGATAGATATGATGTTGGTATTCGAGCTAAAGCTCATAAAAGAACTTTATATTGGCACTCGAGCAACTAGCTGATGTTAAACATTTTAAACTACTAAGACGGGTATACACCCTTTTTAATTGAACTTACATTCTACCATTGAAACTGCGACAACTCAGTTGAGAGCTTCATGATTGGTTCAAGGGAAGGTCGACCAATGATTGATAGGCCACCCCCTTTCTATCCGTCTCTTGATCCCTCATTCCACTAATCCATTATTACCGATTCATTCAAGGCAGACTCCCTACTTCTTTGTCTTATTAGCTTAGCGCAGGTGGATGAAAGTCGTTGAACTTCTGTTTTCCATAAGATGAGTTGTTTTGAATGCAAAGAAATGTCGAACCTCACGAATTGCTTCCAATCCCTAACTTTGAACCTTGGATTATTTTGTCGAAGTGATTGGCGAGGAGGTCTTTTGCCATTTTTCTGCTCGTTCTCTTTTGTCAGGATTTTCAATGTCACCAATTCTACATGGTGATGTTACATGAAAAAAAATTGTTTTTATTGATATGACACATTAACATTAAGAACCCTTTTTTTGAGGTGTACAACTAAGCGCGAGCCTTCATAATACAAAAAAGAATGGGTCAATAAAGGCATACCATAAGAAGAGACGGTGCAACCGAAGGATCAACCGAGTTGTAAACTGCAAGTTTGGGAAATACATGATGGACTAACTGCTTCTGGGAGCTTTTCTTAAAAAAAAAAAAAAAATTACAAGAAATATAACATAAAGCTTCTCGTTGAGTAACTAATTGAACATGATGAGCTATAGGGATGCTACTAAAAGATATTGTACTAACCCGATCCGATGTGGTAGCAAGTTCATGGATACTCCTTGCAAGTTGTGCATATGAAACCGGCTGTACCAGAAAATAGGTTATCATTAAAACAAAATGTGCTATTGCACACAGCTACTATGATTTATGTGTAACTAAATGTAAAAATGCGCTAATGCACAAAGCTATTATGTGAATCTAAATGTATATCTGAATCCCTAAAATGCAAGTATGCAACAAATCCAGAAGACCAAAAATTATTGAATTAAAATGGTAATCTTCGCAAATCAATTGTATTTCAAAGAAATATGTTTGTTATTGTTACTAGGAATGGTGAATGCATGTTCTCACGGGTGACAAGTTTACCGTGTCTTAGTTTTCATATATATATTTTAAATGTTTTATTGAGTAGGACTTGCTTTTTGTTTTGGTTTAAAGACTAAGTAGGGTTGCAATCTTATTTAATAATGCTTTCAAGCTTACAACCAACAGAAAAATGGACCTTTAGGAAAATTCGAAAAATCTAATAAGTGAAGATGGTAGATGATGCAATCGTTTTTCGCTCTCTGCTCCAACCTTGACTTACAAACCTACTGACATGCATAAGGATGCACGTGAGCCACGAACCACCATTGTGGTGGCCGATGCCACTCCGATGCTAAAGTCAGACAGAGATTTCAGAAAGGTGTAATTTTGTAAACACGAAATTTGTAGCGTTCCTTAACTTACCAACCTCATGTCTTATTTATAGAACAAAATTCTTGGTTCAACCAGGCCATCGATGGCGTAGTTTAGGGAAGAAGATCTTTGTGCAAATCCTTATCTAATTAGGAGTCGTGCTGTGGAGGGAAGTTTCCCTGTTAGCCATGCGCTCCTAAATACGCGATAGATAGTTCCCGTTCCGAGAGTATTCTACAGGTGAAAGTCTCCATATGTGATACGTACTCTAGAATATGCTTCCTAGCCATTGTAATTGCCTGTCCAAAGCTGATCCTCGAGATATTTGCCGTAACAAGGCTTACAGGTATTGAGGATAGCTGTGAGACATGTGAGCTTAGTGGGCTGTAAGAATTATGGTCCGCTTGGCGGACTGCATTGGGCAGGTTTAAAACCATATGGGCCGGATCAGTGTCGGGCTGATGCTAGGGCCTATCTTTATCTTTTCCTCGAGATCATCATGACACGTGTACGATGTAGAGTCAAGACCGTTTTGATGTATCATCAGCTACTCCCCCGAGTTAGTAGACCATCACATCGGTTCGCTGTCATTTCTTGAAAAGATACGCCGCTCATGATGATTGAGTCTGAATCGTTTGCTTGAGCCAAGCGCTTCATTAATTGAACGTGCATCGATTCAGTGGAGAAGAGGCGGGAGACCAATCCCTATTTAGGTCATCCTTTGTGCGGAGACTAATTCTTCTATTTTCTTGTTCTTAGAAATCTTGCACTGTTTCTCTTCTGATTGATAAATTTGTTTCTTTTTCTTCATGGCTCAACAAAACCTTCTTGATGATGCAACTTTGGCCAATGGCCTTGAGTTTTTTCGAAGACAGATCGCTTTTCGAATCGGTTCTTGCTAAAATCCATACGAATTTTGGGGTCTCTGAGGACCTACCATTATATACTCTGAAGGATGACAAGATGTCAATGTTGCCATCAGCGAGGTTCATCTGTTTGCATCACGGGATGCTCCAAATTGGAGTCCATTTTCCCGTTCTGGATGTGATTTGGGACTTCTTGAAATTCCTTCGGTGCAGTTGGGGCCTAATGGGTATAAGATCATTTTTCTCATTTTGATTAGGGTGAAGGAAGTTGGTGTCCGCGTGACTCCTCGAGTGATCAAGTTGATGACTTCTCCTAAGTTGAAAAATAACGTTGTCTGTAAAATGACGTTGTCGGCTTGCTTTGTGAATCTGCCCGATGATTTCAAGTTCAGGCATAAGTATTGCTTCTTGGCTCTTGTGGATTCAAAGTACTTCCAGTTTAAGGGTCGCCCACACGAACGAGAGTTCAAGCCACTTCATAAGTATAGCATTTTCTTCTGATTTTGTCGCACTTGATTGTGTGTTAATCGCTGCTCGTGTTTCATCACAGGACGGTTTCCCACTACTCTTTTTACCCTAGATGAGCAAAACATTATGGAGACATTTCGTGGCTTACCAACTAGGGATGAACAAAAAATCGATCAAACCGATTAAACTGACCGAACCAATCTTAACCGAACCAATTGGTTCGGTTTAAATTCGGTTCGGATCGGTTTCGATTTTAAAAAATTCAAAACCGAAGTGGTCGGTTCAGTTTTCAGTTTCTATGTGATTTTAACTGACCGAATATATATAATAAATAATATATATTTTATATATAAATAATACAATATGTTTAAAATAGTCGGTCGGTTCGATTTTATTTCGGTTTTGGTTCAATTTTAGTCGGTTCGGTTCGGTTACGGTTTGCATAAATTAGAATCGGATCGGTTTCAGATCGGTTTTGTTAATGGTCTGTTCGGTTTCGGTTTGAAAATTTTAAAACCGACCTAAGTCGGTTCGGTTTTCAGCCCTATTACCAACGCAGAATGTAGTGGACGTCATATGTGTCACCAATTTTATTCACAGTAGGTTGTGGGACAACTGGCATGTGGCCCCCACTCTACCGATTGTCGCGAATTAAGCTTGAAAGTGGGGTCGTTTCTAGGAAAAGGAAGGTCGCCGAAGCCAAGGATCTTGTCTTGTCTAACACGGAGAAGTCGTCTGAGACGCTTGCCACCTTTGTAAGTTCAAAGAAGTCCTACGTTAGGACTGGGTTGGGACTCCGTTAGACCATCAGGAGGCGACATTGGTGTTTGGTCGTCCGTTAGAAGATACAACGACAGATCCTCTGGGACTCCAAACCTAGTACAGATTTCAGCAATACTAGGTTCAGACAGCAACCTGTCTTAAAAAAACTCTAGGCCCTCGGGAAAGACAACATTATCAAGAAGATATTCTCGGGCCATGGGGAATACGAACAAACTCTTCTAATCAGAACGATATCTTTGAAAACAAGAAAAGTAGAAGAGTCAGACGCTGCACTGCGGATGACCTATCTAGGCGATGGGTTCCCGCCTCGTTTTCCCCGAACCAGCGCACGTTCAATTAATGCAGCGCTCCGCTCAAACAACGATTCAGATTTAGTCATCATGAGCAACACATCCCTTCTAGATACGACTTAGCGAACTGATGTGACGACCCACTAACTCGAGGGGAGTAGCTGATGATACATAAAAATGGCCACACCCCTGAGCCGTACACATGTCATAATGATCTCAAGGAACCACTGGTTCAAGCAACAGTCCAATACGGATCCAGCCAGAGCGATTCTCAGCCCGCTCAACTCCAACCCACCGGGCGAGCCCAGACTCTCATAGCACGCTAGGCCCACACGTCTCACAGCTATCCACGATACCCGTAAGCCCATTTTCAGGCAAGTATCTCAAAAATATGCTTCGCACGGGCAACCACAACTGCTATTTGCTTCCAACTATGAAGCAAACACCAGAGTATCTTCCACACAGGAAAACTTCCTTCGATGGAATGCTCTCGGATTGGAAACTATCTCCCATGTATCTAGGAGCACGGAGCTAACAAAGAACTTCCCTCCTACAGCACGACTCCTAATTAGATAGGGATCTCCACGAAGATCTCGTCCCTAATCTACGCCTACGATGGCATGGTTAACTTATGACTCCTTGCACTATAAATAGGACATGAGGTTGGTAAGCTAAGGTACGCTACAAATTCCCTGTTATAGCATTACACCTTCCTCAGATCCTTGTCTGAATTTAGCATTGGAGTATCATCGGCCACCCCACGGTGGTCTGTGGCTCACGTGTGCTATTTGTGCATGTCAAACAGGTTAGCAAAAATAGGTCAGAGCAGGGAACGAAAAACGACTACATCAGTATATATTTTAAGATATTAATTAAGCAGGACTTGATTATTCCATAAAGAAGTATGGTTATGAGGTTCTACAAATAATCTTTTCAGCTCCATCAATAAATGAATACTCTAATATCTCTTTGGAGAACCTTGTATAGTTTTTTTTTTTCCTGTATATTCAATTATGTCTAAAAAAAAATTTGTTAGGATTAAAGTGTCGTAGTTTGGGATTCAGAGAGAAGCCTTATTACTCTACGAATATGACACATCAAGGAAATGAGCAATACTACAGTGCACCGGGTTCTTGCCCGGTTTTGGTGCCTGATGCTACCAGGCACCGTTGATATGCCTCGAGATAGACATATGTTCCTATCTCGAGGCATATCAACGGTGCCTGGTAGCACCAGGCACCAAAACCGGGCAAGAACCCAGTGCACTTAAGAATTTCTGCAAGGAAATTATTGAGCTGTTCTTTTTAATAGGCTACAAACTAAAGGATGTATGGGAAGTAAATACAAGTAAACTAAATAGATGGGGGGAGAACAAAAAAAAAGAAAAGAAAAACCTTTCTCTTTCTGTTTGTGTGTCACAATATTTGCTCTCACTGGGTTCAATGCTTTAGCTGCAGCTAAGGTGTCGCTCTGTATCTGCATGAGGGTGCCTTTCTTTGTCTTTCGATCGGTCTGCACTGGCCTTTGCACAGGTTTCCAAAGTGTAGAAGTAGGAGCTGTAGTTGAAGTGGAATAAGCAGCGGTTGTGGGGTCTGAAATAATAAGATCCATGAGCGTAGACTCCGAATTATCCTAGCCAAGGAGTACGACTTCAAGTTAAGAGAAGGATTCTTCTATCCATAGTTGACATACTCAAGCTTAATAATTTACTGAAAATTTGTTTGCATTTTTACGATACAGAAAACTACCACCTGACTGATTATTATAGTTTAACTGCAATAGGCTTCAACGAGTATTTTACAAACCACTTAGGAGACAGAATGCAACTAGCGTAATTGAGAATTTAATCGACATGAAATGCACTTGATAATTAGGTTTTCTTTCTAGTTTCTACTGTAGATAGTGGCTTAATGTGAAATGAAAAAGTTTCTTTCACACATAAGAGTTTCCTAAATTATTAGCCAATTCCGTCTTCGAGATCTACCTTCACTGTTTCAGACCTAAAGAGGAGAAATATTGAGCTCTGCAAGAGCTCCCTGTTTTAATACTGATAAAGAAGTGTGTGTGTGTGTTTTTTCATGTTGTTGGTGGTGGATAATCTAGTAACGAAGAGAGAAAACGATCAAACTGAAGGAAAAGAGCAAAGAAAAGCTCAGATCTGAGACTCCGAAACCACAAGAGCTTCAGATAAAAGATCTAGAGAAAGCTTAAAATCACTACACCACAAGTGACTATTGATAGCGGTTCATTATAGCGTTTTTGCAGTTAGTGCTATGAAAAGCCTATTTTTAATGACATTTCAATATTAAAACGCTACAAAAAAACGAAAGAGCGGGAGTTAAAAAAAAAACCGCTCGATTCTCCTCAAAATTTTTAGAATACCTTTCATCTCTCTCACCAAACGCAAAAAAAAAAAAAAAACACAGCTCCTCTCACTTTCCTCTTGTTGTTTCCCTATCCCTCGCCCTCTCCCCTCGCGCTTTCCCTCGCCCCCTAGAAGGGCTCCTCTCTGGGAGAGAGAGATCGAGGGAGAATAAGAAATCGAGAGGACTAGGAGGAGCCTTCCTCCACAAGAATAGGACTCTGCAATCTTCATGGATTTGGAGATTCATTGAATATGACTTCGAGAAGCTTTGCTTTGGCCTGAGCTAAGATATCATGATATCTTTAACCGGCTTCGATTTTGCGTCTTTGGGGAAGAGATTGAGCTGGCGAATTAGCTTCTCTGCTTGAAAGATTGGAAAGTCGGAGGCGGTGGGAAGATGAGAAAGGCTATAAAGGTGAGACTTTTGAGGTAAAGATAGATTTTTTTTTTTTCTCTTTGATTTCGATTTGGGGTTTTGGGTTGGTGGTGTGGCAGTAGAGAAAATGAAATATTGAACGTTTGATGAAATGGGTGAAAGGAATCTCTGAGCTAACCTGAAACCAAATTGAGGAGAGGAGAGAAGAAAGGGAGGTTGAGAGAGTGTAAAGGGAGCGTTTCTAATTGGCAGATGGTGGTTGTGATGGAGTTTTTGTTGAGAGAGAAAGAGAGAGTCAACGAGAGACAGAGATTGGATGAAGAGGAAGGAAAGGTTGTTTTGCTTGAGATTGGAAGTCAAGAAATTATCAACGGTGGCAAACATAATTTTGATTTCTATTGGATGATCCATTTAGTGCAGTTGATGCTCATACCGCTACGAGCCTCTTTAATGTAACATTTCCTAACCTCATTGAATCTATGCTCAACTACTTTCTCCTTGAAAAACTAACTTGTTTTATGGCAGGAATATGTAATGGAAGCTCTGACAGACAAGACAATATTATTAGTGACCCACCAAGTTGATTTCCTCCCTGCGTTCGATTCAGTTTTGGTTAGTCTCCACTCCACCCCCTGAAATTCTTATGAATATTCTTTTGTGGTGATTTAATTTCTTCGTCACCTATCTAAGTCCGGTTATCTCATCCTCTTATCATAAGAATACATGATGTGTATGTTCTTTGTTGGATCGTATAGTTGGTTCTTGTTATTTTAGTTGGTCTATATCCAATACCTTTAAGTCTTCTGATGAAAAGTTGATTATGTAATATAGTTGTAGTTGGCTTCATCTAATTGTCGCGAATTGATTATGAAATATGACTTGTCCATACGTGGACGGTAAACTTGCCTGGTGAATCAATAATGCTATATTGATTAGAATGATTCTTAGGATCGGGTTTCACTTATTTTTGGGTAATGCAATATAGCCTTTATTGGTTAGGAACGATTCTTATTGTCGCGAGTCACTGATTTTTCAATGGTCAAATCACGATAATTTCTCATTGTAACTAAAAATGACTAGATGCATATATACACAACAGGAATGAAACTAAATAAACGAATACTTATTTTTGTTTGGTGAACTTGGAGACTGTCCATGCTAAATGAGCAAAAGAAACAACCATTAAAAGGTGTATTGTTGATTTTACTAATATTTCTTTATCATCATTAAAAGAAAGGTTTAGACAGTCATCTCCGACATTATCATGAGGCAAACTATTACTCCAAACAAGCATTTTGATCATGTTTATTTTGTTTACAGTTAATGTCAGATGGGGAAATACTACATGTTGGTCCCTATAATCAGTTATTGGCCTCAAGTCAAGAATTTCAGGTCCTTGTCAATGCACATAAGGAAACTGCTGGTTCTGAAAGACTCTCCCAGGTTGTTTCTTCTTAGAAAGCTGGAAACTCTGGTAAAGATATCAACAAGACTTACACAGAGAAACAAACAAAAGCATCCACTGGCGATCAGTTGATTAAGCTAGAAGAAAGAGAAACAGGATATTCGGGTTTCACGCCTTACATACAGTATCTGAATCAGAATAGAGGCTACTTATACTTCTCGTTTGCATTTGTTTGTCATGTTATATTTGTTATTGGCCAAATATTATAGAACTCTTGGATGGCTGCCAACATTAAGAATCCTCGTGTTAGCAAACTGCAACTGATTACATTGTACTTGATCATTGGACTTGGATCATCTATCTTCTTACTTTGTAGATCTCTCTCTATAGTTGCTTTGGGAATCCAATCATCGAAGTCTTTATTTTCTCAGATGCTTACCTCTCTATTCCGTGCACCAATATCATTTTATGACTCTACACCCTTGGGAAGGATACTGACTCGGGTAAGACTCTTAAGTGTCGACTCTAAATTATTTGTGAAAAGTTTGTAAGGCTATTCTTTTTGTTTTTCTCCTCTGTACATGTCTCTTCTGATCTGAGTATTGTTGACCTTGATCTTCCATTCACCCTCCTTCTTTCGGTTGCTGCCACCACTAACATGTATGCAAATCTTGGAGTGTTGGCTTTTATTACCTGCCAAGTTTTGTTTGTCTCCATACCAATGGTTTATTTTGCAATACTCTTACAGGTAAAATACGTAATTTGCATAGTTTGTATATATGTTTTGAAAATAGAAAACCTAGGATAAAACAAAAAATCAAGGATAAGTGTTTGACACTTCCACCATTCGAGTTGATTGTATATTTCTACAAAAAAGTAGGTGTGGCTTGTATCAACTTGCATGGGTGCTATTCTAGCTGAAATTTAGATGTTATAAACTTATTATTATTCCTTTTCCAAGGCAGAGGTAGGGAGATGGCTTCTCGCATTCTTCTATTCGAATGTGAATCTTTGTCATAGATTTTCATATTCCACTTTTCTTTGCCTAACAATTAAACTTTGTTATTAACAAATAGAGGTACTACTTCTCTTATGCAAAAGAGTTAATGCGGATCAATGGCACAACTAAATCCATGTTGGCAAATCATCTTTCTGAATCCGTAGCTGGAGCTATGACAATTAGAGCTTTCAAAAAAAAAAAATTGGTTCTTTGCTTAGAATTTGAAACTCATAGACACAAATGCTAGTCCGTTTTTCCACAAATTTGCGGCAAATGAATGGTTGATCCAACGTTTGGAAACATCAAGTGCTGCTGTGATTTCCTTCAGCTCTTGCCACGGTTTTACTTCCCCCTAAAACTTTTACTGCTGGTGAGTTATTCACTCTTCTACTTCAGCTGTTATTTTGTTTCTTGAATGCCCATATACTTGTATATAATTGATTTTGATACTTGTATAAAATATGAATATCCATCTTTCGATTACATGAAAATAAAAAATTAACTATTTATATGAGGTTGCCTAACACGTCTTTGATTGCTAAATCTTCTGATGGCTGGATCCTGAATGTGTAGGTGGAGTGCCACTAACTGGGGGCTTTGGACATTCAAGTAAAGCATATTTGTCTACTATTGATAGGATGTGTGTTTATCCTGATTTTACCTTTTACTGAGTTATATGTGGTTGTTGACAGTGAGTTTCGATCATTTAGGCGCTGTGAACTTTGAAATCCCAGACTATGTAGGTTCACTCGGTGTTTGGTTATAATTTTTTGGCCACTTTATTCTCAACTTATCTTAAGGTTTTCCTATTTTGTATTTGTTTTCTTCTAATAGGTTATGGAGCAACCACCAGATTCCCAAATGTTTGCACTGCAGGAATCTTTCCAAACTACAGGGGTTTGTTACTTGATCTTATAGAAATTTCATTATTGCTTTTGTTGGTCTGGTCATCTCTTTTTATTTATAAGACGACAATTACGCTAATTGGATGCATGAAATATGAAGATAAGTTGTTTAATTTTGATTTCGAAATTAGAAACATCCTTTTGGTTGTTGGTGAATTGATGTCTGATTCACTGCTATGCATATAGGTACCACTAGTATCATTCAGCAGTAGTGAACTTTCATAGAAATTATCTGTTTGATGTTAAATAAATGTTTTGTTGCACCTACATGTATACAAGTGTTGGGCAAGCTATGAAGTCTTACATTTATTCTGTTCTAAAACCGTCAGGTCTGCAAGTTGTTGCTTCCTTAACCTTGCAATTGGTAGATGCAGTAGAAGTATGTTCGTGTACATCTTGGTTTGGTTTGATCAATAATATATAGTATGGTTAAGCATTACTTATTAAATAATTCTTATTTGGTTTGATTGCAAATTTCACTACTTTCACTTCTTTTTGAAAGATAAAGAAGATGAAGGAGATAATGATAGATTGAACACAACTTCGTCCCCTAATGTAAAACATGGTGAATTGGCTAGATGGAGCCCTAAGGTAATTTCAACCTGTGAATTAGAAGATTCTATTAGCAATTGTCAACTTTATAATCTTTGGGTTCATATGTTTTTTTTGTTTCTAGAGCTAGTTTTTGGATTTTGTAGATGTTGATTTTAAGTCTTTGCTCTTAATTAGGCCGAGTCAATTATGGAGGATGAAGATGATTGTGGCCCAGAGCGTGGTGATGCTAATATGGAGTCAGAAGCAAAAACTCCAACTAATAGCATGAGAAATAACAACATTGGAGGAAGTGTGTCGAAAGTGCAACAACTGAGAAAGAAGGGACACACACGTTCTCCTATGCTTTTCTCTCCTATAGATTCCCCTAAAACCCCCCTCTCCAAAATCTCCATCATTAAAGCAAAGTGGAAGTTCTAAAAAGGATGTTGAGCCCATCGTGGCCCTTTTATCTAATCGTCTAACAGATACTACTGCTTTTGCCTCGTTGCCTCTATCACCTCAGTTGTATAGTGATTCCAGCCTCAGTCTAGAATCAGATATTGAAGTTAAAGTAAGTCGTAAATCTTGAGATTCATCTTCAAATGTTCCAAGTGTTCATTCATAAAAATGAGATGTTAACATTGCTCTTTTCCACAGGGGAAGCCAAAAAGTCTCAGGAAGAACTTAAGTTCTCAACAGAGCATGAGTTTTGACAATGTGAATACTCAAATCCTAACAAATAGGTAAGTCTTGAATGAATCATTTCAATGTTATAACTTTTATGAGTTAATATGATTTTGTGCCTATTATGTAATTGTGAACAAAAGTCTATTTTCTTTCAACAAGAGTTTTTATTTTTTGCTTCTATAGTTCGCTTAATGAATATGAAGTAGATGGTAACCACAGTACTTATGTTGCATCATCAAGGAAGACGACTCCTCTAAATAGACCACCAAAGGATTTTATGTGTCCAATCACAGGCCAACTTCTCATTGATCCGGTTACACTCGAAACTGGTCAAACATATGAAAGAAGAGCAATTCAAGAATGGGTGAAAAGAGGAAATACAACATGCCCTATTACCCGACAACCTTTGTCTGCAACTTTACTACCCAAAACAAATTATGTTTTGAAGAGACTAATCACTCTTGGAAAGAACAGTGTCCTGATCTTGCCCAAGAATATATATGTGTTGAGACCCTAGATCTTCCTTCAATACTACCTCTTCCAGAGAACATCAGTTAATGGTAATGCATGTATTCTGCAACAAAGATTGGTCTTTCCTTCATTCCATTTTTGCCTTCTTGTATGTAGGTGTGATGTAATGCATCAATTATTTCTATTTGTTTATTTGATTTGCTAATGGAGTTACCTTGTTGACACGACTTTCTTCTATTTGCTTCTTTGGATTTTGCAGTACAAATAGTTTAGAACCTCAGTGTGCTTCCAAGTAAGACAAGAGAAGGGAAGAATAAAAGAGATACACATTGGTGAAGTTGGTGAAGGCAAAGTTTTTCTCTTTGGCTTGGGACACATATTTGAGTCACCATGCCGGCAGATGAAGGAGAGCTCAGAGTAGCACCTTGTGATCAAACCACAAGTGCAAAATTCCAAATACCCCAGAAAACTTCTCAAAATGGCAAAGGACCACCATCTCAAGATGGATATGAGGACTTCTTAATTGCTTGATATTCACATAATTATTACATAATATATCCCTTAATTTATACATGTTAGTGTTTCGATTATTATATTTTATAGTAATTATTTTGTTTTCATGTCTTTGTAGGAATTTAAGCGTAAACGATGAAATCATATTAAGGCGACAAGTTAAGGAACGACAATTAGTCGATTTTAACGGTGGTATAAAGCAGATGGTCACAAATCTAAACCCAAAACCTAATTCATAACCTAAACCCAAAACCTAATCCATAACCTAAACCCAAACCCAATGCCAAACCCAATCCTACCCAAAGAATATTTTCCAAATTATACCTTGATGAATCATCCCCTCATCTCATCCATATTCATCTTGATTATTTTCTATAAATACAAGAGAATAAGGTGAGAGAGGGGGAGGAAGAGAAGGGAAGAAAAAGAATTAGAAAAATATCAAAACCTCTTCCTCCTCCAAATTGATTCTCATCACCCTCACCACTCATCCATCTCTCACTCACTCAGCAATCACCTCGCCATCGCCACCACCGAGCACCACCACCACCTCCGGACAGTCACCTCGCCACCACCGAGCTCCCCCACCGTCATCACGCCACCACCACGAAACAGGGGCGTGACAACCCTGTTTCGTGTCAAACTTTCACTCCGCCACCACTCTCTGCTCCTCTCCCCTGTCCACACAACCGCCACCACCTCCGCACGAGCACCACCACCACGCCTCGTGAAACAGAGCCTCACCGCGCCACAACCACTCGAAACAGAGCCTCACCGCGGCTCTGTTCCGCCTCGCGACAGAGCCACAGACCCTGCTCCTCCTCTCCTTTCTGTCCTCTCTTCGTCTTGGCCGCCTTACCGTCTCTCCGCCACCGTACAACCACCACACAGCGGCTCGTCTGCGGTGCACAACCACTGCTGAAACTGGAATCAAAACAGGGAGTCTCCTTCCTGTTCTCTCTCTCTGTTTTTGAGTTTCTTATTGCATCTCTCTCTTCTTTTGCAGGTTTTGGAGACGTTTGGAGGACGGGACGGTCGCGAGGAGAGAAGAACAGCACCGCGAGCGGTGCTGGAGAAGAAGGCGGAGCGAGCTCAGCACTGTAGCAGCACTGTAGCAGAGGCGGGAGAATGAGTCAAAACCGTTTTTGGCTATTCACACCCCCGGTTCTGCTCTGTACCACCACAGAGAGTTTTGGGACCATTTGTCTCGGGATTCGTGTTCGGACCACCTGCTGATCTACTGAGTACCACCATATCAAGTTTGTGACAAACTAAATGGGTTGTATAAGTTATTTTGATTTATTTTACCGAATTGTGTGCTTAATTATTAATTACAATTTATTTCTGAATTTTTGATAAATTGCTTTCACCTTTCATGTTCGAGAAATTAAACTTGATATGTTTGGTAGTTAGAATTACCCTTTATCAATATTCAAAGCATGTGCTAAAAATATTAAGCTTAAACTTTGATTAAGTGTGCCCTAAAAAGACACTTAATATTTGGTAAGAGCGTATTTGCTTGAAATAATTTGTTAATGTTTGATAGAAACATGATATAAGTTGAATTGAATTTTAACGATCACATATTCGGTGTAAGCAAGGGATTCTCATCCCTAAAGCTTCTCGTTTAAATTTTCAGTAATTTAGATTTAAATAATTTTACTAACTCATTGGTGAGTCCAAGCCCACAAAATCCATCTCATCTATCTTTTATTTTTCTTATTTTTAATTTATTTTTAGTTTAGTTTTAAAAATGCTGTAACCCCATTTCCTACAAATTAGTTTAATTAAATTCTAAAATTCAATTTAATCCACCTTCCTCGTGGGATCGACCCGTACTTGCCGTTGTCTACCAGTTAGACACCGTGCACTTGCGGTTATTACAAGTGGGTTAAATTAGTCTATTAATTTAGGTTAGTTAAACTCGCATCATTGCTCCAAATGGATTGCCAAAGCAAGTTATCTGTCATCGAATGTCCATCAACGAAATACCTGATTCTGACCCCTCGTAGTTTCCGTTGGGGGCAGAATGGTAAGGGCTACACTATGCACTACACAATCTTGGAAATGAAAACTTTTGATGATTTAATTCCTCTGTTTATGATCTAAGAGGATTCTTATGTGAAGGATGTCTTTTGATCTTTCTTTTCACTTGGCTAGAGATCAAACAGAGAAGATTCTGCGAACAAAGATGACTTCTATCAAGGGAACTTCCATATTCTTTTGCTCCATTTTGGCAGTTCTTTCTTAGAAAATTTATTGTTTATATTTACATTTTATTTAGCGTCTAACTGTTAATTGTTGATTTGGTTAGGAGCGTATGGTTCAATTACAAGATGTACAAAAATAGAGCAGGTCACTTCTGAAGCAACTGAGAGGGAAATTAAACTTGAAGCTCAATTTGTTAAAGCAAGAAGCATCATCCTGTGGCAGGTATTGAAAATTAGCTTCAATATTATTTGTAAAGTTTAAACATAATGAAATCAAGTTGAGAAAAGGGATTTCAGCAGTACCTTTATTAGCATATCACCTTCTAACAAGTATTTTTTTTCTCAATCCAAGACACGAAACCTTACCAAATGAGAGTATCCTTTTACTAGCTGATAAATGCACTCTCAAGTTTAAGTGGCATGCATGACTGACCACCCCTTTATCTTTGATGTGAAACTTAAAGAGTTTTTTCTTCTACAAAGTGAATGTGTGACATTTTGACATCTAGAAAGCAAGTTCATTCTGATCCATCTCAAGTACTACCCTTGTGTTATAATTGCCTGGCTTATCTTTATTTTGTGTCGCATGCTCTTTGGACTGATAACCCTTATCTGGGTAATGTCTTCTCCATATTCTTACTCCTTTCGTGTTTGCTTCTTCTTCACTTGGAATTTGCATCTTTTCGACTCTTCCTCCTCTGCTGTTTGCTCTGTCTTTTGATTTTCTCCTTTTTTTCTCCTCTTCTCTGACAGATCTCTTGCAGTTGCAAAGGAAAGTTACCTCTTGCCATCAATGGTATGCTCAGAAGATGCATGCCAATGGCATTGTTGGAGTGTATATTCAGTATTGTTGAACTTCATACTCCTTGGAGGCTATTAACAACTAGCATATCACAGAAATGTATGTAAATTGATCCTTCATCCCTGTACTCTCATATGAATATACAATATGCACTAAAACTATGTTGGTCACAGCCTCATAGGCATTCATAAGTGGCAAGTACCCTGAGTACTAATTATATGAGAACTTATTATCTCCAAATGGGTCTTGTATACTAAGTACTAACTATATGAAATTAGTATTTGGTTACTTAAGCAAGGTTAGTATTGTAATACTTGTAGTTGTACATTTCATGCTTAGTTGGAACTCGGAAGTATGCTCATTCGATTTTCGGTGCAGGGAGACACCCCTTATGGAGTTAAAGGAACTGAAACCTTAGAATTATCAACCTCTTGGAGTCCCATATTCTTCTTGTTTGTGAGTTTATCATTCCTTTGTTTATATGTTGTCACAGATTGAAAATTTATCTATATAAGAGGTGGGTCAGTGAGTCTTGTATCATTGAATTATCAAGAATATCCACTTCGACCAGTTTGTATTCCTTTCATCTTTTCATGGAGTTACTGTTTTGTAGATATATTATTGTAGAGCTCAGGTTCATAATGAACGGAAGAGCTAATAACTACATCTAACTTATGCAGGGTGAAAAGGAGTGTTCCTACTATGTAAAAACAGGACAACGCAAGTTTGGCAACCTGTAAATTTCAGCAGGCACATCAGGGTGAAAAGGAGTGTTCCTATTTATGCAGGGTGAAAAGGAGTGTTCCTACTACATTTAATTAAGTTGTCATGGGTCTTCATGTGGGCACACTCGTACATCAAAGATCTATAGTTCAGAATGATTATGCAATTTTCTCTCCTAGCCATTGATTGTGGTATGTTTTCTTGGTTTCTAAAACACATGAAAGATCTTATGGAGTTTTAGTCTCCCTAACTGTTTTCTAATTTTGTCTACTATATTCCAAAAAACCTAAGGAATGGTACCAAATTTAAAATGCAATCAATTGCTCTCTTAGAGTCTGGCTGAATTCATATTTTCCATTTGGTTTGGTCACCACAATTTCAGGCCCTCTTCTACAGCTTTAATCTAATTGCATAGAATGTATCTAAAATTTGTCCTCGCACTAAACATTAACTTTATTGTTCCTTTCTGGCCTGCTTTAGTGGAGGATTGAAACGATTCATCACCACCGCAATGATCTACGGAGCAACACCAACCATGACCTTATTCAAAGCTCAAATGAGAATGTTGAGGAGTTGAACCAACATCAACAAATGAAGGAAGGGGAGAACCAAACCAATGAAGTTGGAAACTGGAAAGGATTGTTTGGACAGTAAGTTGAATGGAGGCGTCATTTACATGTGAAAGAGTATCAACTAATTCCTATTTTATGTACTCAGATAAATTATGACGACTTGCCTTGTATTATTCAGGTTAGTGCCTTCAAAGAAAGGAAAGCCCTTGCCTTGACATTGGATGATACAAAAACAGCAGTAAATCTTCTTGGGCTGTGTTGCAGTTTCTGCTGTTGAGGGTGCAATTGTTGTGTTTGTTGTGTTTGTTGTTATTGCTACATGTGCGCAAGTTGCGTTGCTTGGTTGTTTTGGACAGTTTGGCGCAACTCTTGGCTGTGAGTTGCGCTAGCTGGTACGTGTATGCAAGTTGCAGGCTTGTGCTTGGTCGGTGATTGCAATTTGAACATTGTGACTGCAAGTTGAATTTTTGTGCTTGTAAGTTGTAAATTCAGTTTGCAAGCTGTGGAGCAGTGCTTAAGTACTTGCCAATTGGCTTATCAAGTCTTTTATCCTTGGTGCATTGGCTCGCTATGGACTGGGCGGCGTTGGCTGCTGCGCTGAGGGCGTAGTGCTGAAATTAAGCGTTGATTGGTATGGTGTCTTGGGCAGAGTTTGTACAGGCTTTTGGGTTGATGTTTGGTATGGTGTGACCATGCTTCAACTGAAATAAATGTAGTCTGATATTTATTATTTTATAGATTTTGTGACTCGATGTAATACATTATCTTATTAATTACATTACTTTGCCTCCATTCATAGAAATATTTAAGTTTGGCACATTTAGATTTTTAATTTTTAGAAATAAAACTTATAAGATGTTATAAAAAGTCATTTGATATCACTTGATAAGTACTACAGAAAAAAAGGGCATTGAGAACGCTATAGAAACTAATACAATAGCATTTGTTAAATGCTACGTGAGAGAAGACAATAGTGTTTCTGAAACACTATTGTACAGTTACTATAGTGTTTCGGAAACGCTATAAATGGTCTACTTACAATAGCATTTCTAAAACGCTATAAATAACCCTGTATCTATTATAGCTCCGGCAGACACAACGTTTTCTAAAACGCTATGGTATCCTACAATAGCATTTTTGAAACGCTATTAATGAGCATTTGTGTTGTAGTGAATGGAAAAATGGATAGGGATCCTACCGCCATTGATGTGAATTGGATGAAGGTCGTTTAAGTGTCTAAGTGCAGACATGGGCGGATCTACTAAGGGGTTCCCCCTTAACTTTCAAAATATTTTTACTATATATTAGTCTTACAAAAAAAATTAATTTATATAATGTATAATACAATATCTAAATTGTTCATTCATCTCATTAAACATATCTCTGTCGGTGTAGTGGTTGGAAGTTTATTAATTTTAGCAAACAACCCGAGTTTGATACTCTTCGAGTGCAACATTTCCTTTTTTTCAATGCAACTTTGGCTCCGCTTGGTACACTGTAAAATGATGCATTTCACAAATTGATGCATATGCATTAGTTTGTAATGCATTACTTTACGAACGCTTGGTATTAATTAAAGAAAATCAATGCAAATCAGACAAATGATTGTGGATCGTGTTGATAATGGTAGTAGTTGTAATTGTGGCATGGTCATGGTGGTTGTGATTGTGGTGATGGTGATTGCGAATGTAGACAATGATGGTGCTGGTAGCGGCAATGGCGGTGGTGGCAACAATGGCATTGGCTCTTAAATGGGTGTTGGTTATGCCACCGGTTGTGGTGGTGGCGGTGATGGTTGCGGTGGCTATGGTGGTTGTGGTTGTGGTGGTGGAGATAGTGGTGGCGGCGGTGATTATACTATGGTAGTAGTAGTGGTGGAAGTGGCTGCGGTGATGATTATGCTATGGTAGTGGTAGTAGCGATAGAGATGGCGGCGGCAGTGGTGGTGATGGTTGTGATGGTTATGGTATGGCGGTCGTGGTAGTGGCGACGATGGTAGTTGTGAAAGTGATGATTTTTGGAGTATTTATGAAGGAGTTGAAAGTACTCGAGGAGATAGATGAGAGTTTTGCAAAGTAATGCGGGAGATTTTGTCTCGCAAAGTTTTGCAAAATTTTATAACTAGGAAATGCAAAGGTCTTGAATTCAAATTTCAATAGTTGTTTTCCGTAAAGCCAACTAAGCACCAAATTTATGTAACCGCCGTAAACTTTTGCATTATGCATTATTTTACTGTATACCGCGCGGAGCCTTTATTAGTAATTGCAAACATTAAAAATTGTTTAGTTTAATACAAACTTATTTTCGGTACTTTTGGTGTGTATGATTTCTTTATGGCTATTCACAATTATTACTTTTTTCATTGTGACCTGCCTCTACTTTTTTTGTTTTCAACGCAATTTTATGTAATTGCAAATAGTAAATTAATGAATTGCATGTTTGTTCACAAACACAATTTTTATGTAGTAGGGACGGCTTATACCGTAGCAACCAATTTTTATTTGTAAAACTTAGCGACAGCTAATATGCCGTCGCAAATATTTTAATTAGCTACGGTTTGTTCTGAATTTAGCTACGGTTTTCCCGTTACAATAACAGTTTTTATGATTATGGTCTTGGTCAGCTACCAAAAGCATTAGTGATGGTATTTTGCCATCGCAAATCTTTTAATTAGAGACGGAATTAGACTACCGTCTCTAGTATTTGTAGCTATTGGGCCTTTTTTTTTGTAGTGCGTGGGGGTTAAACCACCACAGCCTTAACCATCCAACCAGGCTACCATTGGCCTATTGTGATCTGTCTGGTCTATTTGGTTACTTGGGGCACCCCTTCTATAATAGAACCCACTATTCTCACTCCTCAATTTAGTAAGTGCAGCCACAATGGTAGAATTCGATTCATCATCCATCGTTCACTGGTTGAGCAAGAACCAGTTCATTCAATTTGGGATATAAAACTAATCTATAAGGAAGGGGAAAACAAATGGCTTATGCATCCATGTGAATAAATGTTATGATTGAATAAATTTTGGTTGCCAGGCAATGATGGTTTGTAAACTCACTTCATGCTAAAAGGAGATGGTAAGTGCTTTCTCTCAACTATGTATTTATCGAACAGATACCTTCTGTATTACCTAAGTGTTTATTTTATTTGAAATTGTAGCATAGAATAGTGGTAAACCCACCCCTATTCCCCTACTGGCCAACTAGTAGGTAAAAAAATGAATAGAATAAAGGATGGTGATGAAGATGAAGATGAAACCAACCCAAACCTTTAACATGCATAAGTGCACCTACTTGACTTCTATGGTTGTAAATACAGATAACACTACGACGTTCTACGTATTTTGACCAATGACTGAAGAAAAGTGTGTAACATGCTCACTTTATCAAATTGTAGGGTTTATCTATCTTACATTTCATATAGGATTTTTACTGTTCATGAACAGTGTTTTGAGACTCTTTGTCCTACGTGGCACCACTTATATCCTTGGCAGAAGTTAAGTGAAAAATACAAAACCCGATAGCTTTCCTCTCCCTCTCCTTTCCCCACTCTTCCTCTACCCAAACCCCTCCCACCAAGCATTGAAGAAGAAGGACGAAAGAAGAAGCTCCTCTTCCTCTACATCTCCTCTTCTTCTTCTTCAGATCTGAAGTTGTTTTTTTGGCAGAAGTTGTTTCTTCTTCTTCTTCTTCTTCTTCCATTCTCTTCTTCCTCTCGCAGCCCTCTCGCAGAGCAGCCCCTCTCGCAGCCCCTCGCAGAGCCCCTCTTTTCATTTTTCACTTTCATTTATTATCTAAGTGGTCGAACTTTTGGAACAGAGAGGATCTCAAGTTCTTCAGCCCCTTTCTTGGAGATGTTTTTTCTCCCTTTTCCTTCTCATCGAATTTCCCCCAAATTATGTCCAGCTCTTCTACCGCTTCTCGCAAGGTTTCCCCAATCTCTCCCTAATTTCGCCCTAATTTCGATTCTAATCTGATCGTATTTGTGTTTTTTGTGTTTCAGGCTTTGAGCAAGATCGCTTGCAACCGTCTGCAGAAGGAGTTAGTGGAATGGCAGGTGAATCCCCCATCTGGATTCAAACACAAAGTCACCGATAATCTCCAAAGGTTGGTTGGTTAGGGTTTTACTTTGTTTTGGTGATTGATTCTTCTGGTTTTGCTTTGTGAAATAATTTATGAATTTGATAGTTTTTGTTTGTCATCTTAAGGTGGATTATCGAAGTGAATGGAGCAGCGGGGACTCTCTACGCGAATGAGACCTACCAGCTTCAAGTCGATTTCCCTGAACATTATCCAATGGAAGCACCGCAGGTTCAATTCTCCATTGTTTTCATCTTATTCTTCTTCTTTTTTTCTTCTTTTTTTGTCTCTCATCAATTCTGTGTTTTGAGTTGTACAAGTTATTTTTATTCAACCTGCACGGCTGCATCCTCATATTTATAGCAACGGCCACATATGTTTAGGTAAATTTAAATGTGAATTACGGTATTTAATTTGTTTGCTTAGGTATTTGATTTGATTGTTACAATTGATGATAGTATTGATTTTAGTGGTTCGTAGGATTGATTTTTTTTAATGGTTCTTAGGAACAATTCAGCCAATACCCTTCTAACTCAAATGAGTTCCTAATGCGAAGTTATGTTGTTTTCACACTCTAATGGGCAGCCCAGACATCATTCCATAAAAACCGGAGCCAGAAATAAGTTTGTGTGTCATTGTTATATGAGCGAAGCTACCCGCACTAAAGACATGGTTCTAACAGAGACCATTTGTATGAATTTTTTAGAGATAACCAACAAAAATACCCCTTAGTTGAAAAATGTCCTCACAGGATACTTGGTTTCTCAAATAACATCATTAACCTATAGTGATTTAGCTGGGAATTGGATGCTTAATAGCTAGAGATCCTAAATACCTTACTCCACACTATGTAATTGGAATGCTACTCACACTGTCGAAATGTATTTCCAACACACACACATCTACAAAGCTTTCTTTTTCCTCTCTGTCTCTCTTACATCACTCACTAGAATATTGGGTTAGATATGGTTTTGCTTTTGAAATGGGGACATTGGAAGAGCAAGTGGAAATCAAAGTGCTCATGAAAAAATAAAATAAAAATAAGGTTGGTGGATCCAATGAGTGTCAAATGTTTTTCACATATTCTCCAATTATTCATTTCTGGAACATTGATAGGCACATGAATGGTGGAATCAATTGTGCAATATATGGCTTTTGGCATTTTTCGTTCTTATGTGTAGAATAATGTGGAAATTGATATTTTGTATGTGTTTTAGCAAAATGCCTTATTGTACTTACTACATGTTAGTTGTATTTTTGTTAAAAATGTCCATTATACTACTTTTTAATATTTCAAAATTTATATTGTAATAGGGTCGACTGGATCCTCTGTATATTGTACTCTACCCTTAGTTAAGTTGCATTCCTTTCTCATAAACATGTGTGTGTGTGTGTGCAATGGTTCCATACCTGTTTTTACTTTTCTGCCAAGTAGATTATCCTTTATTAATTCTCTTACTTTATGCCGTGACTTCCTTTTTACGAACTCTTCAAAAAATCATTTTTTCTGTTTTGTAGACTTATCGAAAATGAATATTTAGGTTTAAAAAATGGTATTCTGGATCAGCCATATTACTTTCAAGCTATGGCTGTCTTACTTGCATGAACTGCAAGGTAATTCATGGTTCATTATGTGCAATGCTTCCAAACCTGTCAATTCATAAGAAAAATGTTGTTTTTATTTTTCTGCTGAGTAGTTTATCCTTTCTTATTCTCTTACTTTTATGTGTTACATCTGAATAATCAATTGGTTGGTGTGTGTTACCATGTAGATAACCATGTGGTCTACATGAAGGTGAGATCATGTAGGCCAATCTATAGATTGTATTCCTATAATCTACAACTAAAAATGGCCTCAAAAGTTCAAGCGAATCATGGCAACAATTCTCACATCGATATATATTGTGTTAACTTGCATCGACGCAAATCTCCATCAATATGGGGCTTTGTTGATTGACTTCGAATCACGAATTTTTATAAGTTGCATTCCTTTCTCATATACATATGTGTGTGTGTGTGTGCAATGGTTCCATACCTGTTGTTTTTACTTTTCTGCCAAGTAGATTATCCTTTCTTAATTCTCTTACTTTATGCCGTGACTTCCTTTTTACGAACTCTTCAAAAATCATTTTTTCTGTTTTGCAGGCTTATTGAAAATGAATATTTAGGTCTAAAAAATGGTATTCTGGACCAATCAGCCATATTACTTTCAAGCTATGGTTGTCTTACTTGCATGAACTACAAGGTAATTCATGGGTTCATTATGTGCAATGCTTCCAAACCTGTCCATTCATTAGAAAAATGTTGTTTTTATTTTTCCTCCGAGTAGTTTATCCTTTCTTATTCTCTTACTTTTATGTGTTACATCTAACTCTGACTTTGATCTTACAATTATCGAAAATGAATGTCGTGACTTCCTTTTTACGAATAGTTGCTTGCTTGCAGGCAGGCAGGCATGCCGCTTGCTTGCTTGCAGGCATGTAAGCTTTATACTTTTTCTTTTGAAACTTGGTATGCTTAAGGAGACTACTTAAAGAATAGTTGAATTGTTGATGAAACCAGTTTGGGTTCACTACTTTTCTTTACTGAGAAGATTATTCAGGTTTATTGCCCAATTTTACAGAGAGGGTCACAGACCCCCCCCCCCCCCCCCCCCACCCCAAGTTGTGTATTTTCTTTCTTTAGCTTTCTGTTAAAGCTCTCCCAAAGTAAAGTTTTTCAAACCAATAATAAATAATAAATAGGCAGCATGCATGCTTGCTTGCAGGCAGCATGCTTAATTGCTTGCTTGCAGACAACATGCTTGCTTGCTTAGTGCTCCATTTTTTGTGTCAATAATAATCTGGCAAGTATAGCATTTTCATGTAGATGAAATTAATTGGGGATAGCAATATTAATCTGGCATTGTTAATTACCATTGTGAATTGGTTTGTTTGATTTGTTTATTAATCTGATTTGGTTGTTAATTTTCATGTCTGAATGTTTGATACTATTTTTAGTTGAGAATGCCATCTTTCGAAAAGTCAAAACTTGAATTATAGGAGTGTCGTAGGCAACATGCATGCTTGCTTGCAGGCAGCATGCTTGGTTGCTTGCAGTTAGGCATCATACTTGCTTGCTTGCAGGCACGTAAACTTTATACTTTTGCTTTTGGAACTTGGTATGCTTAAGGAGACTACTTAAAGAATAGTTGAATTTTTTATGAAACCAGTTTGGGTTCACTACTTTTCTTTACTAAGAACATTATTAAGGTTTATTGCCCACTTTTAGTAAATACTAGGTACAATAAAAAGTGCAGAGAGGGTCACAGACCCCCCCACCCCAAGTTGTGTATTTTCTTTCTTTAGCTTTCAGTTATAGCTCTCCCAAAGTGGAGTCGTTCAAACCAATAATAAATAATAAATAGGCAGCATGCATGCTTGCTTGCAGGCAACATGTTTGGTTGCTTGCAGGCAGGCATCATGCTTGCTTGCTTGCAGGCAGGTAAGCTTTATACTTTTGCTTTTGGAACTTGGTATGCTTAAGGAGACTAATTAAAGAATAGTCGAATTTTTGATGAAACCATTTTGGGTTCACTACTTTGCTTTACTGAGAAGATTATTCAGGTTTATTGCCCAATTTTACAGAGAGGGTCACAGACCCCCCCACCCCAAGTTGTGTATTTTCTTTCTTTAGCTTTCAGTTAAAGCTCTCCCAAAGTAAAGTTGTTCAAACCAATAATAAATAATAAATAGGCAGCATGCATGCTTGCTTGCAGGCAGCATGCTTAATTGCTTGCTTGCAGACAACATGCTTGCTTGCTTAGTGCTCCATTTTTTGTGTCAATAATAATCTGGCAAGTATAGCATTTTCATGTAGATGAAATTAATTGGGGATAGCAATATTAATCTGGCATTGTTAATTACCATTGTGAATTGGTTTGTTTGATTTGTTTATTAATCTGATTTGGTTGTTAATTTTCATGTCTGAATGTTTGATACTATTTTTAGTTGAGAATGCCATCCTTCGAAAAGTCAAAACTTGAATTATAGGAGTGTCGTAGGCAGCATGCATGCTTGCTTGCAGGCAGCATGCTTGGTTGCTTGCAGTTAGGCATCATGCTTGCTTGCTTGCAGGCATGTAAACTTTATACTTTTGCTTTTGGAACTTGGTATGCTTAAGGAGACTACTTAAAGAATAGTTGAATTTTTTATGAAACCAGTTTGGGTTCTCTACTTTTCTTTACTAAGAACATTATTCAGGTTTATTGCCCACTTTTAGTAAATACTAGGTACAATAAAAAGTGCAGAGAGGGTCACAGACCCCCCCACCCCAAGTTGTGTATTTTCTTTATTTAGCTTTCAGTTATAGCTCTCCCAAAGTGGAGTCATTCAAACCAATAATAAATAATAAATAGGCAGCATGCATGCTTGCTTGCAGGCAGCATGTTTGGTTGCTTGCAGGCAGGCATCATGCTTGCTTGCTTGCAGGCAGGTAAGCTTTATACTTTTGCTTTTGGAACTTGGTATGCTTAAGGAGACTAATTAAAGAATAGTCGAATTTTTGATGAAACCATTTTGGGTTCACTACTTTTCTTTACTGAGAAGATTATTCAGGTTTATTGCCCAATTTTAGTAAATATTAGGTACAATAAAAAGTGCAGAGAGGGTCACAAACCCCCCCCCCCCCCCCCCCCCCCACCCCAAGTTGTGTATCTTCTTTCTTTAGCTTTCAGTCATATTCCCTCCTTGCTCAAAGTTGGTGCATATAGACGCCGAGTCATTTGATAATGTGATGCAGAAGATGTTTGGAGCATTTGTCGATACATAGTTTTGATGTACATATGCAGTTTAACCCATTTTTGTATATTGTGGGCTCCTTTTGTTCTCATTTTTTGAAAAGAGAAATGGTGGAAACCATGCTCTTTAAATGTGTATAGGTATAAATAATATATGGCTTTGATGTACTTAAATGTTTTTATATTATTTTGGCGTGTGGAGATATTATTTGGTGTTCATGGCATTGATTGCCATTATAAATTTGTATGACAGGTTCAGACAGGTTTCAATATTGAAAAATACAACGGAGACTCCGTCGAAATTGAGTTTTTACCTCTTATGACATGTTCAGTTAATTTTTTGAAAAGAGAAATGGTGGAAACCATGCTCTTTAAATGCGTATAGGTATAAATAATGTATGACTTTGATGTACTTAAATATTTTTATATTATTTTGGCGTGTGGAGATATTATTTGTTGTTCATGGCATTGATTGCCATTATAAATTTGTATGACAGGTTTAGACATATTTCAATATTGAAAAATACAAGGGAGACTCTGTCGAAATTTTGAGTTTTTACTTTTTATGACATGTTCATATAAATTACTTTATTCATAAAATTGACATTTTGGATATAATGATATTGTGTGCGTGTCTCTTCAACTGCCAAAAAAACTCTTTAAATATACTGAAAACGGTGAATATATATTGCGCTGAGACAACAAGATTTTGTGAATGCCAAATTATGTGAGGTACAAATGCTTTTTATAAGTTTAAATATTGCAAAATGGGAAGCTCTGTCAAAATTTTAAATATTTTATAATTTTGGTTAAATATTCATCTTGATATTCTTCCTAATCGATTATGCAATTCTGTTTGTCCTAATTAAATTATCTTTTAACAACTGCTGCTTTATTAAATTGGGCATCAATTTCAGCCAATACTCACTTGGACAAACATGAGATATTTCCTTCTTATTTTTATTTATGCTGACATTTGGTCGAGATTAAATTCTTAGCACTTTAGTTGCGGTGATCAGATTTATTAACATTGTTTTAGTGTTCAATAGTATTAACTTTTTACAAAATTAATTCATCATACCTGTTGTAATAGACACTTATGCAAGTGTTTTTAGAAATTTAAATAAAATCACAAATTTGAGTATTCAACATAGCCGTTTAAGTATGATGTAATCTGTGATAGTGCCAACGGCACGGGTATTCCACTAGTACTAGAACAAGTGGGGGTTTTAACAATATCCTCAACTCGGACACCACCTATAGCATACTCCAAAGGTGTGTCAACTCTCATGGTGGCATTTAAGGAAATGACCTTGATTACAATCTTGTAACTCCACGATTACATTACGACCGCTTGTGTAAACCCATGGAACACGTGAGCCTTGTGCCCATCTAAGCACATTTTGACATTTCTCCTTCAAGTTCAGTTTGTTTGAACCCAAAGTCACCTGACACAATAATTTCATCAAATAATTATAACTCCAAACTTTGCCAAACCAAAATGAAAAAATATTGTTTTACTTTTGCCATAGTTAACATAGTCTTCTTCTTTAAAGGTCGTGGTTCGATCATAGAACATACTTGCTTCAATGTGAGATTGATGAGCGAGATGGTAATCGTAAAAACTTGTTCAAAACATAGATTGCTAGATGAGTGCTTCCTTGACCTCAAACAGCTTCAAGTGCAGCTTCTAGAGGTTTGGGAAAATAAGATTAGTCGATGAGTACATATCAAAATGGTTAAGAAGGTCTTGGACATTCTTCTCATGATACCAGTTTCTGCTATTGGATTTTTTTTAATTGCTTAAAAATCATGATTGTTGGATCACAATTTTTTTTTTCTTGATAAGACATTTTAAAGATGTCATGCGGAGCCAAAAAAATTCTCTGGGGTGGGGCACTCCTAAACATATGGGTTTAAGTTTGGATAACTATAAAAATTATTAGTCATTTTTCACATTAAGACATTAAAAAGAAAAGGAAAACCTTCCTTACGGTATATATTTCTTTTTCAACATGCTTATCATATTATTAAAAGTACATATAAATGTAAGGAGACCCCCTCAATTTTAGTCTAATTCTTTTTTGCTTCTTCCATTTGATTTGTCATGATTCCATCAATCCGGGATAATCGAATGTCCACTTTTGTTTGAAAATTTTCATGTGCATCCTTTTACTTTGAAAATATGAACATGGGAATCATTGAAATTTTTGTTTAATTGAAAGGTTATTCTTCATATATTATTCTACTTTTACTGGTACTGAATTTGTGAATTCTTGTATAAATAAAAAATAAGAATCTATTTATAGGAGGCATGAGAGATACTTTGTTCCACCAAAGAGAATTATTTTCTTTTTGTATTTCAAAGAATTCCCATGATACATCAGAAGAATATGTTAAGAGAGTTATTGATTCCTAAAAGTGAATTCATCCCTTTAACTATCTGGTCATGATGGCATATTTGCTAATGACGTAAAAATAATCTTATAATATTTGTAAGCAAGGAATTATCACTAAGCGCAATGAAAGGTTGATCCCTTGTGAAGGTGGAATGGTTTTCTCAGTTAGCTTACTAACCAATAGTGATTTGGATTATGTATTACTTAAATTTCTTAGACATTATGCCTAACTGTGTGTATATATGTAATGTCTGACTCCGTTTGTTTAGCCGAAAACAAATATTCATGGAAAAAACGATTATGAACATAAATTTTCAAGGATTTTTAATTACCCTAACATTTTTCATGTTGTTTGTTGTGTCATGGAAATTAATTTTCAAATGATCGAATATTTATCCTCTCCAATATCGGTTGGATTGATTGTGGTGGCAATAGAGGAGGTAGTGGTTGAGTTTGTAGTTGATGTGGTTGTTAGAAATGGTAATGATTGTGGTTGTGGTTGTAATAGCGTTGGTGGTGGGAGTAAGTTGTGGCATGACAGTGACGATGGTGGTGGTGGATGTGCTACGCTGGTTGTGGCGTAACTTGTGTGGTGAGGATGGCGATGGTGAATGTGCTACAATGATAGTTGATGCAGTCGTTTTTTGCTCCTTGCTTTGACTTAGTATCGCTGACTTGTTGACCTGCACAAATAACGCACGTGAGCCACAGACCAACGTTGTGGTGGCCGATGACACTCCGATGCTAAAGTCAGACAGGGATCTGAGGAAGGGTAATGTTGTAAACAGAAAATTTGTAGCGTACCTTAGCTTACCAACCTCATGTCTTATTTAGGAGTCGTGTTGTAAGAGGAAAGTTTCTTGTTAGCCCTGTGCTCCTAGATACACGAAAGATAGTTCCCAATGTGTGAAATATACTCTGGTATTTTCCTCCTAGTTGGAAGCAAAGAGTTGTTGCAGTTGCCCGTCCGAAGCTGATCATCGCGATACTTGCCTTAGTAAGACTTACGGGTATTGAGGATAGTTGTAAGACATGTGGGCCTAGCATGCTGTAATATGATAGAGGCGTCATAGAGGTTTTTTTTTCTTACTTGCCATTGCTATATTGGTTTTCTTATGCGGTTGAGTATTAAATAACTAAACGACAATCTAATTGCCGGGAGAACCGGATCAGGCGAAAAAATATTTCTAGGGTTTGGATAAAACCCACGTGAGGAATTAATTAAGCAATAAAAAATTAATTTTCTTCAATAATTCTGACAAGGAGGCTATGATACCACTTGAAGGAATCTAATAGATCTTAAACCAAGAATTCATGTCAATAATCAAGGAAGTAAAAATTGTAATCAATGTGTACCTGAAAACTATAATCAATGCGAGTTGCTCACGAACTAGCAACACGCGGCGGAGAGATCTTTCACCTCCAGAACCTTCCTTCATTTATTTATTTTTTATTCATGTCCAAACAACATTTGTAGGTAACAATTTATATGAAACCACAAGACTAATAAACTCAAGTGCGGATTGTCTGAACCTGTATGCCTATCCTTGAATTATCTCCTCGAGGAAAGAAGGATATAATAGATCAGAGGAAAAGAAAACAGAGTTTACAGCAAGAAAGCAAAGACCCAGTGTGCTGCGCTCACACCTAAAGGAGTAAAATCCTACATAGTTCTAAAGCAGTGACAGCTGAAGCAGTGAAATTTTACATTAAATAGCTTTAGATATTTCCTCCTTAGACCCAGTAAGATGTTTCACCATTTCCTCTTCCTGAAGATAATTCTCAGATTTGTTCAACACATCAAGTGTCTATGACGGTGTTTCAGGTATCTAATTCTGCCTAAATTCGTTTACTCTGATCAGCCAAACACCGGTATTCTCTTTTTGAGGCCTTTTATCTGTTTGGTTTCTTCTGAAATTTCCCTGTCCATATTAGGTGGTAAGTCATAAGTCAGTTCCTTCAAGAGATTTTCACTTTTTCAGAACAAATGGCATCGAATACTTCCTCTGTGCCTTGCTTGCTAATGATGTCAGATAACTCATCACTCAGTTCCCCAACAAGCTTTACACATTTCTTTAGCACACATTGCCAGCAGTTCCCCTACAAGCTTTACCATTGTTTCTGCAACTTTAATGACGATGTTCTGACTCGCTCACTCACTCCTCATTGTTGCTTCTCCTCACTATTTCCATCCATTAATGAAGTTATTGAAATCAGACTTCACTCTCTCATCATTGTTGCTTCTCCTCACTATTCCCATCCATTAATGAAGCTATTGAAATGAGACTTTCCACATACGTAACAGATTCAAGTTTACCACAAACACCGAGGAAATTGGCAAGTCTAGTATTTTGATTGAACTGATCATAAACCAGAAATGCTCCATCGCCAATTTGCACTACAATCTCCCCATTCTTCCTAAAAGCTAATGGCTCAAGGAATTGATGAAGTGGCCGTATCATTGAGAACAATATAGTCCATAAATGCCCATGCTCCTTCATCACCCATACATCAACGCGTTCCATGCAATAGCAAAACACAGAAAGGCATCCATCTAACACTCCCAAACAAAGATCAAGACAATGCCACTGATCGTAATTAGGCCATGATACCTCCCTGAACTTGTCATCATCCACAGCATCAAAACATGTTATGGGTGCCGTCCGAATTCGCATACAATGTCTTTCCATCCAATAAAACACCCCATTGACATGTACAATCTTACTACTATAACTAGGAGGCAAACCATCCCCACCTTCAAATTCAATTGTTCTCGCCGAAAAATTGGCCCCAATTGTATAAACCTCAACTTTATACTCGTAAATTGTAACAACTTTGTATTCATCATAGACATGATTATAACCAAACCCCACAGAATATTTGCCCCGAATCATCGGATTATTAAAGGAAAACTCACTGTATTCACTGATCATTGGATTCCATAAAGAGAAAAATGTGCTCAAATCTGACAAGCAAATTAACCCATTGCAAGAACCAACTACAGAAAACTCGGTTACTCGGAGAGGTAACTTGGGGGTTAGTGTATGGGCTTTGTCAAATGAATCACATTGAATGAAGCAGAATTTGGACTTGAAATTGGATCTTTGGATGGTGATGAGATTGGGGTTATGGGAATTAGACTGATTGAGATGTAATTTGGAGAAACGAGGGTGGGTGAGTAATTTGAGCCAGAGTTTGCATACACATTTGCATCTGATGATGGATTTGATTGATAGTCTCAAGAAGACTTCTTCCATTAAGAGATCTTCTTTGAGGTTTAAAATCGTTGACACCTTCTCCTTCATAATATTATCAGTAGAGGTTCAAAGGTTATGAAACTGTGAACCCAAAAGCTTATTTTTTTGGAAGTTTGGTTGTTCACTGATGGGGGAGGTAATGGTTGGTGAATGAAGATGGTTGTGGACCTGTGGTAGTTTGACATAGTGGGAGCCAGGAAAATATTAGCAAAGGAGATGAAGACAATCATCATTGGTAACAGTGTTACGAATTGATGAAATCAAGGTCCATGTTTTTGTTTTCAGTAAAATTTTGGTCACTTTAGAAATAAAAAATTTGGAAAAAATTGTAACATGTATTGATATTTTAAGAAAAAAAGTATAAAAGGAACAAGAAGAAATGAACTTAAATACACAAACTAAACACACACACAGGTCCACAGAAAAATGATTATTAAACGTGTGAAAAATGATCATCTAACATGTGAAAATAGGTCTGAAAAATTTTAACTACTGCATTTTGGCGAGCCAATTCTAGACAGAAGCACAAGACCAACGTTCTGGTTTTCTCAGTTTAAGGTTCAAGTGTGAGTGTGGCAGGCTCAAACCGAACTTGACTCATTATCATCCCTAGTTTGATCCCTCTTAACTTGGGTTGATGAATTTTGCAGTATTTAAAGAACCATCAGAGCTCATATCTCGTTTTTATCAAAACAACTCGACCTTCAGAGTTTTTCAGCTTCATGAACGAACAAATCAACTTCTAAAATAGTTGGGAGAAGTTGGAAAGAGTTTATGTGAGAAAACATGTTGAAAAGTGAAAAATAAAAATAAAAAATAAATCAGATTTAGGTAAAAGTGGAACGATTTGGGGCTCAAAACACCGTTGAAACTCACAAGAGAGGGTTTTGCTGTTTTAAAGACCCTTTCATATACTGCCTGTTGTACGTCGACCTAGACATTCCATTGTGTGCCTCGAGGTTGAAACTGGATTTGCAAGATTTTGCATGCATATTCAAGCATACTGTACTTTTCTACCTAGACATCAAATTGTGTGCCTTAAGGGTAAAATTGGAATTTTATGGAAGATCTTGCATGTACATTCAAGTATTCGTGGAACAAGTTTTGAGGATTTTGGGATAACATGGACAAGATGATAATTGGCTGGTAATTTTGAACCTAAACTTTGAATCACCAATGAAATTGCAAAAACACGATAACCTGACTAGAAGGAAAATTCATCAACAAAACTCTGATATTCTTGAAGAATACCTCAATTATAAAAAGGCAATAACCTGGCTAGCAGGTCATGATCATGCACATCATACACGGGTGTCAACCTGTTACTACGATTATCGCCAAATTTTTTTGAAGATCCAAAAGAAAGGAACATAATTGCTCTCACAATATTTTGTGACAAAGATTAATAGATAAATGGGCAGCATGTACTCAAATAAATCTTACAGATCATACAGCAGATTCCCAAAATCAATTCACTTTTTCTCTTTTTTTTCCAAAAAACAGAAAGGACTTGCAAATCTTTAACATGCTCCAAGAGTACAAGCGGAAAAAAAAAAAAAAAAAAATTTAAAAAAAAAAAAAAATCTCACAATAAAGTAACAAAGGGCAATGCTCAATAGCTTGCCAAAGAACAGTTGAACTTAGTTGATATTCTCAAGTTGCTCACCATCATCCAAGTAAAACAAAGCTCCCGTGATGTTTTATTTGTCACATCTAAACATCTAAGTTCCGACTAACCATACCAGATGGGATTCAGCCAGTAAGTGCTGATGCTCCAGAGATAATCTCAATCAGTTCTGTGGTGATAGATGCTTGACGGGTTCTATTGGAGGAATCAAAACAAAGAAATCATCAGTTTGGGAACTAATAATACCAAACCAGAAATAATAAATTAAAAAGAAGAGGAACCTGTTATAAGTAAGAGTGAGCCGATCAAGCATTTCTCCGGCATTTCTGCTGGAGCTGTCCATGGCAGACATCCTTGCCCCCTGCTCACTACATGCGCTCTCTAGGACTGCATTGAACATAACCTGCATTGAACCTCACAAATCAACAGATCCATAATTATGAGATATCTAAGACCTTCAATGATTCGTATTGCTGTATCAAAGGTAATGTTGATGGCCATTTTGAACTTCTTTAGCAGGTATGTCAATATGTGCTTAATGATTTATGAATCAATCCACAATCAAGGTTGATGATCACCCTCAGACTTGAATAAGATAAATAAACGAAAATGGCCATACATGAAATTATAGCACAAACTCTAGTTTCTTCAGTGCCAAAGATAAGTAGATATAAGTATTAAACAATGAAGGGATGCATGATCGTAGCCTTAGCTTTAATAAGGTAAAAAAACATACACAAGAAAATTGGAACTCAGCTAAGTTCTGAAGAATCTCTGCTTTTGTCTCACCGCCCTCTATCTCATATGAATCCAACTCACCAAGCTTTCCACCACTTTCAGCTTCTCTCTCAATAATCTACCATCAAGCAAGTATCAGATAATAACAATGTATAGACAAATCCATGCACCCTAAAAGTACCCTCAGGAAAATACCTCCGGAGATAAAACAGTTGCCATTGTTGGTATGAACGCGACAACTGACTGGAACTTGTTAAACACAATCCTTAAAGCATCATACTCAACGTTCTTCAAGACATCATCTGCCAGAACAGAAACCTGGACGTGAAGGAACATGTTACGAATCATAACCATGAAACAGGAGAGAGTATTGTTTGTTACATAATCATTTCCACTAATAGACATTACTTTTTCTTGATGAAATAGAAGAAATTAAAGAGAGCAGGGAAACATTTCCATTAATAGAGATTACCTTTTTTTTTTATGAAATAGAAGAAATCAAAGAGGGCAGGAAAACCTATGTTTCTAAAAGGATGCTTGTCTGATAGAATCCATCTGGATCTAAATGGGTTAGATGCTATTCAACAACACTGACAATGGATTCAGAAGTAAATCTGATCATATACCCGATATATGTAATTTATAGCACACATTACTACCACGACATGTATAGGTTCAGCCACAACAATATTAAGTTCTTCAATTTAAAGATGCAATCAAGACTTTTCTGAAAATACAAAATTTTACAACCTATCATTTTAAGATTATGTTGCTTCTCATACTCAATAAAATAGCACAAGAGAGGCGTACAAAAGCTACCCAACTCCAAGCCTTGAACTTCCATGATCTAAGAACATCCAGCGTGGTGTGAACCACCCATCATACCTCAAACAAAGATCTGATACAGCCTCCAAAATTATTGAGCAATGTCACATCCCACATTCTCATTCACACACACGCCAAGAAAAAGGATAAACTCTCATCTTTCCCCATTAAGCCACATCCCAAAAACTGTTCATCTATACCTCTCATATTCAAGTCTGAAATAGTTTAAACAGTTGATTGACTAATTTGTATGTGCCAATGAGGAGCTTTCAGTGTCCTATGCATTTAAGGTTTTATACAAGACACTTTCAAAAGGGCTAATAGTAGCAAATCATCGACACATTGTACTATGTCACGACTTCTCACTGCTAGTTTATGGCATCGGGGATTGGATCAAATTGGAAGTGAGAGAGGGTCCCCATGATAGAAGATATATAATCTCAGAAGCTACTACACAATAAAATAATCTTTATAGCTAATTAGATGAATGTGAACTGCAACATACCACTATAAATATGTTCTTTTTAGAAATGCATCAAACCAAAATAACCTAACGCCAGCTGTCTAGGATGTGCAGAACATGCTAAATCAGAGTCGGTACATAAAAATAAATCATCCCCATTTCATCACATCAAATCACGCAAATGCCAAATGAAAATGCCAACTTTCCTGGCTATTGAAATCATCTCATTTGCGTAGTATCAGATTGACACAATTGATGTGCCAAAAAATTGTGTTTATTCGAAATAGTCATTTCTAAAGCCCAAAAAAATACACATCTGTACAGGAAAAACAAGAGATTATAAATACAGAAAGAATCTAAATGGCCTCCATTTAGATCTTTATATCCAAATTACTCAATGAAATTATGCATATTTAAGCCAGCTTACATCCCTACATAAGTGGGAAAAGTCACTTCTCTTGAAGATGCCAAAAACTTCCATTTATAATATGTAGCTGTGCAACACTCACCTGAGTATAATTCAAGGGGTTCTTCTGCAGCTCAGTGATGATGATCTCAATGTCCTTCTTTGAATCACGGACAAGTTGGGCCTTCGCTTTTTCACCCAATACAACATACTTTGTTTCTTTATCAGGACCTGTAGACAAGAAATAGCCAGGCCATAACTTGTGAAATCGCATCTTGGTTGCCTTAAACAATAACTAGCACTATGCGAATGAAACATACCAGAATTCAACCGGTAAATTGCCTTGCTTATCTTTACAGCTGTGGAATTGATTCCACCGCAAAGACCTTTGTCAGAACATACAGTGACTACAACATTTTTCTTCACTTCAGCACCTATATCGAATAAAATAAAAGTAAGATTAATTCAAATCATAGTATGAGCATCAAACAATAAAAAGATGTTACTCCCACACTAAGCAAAATAGTGTACAACAAAGAATGTGTACAACAAAGAATGAAATTATTTATGACGCCAGATAGCCCATTGCTAGCATAATGTTCAAGAAAGTCCATTTAAAGTCAAAACTCATTCCCCCCACTAGAAGAAGCTTCCAGCTCATAAACAGTTCACTTCTCTCCTCAACAATTCACTGGCCCAAGGCATACGGTTTCCACCGTGCTCCATATTTGGCTTTTGAATGGCCTAGAATTCCATCTTGTGGCGCAAAGCGGCATTCTTTACCTCCATAACTACCTCTAGGTTAGATAAGAGATTGCTTGGGTAAGTACACATGCAGTTTAAATTATCTAATTTGTGGTGCACAGCAGTCATAGAATAAAAGTGGTCTGAATAAAAATAATTTGGAAAATTCCAAGATCACCTACTGCGGAGTTGAATAAATTAATGAGTTCAGTCCCCAAGCAATTTACTTTCGAATGGATCTGATACCAAAAAAAGAAGGGAAATGCAAGTTGAAGGGTTAGTGTGTGACTCTGAAAGGGTTGGAGAACCTCGTGGCCACTTGCCTGTGTATGAAATTTTGCTCAAGATGTGTTGCACCTTTTTTTTTTCTAATTTCATTTGCCAATTCATACGTGGTACCATACTTTACTGTAGACATTTTCAAATCTTGAAAGTGGGCAACCTATACATGGGCCTCAAAGATTATTAGAAAATTAGCCCCTGTAGCGCAGCCTTGGACTATATGGATGGATAGGAGTAATCTGCTCTTCAAGAGTTGTGACACGAGAAGACTAGTGATCTAGACTATTGCTATAATATGGCACTGAGTCCCCGGCTTGCCTTAGTAGAGAAAACTCACAAAATGAAAAAATTATAATAACAAAACGTGTAAGCATTAGAAGTCTCGTGTAAGGCGCAACACAAGCAATCGATCATGAAATAGAAATGCATAGAAATCAGGACAAAAAGATATCTTGGAATCGGGATCAAAGACTAAGGATACATCAAGATATCAGCAGACTACCAACCAGAGTCGGAACTATTATCGAAAAAAGGGAAAAAAAAAAAAAGCATAAAACATACTAGGAATATCCCCAAGAAGTGCGGTAAATGGCTGCCAGAGGCCACGAGAATTCTCTGCCTTAGATTGAATAGCTCGTAGCTTGGAGGCTGCCACCATCTTCATTGCCTTTGTGATTTTCTGAATGTTCTTAACACTCTTCATTCGATTTCTGACTGCACCCAAAAAGAAAGAACCATAAAAAAACTCATTGACATACACATGTAACCACAGATCAGTACCTTGACAGGGAAAGAGACTGGTGATGGAAAGGAAAATGATACTTACCTATTTGAGTTGAAATAGAACGAGCTCCCTGAGGGGTAATCTCCCTATGCAAAGAAGCTCTATTTGTTTAGAAAAAGATGGTTGAACTTTCTATTCCAAATTATATTAATTATGAATAAATAAAACAGCATAACACAACTCACTCTCGAAAACAATTGAACTGAACTACAAAGACAGCAATACTAAATCCTGATGAACCAAATCCAAATTGTGATTATTTGCAGAATATACATTTTTCTTTACAGAATATGTCCTGGTAACATTTAATCAATATCAAAGAAATTTTCAATAGTGGCAATATATAGCATGATCAATGTTAGTGAATCGTATTGTAAATTGTAACGTGTATGATTTAGATTTAATCGTAAATCGTAAGACTTATTAATGATACTATATATATTGTATTACATGTCATATATTAAAAAATATATATATAACTAAATGCCATAAAAGCTAAGGATGATGGTGATGGATTTGCTTGATATCAATAGTGGAGATGGAGAAATGATGATGACAAACTGTGGGTGTGGTGGTTTATTTGTGAGAAGCCAAATGGCGGAACGAAGGTGGTTTTCAGCTGCAGTATAAAGAGGGGGAGGGTAGGCGGTGGTAATGACATGGTGGTGAGAAGAGGTTTACCATGTGTTGAGAGAAGAGGAAGTATAAGGCTTTTAATGGTGGTGGGGAGAAAAGCGGTGCGAGTGGGTGGTTTATGTTTGTATTTGCTAAGATCCGTGAGGGGAAGGAAACAAATGGGGAAGTGGGTAAATGAGGTTTTTTCAACAATGTCATCCAGAAATTTTTTGAGATACGTATTTTTTTTAATTTATTTTTACTTTCGTCTAGTAGACTAGTAGGAATCTTATGCTTTTTTCATCCCAATAAAGTACGGGTACGTAGGATAACTCTGTGAATTGACGGGAGGAGTTTAGGGTTTAACTTAATTAAGGTTGGTCAAGGCAAGTCAAAATTTGTTGACCATACCATTTTGGACCCCATAGATAGTTTTCAAAATGGACACCAAAGTCATAGCGTTGTTTTCGTATGTTCTTATCTAACCCCCATTGAAACGGGTGCAAATATCAGCACTGCATAAGAAGATAAATCATGTGTCAAGATGTCAAGACACGTGATGGTGTCATTTAAGTAATGTATACTTTGGGTACATGGCTGAAATCAAGCCCATGGTTACTTAAATAGCTTTCTCCAATCTCCAAAATGGATGATTAAGATTTGAAACTAACCACGTAGCACCATAGATTTCTTATAAGACGCGTTGATACATCATTTGCTTTACTTTCTCTAATCTAACGAGTATTACAGAATTTTGGACTCATATTGCAACAAATAGAAAATGGCATTGTAAGCATAATTACCCACGTGACCTAATTATTTATGTTGTCTGATGCTCCATTGTGATGGCGATTTGTGTTTCCAAGTGGATTGGTTGCTTGGAACACCTCAGCGTTGAGCACCTAAATATGTATTGAGTTGTATTTGAGCGTCACAATACCTTGTATAGGGCAATATGAAATGTTTGTGACTAATAAAGTATGTTAACTAGGGGTGGGCACGGGATGAGACCTCATCCCTATCCCATTCCGTTTGTTCGGGATCGGGACAGGATAGACCTCATCCCAACCTCGTCCCAAACGAGTTCGGGATGGAACGGGACGGGATGAACATATACTAAATGTTGGATTGAAAATTTAACATGCAAAAGTGAAAATTCTGAAAATTTACCAAATACAAAACTCTAACAACAACTATATAACTTTAAGCCATTGATTTATTTCCCCATTTCATTAGTTTTTATTACTTTTTTTTAAAATTACTATTGAAGATAGTCATTTTTTTGTACATTCATCATCATCATCATCAAAGCCCATTCCCGAGATTTTCGGGGTCGGCTACATGAATTTTGGTTCTCCAAGCAATGCGATCTTCCCACATTTCCTCACCTAATCCAAGCTCAATGATATCTTCATTCACCGTCTTCATCCAAGTTTTCAACGGTCGTCCCCTCCGTCTACACCCTCCATTAACTTGCCAATCTAAACATTTTCTAATTGGCGCCGTGCTCGGTCTCCTCCGCACATGACCAAACCAAGTTAAACGTCTTTCTCTAATTTTTTCCTCTATGGGCACTACACCTAAGTATCTCCTAATTCTTTCATTTCTAATCTTATCCTTACGAGTTTTACCACACATCCACCTTAACATACGCATTTCTGCTACTGCCATCCTATGCGTATGTTGTCCCGTAGTAGCCCAACATTCTGAACCATATAGCATGGCTGGTCGAACAATTGTCTTATAGCATTTCCCTTTTAGCCTTGCAGGCATCCTTCTATCGCACAATACTCCTGACGCCATTCGCCATTTCAACCAACCAGCTTTAATCCTGTGGTCTACATCTGCTCCAATAGCCCCATTCTTTTGAATTATAGACCCTAGATATCGAAAAGCCTCACACTCTGGGACCTCGACACCTTCGATCTCAATTGCATGACTTCTCCCTCTTGGTTCACACCCAAAGTTGCACACTAGATACTCCGTCTTCGAACGGCTAATTCTAAAACCTTTACTCTCTAAAGCCTCCTGCCACTTAACTAATTTCTGACCTAAACCTGCACTAGTCTCATCCATTAAGACAATATCATCTGCAAATAACATGCACCAAGGTACATCTTCTTGCAGATGTCTCGTCAACTCATCCATGACCAAAGCAAAGAGATATGGACTTAACGCCGACCCTTGATGTAGTCCTACTGTCACTGGAAATTCACTAGACATCCCACCTACTGAGCGAACACTTGTTACAACCCCTTCATACATATCCTTAATGATATCGACATAACATTGAGACACTTTCTTCCTTTCAAGCACCCACCAAATTAACTCCCTGGGGACCCTATCATATGCTTTCTCCAGATCAATAAAAACCATATGCAAACTCTTACGTGCCTCTCGATATTTTTCTACAGTTTGCCTAAGCAGGAAGATGGCCTCCGTAGTAGACCTACCTGGCATAAATCCAAATTGATTCTCCGAAATCGTGGTTAAACTCCTAAGTCTTTGTTCTATAACCCTCTCCCAAAGTTTCATCGTATGACTCATAAGCTTTATCCCTCTATAGTTCGAGCAATTCTGGATATCCCCTTTGTTCTTATAAATTGGTACCACAATGCTATGCCTCCATGAATCTGGCATTTTTCTAGTTTCCAAAATCCTATTAAATAGCTTAGTTAGCCATTGAATCCCAACTTCTCCCAGACATTTCCATGCTTCAATTGGTATATCATCCGGTCCAACGGCCTTCCCTGTCTTCATTCTTTTTAAAGCTTCTCTCACTTCTGTGGCACTAACTCTGCGATGGAACACGCGATCTCTCCCTTCCTGTGAAGCATACCCCTCCAAGTTTAACTCCCCTACATGTGTTCCATTGAGTAGGTTCCAAAAGTAATCCTTCTATCTATCTAAAATAGCTTTATCCTGCATTAAGACTCTTCCATCCTCATGCTTAACACACTTAACATGACTCAAGTCCCTAGTTTTTCGTTCTCTAGCCTTCGCTATCTTGAAAATATCCTTCTCCCCTTCCTTCGTACCTAGCCTATTATAAAGAGCATCATACGCTCTCTTCTTAGCTTCCCCTACTGCTCTACTACTCAACTTCTTAGCCTGCTTATAAAGCTCATAGGACTCTAGGCACCTATCTTTTTGCCACGCCTTAAAGCATTTTTTCTTTTCCGCAATGGTTTGTTGCACATCCGCGTTCCACCACCATGTCTCCTTACCATAGAAACCTCCTCTTTTGGCCTGTCCTAACTCTTCCTTCGCACATCTTCTTATTCGGTTTGCCAAATGTTCGAAAAGATCCGCGCTACTAGTCTTATCCTTTGGTTCTAGATTCTCCCCACCCTCTGAAACTGACTGGCCACCCAAAATCCTCTTTCGAAATCTTTGGCACACATCTCCCTGTAAGGTCCACCACTTAATTCTCGGTCTAACCTGTTCTATAGCAATACGACCCCTACTCTTAAGACAAAAATCGAGAACTAACAGCCTATGTTGGGATGTCAGACACTCTCCTGGTATAACCTTACAATTTTTACACCTACCTAAATCGTGTCTCTTCACAAGAAAATAATCAATTTGACTTCTATTATGCCCACTCGCAAAGGTCACCAAGTGATCTGCCCTCTTCTTATAAAAAGTATTTACGATCCCAAAATCCTGAGCTAAAGCAAAATCTAGAATAGAAATCCCCGCAGTGTTTCGATCCCCAAAGCCTTGACCTCCATGTACCCTCTCATACCCAACTCTATCCTTACCGACATGGCCATTCAAATCCCCGCCTAGGAAAACCCTATCGGAAGAGGGAATTCCAAAAACTAACTCCTCTAAAGAGTCCCAAAAATCCTTCTTAGTCTCCTCGTCCAAACCCACTTGGGGTGCATACACACTAATAACATGCACTATCTCTAGTTCTAAAGCTAATTTAATACTTATGATTCTATCCCCAAACCTCCTAACGTCGACTACTGCATCTTTAAAAACTTTATCTACCACTATTCCCACCCCGTTCCTAGTGCCATCTTTACCAGAATAGAAGAGTTTGAACCCTCCTCCTAAATCTTTAGCCTTGTTCCCCTTCCATTTTGTCTCTTGAAGACAAACTATGTTTACTTTCCTCCTACGCATGACATCCACTAATTCTATTGTCTTTCCCGTCAAGGTTCCTATGTTCCACTAATTCATTTTTTGTACATTGCTAATGAAAATCTCAATGGGTTTGTCATTTAAAAACTACGAGGAGCACACATTGTTGTTGTCAAGAGTTGGGAAAAGAAAAAAAAATGAAAGGGTTTGAATTAGAATCATTATCTAGGTGAGTCACATAGAAGCTTATGAGAATAAAATAGTCATGTCAATAAATAAAACAACATATAAAATAGTCATGTCAACAATTAGTTTCATACTACATAGTTCATTTTAAATATTAAAAAAAATTGGTTCGAGACGAGCGGGATTAAAAATCTTCATCCCGATTTCATCCAACTCTAGATCGGGATGGGACAGAATTGGGATCGGATGCCCACCCCTAACAATATTTTTTGACACAAACATATGAAACCTATTGGAACTCAATGGAACAACAAAATCACAACCATAATATAAATCGTGGCTGCACTGCAACGATGGTTTGGGCTGCCGATGCAAGCCTGCCCCGCGCCCCAGATAAAGTTGCCAATTACTATCATAGAACACTACATGACTAGGGTGCACCAAATTTCCAAATTAAAACCTTACATGAACTCCAAACAGTATGTGAATGAGTTTCCCCAACATATTAATAGGGAGACCACCAAGCATCTTCGCAAGGTAACCTTGAACCTTTCAATCTTGTCGACAAACTAACAAGTATCTTTGTGCTCCCTAACGTTCGAGCTATTCCCAGAGACTCCCTAAGGGGTTGGAAAGCTTCATCACATATAACCTCCTTATCCTTGAAAGATGAAGCATTCGTCCTTCCGTGGGGCTCAATTAATCAGCGCTTGTTTTACATCAAACTCATAATCACTTCACACATCTTCCGTTCCCAAACACAGAAGACTGTGAATCTAAATAATATAAGTAGAGACAAATCAAAATGACCTACATTGGCCTAGCAACAAAAAAAAATTGTCCAAATAACCATTCAAATTTTGAAGAAGAAAATGATAGATCACAATCGAGAGAGCATAACATCTAAGAAGAAATAGAAATTGAGCTTCCAGACCACATCGATTGAAAACTAATAGTCATCAATGAAATAATAAAATAAAATATGAATAATAGGATCTGATCATAGGTTAAATTGCATCAGATCAAAGTGAATAGCACGGAACGGATAAATCGGAAGAAAAACAAAATGGTGAGATCTTACTCAGAAATGATGGAGGATCGAGCAGTGCCATTGATTGCGCCGTTGATGGAAGGCGACGAAAGCAGAGTTGCAAAACGCTTTCCTTCTCGTCTCAGCAAAGCCATCGCCATTGTTGGTTGATTAGATCAGACAGACAGACACAAGATCTCTCGAGCGTCTATCAGTGTTGGAATAGAAAATAAATTAGGGTTTCGAGTTCCTCCTCTTCTGTTTGCTATTCGCCTTGCTTGCTTGGTGGTGCGTCAGAGCAGTAGATATATATTATATACACGAGCCCTTCGGCGCAAGGCCCGCCCACCACCATCCATCATCCTTGAAATGCGCATCTCGATGATGATGGATAGTGGTGAGCAGGCCTCGCGCCTCCCTCACCCCTCGCCCTCACTCCCTGGAAGGGCTCAGGAACAAAGTCGTGAATTTCTTTTGCGACTTTTTAAGCCCGTGCACGCTTACTTCACGTAACTCACTACCCCATTTTGCTTAGATGGCATTTGTTTATTTTTTTATTTTTTTTATAAACTACCTAGAAGCTAACTTCTAACTAAACTTGAAAGTTTTGAATGAATTGTTTGTTTTCCTTCTAAATGGGCAGCTAATTAAAAAATTTTAATTAAAAAGTGTTTGTTTTTAAGTGTTGAATGAGAACTATTTGACAGTTTTATCCCACTGATGAGACACATACAAGAATGAAAAATTAGTAGGTTGGAAACCCACGTATTCAATGGTGATCATTATATTTGTCAAAGCTTTCAAAACTACATGCTAGATAATGAAAACTTGAAAATATACATGAGATGGAGAAATAAAGAAAAGCTTGAAAAATACAGAAAAAAAAAAAAAACAAAGATGAAGGAGAGAAACAAGATAAGTTTCTTACCATTGAATAATCCTTATGAAGGTAAGTAGAACTTGGTGAAGAGAATGAAGATGTGTCCTCAATATTTAACCTACTTGTTTGTAAGAAGATAGGGGCAACAATTGTCATTATAAAATTATTTTAAGGTTACTATTGGAATAATTTTTTAGTCAGCGCTTAAGTCTAAGTGATCAGCATCTCCCTGGTGCTTACTCCAATCAAAAGTTCAACTTATGATCAGAACTAAAAATAAACACTTTAAACAAGGTGGTCCATTTCTTATTAAGACTTTTAACTCTGTTCAGAAGTAAAAACAAACACCCTCTTAGCGAGTTGAGAGTCAATTGGGTTCTACACTGCTTAAGTCGAGTGGGTTTCATGTAATCCATTAAGTTCAACCAATCCATGAATCGATTGGGAGCTCTAAAACAAACTAAATATGAGATGAGTTTGAATGATTGGGAGCCGTGGAGAACTCACCCAAGGGGTCAATTGAGCTTCAGTTAGTTTAGTTTTTATTTTTATTTTTTTTTCAAGCTGTTAGGCATAATAGATTAATAATAAAAAGTATAATTACATAGTTGTTGCCCTGCGACTGTAGCCAAGTTATGAGCATCCATATTAAGGTCTCTATAAATATACTTACAATTCCACAAATAAGCAAAAAGAAAATGTGTGTAATATTACTAATGATAGGACGCCAAACCCAGTCTATAGCAAAAGTAGATTCAGATTCATCATCATGAAGTACATCAATGAGTGTCGCCGAATCTTCGAGAAAAAAATATGTATTCTACTACTGTGCATGTATCAGTAGTAAGGCTATTGATGATACATAAAAATGGTCACACCTCTAAACCACACACGTGTCATGATGATCTCGAGGAAATACGGGCTCCAGCATCAACTCAACGCTGATCCGACCCAAGCGGTTCTAAGCCCGCTCAATTTAGTCTGCCAGGCGGACCCGAACTCTCACAACATGTTAGGCCCACACGTCTCACAGTTATTCTCAATACCCATAAGTCCTACTAAGGCAAGTATATCGAGGATCAACTTCAGACGGGCAACTACAACTGCTTTCTGCTTCCAACTAGGAAGCAAATACCATAGTACATTCCACACAGGGAAACTCCATCCTACTGATTGCTCTCGCATTGGGAATTATCTTTCGTGTATCTAGGAGCACGGGGCTAATAGAGAACTTTCCTCCTATAGCATGACTCCTAATTAGAGAAGGATCTCCACGAAGATCTCCTTCCCAAACTACGCCTATGATGGCCTGGTATAACCAAAACTCCTGCACTATAAATAAGACATGAGGTTGGTAAACTAAAGTACGCTAAAACTACATTGTTACAACATTACACCTTCCTCAGATCCTTGTTTGACTTTAGCATCGGAGTGCCATCGGCCACCACAACGATGGTCTGTGGCTCACGTGCATTACTTTTGCAGGTCAACAGGAACTGGGTCAAAGCATGAAGTGAAAAACGACTGCATCAATTTGGCGTCTTCCGTGTGGACGACAGAGTTCTTAACTTTTCATTAGCGTCGTCTCATTTTAAGAACCCAGATATATGGTGACTACTAGGTCACGCAACAACGGAGGACAAGGGAACACATCAAACGCTCCGGTTAGCGCAGTAGCGCCACTTTCAGCGGCTCCGATCATACACTAGCTACAAACTCAAGCCCCCACATCGACGATAGCAATAGCGGACCCCCGAATCGATGGGCTGACATCTCAAATACAACAGATAGTCAAGGCGGTAAAGGCTCCCACGCGACCAAATCCACCACCTGCCCATGGAGACCAGGAGCAGCACGGACCTCCACATCTAGAAGATGATTGAGAGCAAGCGCAGGAGAGCCAAGCCCTCGCTAAGGGAGGCTGCGCGGCTAACGCTGAGCTTGCCACCATGACAGAGAGGCTTGGCCCTGGAACCCCTTCCGCAGAGGAGCACACGATTCGGACGTACTGTACCACCTCTCCGTCTCGCCATTTGTGGACCGGATCATGAATGGGGCCTTTCCGAGGAAGTTCACTCCCTCGAAGCTCGACTCCTACGACGGAACCACCGATACTTTCGACCACCTATGCCATTACCTGTTGCACGTAATGGGCCTTAAAAAATGATCTGAATCCGTCATGTGCAGAACTTTTACCACCAGTCTGAAAAGCTCGGCATTGACGTGGTTCCACAGCCTTCCGCGGAAGTCGATTGACTCCTTCAAAACATTGGCAAAAGAATTCCTGACACGTTTTGTTGGGAGCCAACATTTCAAAAAATGCCCACACTACATACTCTTTCTAAAACAGAGGTCCGACGAGACACTCCGAGAATATGTCACACACTTCAACAATGAGCTGACCTTCATCGACGGGTGCAACGACGATACAGCCGTGACGACCTTCACTGCGGGCCTCAAAAAGGGAAAGCTCTACGAGGACCTCACCCTAGAGCCCCCTCTGAACATGATGGAGCTCCTCAAGAGCGTCCAGAGACACATCACCCTGGAGGAGTCGAAGACCATTAAAAGGAAAGCCAACGGCGGGAAGAAGCTCTCCGCCCCTAGGGACAAGAAGGAGGGTAAGAGACGCGAGGATGAAGAACGTAGCAAAAGGAAGCGCAGTGACAACAGGCCGGACCCTGGTCAGTTTAGGCCGAAAAAATCATCCAATTACGTTGGATCCAGAGCTGTGACACCCCTAAATGCTAGCCTGTCAGACATACTTAAATCAATGAAAAGCTGGGCGGAGCTAAAGTGGCCCCGAAGACATGTGGAGACCCCTTCAAGTATGACAATGGAAAGTACTGTGCGTACCACAAGGAGGGTAGCCATGACACCAATGACTGCAAGAGTTTTAGGTATGAGGTCGAATACTGGATCCACAGAGGCAAGTGAATAGTTCCTGAAATCAGATAAGCGAACAAAACAAACAAGGGATGGGGGAGTCAGTTAAAGAAGTAGAAAATGAGACTCCAGGGATAATATACGTCATTCATGGAGTCAGGTCGAATGAAGACCAGCCGTACAGGTCTTGCAAGCGGATCTTACTGAAAATGCTGACACAACCCGCGAATGAGGACAGACACAACTGCCATTCAAGGAATTAGAGCCCCATTCCTTTCTTGGCCTTTACAGACAGAGGCCTCGAAGGAGTCTGAGCACCTCATAACGACGCCCTAAACATCTCGGACTCCATAGCAAGGTAGGACGTAAAGAGAGCCCTGGTGGACACAAGAAGCTCACTCAACATTTTGTTCTACAACGCGTTCTGCAACATGGACCTCAAGGAAGAAAACCTGACGTCTTCAGAGCACCAATGATCGGATTCAACTGGAAGAAATACTTCCCCATCAGAAAGATAAGGTTAGCTACGGTGGCTGGAGAACCGCAGCTAAGGAAGGTCTTATTTCTGGACTTCATGGTGGTAGACGTGCCATCATCCTACAATCTCATCTTGGGAAAACCATGGCTCCACCAGATGGAAGCAGTGGTCTCCACCCTTCATTAGTGTGTTAAGTATACTGCTAACTACTTCGAAGGGACAATATGTGGAGACCAACCTACGACATAAGACTACCACTATGCCACACTAAAACAAATAAAATGCTCTCAGATTTAGCTACATACTGGGGGGGGGGGGGGGGGGGGGCAGCCTGAGCCAGTGCCAGGCCAAGCAAGAGTGGAGGCATCACCTTCAAATAGCGCGGGAGTTGTCTGCTCTTCCGCCTAGCAAAATGGAGAGGCCATGGCAATCGGGAACACATCCCCCCAACGTTCCGTCGATACAACGATTGGCCCCTCTACAAGGTTTACTCTTCAGTAACCTTTGAACGATCCACAAGGGCATTCTGAATCACTTAAAGGCCAGGATCAATTTCTCTCCATCAACAGTTAGTCTGCTTTCAAGTTGTTTATTTCTTTTTCCATAATCAATGTAGAGTTTTAGTTCTTAAAGTCTTATGTGATTTACAATAATTTAAGAAATAAAGGAAGAATTACAAAAACAAACTCTATTTATTATTGAAAAGATGTAACAACAAACAACTTGAGGTGGATACAAAAGACTACATACTACGAGTATCTGAATACAGTGTGACATGAAGTAAAAGACTTGTTTAGACAATTCTATTTCGATTCTACTATAAGAAGCATCCAAAATTTTTTTGCAGACCCTTCGATGAGAGCAATCTGCAAGTGACAGCAAAGATACACGAAAGGACTTCGCTCAACCCCTTCCCAAGATAAAGACAAAGTGGCAAAGGGGATTGAAAGGACTGAGCAATCGGATTTCTCCATCAAATCACCTCAGAAAACAATCGTACAAGAGCATTGTAGACCTTACAACGGGCTACTGATTTCCTTAAGAGACACCCCACTCCCCTTCTGACTTCCTCAAATAGCTTAGAAGAAGGCGGATGAGGATCACTACACCAAAAATACCCATCAGCAACGGTTTGGGCCCGTGGGGGTAACCAATTGTCACGGCTTAGAGGCGTGGGCAGTAGAAGCGTCGCGAAATCATCATTGACGGCTATAAACCGTGGCAACACAAATTAGCAACGGTTTTATGCTCGAGGACGGTTGATGATTTAGCCACGGTTCGACTAAGCTGTTGCAATAATTTTAGCCATGGTTTTAAGCCGTGGCAAGTACTGGCCACGGTTTTAAACCGTGGCGACTTATGGCCACAGTTCTAAGTCGTTGCCATAATTTTAGCCACGGTTTTAAGCCGTTGCAATAATTCTAGCCACGGTTTTAAGCCGTGGGAATAATAAATTACCACGGTTTTAAGCCGTGGCAAGCATGAATTACCCCGGTTTTAAGCCGTGGCCAGTCAAAACAAAATTCAAAAAAAAAAGAAATCTAGTTTGTTGCGAGGGTTTGAAACCGTTGCAAAATAATATAATACAAAAAAAATTTAATTTTTTTTGCTGCTGCAGCAAAATCACAACCACACACCTTTTTTTTTTTTTTTTTTTTAGTTAAACCTCCAGTCGGGAGGGACAGCTATGGGATGCCAGACCTTTATTATTTATCAAAAAAATTAATTTACAATCAAAACGGGGGTACATTACGACTTTACCCGTATAAAAACCAAACAAAAATGGACAAAAAACCTTGCCCAATCTAAACACTACAAAAAAACTGTATTTTAGCGACGGTCGCCAAAGGTATACAGCGACGGTTATGACTGTCACCAAATAAAACAACGATGGTTACAAAACCGCCGCTAATAAAGGCGTCACCAGGTCATTCAGCGATGGTTTTAAGCAACCGCTGGCATAACCGTCGCTAAATACTATATAGCGACGGTTTAATGTAGCGACGTTTATAACCGTCACTAAATACAATTTAGCGACGGTTATAAACCGTCGACAAAATTCGATGAACAATCCAACTTTTTGCCTTTTAGCGACGATTTGCAACCGCCGCTAAATTCCCTTTGATAATTCAAATTTTTTTACCATATAAAAATCACATTTTTCAACCTATAGTGTTTTCTTTTCATTGGGTGCAGATAATCTATCCAACATATGCACTACAACTTTTAGACTCAAATCAAAAATCAAATGTAAACAACGACACTAAACTAAACTCATATGATACCATCATCATACATTAAGATGAACTTTAATTTCATTTCAAAATCAATATTATACATGGTCCAGAAGAAAATTACAAATTAAATTTGTTACAAATTGTCAATGCTTACATCTAACAACCAAAACCGAAGTTGTACAATGGTTGTCTCAGGGTCGTTGTCTACAGGGCCTCACCGACCTTGAGCTCATCAGTAAGTTGTTGTCCAAGATTAAACTATCTAAGTTTAGTCTTAAGATGGCTCATCAGAAAGGCTTGGAATGGAATGCCCTTGAAGTCTGACAATTTACAAACAATTGTATGTCAAGTGGCAGCCAAAAAACTGTTAAAGCAAAAAACAAGAAATAAATAACTGATCTAAACAGAACACCAATTCCAAGAAACTCAAGGCATGGACATAATCAAATTTTCAAAAAAACAATATTACAATCACAACAAAGCCAGCCTGATCTCACTCTGTTTCTGTTCCACCTTCCCCGTATTTGAGGTGCTCTTTAAGTGTATGAACTTTGATTTCCCATTATTCGCCATCCCATGCTGGATCCATTTCTAGCAAATTGTAGTCCTCAGGTCTCAATGACAACTCGAAATCTGGGACGTCAGGCAATGAATTGAGAGCCCTGCAGAAAACCATGCAATTGAGAGTCCAGTTACTTGTCAAATTTGGTCGACAGTATGAAATATCCATGCACTTTCAAGTAGGAGAAAACAAAGTCTGCTTACTTCTCTTGCTCTAACAGGTAACCATACTTCTGAGATTTCTTCGATGCAATGTCTGGAATTTTGTGATACAAGTGCTTCATAACACCCCATAGTGGAGCAGCCTTGCAAAACAAGTAAACAAAGAACATAACAAAAACAATATAACAACCAAAGCTATTCAAGTAGAATGTTAGGGTGAGAAAAGAGAACTGAAATTGATTGCAACCTAGTCACTGGACTTGCAACACAAAAGGTCAAGCAAGCTTTCTTGCTATTTACGAGAAGTTCGTTTGCAGCAAGAAAACAACAGACAACGCTAACGTGACCGGATGGTTCTGTACCCTTGTCGAGGATTAGACCGTGGTAGTAGTATGCTGCTGCCTGGTGTTAGTACTAGAAAAAAAAATTTGAATATCACTAAAACTCACGAGTGCAAACTTCAGATGGATCAATAGAACAAAGCGATTGAGAGCAAAATATACACTTTGGCACCTTTGCTTCTAGGTACTTCCACTTGAGAAACAAGGAATGTTTTTTAGCATGGCTTTGAGCCATATTACATCTTGACAAGCAGTAATGTGCCTGAAATTGAGAATGAACTCTGAGAGTGATTGTCGATTTGTCAGAGGAGAGCGTAAAATAGAACATCGGAAAACTACTAACCTGGGCAAAATAACTTAGTTGTTCACATGCCAACCTCCTCTTCACAGACAATGTAGCATTTTGACTCTCAACAGCCAAACCTAACTGCATTTCTGTGCCCTGCATTCGGTATAGAAATGAATCGGATTGATCAACATCATACACTATATAATGTCAGAGAATGTACACAAGTAGGATAGTAAAAGAGAAGTTACCTGGCCAAGTACTTGGATGGAAATAGCCTCTAAAAATCCCTCCTCGAAATCCCACGGTAACTTTGTTCTATATTCATTAAGTTTCTAGTTAAGCCATTTCTATAACAGGTAACTAGGTAAGCCATATCTATTTCTCTATTTATATGCATTTGAGATCAACCATAACTAATTCTCAGAAGTCGATATAGATTCAAAAATACTATGTTAATGCATCCCATGAAACCTATATACATAAATAAATAAAGACAAATAGATTCAAAAATATTGATGTTAGAATGAGTTTGTCAACAAGAAAAAAAAAGAATTGAGTAGAGATTACAATTAAATGGGAAGATATACAAAATCCCTAAACATAGCTATGTGGCTAGACCAAATTCAACAAAATACCCGAAATCCAAACCAAACAAAAAATAATTGAGAACTTAGGGGCTAGCCTAATTCACCAAGAAAAACTAAACTCCTCATATAAGAAACTGAGAATCTAGGGGCTAGCCATAATATAAAAACATTTTGACCAAAATACTATCCTGCATGAATGTCATAATTAATCAAAAGAGGATAAAGATGATTAGCTCTCTCCATTAGCCAACATGATGTCAAAGATGAACACACAAATATCAACCTGCATGATAAGAACTCACAATATTATTCCAGAAATTACAACATTGGAAAGTAGAATGCGTTTCTTAAGTAACAGACTACAACATCATATCTACTAACATTGCTATTACAGGTTTTGGAAGACGACGAATCTGCACCTATACACATGGGTGGAAAGATGCAAAATTCAAAGTAGAGGAAAGGCAAAAAGATAAGCTAATATTCAAAGCAGAGAAAATGATAATCATAGTTGAACAAAGGAAGGTGTTATACATATGTACCTGTAAATCTAAGACATTAAGTCGACCAAAATAGTCAAAATCAACATACCCGTCTGTGCTTCTCAATGATTGATTCCCACCACTGCAAAATCCCAAACTATTCCAAATTAAGTTCCTTGAACATATCAGTCTTCCTACATACCAATGAACACAAGAAACCTGAACAGCTCAGGAAATCATAGTTTGTTAACTAAGGAGACAATTCCACTAGAATTTAAGTCAGCTCATATATCATTACTTCGACAGAAAAAAAAAATCTACACTACTTCCACTTGTATGTAATCTCTATAGCGTCTACATCACTTCTCTTTAGAAGTTCATATGTCGCGACAATGTCTCTGACATATGTAATTGGTCCTGAAACAATTTAAACAACTTAGAACAGGGTCTAACAGATAAAAAAAAATCCAGTTCTTAAAAAGGAAATATACAAATTTACTAAGGTGAAAGAAATATACAAATTTTCTAGTACTCACATAGCTTAGAAGATTCACTGAATTGCCAAAGCTTGAATTTCTTCTACCAGAGATGATCTCTAATACTATAACTCCAAACCTAAAGACATCTTATTTGAATTAATATTGTCCTTGTGTGTTGTGTACTCTGGGTTTTATATCACGATGTATAATTCTGATTTGAGAATCTTGATGAAGATACAGTAGACCTTGACATACTCCAACTACAATGTTGTAGTGTTTGTCTCACTACAATAGCTGACGTTTATTCTGATCTACATCATTGAAATTAAATTGAATTAAGGTTATCAAAATAATACAAGAAAGTAAGAAATGCTCTAAAAATTGCGGAACAAATTGTACCATACAATATTTTGTCCAAGCTTCCATTGGAAAGGTATTCATAGGTAAACAATATTTTTTCTTCTTGTATGCAGAAACTCAACAACCTCACTAAAATTTTGTGCATAAGTTTAGCAACCAAAACTACCTCAGCTTTCAGCTCTTCCATTCCTTGTCCTGATTTTCGAGCAAGCCTTTTTACTGCAATCTCACTCCCATCAGGTAGCTCCCCCTTTGATAGATTTTCAAGATTTAATGAATAAGTACACAATACATAAGTAATAATTGTTCAGTAACCAGGAATAAAGACAGATGGATCTGTCATTAATGTAGCTAGCTATGGAACTATAATTAGAAATTAGATAGGGGTAGCGATCTAGCAAAATAACACTTAGAGTCTAAGCTCTATTTTGGTGGGAAGCAATTCTTAGAATGCAGTAGAAATCATTAAAGAAGAAGATGGAACTTCCATGGCAGGCTATATTCCATTGTTGAAAAGGAAATGCATAATGGTTGACAAGTTTGCAGGTAGTTTGTTTTATCTAGTACAAAGAAACAAAGAGAGCAGCTGACCTCTTGGGAAGCCATTTTACAGGAAACTTATTAATGAGTTCAGCTCATTTGTTGATGACTTAAAGAAAATAGTTTTATTAATGCGGACGCAATTGTTTATGAGTGGTTGTAATAAGCTCCTTTTTTCTCTACTAGAAATAAGGAAGTTTTCCTTTATAGAACAAGAAAAGTAATATGTAATTACTTTCCTGTTAGAAGCAGGTTTCCTTGTTTGGTTAAACTAACAAAGTTCTCCTTGAGGGAAAAAAAAGTAATATTGAAATACTTTCCTTTCCTTGTTTGGTTAAACCAAGAAAGTTCTCCTTATGGTATGAGTGAAGTAATATGGAATTAGGAGTGAGCTTTACTTGTTTGGTTAAAATAAGAAAGTTCTCAATGGGGACAAGGAAAGTAATATGAAAATACTTTCATATTAGGAGCAATCTTGTTTTGTTTGAACTTGTTTAGCCTATATATAGTGTCATTGCATGTAGGTTTTAGGAATCTAGGAAAATAGTTTGTCAACGAGTTTGTTCTTGAGAGAGTCTTGTAATAAGAAAACAAAGGTTGTCACACTTTATTTTTTTTTCCGCATATACTCTAAATCGGTTGCTTATTAAGTGTTAGCAGAGCAGTTTTTGTCACCCTTAGAAGATTTTGTGGTGTATGGTATTGTCGCGCAAGCAATATAAGCAGTTCAGAGAGGTTCTCAACGAGTTGTAGGAGAATCAATTGTCGACATTGAAAAAGATGACAGAACAAAATGGTGATGTAGAGTCAGACTAAATTACAAAGCTGGAACATGAAATGAAATTGTTGAGTCGCACCTTTAAGAAATTTTTGAATTGGTTGAAAGAAAAGTTCACAACGTTTGGGATTTTAGGACGTCTCTAATCCCAAAGGGGGTCCAATCAAATGAAGTTGGGTGATCAAAAGTTTGATAGCAAGAACAAATCAGAGGAGGGGATTTCACTATCAGGTAATTCTTCTGCTAGGAATCACTTTGATAGTTTGAATATCGATTTCAAAATCGAGATTCCAAACTATGATGACACAATTGATGAGAAAAAACTGGATGTCTGGATTAATCAGTTGGAAACCGATTACACATCATATGAGTTTAATCATATATACAATTTGCGAGCCTCAGTTATTAGATAATGTGTACACCAAAAATTCTATTTAGGAACGATTCTGAGGGGTTCCTAAACATACAAGGAACAACCCATAAACATCTTTAAATATGCAGTGGCAAATTATTTGGAACGATTACAATTGTTCCACATTGGAATTAGGAACATTTTGTTGTGTTCTCTATCTATTCTCAATAAAACAATTTTGGGATGATTATCAGCTATCTTGAACTTTCCGAACTATTGAAAATTTCAAAATGGATGTTGTCGTACCAGAATCTAGTCAACTGATTTTTTACTCTTTAGTGTCAGGGCTGGTAAGAAACATTTTCTCCCCGCTCCTAAGGGTATGGAGAAAAATAAATAAATAATTATGAATATTTCAATTGTGTAATGACCTTAATTACTTATTAGCCTAATATTATAATTATCATGCCTCAATTTATTAATTATTTTATAATTTGGTTATTAGAAAAAAAGTGTCAAAACCACTTTAAATTTAAAACCCTAATCATGTAGGGTTTATATCTTTTTGGGTTACATTGGAGAAGGGCTATTTTTTAAGCCGTACATAATTTGTAAAAAAAAAAAAACAAAAAAAAAAAAAAAAAAGGAAACAATAAGAAAAAAAAAGAGTAAGAGAAAAGAGAAAATAGGTGAAGAAGGAAGAGAAGAATAAAGAACACATGAGTTTTCTTTGTTTTCTTTTATTTTTATTAGATTAATCTATAAATTAAGGTTGGAGTTTAATACGTATATAAATTTAAAATTTATGTTCATAGTGAAAATTTTTATTATATTTTCATGGGAATCGGTTAAGTTAAAAAAGAAAACCCAAAATCAGATTTTTATTTAAATCCCGTAATACAAGACACAACTATGCACAGTCTTAGTTTTTCTATTGTAACGAAACCTTCCAGTGGTCAAAAACCATTTCCAATTAAATCAATAGATTCACAATACATATATGAAAAACATACCGTTGATTTGGAGTCTATCCAATGTTTAACTTTCCCTCGAGGCATAAAAAATTGCCTTTAGTCAAATTTTAGGAATCCTTATTTTTCGCAAAATTGATTTCTTGGGATTTTTTTGTTTATGTGTGAATGAAATTGAAATTTATATTATACTCACCTATGATGGGTGTTGTGTATAAAATTTTCAATAGAAGTTAGTGAGTATTTTTCACACTTATAATAATATGATTAATAATAATTTAATTAATATTTGATTGATAAAAAATGATTTATCAAATCAATAAATTATTCATATTTCATGAATGTACTCTACATTTGAAGCTATGCCATGTGTATCGCTTTAGTTTTATACTACATTTAATATATAAATGGTCATTAATTATTGATATTGTTTGATGTTATAGTAGACAAAATTATATATTGCTATTATGTGATTGTAAGTATATTTTCTATGAGTTTGATGACGTTGTTAAATCAGTTATTTTGGGATTAAAACTTATGTACAATGGATGATAAATGCACTTGCATTTATGCCTATATAGGCGAGGTTAGTATGATGTGATTATCAACATGTAATGAATGCTTGTGCCGACTAAGTTATATTGAAATTACGTCAATGATGTTTTTATATCCATGGTGCTTTTGCATAGGTATTTGATGTGTGTTGGTTATTAAACATTTCATTAATCATATACTGGTTTGCATATATAATCTACATGTGTTGATAGCATGACTTTTACATATGGTGGTATTTAATGTGCAAAGTATGTAGTAAAACTCATGTTATGTTATCATCAGGATTGATGATTATTGTGGTAGACTTATTTATGATTGACAATGGGTCAAATACTATGTTTTCCCAAAAAAATGGGTGAATTTATTTATGAATGACAAAGTACATTGTGAAAGAGTTTCGAGATATCACAATAAATGATACTGATAAACTTTGATTCCTTAAACTTTAATTACCTAGAATTGTATCACTACCACATCTTTTTTTGTTTATGGAGAAGGGCACCCTTGTCTTATAGAGAAACTAAGTAACTTTCGAATTGGATATTGCGAAAATGTGGTTTTATATTACCTAAAAGAGACTTGATATTTATCTGTAAAAAATGTGACGTGACTTATGTGCATTGATAGCTCAAGAGTGACTTTTAATGTACTCATATAATTAGGATTATCCTGTGATGCATGTCCATATGTGATGTTTCCACTTAGACATGGATGACGAATAAGTTCTCATTTATATGGGAGAGACATACGAACATATATGTTCAACATAGAGGTGGTGTGAATGTGGTATAGTCTAAGGTGATCAATTCATTAAAATGAGTAATCTGTTTAAGACAAATAAGGTATGGACGCGACAATATTAGTCGATCATTTATGACCAATTGGTAATTTGATTTGGTATGAATTTTTTATTATCAAGTAAAAGACACAATTTTTAAAAAATTTGTGAAATGCATATTTTCAAAATTCTGCACCTATAGTGCGTTATTAAGGTTTCAAGTAGACTGGACAATCTATAGGAAATTGGGTATTCGAGGTCTTTTAATTACTCTAATTACCTGGTTTCGCAAGGTGTAGTAAAGGATGACAATCTGAATAGTTTTCCCACATGTTATGATACTGTCCGCTTTGGGCTTAACCACCCACACATCTTTAAAACGCATTCATACCACAGGGATTTAACCTCGCACATATATAACACACCCCCTTTTCTCAATCAGGCGATAATAAACTATAAAACCTAGGTAACCTGTCAGCCTCTGAGCCCGCCACACATGATAACTTGCCAGCCTCTAAACTCGTTAGCCTCAGAGTTTGTCTACACGAGGCTGTTACAAATTGCCACATTCAAGATATTAATTCACCTTAGATTGACCATAAGTAAATGTAATTGAAGCCATAGAATATTTCAAAAGTATTTATGTTTGAATAAGACAAATAGACTACAAGTGTATTGCTCCATACTATATTAACATATACGAATTTTTGTACAAAAAAAAAATTGAAACCATAGAATTCAAAAGCATAAATGTTTGATGAAGACACTATGCTAAACCAAAAAAAAAAGAAAAGAAAAATAAATAAAACAAATTCCGTAACAAACTTAACTTGCACCATGAAAGTCAGAAAATCCTGGTATGATAATGGTGATTTTTACTAAAGATGTAAGTAGATAGAGATTTTTATAGAAGATCAAATTCTATAATAATATTAAGATTTTATATAAATAAAACACGTATACAGGTAGTATATATATATATACTCACACATTGTGACACCTCGGTTGGCTTCCAAGATTGCACAATTTAATGTGACATTTCTTTAGTTACTATCTTACACATCGAATCCTACCTGTAAGCCAATAAAATATGAATGAAATAAAGCAGCGGGACGAATGGTTTGAATAAGAAAAGACATACTAAAACCATAATTTTTAATTTCATACAAAATAATAGAAACATGTCAAGATTATTCAACAACAAATCGATAACACACCAGCAGGAATAATGTATTCATTGTTGTTGCCACTTAACACTTTCACTATATTGGAGAACTAAAGCAGGTTTATTTATTTCAGTATTGCAATTGAGAGGACCAGACTTGTAGTTTATGGAACCCACATAGGTCCCATGCACCTATATGATTTAGCAAACAAGCAAATCCAAAGCCACTATGAAAAACAAAAATCGATAAAAGCTAAATGGTTCTTATGGTTCTGTTGGGTGTTGTCTCCACTAGATAGATATGTTCATGCATATAAAGAGGTTAGTCGTTCATTTAAACCAATAACGAAATCTGAATGGAAAGATACCCCAAGTCATACAAGCTTCTACTCAACATCAATTTTTTGTCATTTGCTATATGGTGTAATAATATGGTAGAAGAATGCTTACCTTGCAAATGATGTTCTTCCCTATATACAATTTGCTCTGTGGCATGTATCTACCCAATCATCTTACCTTAGAAGATAATAAAAGAAAAGAAGAGGTGTAAAGGGAGTTAATTTGGTGGGTGTTTGAAAAGAGGAAAGTGTCTCAATGTTATATCGATATCATTAAGGATATGTATGAAGAGACTGTAACTAGTGTTCGCTCAGTAGGTGGGATGTCCAGTGAATTTCCAATGTTAGTAGGATTACATCAAGGGTCGGTCTTGAGATTGGTTGACAAGACATCTACAAGAAGATGTACATTGGTGCATGTTATTTGCAGATGATATTGTCGTAATTGATGAGACTTGCGAAGATCTAGGTCGAAAATTAGATAGGTGGCGAGAGGCTTTAGAGAGTAAGGGTTTTAGAATTAATCGTTCGAAGACAAAATATATAGTGTGCAATTGTTAATCACGAGGGAGGAGTAATGCAATTGAGATCGAAGACGTGGAGGTCTAGAGTGTGAGCTTTTCGATATCTAGGATCTATAATTCAAAAGAATTGATCTATTGGAGAAGATGTAGACCATAGGATTAAAGCTGGTTGGATGAAATGGAGAATGAAGTCAAGAGTATTATGCGATAGAAGGATGTCTGCAAGGTTAAAAAGGAAAATACTATAAGACAACTGTTCGACCCGCCATACTATAATATTCGGAATGTTGAGCTACTACGTGACAACTTACGTGTAGGATGGCAGTAGGAGAAATGCATATGTTAAGATGGATGTGTGGTAAAACTCGTAATGCTAAAATTAGGAATGAAAGAATTAGGAGATACTTAGGTATAACGTCCATAGATGACAAAATTAGATAAAGGCGTTTAACGTGGTTGACCACTGCATAGGAGACCAAACACAGCGCCAATTAGAAAATGTCTAGATGGACAAGTTAATGGAGGGTGTAGACGGATGGGACGACTGTCGAAAACTTGGATGAAAGCGATGAAGGAAAACATCATTGAGCTTAAATTAGGCGATGATATATAGGAAGACCGCATTGCTTAGATAACCAAAATTCATATAGTCAATTGACCCCAAAAGTATCAGAAATGGACTTTGATGATGATGATAATGAGGAGGTGCACAACTCATGAGATAATCATAATACACCCAATACTTAACAATAGCAAGTAAAAATATATAAAAACTCCAAGCGCTAAACTTTCCCCCATGTGTAGCCAATGCAAATAATTACAAAATGAAAGTGAAAAACCAAACATGAGTACTTTTACTAGATTTGGAACTCGCACTTACATAAGAATGGGCAATAAAAAAAAAAAAAGAATGGGCAATCAACCAAGAAGTTAGAATTTTTTGTGTAGGATAAACAAAGTCACCTCATTTTCATTGGGGGCAATGTCCTGCTTTGCTTTGCCTTTGAAACTTTCTCCACGTACAAAACAACAGCTCCTTTTGGGACATTCATTCCACATTTCCCATCAATTAGGCATTGACCATTAAGGCATAGAAAAAATACACGAACAACTTACACACACACGGACATAGCTACTAAAACTAAAAGGACATAACAATGGAAATAGTTATATATATAGCTATTGAAGTCAAGGCAACAATAACATGACAATGTAAGCAAGCAATGATCATCTAAAGTGAACACCAAAACCCCTTTTCTTACTTGTAAGAGCATCTCTAATGGTAAAAGTTACAATAAGAGATCAATCATCCACCATTTTAACCAAAAGCTAAATTTAGGGGTCCTCCTATTTTTCATCATTCCAACTACATTCCCTATTTAAAATTTTTCATCATTATTTAAATATATCTTTCACTTTTCTATATCAATTTAATTTCAATTATACTATTATTAATTTTAATTTAATATAATTATATTATTAATAACTTCAATTATATTATTATAATATTACTAAATATATACTATTATTAATTTCAACTTAAATATATAATATTATTAATTTCAACTTAATTTAAATTTGACTAATTAAAAGAGAAAATTAAATATTTAGAATATTTTATTGTTATTTTAAATTTATGGGATGGTTTGGTTGCCCTTAAATTTAGGGGGAAGTTAGATGTGAAGTTATTTTAGATAATGGTTTAGCGGATTGATTGGAGCATGAATTTTCTCCCATGAGACCCCTAAAATAGCTTTTTGGCTATTTTAGGGGATCCATTGGAGATGCTCTAAATTGATTAAAATTCAAACTTGCAGAACTAATTTTCCTCTTCCTTTGATTTTCCTAAAAATCCATAAAAACCCCTTCTTGCCTGAATGATGATACAACTAGACGTTCTTTATGGTACACCATACGCGTGTCATGATGATCTCGAGAAATTACAAGCCTAGCACTGATCCAGCCCAAGCGGTTTCAAGCTCGTACAACGCAGTCTGCTAGACGGACCCAAATCATTACAGCTTGCTAAGCCCACTCGTCTCATAGCTATCCCCAATACCCGTAAGCTCTATTAAGGCAAGTATCTCGGGGATCGACTTCGGACATGCAAGACAACATCATTTTTTTTAAGCCAAGCGTGCCGCCGGTGGGTATAAAACCAAAGACGTGGGGGTTAAACCACCACAGCCTTAACCATCCAACCAGGATACCATTAGTAAGACAACAACATTTTGCTTCCAACTAGGAAGCAAATAGTAGAGTATATGTCGTACATGAAAATTTCTATCTATGGACAACACTCTGATTGAGAACTATCTCCCGCGTAAATATAAGCACAAGTCCAACAGGGAAACTTTCCTTCACAGCACAACTCCTAATTAGATAAGAATCCCAATGAAGATCTTATTCCCTAAACAACGCCACCGATGGCCTGGTCGAATCAGGACTCCAGCGCTATAAATAAGACATGAGGTTGGTAAGCTAAGGTACACTACAAATTCTTTGTTTATAGCATTACGCCTTCCTTAGGTCCATGTCTAACTTTAGCATCGGAGTGCCATCGGCCACCACAACGTGATCCATGGCTCACGTGCTTTCCTTGTGCAGGTCAGCAGGTCAAGGTCAAGCAGAAGCGAAAATCGACTGCATCAGTTTGGCACTGTTCGTGGGGACGACAAAGTTCCTAACTAATCATTAGAATCATCTCTCTTCAGAATACAAGAAGATGGTGACTACCAGATCATGCAGCGATGTAGAGTAGGGGGACACACCAAACGCTCAGACTGACACTAAACCACCGCTTTCAGCGGTGCCGACAACGTAGGGGCAACAGACTCATGCCCCTGCAACGACAATAACAACGATGGACCCTAGGATGGATCTTAGATCATCTTATATACAACAAGTCCTACTAGCAATGAAGATGCTCAGGTCGATGAAGCTGAAGCCTGACGAGACACTGAGAAAGTACGTCACACGCTTTAGTAACGATTTGACTTTCGTCAACATGTGCAACGACACAATAGCCGTAACAGCCTTCGATGACGGTCTGAGGAACGACAAGTTCTATAACTTCCCAACTCTGGACCCATCAGTGAAAATGGCGGACCTGGTGAAAGAAGCACATAGTACATTGCTTTAAAGGAGGGATAGACTACCCGGAAAAAGCCGTGTCCGAGGGAAAATCCTCGGACGAAAAGGTAAGAGACGAATCGGCAAGCACGATACACGTACTCCATCGGGCACATATTTCGAGTCCGAACAATCAAACAGGTCCAGAGAAAGAGCTCTCAAAGAGATGAAGATCCAAGTGATACACGGCAAGCGACAGACGTCACGTGCCCAAAGACATGATCCTCATATGTTGGTAGCTTTTACAAACGAAGACCTCCGGGGCATCCAGCTTTCGCATAATGACGCTCTGGTGATAATGATCTCCCTAGCAAGCTGGGAAGTAAGAAGATCCTTGTTGGACATAGGAAGCTCATTGAATGTTCTATTCCTCTACATGTTCTACAACATACAACTAAAGGAAGAAGTCTTAACCCCCTGATAGTTGTCCAATGATTGATTTCAGGGCGAAAAACACTTTCTGGTGGGAAAAATACAACTAACAGTAGTCACGGGAGAGCCACCAATTCAGAAAGTTTTGTTCCAAGAATTCTTAGTGATTGACGCACCGTCCAGCTATAACGCTCTGGGGAGGCTTTGGCTACACCAAATGGGAGCAGTAGTTTCCACTCTGCTCCAATGCATCAAGTACCCGTTAAACCAAACAGTCGGTACCGTACGAGGCGACCAGGCAGCTGCCAAAAAATGCCAGTACATGACCCCACAACAACTTGGTAACTTTCATTTGGCAACTAGTCTCGCATCTAAGATGTTTCTTAATCTCACCAGAGAGGTCGAGATATAGCAACCAATCCCAGACGACGAAGCTCCAGTAAGCCCCCAGGGCAGACCCAACACTGGTCAACCAGAAGAAGAAATAGTCACGGTTTACCTCGACAGACCTCTCAACAATAAGGCCATCAAATAGGTTTCCGCTTGAGAAAAAAATTGGTAGAATAGTTGATAGAGCTACTACAGCGGATTCGGGACGTTTTCGTTTGGACCATGCAAAACATGGTGGGAATCGACCCATTAGTAATCACTCATCGCCTAGAGATGGACCCCAAGAGAAAAACCATACAGCAGAAGAAAAGGTTTGTGGCGCCTGAAAGAAATAAAATAATAAATGATGAGGTACAACGGTTACTCAATGCGAACATAATCAAAGAAGCACAATACCCGGACTGGCTGGCGAACACAATATTGGTGAGGAAGAAAAATGGAAAGTGGAGAGTGTTCGTAAACTACACGAACTTGAACAAAGCTTGCCCAAATGACATCTTTCCATTTTCTCGCATCGATCAAATCATGGACGCCACATCCAAACACAACCTACTATGCTTCATGGATGCCTACTCAGGCTACAACTAAATATTAATGCAACCCTCGGATCAAGAAAAAACTTCTTTCATAACTGAGAGAGGAATATACTGCTACAGGGTGATGCCATTTGGCATGAAGAACACAGGTGTTATATATCAATGATTGGTGAACTGAATGTTCAAAGAACAAATAGGTAGGAATATGGAAGTCTACATAGATGATATGCTGGTCAAGAGCCTCCGCAACCCCAAACACATAGAAGACCTTACTAAAACATTCAATCAGCTCCGAAAATATCAGATGAAACTCAACCCACAAAAGTGTACGTTCAGAGTTGAGTCGTAGAAATTCCTAGGTTACATAGTGAACTAGAGGGGAATCGAAGATGATCCAAAGCATATTCAGGCCCTTCTCAACATGAAAGCCCCCGCCAACATCAAAGACGTTTAGAACCTGACTAGGATGGTGGCAACACTCAACATGTTTATATCTAAATCATCCGACAAATGCCTTTATTTCTTCAAAATATTGAGAGAAAGCAAATGATTTTTATGGGACGAAAAGTGTGAACAAGCCTTCCAGAGCTTGAATGCATACATGGGGAGCCCCAAACTGCTTTCGAAATCAGCAACAGGAAAACACTCTACTTATTTTCAGGTCCACTCTATAACAGATCTAACCAAGCACTTGCTCTGCACGGTACTGCACAAGCCAGAGTTATCCGGCAGGATGGTGAAATGATCAGTAGAACTCGGGCAGTTTGACATAAGCTATGCCCCAAGAACCTTCATCAAAGCCCAAGCACTGGCAGAATTCATCGCCTAATTCACTAGCGGAGAAGAACCAAGGGCAGACCTTCAAGTCCAAGATTCAAGCATTCAGGGATGGACTTTGCGTTGCGATGGATCATCAACCGAAAAAGCAAGCGGAGCTGGAATCACACTCTGCTTTCCAAGCGACTCCACTCTCGAAAAAGCCGTCAGATTCGGGTTTTCCCCTTCAAACAACGAAGCCGAATATGAAGCCTTCCTGTTTGACCTAAAACTAGCCTTGGGGATCGGGATAGATCACCTAACAGCATACAACGACTCAAGGCTAGTAGTCAACCAGGTCAAAGGAGAATTCAACAACAAAGACCCCCACATGATAGCCTACCGAGAAAAGGTACTTCATGCAATAAGACAATAAGTGGGTTCAAAAGGTGTGAGCTCTTACAATGCTTTCGAGATGACAATAAAAGAGTTGATGTGCTAGCAAAGGAAGCCTCATCATTCGCCGAAGTCTCAAACGGTCTCATTGAATACCAAGAGCAATCAAGCCTTGTCGATGAAAAACCCAGAGATGTTTGTGCTACAAACGCATCGGCAAGTTGGATGACTCCGATTCTCGAATATTTCAAAAGTGGAGCCATATCGGCCGAGAAAGCCGAAGCCAGAAGACTAAAAAATAGAATAGCTTGGTACACTCTCCTAAACAACAAGTTATACTAGAAATCAATGACCGGACCCCTGCTTCGATGCCTGTCACCCCCTGAGTCAGATCAGGTCCTAAGAAGGATCCACGACGGGATATTTGGAAATCATCCGAATGGAAGAACCCTCGCCCACAAAGCTTTAACCCTATGGTACTATTGGTCGACGATGCAACGAAACGCCAAAGATATTGTCCGTAAGTGCGACAAATATCAGAGGTTCGCGCCCTACACGCACATCCTACCCAACCACTAACACCGATGACAAGTCCGTGGCCATTTGCGCAATGGGGGATGGACATCGTTGCACCGCTCCCAGCATCAACGGAAAAAAAGTTATTTCTTGTGGCAGTTGACTACTTCACCAAGTGGGTCAAAGCGAAGCCCCTATCCAAGATAGAGCAAGTCCAAATAAAAAAATCAAATGGGCGAACTGCATATTTGGCATCCCAGAGTATTGGTCAGCGATAACTGAACTCAATTCGAAGGTATCAAGGTTAGAAAAATTTGTGAAAATTTGAACATCAATCACCATTTCTCCTCGCTAGGGCACCCACAAGCCAACGGCCAAGTTGAGGTTACTAACCAAACAATATTGGAGGCGATTAAAAGAAAACTTGATTCATCCAAAGGGAAATGGGTTTCAGAGCTCTCAATAATACTCTCGACGTATCGGACAACCAAGAGAATCCCTACCGGAGAAACACCTTTCACCCTAGCATACGGGTCAGAAGCCACGATTTCGGTAGAACTCGAAGTGCCCACCTTCTGAATGGAGGAGTTCAAAGCAGACAATAATGATGAAGCCTTGCGCATCAGACTAGACCTCCTCAAGGAAAAATGGGATCTTGCCTTCGCTAAGATAATTGCCTACCAACAACGAATAACGCAATACTACAACAAAAGGACAAGCCATGCAAATTTAGAATGAGAGACTGGATACTCAGAAAAACTAAACAGAACACTAAAGAAGCGAGCGTAGGAAAACTGAACCTAAATTGGAAAGGACCCTACAAGGTGACCAAGGTCAACAAGCCGTGGACATACTAGTTGGTAGACATAAACGGTGACAAAGTTAAACGACCATGAAATGTGGAACACCTCAAAAAATATTTTATTTTACTAAACTTCAACAGTTGTTCATTACAACCAACGCAACCTCTAACTATCCCGCCATGGCCAGATCCGAGAGATCGGGCCCGACGCCTAGTCTTCTGCATGCGAATGATGATGGCCGAGGAAGTGGGAGTCTCGTCAGCGCTCTCACGCTTGATGACGATGACTCGCCAATGGATCACTGCTCTTCTATAGACAATGATCGCCAAATTTTCCAGGTAAGCTTAGTCAGTTCGCAACTAATGACAACGACTTCTGTTGCTCGACGCCTAGTCCACTGTACGCGGATGATAATGGTCAAGGAAGTGGGAGTCTAGTCAGCTCTCTCACGCCTGATGACAACAATTCGCCAAGGGGTCATTGCTCTTCTACAGACAATGATCGTTGAGCTTACCAGGTAAGCTTAGTCAATTCGCGATAAATCTTACACTTAGATGCCTTTGCAACTAGATTTATGGAACTTAATCTCATTATGGATAAGTACTCGGGTTACAAAGACGAAAAACAACAAATTTTTTTTATTAACTCAATAAATTGGACAACCCATTTTCAAATAAGATATAAGTTTTGAAATATCTCCCCCCAAACCTAAATCATAAATTGTCCTCAATGTTCTAAAATAAGACACTGTGGGTCGACCATGAATAAGAGATAAACAATAATAAATAGAAATGAAAAGGGTAAACCATGAGAGCACAAATGACTTCTGTTAAGATCCAAAAGTAGGCTCCAATCAAATCATAGTCAAGTGAATTTTCTTTTTTTCTTCCTTTTTTATTTTTTTTTAAATTCAGTTGACCTAATATATACACTAAAATCTTAGTTTAATAATAAATCATACAATAACAACTAAAAAATTTGTGGGTCATACCAAACATGATTATAAGGGACAATAAGATGCAAATGATTAGATATGTCCCACAGGTGAATCCAAAGAAACCTCTCAAGATTAAATTTTATCTTTAGCTTATAAAATGTTTCCTCTAAAGAATGATGCAAGTTCAATTTGTCAAAACGAGTGAAATCAATTTGGTGTTCTAGGAGAGGCCATCGGTCAAGCGTGGATAGGTCATCGTCTTCTTCAAGTTCTTCACAATTTGTTTTACATTTCACAAAATAATCCTCCAAGGTTTGCAATTAAAGTTTAAACTAAGGGAACTTTATAATACATGGGAGAATGTTAACAAATTTCTCATGTTTCACCTTTGTATTGCACATGGATGTTCCAACAATGGTCAAAAGATCACAAGAGTCACATGACAATTCAATTGAATAATCATTTATGTCAACATCTTGTGTGTACATAGGATTTACATTAATAAGCACAGGGTTAGGTATAGAATCGCCATGACTAATTTCATCTTGAACACAACACTCATGATTCACCCGCAATCTTTCCTCATCACATTGTCTCACATGTTTTATCCACTCATCTTGTTCTACCTGGGCAGTTTGAGGGGTTGATATATGTATATCAATGTGGCACAATTCATCAAATCTCTCACTCTACTGTAATAGACTTTCTTCACATTCATTCCCAACATTCATCAATGCATCATTTTGAAGCCTTAAATCACAAATTTCAGACAAAAGTTGGTCAGTGGCTTGTTGACTTTGAAATTTCTCTTGTATGGAATGACTTAAGGATTGCATATATTGATCTAGTGATGCGCTATTTTAGTAGTACACAACTTAATACAATGCTTTGTGATTGTAATATAGAATAAGTGGGGATCGTTCTGGACCGGGGATTAGAGGGTTTTCCAATTAACACTAAGAATAACTAAAAACAACTAACAACCTATTAAATAAATATTGGGGGATTGCATTTTCTAAGTTAAAATATGAAAATAACTACGAAAATTAATGTAAAGATAATAGAACTAAAGGGATGGCAAAGATGAGAACATAGGTAAGTGTTTATTTCCATACACCAAACATATGCTCATAAATCAATCTTCAATAATCACTTGCTAACTCGTGAGTGACAATGCTCAAGATTAACCGTGATCAGCACTGCATTAATCTTATTATTTTCCCAAGTTCGTTGAATTAAACTTAGCGTCGCTTTCAAACTATTCTTATCATGCTATCTAATCAGGAATCACAATTAGATAAACAATCCAAGATCATTAAGTTTTGTGGAAAATATGGATACATACTAGGAAATTACAAATATGATCAGTATCTTGTTCTTACCTAGATTTTTACTTAACCTTACTAACGTTCCTTGGTATTTACTAATTGTGAGTACAAGATTATAAAAATTAGGTGAAACACTCCTATACTTTAGCCCCAGATCCTAGCATGCTTACTAAGTTGGTCACCTTAACAAACATATAAAGAAATGTTCTCTATAAAGCAGTTAAGCAAAACACAATCACTAATAGCAAGGAAGATTAACTTCAATTAATTAATAAGGCACATGTTCGGGGCTTCGAATCCATCCCTAGCTAAAAGGAAGTTTAGCTAGACATATTAATTATGTTCAAATAGTAATCCATAATTAAATATCAAACTAAAATAAGTAAAGAGATGAGAAGAAACAAAACGTTGTCGCCGTGCGTGGTGGTAGAGACTGCAACTGGTGGTGCGGATAGTAGAGAGAAAGAGATAAAAAATCTCTTCCTTTCTTCTTCGATTTGCTCCTTCTTTTTCCTTCTCGATCTCTGCTTCTGCTGTGAGATTGGATTGCGAACGATGAAGGCGAAAGAGAAAAAGATCAGGTGGCATTGTGGAAGGGTTTGGCGAGGTTGTTGTTTCGAGGAGGATGCTAAGAGAGATGAATGGAAGGAGATGTTGGCGACAGTGAGATTGTGCGCAACGAGAAACTAAAGAGATGAATTGGTAATGAGTGGACAGACATGGAAGATGATGTCGACTTCTGGAGTGAAGAGAGACTGCACGGGAGAGAGAGATCTAAATGGAGGTGATGACGAGAGGTCAGGAGGGATGGTTGTGTGGCTTCGTGGATGGGTGATGAATATGGTGGCTAGGTTTGCGAGAGGGGTGATGGTCTGATGGAGAGATGTGAAGGGAAATGGTGGCTTGCTGTTGTGATGAGGAGGTTGTGGATGGATGACGGCTTGTTGTGGTTGCAAGCGTCATTGCTTCAAGGCATGTATCATTCCTTTTATAATTGTTTTCTTTGCGGTTTCCTTCTTTGCAATCAGTATTTCTAAATTGTCAATTTGCTTCACTTAGCTTCTATTGTGGAATCTTGTTATTGGAAACCTACACAAACACAAAAATAGCAATTAGTACCACATTTAACAAGAAATAACTAAAATTATATATAGAAATATGGTACTAAAATACCATAATTATGCTCCTATCAAATTCCCCCACACTTATCTTTTGCTAGTCCTTGAGCAAATCCATGAAACAAAAATAAAAGACACAAATGACTCAATCTATACTTTCCAACATTTGTCTCAGAGATTTTCAATGGATCATGACATGTTAAGATTCTTTGTAAACACAAGATTAAATCCTCATAATTCAAAAACTAATACACATTCATAGCAATGATATAAACATTCACAATTAAATCAATCTAAGTGACTGTGAAACTCAACCACGTGCCAAGAAGAATTAACCCAAAAATCATACTGGGTGCACTCTTTTCTTTTTCACTGATTGTTTGGTAAAATCACTCTTCATATTCTAGTTATATGTGAGAGAATTGATGTAAAAGGGAAACAAATAGCTCGCATATGATATAACAAGAAAGAAAAGGCATCTTCTGACATTTTTTTTTTCAGATATATGATCTCATGGAAGGAATGCTACTACTTGAATGCAAGAACTAGTGATACCATATGCTCATACCTCATTCGAATCTCCATAACGTGACATTGCAAGACACTCAATCAAAATGTCTTAATTCAGGTTGTAATGAGGCCAATGGGTCAAGGGAAGAGAAAGAACAGATAGGGAATTTTTAAAGGGCTTAAAGTAATGGTGAAAGCATGCAATAAAATTAGAGACATTAGCAAGGAATCATATGGTTCAAGACATAAGTAGGAAAATTAAAAGGAAAATGAAGAGGTGACCCATTGATAATGAAGAGTTTCAACCATTATTTTGTATCTACTGAATGAAAAGAATTGGATTATCTGTATGGTACTAAAATACTGAATGAATATAGACAAGAACTTGTGGCCCTTCTGTGATTTTGTACCTTTTTTTTTCAACTCTTTCTTCTTGAACTGTCTACCATAAGGGTCTTCCCCCACACTTGCTTTTCAACATACCTTGAACCAGTGTTCTAAAAATCGGCCTAGGCGCTAGAAGGTGGAAAACCACCCAGATTAATGGCTGGGCGGGCTGTCTGGGCGGTTCTGGGCAGTCTAGGCGGGTCTAGGCGGGTCTGGGCGGGATCTAGGCAGGGTCTAGGCGGACTCTACGCGGGTCTAGGCGGTCTGGGCGATTTTATTTTATTTATTTTTTTTAATTTTTTTTTATTTTTTAATAAGGCTGATTGTGTTCCTATTTTTTAGAAATAAACTATTTAATTATTTTTTATTCAGTATATGTCTAAATGTAGCAAATGATGATTACTTAATGGAATTCTCAAAGGATCTGCCGGTACCAATTTTACTAATGTAGATTTTATCAAACATAACTGGGGTTATTCATGCAATTTGAAGAAAAATAAAAAAGTACACAAATTCAAATTTATATAAAGTACCCATCATGACAAACTTCAGTCATTTGAGTTTTAATAAATTTTGTTCACGATTGTTAATTTTTCATGTTTTTAAATTTTGCATATGTATATTGGCATTAAATTGGATGTAATTGATAAGGTATTATGCTTAATTTTTGTAAATTATTAAAGTAATAATACAAAACCTAAGACCGCCTAGGTGCTGCCTAGGCCCCTGCTCGCCGCCTGCCCAGCGCCTAGCGATTTTTAGAACACTGCCTTGAACCACAATAAAGTCTCTGCAAATCAAATTATGCTCCACTCTTTTAATTAGGTTGGGGATGGTAAATAAGGGTAATGAAACAAAAGGTTTATTAACAGGCTCAATGGGGTAAACCTAAAGGAAATATATCATGGATCAGGCTTATTTGGCAATGGTGGAAACTATGCGTCTTTATCATGTCAAGCATGTTATGCAATTCAATATGATGCTTTGAACAAAATTAATACAAGTTCTAGTGTTTAATCCTTAATTATGAAAGCAATTCAAGTAGCAACCAAAGCAAACAAATTTGAGATCATTCAACGAATTATTATCGACAAAAGAAATGAAAGATGACCTAGCTAAAAACTCTCAAAATCAAATGAACAATAGGCTCAAAACTCACATACTAGTTATAATGAGTTAAATTCAATTAAGCATGGACTGGAGCGAAAGCAAGTCTCTATGCGAGATGGAGGCGAAGAGGATATTAAGTGGCAACAATATTGTAGCCTTCGGGCCTGGTTTGGTTAACCCTTTAGGGTCAGTCATATAGCCTTCAGGCATTGATTAATAAATAAATAAATAGAAAGGGTCAACGACCCAATTTAAAAAAAAAAAAATGAAGCATGCTACGAGTACCAATTACTTAGTTGATTACATGTGAATTTGCATATGATAACCATGAATAAACATTAACCAAATAATAATATTAGATCTTAAATCATGCTTATAAATCACCTAAAAGTCATGCAATTAAAAACCAAATCTCATCATTGTGTTGGAAAGTATCTTAAGACTCAAAACAATTATAATTCTTTTTTTTACTCTAATACCAACAAAAAAAAATAAAAACAAACACTTTTTTTTAATGTACTGACTTTTTTTATTTTTTAAATTAATTTTTTTTAAAATAAAAACAACGTTCCCCCCCCCCCCCCCCACACTTAAACCTAACATTGTCCTCAATGTTAATAGATTATAGCACATGCAATAAAAAATTTAAAAGAGGAAAAATAAACTACTAACAAACAAAAATAACGAAAAGAAAATAAAGAGATAGAGAAAGCAAATCTGATTGGGTTGCCTCCCAATAAGCGTTTGTTTTAACGTCGTGCAGCCTGACGATATCTCCAATCAATCCTCATGGAGTGATACATCCTCCACGTCATGCTCCAAAAATGAACTCATAATAAGTTTTCTCAGGCTCCAGATCATATTATAATAAGTTATCACCGGATCTCCTATTGCGCATGGTACCTGAGATAAAGACAAAAAAGAAAAAAAATTAATAAAAATACTAATGAAGTAATTATCAATTTTACCAATCCCCGGCAACGGAGCCAAAAATTAGTGCGCTATTTTAGTAGCACACAACTTAATACTCTACTTTGTGATTGTAGTATAGAATAAGTAGGGATCGTTCTGGACCGAGGATTAGAGGGCTTGCCTATTAATACTAAGAATAACTAAAGGACAACTAACAACTTAATTAAGTAAATATTGGGGGATTGGATTTTCTAAGTTAAACTATTAAAATAATTACGAAAATTTATGTAAAGATAATAGAACTAAGGGGATGGCAAAGATGAGAAAATAGCTAAGGGTTTATCACCACACACCAAACATATGCTCATAAATCAATTTTCAATAATCACTTGCTAACTCGTGAGTGACAATGCTCAAAATTAACCATGATCAAGCACTGCATTAATCTTATTATTTTCTGAAATTCGTTGAATTAAACTTAGCGTCGCTTTCAAACTATTCTTATCATGCTATCTAATCAGGAATCACAAGTTAGATAAACAATCCAAGATCATTAAGTTTTGTGGAAAATATCAACACTGACTAGGACATTACAAGTTTGATCAGCATCTTGTTCTTACCTAGGTTTTTACTTCACCTTACCAACGTTCCTTGGTATTTAGTACTTGTGAGTACAAGATTATAATAATTAGGTGAAACACTCCTATACTCTAGCCCTGGATCCTAGCATTCTTACTAAGTTGGCCACCTTAACAAACATACAGAGAAAAGTTCTTTATAAAGCAGTTGAGCAAAACACAATCACTAATAGCAAGGAAGATTAAATTCAATTAATTCATAAAGCACATGTTCAGGGCTTCGAATCCACCCCTAGCTAAAAGGAAGTTTAGCTAGACATATTAATTATGCTCAAACAGTAATCCATAATCAAATATCAAACTAAAATAAGTAAAGAGATGAGAAGAAACAAAACGTTGTCGCCGTGCGTGGTGGTAAAGAATGGAACTGGTGGTGCGGATAGTAGAGAGAAAGAAATAAACAAATCTCTTATTTTCTTCTTCGATTTGCACCTTAATTTCCCTTCTCGATCTCTGCTTCTGCTGTGAGATTGGACTGCAAAAGATGAAGGCGAGAGAGAGACAGATCAGGTGGCGTTGTGGAAGGGTTTGGCGAGGTTGTTGTTTCGAGGAGGATGGTAAGAGAGATGAACGAAAGGAGATGTTGGCGACGGTGCAATTGTGCGTGACGAGAAACTGATAGAGGTGAATTGGTAATGAGTGGACAGACATGGAAGATGATGTCGACTTCTGGAGTGAAGAAAGACTGCGCGGGAGAGAGAGATCTGAATGGAGGTGATGAAGAGAGGTCGGGAGAGATGGTTGTGTGGCTGCGTGGATGGGTGATGATGGGTGATGAATATGGTGGCTAGGTTTGTGAGAGGGGGTGATGGTCTGATGGAGAGATGTGAAGGGAAATGGTGGCTTGCTGTTGTGATGAGGAGGTTGTGGATGGATGACGGCTTGTTGTGGTTGCAATCGTCATTGCTTCAAGGCAGGTATCATTCCTTTTATAATTGTTTTCTTCTCGGTTTCTTTCTTTGCAATCAGTATTTCTAAATTTTCAAATTGCTTTACTTAGCTTCTATTGTGGAATCTTGTTATTGGAAACCTACACAAACACAAAAATAGCAATTAGTACCACATTTAACAAGAAATAACTAAAATTATATATAGAAATATGGTACTAAAATACCATAATTATGCTCCCATCATCTAGGCTCTCTTGGAATGAAGGAGAAATGTTAGTTTTCTCCCATGTGCTAATTGGATATGAAGATGATGTGGATTGCATATATTGCATAACGTTGTATAGATTGGTCTCTATCGAAGGCATTGTAGGACAACTAAGGTAAGGCTTATTATTATGCACATATTGGGGATCAAAGGATGGTGTGGACCTAAAAGGTTCATAACCCCAATTGGTTTTGTGTTCGTTCCATATCCATTTTGTGAAAAATGATTGGTATAATCAAAACTTGATTATAAGGGTTGACCTCAATTTACCGAGGCAAAGTAATTTACCTCATCATTGTCGTCATCTTCCCAATGAAAATACATAATTGTATGGCTTCTAACACAAGATAAACTCCTTGATACTGAACTTGAATCAATCTTGATTGGATTTTTTTTTTAATTATGAATTTTTATTTTATTTTAAAACTTTTTTAGTTGTAAATGAGTAAAATCTTATGCAACCATAGATGATATGAACTAAAATAAATGCAATATGCAAATGTATCTAAAGGGGGACACTAATCATGATACTCAAACAAGGCTCAATCAATTCCTATCAATCCATCTAGCAAGCAACAAGTTGATTATCTTCAATTAAGTGCAAGGGACGATTGATTTTTTAAACCCAATCTAATTGAAGTGGAAAATGATTTTGAGCATCTCAAAATCAATTCTCACCCTAATTAGATTTTCCCATATGTCTTGGAAGTAAGTAAGCGGTAGCTTTTTACGTAAAAATTCCCTAGACCGCCACACTAGACAGAGATGCGTTATAGCCAGGTTTTAACCTGTTTAGTATGCTAGAACTGGCAAAGCCTTTGAAGGGCGTCTTTAAGATCCAAAGATTTCTTAGAATATTTAGCTGTCACTTAAAACAAGATTATCAATCAGTAAAAACATGAGTCCAAACATTGGTCATCTGCAGCAGTCAAATTTCTGCACAAGCGGTCCAACTTCAAAAATTTGTTTCTCACTAACCTTTGATCCAATGAACAAATGGAAAGATGTCCGTGAAAGTTCATATCATATACATATACCAGATAAATTGAAAAAAATAAAACAACAAACATTAGCTGGTCTAAAAAATATAAACATGAAAATGTTACAGAGTTTTAAGACTACAAATGTTATCAAAACAATGCAAATGCACCTTAAACTATGAAAATGAACCTAAACTAAACTAATGATAAGCATTCAAATTGATTTTAAAACTAATTTTCCTTTGCTTTTCCCGGCAACAGTGCCAAAAATTTGATCGATCAAAAATCATACTGCAAGCGCATGTTAAAATTAATCTTCAAGCTTGAAACTTTACCTAGTTAGAAAATAATTGATGGGTGAAGTGTTTGAACTAAAAATACAAAATAAAACCTAAATGTGAGAGTTAGGGCTTCGAGTTTACCATCATGATTAGATGGCACCATTGGGCCACTCTTTGATTAATCTTTCCCAAATTCATATGCACATCCTAAGGTAGATTCTCATCTCACCTTAGGATGGAAAATATGGCATTATGAAAAAAAATTGATTTCAAGCTTAATTAATATTACTAACCAAAGAATCAAATGTGAATTTAAAAGCATATAAGGAATCCATACTTAGATGAAAAACCAAATATCTAACAAATCACAATGAAACTTAGACTAATAATATGTAAACAATGTAAGGTGCTTGTAAGAGAAATGCAAGTGTAGAAACCTATCTAATCTTAAGCTTAAGAAGTAGAAGAAGAAAGCATGGATTGAATTCATAACATGGAACACAAAACATCTTACTTACCTCATATGTTCATGATACAACCAAGCAACAAGATCAATCTAACTAAACTTGCTTCTCTAATACATGAAAATGGAAGGACTAATCTAAAAGAAAACCATCTTGGAGCTATCCTCGCATGGGCTCACCCACACCCTAAGGTGGGATGTTAGTCAAGCATAGTACGCTCTAGGCCTTCCCTCCACTTATTACTCTAAATACTACAATAAGTACTCTCAATTTGATTACAACTCTTTAGTTTTCTTCCTCTCACCAAGTATACTCCAAGCATGGGTATTTATAGGTAAAGAGGTGTGAGATGGTAAAATAGATGGTGGAGTAAAATAAGGAATAAAAATATGGTGGAATAAAATAAGAAAAAGATAAGGGAATGTGTTTGAAAATGGATGGTGTAATAAGGAAAAGATAAAATAATATGGTAGAATAAAATAAGAATAAGATAAGGGAATGTGTTGGAGAATGGATGGTGGAATTTGTAGAGATTCCTTTTAGCTAGGATGAAGTTGCCATGTGGATATCCAAATCTTCAAATAATTTTCTCGAAATCCATAGATGATAGAGCTTTGTGGGATTTACTTTATGGACCCTGGGCTTGAAAATCATTGGTAATGTATGTGTTATCTTCCAATGGACTTTGTTGTTGAACTTAGCCTTATTGTGTCATTTTGTGCATATTTGATGATTAATACTTTAATTCCTGCATTATACACAAAATACACATAATGAGAGTATTTTACTAGATAATAGAACATAACAAATATAGAATTAGAGGATTAAAATGTATCATTTATAAGGCTATCAATCCGCGCATAGCGAACTAGGCTATAATTCGGAATAGAAGTTGTCTTCGTCAGTCTGACTAAACTTTGGCCAAATGTGTGCATCACTATTTATGGTCAGACATTGATCCTGGCAAATCCCTTGAGTTAGGCTTCATGAGCTCTTATTGGACTTCCACATTCTACACCGCCTTTGTCTACTTCTAGCCGACTAGGTCTTAGAGAGGACGAGAAGTTATCGTCATCATTTGTAAATGACTAAACTTTGGTCTGGTTCGGCCGCTATTGTCTGTAGTTGGACAATGATCATTGGCAAGTCATCTTGATCAGCCGTTGTGAACCCTGACTAGACTCCCACTTTCTAAGCCATCTTCATCCACTCTTGGCGGACTACGTCTTACAGCAGACTGGAAGTTATCGTCATCAGTAGTAACTATCTAAACTTTGGTCAGGTCGGCGACCATTGTCTGTGCTTGAACAATGATCCATGGTAAATCATCTTGATCAAGCATTGTGAGCGCTGACTAGGCTCCCACTTTCTAAGTCGTCTTCATCCATTCTTGATGGACTATGACTTAAAGTGGACTAGAAGTTATCGTCATCAGTTGTCAATAACTAAACTTTAGTCAGGTTTCACCACCATTGTTTGTAATTGTACAATGATCCCTGGCAAGTCTTATTGATCAGGCGTTGTGAACGCTGACTAGACTCCCACATTCTAAGCCATCTTCATCCACTTTTGGTGGATTACGTCTTAGAGCGGACCAGAAGTTATCGTCATCAGTTGTAACTGACTAAACTTTGGTTAGGTTCGACGACCATTGTCTGCAATTGGACAATGATCCCTGGCAAGCCATCTTGATCAAGTGATGACTAGATTTCCACTTTCTAAGTCGTCTTCATCTGTTCTTGACTGACTATGACGTAAAGCGGGCTAGAAGTTATCATCATCAGTCGTAATTAACTAAACTTTGGTCAGGGTCGGCCACCACATGGCCTTGGGCATATAAATCTGACTTGGATGTCCTGACTTACTTCGCCTTATAGTCTGACATGTGGGTCAAATCAGCAAGTCTGATACTTGAGCCGAGTCACAATAGATTGACCAGATTGAATTTCAACCATATTTGATGAACATTAGTGGAACTTTGATAAAACAGATACCTTGGATTTATTGATAGTACATTATTAGGTGTTTTACATTTTGTGGGTGCTTAAGGCCTTCACCGCTTGTGTTTGAGTATGTATTGGGCCACTCTCAGTGGGCTTAGAGTAGCTGGGCTTTTCCAGGCTGGGCGCTCACTTGGGCTCACTAGCTTGCCTGGGTCCTGTTGACAAAATCATTGTACCACGTGTACGGTGCGGATTATTGGATGGTTTGGTATCAGTTACTCCCCCCGATTAATGGGGCTGCGTACAGTTCCATTAATTCTATGAATGTGGACTTGTGCAGTTGCAACTGAAACCGTCGCCTCCTTATTTCTCGTATGGCATTTGATGCTAGCGTGACTATTATGTGACCTCGTTTTGTGAACCGTCGCGCCTATATATAGGTTAGTTTTCATCATTTCAAGCGTTGTCATGAACGTTGTATAGCAAGTTTCTCAAATGCGTTTTTCCAGAAAATATGCTTCGGTTTTCCAAAGCATAAAGAAAGATCTTTGTTACAGGCATCTTCAAATGTTCTGACATTTGCAGCGATGAGTCTTAATAAGACTAGCTATTGGGCCATGTCACCTGATTTGGGAGAGCATCCAGTGGTTCCATGGGACCTCGTAATTTCTTCTTACATTGCATGGAAGAAGACAGACTCCTCCTTAGGGGTCAAGCTTGTCTTCCGTCTTCCGGTGCTCCCACGACATCTCTCGTCATCCAGTTTCAGAGATAATACCCACAACCAACTTTGGGTGGTTGTTCCCATTGCTCCTTCCAGGCACGCGTGATGCCATAGTCGGAAGGCAGATTAGCGGAGCTCTAGTGGACGCGGCCTGCAGCCCAAGGGTGCTAACTTTGCTTCACCCCAAGCATCCCTTCTTGAAGGATCTCCTCCGCAGCCCACCTTGGCTACCTTTGCTTTCATTTCCAAATCCTCCTCTCAAGGAAAATTGGCGGAGCAAAGTATCAAGTGTGTAACTGCAACCTACTTTGGGTACCTTTACTATATGCTTAAGTTTTGAATCCTCTTCTCAAGGTAAATTGGCAGAGCAAAGTCTTGGTGTGCATTTTCAGCGGATCGTTACTCGCATCGGGCTTAGATACTTGTAATGTGTAAACTTTTGTACTAGCCGATCGGTCAAGCTTTGTAACAACTTTCTTAGTAATAAGTCTGTTTTCTCAGAATTCATTTTTTTATTCCTTGAATGAATTTTTATCATATTGGCTTGTGCGAACAATTCTTCTAGACTGAAAAAAAGAAATCAAAACAACGAGAAAATTTGACTCTGAGCGGAGGCCATGCTAATATGGTCAGGAAAGAGACGCGCGTGGTCCTGACGCAGACTGTGTATATCCTTTGACAAAATGTCGTGTTTCGTCAATGATAGACTGAAAAGTGAACCTTGTGTGAGCGAGTCATTCATCGCTAGTTGTCAGCTTTCGGAGTAGGCGACGGCTTGTTGAAGTGTTGCTACTTAGCTTTGTATTGAACTGGAGTGACAGACGGATAGTATTTTCAGTGCTTTATCCTAAATCATTATTTAGTTGAGTCTTGGTTGTCAAGGCCATGTCCTAGTATGTATGAACTGGGTTGGTTAGATGTGTTGAGTGGTCTGTACCGACTTCCATGACTTTGCCAATTCGCTCATTGGACATCAGGCTTATCAGTTGTTGATGCGTTGCTCCCGCGCTCTGTTGACCGGACGGGCTCACCCCATTGTGGTAGGTCCCTATTTCAGTTATGAAGAAGGCTTTTTTTCGACCTGGGGGTGCAGTTGCATCTGGTTGTGTCTGAAATAAGCATCCATGGAGCTTAGAGGGTCGTGTTCGGACGTGGCATTCACACTTTGATCTATGTGAGGAAGTGGAAGGTTGTTTTTAGACAAGCCTTATTTGGCCCGTGTAATCCACACGAACTCCCCATTTCCCGTGTCTCCTTTTCACTGTGATGGCACTAGCCAACCAATCTGGCTGGCAGACATTGGGTATTTTCCTCGTACTCAATAAAGTCTCATCACCCATGTGGTGACTCTTCTCCCTTCTTCGAGCTCGGGTTCTGATATGTCTGATCTGCTGGGCCGAGCTGTAATTGCTAACAATCAAGTTGTTTCAGCGTTGAGTAGTGGCAGTCTCTTTATGATTTATGGTCTCCTCGAATGGTCCCTTCTGCCAGATCAGCAGTGTACTTGATGCACTGGTGCAAAATCGAAACTACCTCCTCCATCTGATGGAGCCAGGGCCTTCCCAAGATGATGTTGTAGGTGGATGGGGCATCGACCACCATGAACTCCTGAAACAAGACTTTCTACAGTTGTGGTTCTCTCACCACTACCATTAGTTTGATTTTCCCGATAAGAAATCACTTCTTTCCACTAAACCCGATCAGGGGTGACTAGTGGGGTCAAGTTCTTATCTTGAGCTGCATGTTGCGGAATGCGTTGAGGAACATGACATTTAGAGAGCTTCCCATGTCTACCAATGACCTCTTCACTTCCCATTTTTCTATGAAGACTGAAATGACCAGGGCATCATTGTGAGGAGAATGAACGCTTTAGAGGTCCTTGTCCATGAATGTCATCAATGAGATTGGGTTCTGAATACGTGCGTATTGCACTTGTCGGTCCTCGTAGATGGGTTGAGTCCGCATCTCGCAGAGCGTCCATTTTCGGGACTTGTTGGATTGCTCACCTTCTGAGCTTATTTCTCTATTTCTTTGATGTCATCTTTTCTTTTCTTTGCCCGATCTTGTCTTTTTTTTTGCTCAAGAATTTTTTGAACTTTCCCTTCTTTATGCAGTACTCAATCTAGCTTTTGAGACTTTTGGAGTCATTAGTGTCATGGTCGCCATCCTTGTGAAAGGGGCAATATTTGCCATTGTCTCGCCGGGAAGGATCTCCTCGCTGTTTGGTGGGCCACTTCACTTTTCCCCAATTCTTAATGGTATTGAGGACGTTAGACAGGTTGGAATTGAGGGGAGTAAAGAATTTGGACCCGACAAAGTTGGAGGCTTTATCTTGCCTGGTGTGGCCAGAGTCTGGCTTGCTATCATTCCGCATCCTTTTACTTCTGTCATCGTCCACCTATTTCTTTCCCTCTTTTTTGTCTTTGGGACCAGAGGGATGTTTCTTGTCAACTTCTCCTTCCTTTTTTATGGCTAGCATCTCCTCAAGAGTGATGTATTTCTGAGCACTCTTCAGCATGTCTATCACGTCAGTCAGAGGCTCGGGAGTGAGGAAGTTGTAGAATTGGCCTCTCCTCAGTCTTGGGGTAAAGGCTGTGACCGAGGTGTCATCATTGTAGCTGTTGATGAGAGTTAACTCATCATTGAAGCGGGTGACATACTCCTTCAGTGTTTCGTTTGGTTAGCATCCGAAATGAGTCAGTAGACTTCGGCGGGAGACTGTGGAATCAGGTCAGCGACTGCTTTCTTCAGGCTAGTAGGGAATATCCGGCACATTACTGCTTCAGATCCTTCTTTTAGCATAGTCACATGGTGGTCATGGCGTAAGTGGTTGGACGAATCTGTTTTCCCATCATAAAACTCAGCTTTGGTGGGCTGAACTACTTAGACACTGGCTCGTTCATGATATGATTTGTAAACGAGAGACGGTGAGGTTAACAACATGTCTAGATTGGTAGCCCCAAGCCGAAGTGGGTGTAGTGAGGCGAGTTTGTCAGCCTTGCAAGTTGGGTCTCTATAGGTCGTTCCACTACCCTTGGTTCACTAAGAGCTAACAGAGGCATAGTGGCTCTCTTGAACGCACTCTCTGGTGTCTCTAGGAACAGGGATCTTTCCGCCCTTCTGTCCCCTTCCGCAGGTGGAGGGTTTCACTGAGTGAGCATCTCCATTGCTTGGGTGATTTGCTACACGTGGGCTGTCAGTCGATCCACCATAAAATCTGTTGTGGCTACTGCCGATGTGGGGGCCCAGGGTTGTTCTCCCCGTGGGGCCGGTACCGCCGGAGCTGGAGGTTCTGCGCCAGTTAGAGCGTTTGAGGGCTCGACAATTTATCCATTTTTGTGAGATCTCGTGGTTACCATCTTTCTGAACTGTAACGAAGGGGTGATTACACTGTTTTTGTAAGGACTTATTCATACCCACGGACGCCACCAAATTGATGGTGTCAAATCCTATTCTCCTTGACTTTGACCTGCAGTGGGAACACACACACACACATATATATATATATATAATAAATAAAATTAAAAGTAAAAAAAATAAATTAAATATGAAAAAATTGAAATATTTCGGTCAAAATTATTTCTATTTACATAATGCACAAAATAAATACAATCTACAAGGCAAAGGCATAAAGTGGCATCGTCAATTCGGCAACAACATTTACAAACTTCGCCCAATTAAATGAGTCACATTATTACAAACTTGGCTAACAACATTCCCTTCATTATAATCTTTGCTTGTACTGGCTTCTGCAACAGCAGCTTCTCCGCACTGAGGAAGCATATAAATCATAACTCCAGGCTCTCTTCCTCGCTGAATACTCAACACTCCATATGTGAGGGCAAGCTCATAATAATCTGCACATGCCATTTCTTTGGTCCATCTGAATAGGTGGCGTGAGAACTGTCAAAGCACACATAAGTGTTAGGACACAAATAACTTTACAAAGCTAACATCGAGTAACCGAAGAATGATATACTCTACTTAGAGCAAAGAGATTAAAACATGCGCAAAGATATATTAAGCAACTAAATAAAGACTTTGAAAATCAGATTAGACTAGGAAACTTTCAGCCACCCTCAGCTATATGAAATACAAGTGATCTTTCTTATTGTAGTCAGGCCAAATCTCATGTTTTATCTTTATACTTGGTATAATGTGGCATTATTTGAAAATTTTCAATTTCTAAGAAAGTAAGAATTCATACACACTTCCACCAGCCATAAATTCTGAAGTACAAGTAAACCCCAAATGAAACTGGTGACCATTAAAACAGGATCAGAGAAGAATTCGGACATAAACTAGAAACTGAAACTGAAAAGGCCTCTTCATCAGCATACAACAGCAAACACATCTGGAAGCCAACCGATTGCTTACCTGTCACAATGCATAAACATGGAGGTCTGGTACACGCTCCAATGAACTGTACCACATTCTTATGCCGAATTTTCCTGCAATGGCAAAGAGCAGTGAGTGGAAAACATTTGAAGCATGAAAAGGCCTTCAATGCAACAAGTAAGCATAAAATGTGAAAGACCAAAACTATTGTCCTTTTAGGTTCCATTTCTGTCATCAAAATTTCACTCTGGAATGCAAAACCTCCTGGAAAAAATGAAAAAATATATTAAAATTGAGTTTTGCTCCATGAAGAAAATATATTCATAAAAAATCTTATGACCCATGGATTTTCTTTTTTATTCCAAAGAGTCCAATAGGTGAAAGATGGAATAGATGTTAACAGAGATGTTAGTTTCCCATGAAATTTTGGTGCACAAAACATTGGGTCACAACCAAACAGAACAAAGCTCTGGGGCAAGTTAACCCAACAGGATACGGTTTAACATGGTTATCTTCTTAACAATAGATACATATAGTACCAGAGAGTTAGAACTGATGAACAAATTCTACTAGGCTTGTACCAATGACAATCTCTATAGATGCAGGTCAGAAAACAGAACTTCAAAAACTATGATTGTGATGCATGTCAACAGAACAAAATATACTTACCAAGAGCCCACCAATCAATAGCACTACTGTGGCCACTACTTGTAATAATCTCCTGCACCCAAGTGAAATATGAATATTTATACATTACAACAAAAACATTGTTTACAGATGCATCTAAACATGTTTCAAAAGAGTAAATCAAAGCGTTTGAATTCCAAGGATAACAATCTGCCAATGATATTACTAAGGCCCCGTACATATTACTAGATTACACGAACTCTATAAAATGACTCATAAGAGCAACAATTATGGTGGGTATTGGGATACTGGGCTCTTCGAAATGCATGACTAATTCTTTGGAACTTACAAAGGTACACACTCAATTCATATGTTTACATAAACAATATAGTAGCATAGCTCTATTTATAAGCTTTCAGTGACAAAATAATTCACCATCAAAATCATGTATTTTGTAGATGGAGCAAGAAGAATTTTGTTGAAATGGATTGGTTAGTATACCGCATACTAAATTAAACAACTTGAAATGTGGATTGGCCGACTTTGCATAGTCTAAAATATTTGACAGTTCAAAGTGATTATAGAGACTAAGAAAGCACAGACAGAAAGGGATGAAATTCCAGGAATAAGAAGCATCAACAGCCACAATGAACAAATTAAACAAGATTCTTTCTTCACAATGAGTTAGCAGAAGAATTGGTTTTACTTGATAATTAAACTTGTCTTACCGGCCCTATTGGAATTTATTAGTTATTGGTTTGTTTAATTAAATGATACTTGATTAATATACCTAGTGATAATCTACTTCTTACTCTCCATTACTCAAAAGATTGATGGTCGAATGCTAAGTTCATACTTTATGCCACTATAGATATGCTCACAAATCAAAGTGAATTTGCAAAAAAAAAAAAAATACATATATTAAAAAAATATACATATATTATTGCTTTCCAAAAAAAAAATTTATGTTCTCAAACCACCAGCTGTAAGGTGAATTTGTTGAAAAATGATGAGCTGTAAGGGACAATGCACATATATATTAAAGTACCCAAGCAACAACTCAATTTCAAAGTACACAGATTACCCAGTTGAAAATATACATATGAAAGGGTTGGTCTATAATGACTCCCCAAGTAACCTCCATTCCCATACCAGAGATTTGATTGCTTTGGCTATGTGAGAGACATCTCTAGCTACCCCTTTGACTTTAAAAACAGTCCCAGTTAAAAATACACATATGCAAGGGTTGGTCTGAAATGCCTTGATTAACGAAAACAAGCAATTGGCGAGAATGATAACAATACAGATAAAGCTTACAAGCAAGGCACATTAACTGTAAGTACATTAAATTTTTTAGCCTTAATGGGGACGGATTAAAATCTTGATTCTTCTTTTTGTTGTAGTTCTTAAATAAATAAGATTTCAGCAGATAATGAATGAAATAATTGACATGCTTTTCGAGTTTTGTTACATGTTTTGGAAGCGGAAACAACAAAATTTTAAAATTAAAAACCATGGTGTCAAGTAAGCTTACAGTATCTCTGACCAGAATTGATGGATGAGCATTGAAGTCGAAGAAAAGCATTGAAGTCGAAGAAATCCAAACAGACCTCCATTCCTGAATTATGGTATCACTGTCAGAGAAGCACCCATTGGGGTAATCCCTGTAAAGATCAGGGGGGAGAAAAAACCCTTCATTACTTATGAAGATACATAAAAACCGTCACACTCCGGAGCCGTACACGTGTCATGATAATCTTGAGGAACACTGATCCGGCCCAAGCAGTTCTAAGCCCGCCCAACTGCGGTCCGCCAGGCGGACCCGAACTCTCACGGCATGCTAGGCCCACACGTCTCACAGCTATACCTGTAAGCCCTCTTCAGGCAAGTATCTCAAGGATCAACTTCGAACGGGCAACTACAGCTGCTCTCTATTTCTAACTAGGAAGCAAACACCAGGGTATCTTCCACACAAGGAAACTCCATTTTACGGATTGCTCTTTGATTGAAAACTATTTCCTGCGTATCTAGGAGCACGGAGCTAACATGGAACTTCCCTCCTACAGCACGACTCCTAATTAAGGAGGGATCTCCATGAAGATCTCCTTCCTAAACTAGACCTACGATGGCCCGGTAGAACTAGAACTCCTTACACTATAAATAAGACATAAAGTAAGTAAGCTAAAATACGCTACGAATTTTCTGTTATAGCATTACACCTTCCTCAGAGCCCTGTCTGACTTTAGCATTGGAGTGTCATCGGCCACCCCACGGTGGTCTATGGCTCACATGGCGTTACCTGTGCAAGTCAGCAGGTTAGCAGGACTAGGTCAAAGCAGGAAGCGAAAAAAGACTGCATCAGTTTGGCGCCGTTCGTGGGGACGATATAGTTCATAACTTTACACTAATTGTCATCTCCTATCAAAACCCAGAAAGATGATGACTACTAGGTCACGCAACAACGGAGAACCAAGGGACACGTCCAATGCTCAGGTTGTCCTTATACTGCCTCATTCAACAGTTCATGTCGTGCACGGGCAGCCAGCTCACACTCCCACGCCAACGGCAGTAATCATCGACCCCAGAATTGACGTGCTGGCATCTTAGATCGCCAAGGCGGTGGAGACTCTTACATGACAGAATCCACCACCTGCTGACGGAGACCAGGAGCAGCACGAACCTCCGCTTCCAGAAGATGATAGGGAGCAAGCGCAGGAGAGTCAAGTCCCTGCTAGTTCTCATTGGACTAAGGGAGGTTGTGCGGCTAACGTTGTGCTCACTGCCAGGACAGAGAGGCTCGGCCCTGGGAACCCTTTCTGCAGAGGGGTGCATGATCCAGACGCACTTTATCGCTTCTCCGTCCCACCATTTGTGGACTGGATAATGAACGAGGCTCTTCCGAGGAAATTCACTCCCCAAAAGTTCGACTCCTACGACTGGACCTCCGATCCTTTCGGTCATCTACGCCATTACCAGCACGTAATGGCCCTCAAAGAAGGATCTGAGTCCATCATGTGTATAACATTTCCCACCAGTATAAAAAGCTCTGCACTGACATGGTTCCGAGCTACATACTCTCTCTAAAGCAGAGGTCCGGCAAGACGCTCCGAGAGTATGTCACGCGCTTCAACAATGAGCTGACCCTCATCGGCGGGTGCAACGACGATACAGCAATGACGACCTTCACTATGGGCCTCAGAGAGGGAAAGCTTTTCGAGGACCTCACCTTGGAGCCCCCTTTGGACATGGCGGAGCTCCTCAAGAGCGTTTAGAGACACATCACCCTGGAGGAATCAAGGACCGCTAAAAGGGAAATCGAGGGTGACAGGAAGCCCTCCTTTCTTAGGGACAAGAAGGAGGGAAAGGGTTGCGAGGACAAGGAACGGAGCAAAAGGAAGACCAGAAACAACAGGCCGGACCCTGGTCGGCCCAGGCCGGAGAAATCATCCAACTACATTGGATCCAGAGCAGTGACACCCCTAAGTGTCAGGATGTCAGACGTACTTAACTCCATGAAAAGCTGGGAGGAACTGAAGTGGTCCCCAAAGACATGCGGAGACCTCTCCTAGCACGACAATGACAAATACTGCGCGTACCACAAGAAGGGCGACCACAACACCAACGACTGCAAGAGTCTGAGGTATGAAGTTGAGTACTAGATCCACAAAAGCAAACTAAAGAAATAGATAGGCGACTCTAGGAATAATCTATGTCCTTCATGGAGTCGGACCGAATGAAGACCAGTCATACAGGTCCCGCAAGTGGACACTATTGGATATGCGGACACAATCTGCGAGTGAGGAGAGGCACATCTGCCACTCACGAGTTCAGAACCCAATTCCCACTTTGACTTTCACTGAGAGGGACCTCGATGGAGTCTGAGCGCCACACAATGATGCCTTGGTCATCTCTGTTTTCATCGCAATGTGGGAAGTGAAGAGAGCTCTGGTTGACACGAGAAGTTCACTTACGTTCTGTTTTACAACGCGTTCCGCAACATGGACTTCAAAGAGGAAAACCTGACATCTTTAGAATACCCGATGATCGGATTCAGATGGGGAGAAGTGTTTCCCCATCGGAAACATAAGGTTGGCTACGGTAGCTAGAGAGTCACAGCACAGGAAAGTCCTATTTCTGGACTTCATGGAGGTAGACGCACCGTCATCCTACAATCTCATCCTGGGAAGACCTTGGCTCCACTAGATGGAAACAATGGTCTCCACCCTTCACCAGTGTGCTAAGTGTATTGTTAACAACTCCGGAGGAACCATACGTAGAGACCAACCTACGGCACAAGGTTGTCACTATGCCGCACTAAAACAGATAGAGTGCTTCCAGATTCAGCTACATCATTTAGAGCAGCATGACCCAGTGCAAGGCCAAAAGACGGTAGAAACATCACTTTCAAGCGGTACGGGAACAACAAGCTCTTCCACCCGGCGAGTCGAACAGGCCATGGCAAGCGAAAACACATCCCCCCGACATTTAATTGGCGCGGAGATCTGCCTCTCTGCAAGGCTTACTCTTCAATAACCTATGTAATGCCTCGACAGTTCGCCAAATGATCCGCGAGAGCAACCCAAATCCAATTCAAGGCCATGATCAATTTCTCTCCGTCAACAGTTAATTTGCTTTAAGTTGTTTGTTTCCCTTTCCATAGTCAATATTGAGTTTTAGTTCTTAAAGGACTTATGTGATTTTTAATCACTTAAGAAATAAAGGAAGAATTACGAAAAATAAACTCTATTGATTATTGGAACAAGCACTTTGAGGCAGATACAAAAGGCTACATATTGCAAACGCCCTAAGGCAGATACAAAAAGCTACATATTGCGAACGCCCTGAGGCGGATACAAAGACTGACTACTATAAGCGTCTGAATATAGTGCGATTTAAAGTAAAATACTCGCTCAGACAATTCTACTTCCGAAAACTTGCAAACCCTCCGATGCGAGCAATCTGCAAGTGACAGCAGAGGTAAGAGAATGGGAGATCTCGATACCTTCCTAAGATAAAAACGAAGTAGCAAAAGGGATTGAAAGACTGAGCAGTCAGATTGCTCCGACAAATCACCAGGGAAAGTCTTGTACTACAGCATTGTAGACCTCACAACGGGTTGCTGTTTTTTTCCAGAGACATCCGACCCCCCATCTAACTTCCTCAAATAAGTTAAAAGCAGGCAGATGTGGAGAGCCACAAGCAGTGACGCAGTTATGGTCTCACAATTCTACCAGAAGAGACCACTTTTCCCATATGCGATGGCAGGTGTGACTGAAAACTACCACACCCGGAGACATCGCACCTCGACTAACACTTCGATTAGTCAATGGTTAGCAGCGAGATTCGAGCACACGAAGGAAAAAGTGGTACGGTGTAACACCAAGGCATCTCCCTTGGTAGAGAATCTGTACTACTTCTCCGCAATATGAGAAGAAATTACGAGACCTCAGCGGATCAACTACGTGCCCACCCATATTAGGTGACCACACATAACAACAACTATCTCTATGCCTGATCGGCGCAAATGTCAGAACATTCAGAGACTCCAGAGACGGAGATTCAACTTTAGCCTTTGGAAAACCTAAAGCATTTTCCTCAGCCTTTGGAAAATCCAAAGCATCTTCTTCAAGCAAGGACATTACAAAAGATAAGCTCTGCGAAAGATAGTGCCTACAACGATTGGAAAACACCATTATATAGAAATGATGGTTTACCAAGCAGGCACTCAAGTATTAACTGCCAAGAATCGAATACCGTACGGGAAACTGGAAGATCATGTCAATCAATTAATGGTGCAGCAAGCAACCCCATAAATTGAGGGGGAGTAACCGATACTCAACCGTCACGCAGCCTACGCCGTACACGTGTGACCGCGCAATCTAGGTCGTACACGCAACACACCATGCAAGAAACCCTAGCCCTTCCTTTGAGGGCCCGTGGGCTTAGCCTATTATTCAAACAACACTCTGTCACATGCTTGGCATGAGCACTAGATATTCTAGTCAACCCTAGCATACGGATTATACCTACAGATCAGCAGATGATTTAAGGTAATTTCATCCACTCCATGCAACGTGCGGAGGGATTAGGTTTGCATGCCCCCTAGCAGGCGGAACCTCATTAAAACTAGGCAAGCTTAGTCAGCCAAGATTGATGACGATGGCTTTTAGTTCATCCTGACACCTAGTCTGCTTAGCGTGGGCATCGACAATATAGGAAGTGAGAGTCTAATCAGCGCTATCACGCCTGGTGACGACAACCCGTCAGGGATCATTGCCACCTTCGTGGTCAATGATCGCTGAACCTAATCAGGTAAGCCTAGCTGGTGATGAATAGCAACGAAAGCTTCTGATCAAAACCTGGACTTGTAGCCCCCGCTACGAGGGTGTAGATAGTCTAAAAGGTAGGAGCTTAGTCAGTCCCGAGCTGATTTCGATGGCTCGCCACGGAACATTATTTTTCAGCGTGGCCGCCAAATCACCAAACCTGAACTTGTAGCTTGCGCTGTGAGGGTGTAGATAGTCTAGAAGGTGGGAACATAGTCAGCCACGACTTGATTCAGCCGGTTTGCCACGAGACCACGGCTTTTCAGCGTGGCGGCCGAACACTCCCAAATTTGTAGCTTAGTGCACTCAGGTGTAGATAATTTGGATGGTGGGAGCCTAGTCAATCCCGAAATGATTCTGATGTCTTGCCACGGGACCACCGCTTTCAGTCTGGTCACAGAACCTCTCTCGAATTCATAGCCCCCACCGCGCGGGGAAGGTGTAGATGGTTCAAAAGGTGGGAGCCTAGTCAGTCCTGAACTGATTTCGACGGCTAGCCGCGAGACCACTGCTTTTCAGCCTGGTCGCCAAACCTTTACTCTCCGAATCTGTAATCTGCTATGCTCAGACATAAATGATTTGGAAGGTGAGAGCCTAGTCAGTCCCGAACTGGCTCTGACGGCTTTCCACGAGACCATCGTTTTTCAGTCTGGTCGCCAAACGAAATCTAGCTGAGTCAACATCTTCATGCTCAAACGGACAAACATTCTAATGTTAAGCGAAGGCTACTTGCGCTGATATAAAGATCGTACGACCAATGCCCATATAAAAGCTACTTAGGATGCCAACTCAAGCTTAGGACGCCTGACTCGACACGAACGCTCTGACACGCACGCTCGCCCATCACGACTCGCTCACGGTAGCAGCTATAGCTGACCGGTCAGACAAGCTAGGTAACTCTCAAACAACTTACCTTGGGGATAGGGCACAACTCGGATGACTCAACCCCCAGCTAAATTGTTCGTAACATGCCCACTGCCGGACATGACTACATCGCAATGACCCCGAGTCATTCACAGCACAAAGTGGTCAAGCTCTTTACCGAGACTGACCGGTCAACATCTTATTGATTCAACCAGTCTATGCCAAAGCAAGACGACAAGGCGATACAGAAAACATACAATAGAGACAACAAGTACGGAACGGATAAAAATGTTTTCATTAATGGTCAAAGACAAAAAAGAGTACAGACACACAAAGTTCACTCCTTGTCAAGAGAGGGTACAAAAATGGAGGAATTAAGCCTAGTGGAAAAAGGAGAAGAAGTTGCGTCCACCCAAGCCGCAGCCTGAACATTAGGGCTCAAACTGTCTTCCTTGCTCAATGACGTCGAGGTAACAGATAGATCCACATACGACATCTTCTTATAACAGCTAAGATCCCACCCCGGATGCTCCTCCTTCATCAACGCCAGCAACTCCAGCCGTCCATGTACAACCCAATGGAACTCACATTTGCCTTGTTCTTGGAGAAACTCTTCCTCCCGCACCTTTGCATCAACAAGTTCACGCTCTAGTATCTCCAACTTTCCAGTCACCACGATGACCTGAGACTACTCTGTGGCCAGACTGCTCTTCACGACACTAAGTTCACGCTGCCCCAATTCGAGTTGGTCCTCGGCCTTCTTCACTTTTCTATCATAGAACTCCACATCGGATACCAATTGTTGCTTCTCAGCATCCAAGTCGGCTTCCTTCGAAGCACTATCTTCAACGAAAGATAGCATTTCAGAACTCGCCTTAACCGCAGTTTCCTGCACAACCTCGACTTCTCTGTGGATACGGCTCAACTTCTGCCTAAGACTGTCCCTTTTGGACACCACCTCTGTCAGATCACGCTCAAGGTCTTCCAGACGATCTCTCTGAGTCTCAGCGGCCACAGTTGACTGATTTAACCGCTTCTCTTCGGCCTGCTTCTTAAGTCGCTCAATTTCATGGAGCACATCAGAATACGTATGCATATGCGAGAAGACATGTTCCAAGGTGTATACTCTCTCACAAGCCACCACAACTTCCATTCCAGCAACAGTTGTGTGGCTCAAATGAGACATACCCATCATAAGGTATTTCACGCTCTTATCTATACACCCTTCCAATGAATCCTCTTCTGGTTTTGGAGCGTGATCTATCAGCCAACTGTGATGCCTGCTTATATGCTTCCTCGAAGCATACTCTACGTCCACCTCTTGGTGCCCGACCTGAGAACTCAGCTTCACCAAATTCGGTGCAAATAGGCTTGTTCATGCACCCGAATGAAGCTTTCCTTGCTCGGGAACTATGCCGACACTGCCCTTCACAGTCGCCACCGTCCTCAAGCTCTTCCCTGTGACCTTTCTCTTGTCAACAGTAGCAACCCATTTTTTGCGAGACAACTCAATGGGATCTGGATATAGAGAAGGTAGCGATGTATCCAAAGGACCCTCCAACACCTCTAACTGAGGCCTAGAGCGAGAAGGTAAGCAATGTGGACTGCAAGAAACACGGCCGATACCATGGCCACTATAAGGTGAAGCAACTATGGGGCGATCAGATTCTACCACCTCGGGCAAATCCTCATAAAAGCCTTCTGCCGGAGTGGCCTCACGCAAATCAGCTCCAACGGACACAACCATTGCAACCCGCACAATACGGTCATTCAAAGCCTCGACATGCGCGTCACTAAGGTTCGACATGTCTACAACTCCTGCCAATCATAGGTAATCCTTATCCAAGCCGAAAACATTAGTCTCCGCCTCAACAGGTCTAGCAGACTCCTGCTCCCCTTTACCGGAGCAGGTCGTGCAAAAAATGGACCAGTTCTAACGGGAGAACTTTTCCTCACCAAGGAGGCAAGAGTCTCAGACGGCTTCTCCACATCAGACATAACAGAAGCTTTGGACCCAGTAGTCTTCCTCTTCCTGGAAGGGGCCCAATCTTCCAACTTAATGTGCGACTCTCAATACAATGTGGGGTGACGTGCCAGTTGCCCCACAACCCACTACAGATGAAGTTGGAAACCCTTATGACATCAACCACCTTTCTTTTCAATTTGACGCAGAACTTCTCCTTGGTGTTTTGCTCCTCTAAGGTAAGAGGAGTAGTTGAAAACCTTCCTGCATAAAAATGCAAGCGATGGTTAATCGGCCCACTATCAAGCACATCAAAGTCACAAGAAAAGACACGAACTTACGAAGCGGCCTGAACTATCGCTCGAGCGGACGACCCTTGCATTGAAAGTACTTTGAATCCGCAGGGGCCAAGAAGCACTACTTCTGCCAGAACTTGAAATCATCAGGCAGCTTAACGAAGTAATTCGGCGACTTCAACTTACAAAATACAATACTCTTTAGCCGAGGAGAGGTCAACAACTGAATCATCTGAGGAGTCACGCTAACTACGGCACTAAGCATAATCATGAGGATGATCCTATATCCATTGGGCCCAACTAAGCCGGAGGAATTCCTAAGAAGTCCAAGAACTCCCAGATCACATCCAGAACCGGAAAATGCACTCCAGCTTGAAGCATCCCACGATGCAAGCATATAAAATAAGCCGGAGGTGATATCGGCGTCTGGTCGTCAGTTAAGAGATACAACGGCAGGTCCTCAGGGACCCCAAACGTCGTACGAATTTCAACGAGACCCGGTTCAAACAACAACTTGTCTTTGAAAAACTCCAGGCCCTCAGCCAAGACAGCGTCATCAAGAAGGTTTTCTTGACCCATAAGGAAGATAACAATATTTTCTCATTGTAGCGGTAGCTTCAAAAGTAAGGAAAGTAGAAGAATCAGACTATACACAGCAGATGACCTAAATAAATGTTGGCTTCCCGCCTATTTTCTGCTGAACCAACGCATGTTAAATTAATGTAGTGCGTGGCTCAAGCAACGATTCAGACTCAATCATCATGAGCGGCGCATCCCTTCAAGAAATGACTTAGCGAACCGATGTGACGGCCGACTAACTCGGGGGGAAGTAGTTGATGATACATAAAAAGGTCACACCCCGGAGCCATACATGTTTCATGATAATCTCGAAGAACTACAACCTCAAGCATCAGCCCAACACTGATCTGCCCCAAACGGTTCTAAGCCCTTTCAATTGCGGTTCGCCAGGTGGACCCAAACTCTCACAGCATGCTAGGCCCACACGTCTCATAGCTATGCCTGTAAGCCCTCTTCAAGCAAGTATCTCAAGGATCAACTTCGGATAGGCAACTACAGCTGCTCTCTGCTTCCAACTAGGAAGCAAACACCAGAGTATCTTCCACATAAGGAAACTCCCTTCTACGGATTGCTCTTGGATTGGGAACTATCTCCCGCGTATCTAGGAGCATGAAGCTAACAAGGAACTTCCCTCCTACAGCATGACTCTTAATTAAGGAGGGATCTCCACGAAGATCTCCTTCCTAAACTAGGCCTATGATGACCTGGTAGAACTAGAACTCCTTGCACTATAAATTAGATATAAAGTAGGTAAGCCAAAGTACGTTACAAATTCCTTGTTACAACATTACACCTTCCTCAGAGCCTTGTCTGACTTTAGCATCGGAGTGTCATCTGCCACCCCACGGTGATCTATGGCTCTCGTGCGTTACTTGTGCAGGTCAGCGGGACTAGGTCAAAGCAAAAAAATTTGCATCGACTTACATAACAATTTTGCAGTATTTCTATATACAACAAAAACATGTAATGTTTTATTACTAATGGAAGAAAATATCGCAAAAACAGAGTTATAATTTGTAACTCAGTTAAAGAAGAAAGATTCACTGAAGGCCTAATTATGGTATCAATGTCAGCGTTATCAACTTATTTTTATATGATTTTAAAATGATTGAATTTAGTGAAAGCAATACAGAACATCTGCATGAAAACCCGTTAGAATCCTTACCATAGAATGCACAATCTGGCTTTGACAACTGGCATTGTAAGGTCTTGGCTAAGTGTTTCATGCTCACTTGCTATCCAAGTTCACGTGAAAAGAGTAAAAAATCAATTCTCACACTGTGCATTCTTTTATATTGTAATAGTGCTCCTAAAGATACTATATTATAAAGTGTAAAATGGGAATCCGGGAGGAATTAAAGTTTAACAAACTACAACATACCACAGAGAGAGCCTCTCCTCGCTGCAATGCCCTTTCAACGAGGGTCTGAGTACTAATATCACGATCACCGGGTGAAACATCCACTGAAACAAAGTCCTAAAGGATAATTAGCTATTGCGGCTTTCTAAGATCCAAATATAACTAGTATAATGAAATCATTTCTCAATTAAATGACTACCTTGGAGACCAAGCACTCGTAACTTGCGAAACTCAGCACCAATGTGATGAGATTAGAGTAGACTTGCAATTGCAAATCTCCATATTGGGTTATTGATATATTAAGCAAGTCCCCGACATGCTTAAGCCGATCAACAAACCCTTGCAGTTGATGCAAATCCAGGACTTGAACCAAAGTATGGGGAATATCCTGTGCCATATCCAGAGTAGCTTGAAGTTGCGTAACATAAGCCCTGGCCAATGGTTTGAGATTGGCTCATCCTGAATCACCACCGACTTATAACCCTGCACATAGTTTGTTTGCATTCAATTCAGCTAGGCCTTTCATCAAACAAATAGTTTTCAGTTGTCAATAAGAAGAAGAAGAAGAAGAAGAGTAAGTCTACCTTGATTTCGAATTGACATCTACTGCAATTCAACATAAAACTTAACGAGTGTAAAACACTAATATGATCATTACATATTCTTAATACAAAGCAAAACATCTCTTCATCTCAAACTAAGCTACTATTTCAGAACCATAAGTAAATCAACCTATTTCTACCTCATCAACTCACTGAATTTTCCCAACACAACACTCAACTTTCAATTCTAATTCAAACTAAAATAAACATTCAACATTCAAAACACATAAACAGATACAAATTTCAACATAGTGGGATGAAAACATCCATACCTAGCACGAACAGATAAGTGAGAGGCCCATGGCGCCGCAGTGTCGGTACTTGATCGATTCATATCAAAACTGTGAATCAGATGAACAAGTTCATTCCAAGTAACATTCAACTCATGCAAGCTTTACTAACATAAATAAGAAGATTTCGTACTAATCAAATGAGCACAACTGACTAAAGAAGATGATGATGATGAACAAGAAATAAAAAAAACATGAATCCAAACAGAGACCAAGCAAGAATGGAGAGAAAACCTAAGGAGTTACTTCAAAATCAACATGAAAATCGATCAAGAAATAGAGGTGATTAGTAGAACAGAGAGTTGAAATAACATTACCTTCACGAATGAACGATTTGGGGACATAGACTCCAACAATCACAGATCAATAAAACAAAGATCGAAAAAGCTAGGGTTTCCAACGAACAAAGATGCCCCTTGTTGGGAATCGTCCATATAGAAATATTTTCATATACGACTTGTACTCCGATACCTGTTGGGGATTCTTCCCTTGTGGAGTATTGTCCATGCAAGAGAGTTTTGCGTACGAGTCATACTCTGGTATTTGTTCACAGTCAGAGTCAATGTATTGCTAGTCTGCCTGTCTTAGGTCAAACTCCTAGATACTTGCCTTATTAGGTCTTACGAGTATTGGGCTTGATCATACGACGTATGAGCTTAATAGAGCACCGCTTGTTGGGTCTAACCATCTGGGCCCTACCTCAGTGGGCTTAGAGTATTCTGGGCTTTGCCAGACTGGGTGCTCAACTAGACCCGCTTTAATTTGTTGACGAGATCATCATGACACTTGTATGGTGTGGATTACTAAACGGTTTGGTGTATCATTAATATTGATAATTTTTTCTTTGTTGCCCTAGTTTTTAGTTTTTTTCCCACAATCGCACTACCCTCCTTGTGCTGAACACACCTCACCCAAGTGTGTCTCCCTTGCTTTCAAAATCACTCCACAGCGTACATGTCCCAAGTGGGGTACCACATCGAGGAATATATTATCTCACCTCAAGTTCGATCAGGGCAAGTATACTCTAATACTTAGGCATACATCCGAATTCACATAAAACGGTGTACCTAATATGCAAGCAAATTTGCATACTAAAATCACATACTTAGTATATAAGAAAGTTTGTATTAAAAAATAACATAACTAGTATACAAGCAAGTATGTACACTAAAAGCATTATCAGCTCAACTCAAGTCTAAGAAGAAAACCCTAGAGACTAAGGGGGGTGTATTGTATCTGGATTTTGTGGGCAATTTAATAAATTCCATGGATTTTGAAAATCTAAGTGTATTCAATTTGGATTTTAAAAAGTCCACAAAAGTCTAGGGGTATTCAATCAGGATTTTAAAAAGTCTTTCTGAAATCCACAAAGTCTAGGGGTATTCAATATGGATTTCAGAAAGTCCACAAAAGTTTTAGGGTATTCAAAATATCATTCATATTTATGGATTTGGAAAATCATGGATTCTCATGGACTTTGTAGTGTTAGGTATAAATAACAAAGTTCAATAGTTTGCCAGCCTCCATATCAAAGATTTCAACGTGAAAAAAAGTCTCCCAAAGTTCTTCCTTGTGTCAGCCGTGAAGAGGTTGGTTCCCATCCCCTTGTTTTCTCGATTTTTTTTCTATCTTTGCATAAAGTGTTCATAGTTGCATCGTTGATGATTTTGGGTTAGGGTTTGGATTAGGGTCTATAAATCTGGAAGTTGTTATATATTTTATATTATTCAATCAATCATAGGTTTTTTGGTTTGCATCAGATTAACGTGCTTGTATGAACTCAATATCGCACACGAAACAGAGTAGTTTTTCAGCTATTGTTTTAATTTTATTTCATTGGTAAACTTCTACAAATGGTTTATACCAAGCAAGAAGCTACTGCATTGTTGATGCTATCATGTATAAAATACCTTAATATATTCTCCTTAGCAGCATCAATAACCCGAATGATACCATTGCTTCCACCAGCAACCAATAACAGACTTCCATCAATATCACATGCCCAACTCACTTTATAGAACGACTCTTCCTTTTGAACTAGGACGCAAATAGGAAACCCAAAACATTCTTTAGAAACACAAAAGAACAAACACATTATTGTTCACAATCTTATAAGTTCAATCAACACACTATAACTATAACAAGAACATTGACATGAATTTAAGCTATACATGCTTACATCTTCATCAACGTATGATTGTAAAACAGCAATTACACCCCCTTCAAGGCATTGATACACTGTCACCTTCACAAGAACAAAAAAAAAACTTATAAACAGTGATTGATGAAAATGCAGAGTTGCATTGTGAAATAATAGTAGAAATTAATGACCAGCAATCTAATTTGGTCCTGTTTTTATGCAACGAAAATGGATTGAATTCGAGAGAGAGTGAGATTACCCGATGGCCACCGACAGTTGCGAAGACATTGAAGTAACGGGAGTCAAGGAAGTTGAAAGTGATGGCATAGAGGGGGCGTTTGCCTTCCTGTAATCTGTTGGTGATTTTGTACTCTCTCTTCTTTGAAGGTGTTAATGACCCCACCACTGCTTCACACCCCAGTGGAGCTGTCTCTGCCATCACCCCCCAAGATAGATCAGATCAATGCAATGGAGAAGAAGATCTATTTGTAAAGGGCGTGTGTGTGGGAGCTTCAGACTTTTAAATTTCCTCGACAAGGATTGCATAATTTGCAATAGAGAAGCAGATCTATTTGTAAAGGATTGCATAATTTTCTTCGACAAGAATGTCGTTCAGATGAATTTCCTCCTGAACCAGAAAATGATCCGGTAGAGAATGATGAAGATAATTTTGAATGGGATGATATTCAAACCCAAGAGCAGCAAAGAAAAAATGCTAATCAATGGAGAATGAGTATTGCTAATCAAATGTGGGCAGCAGCTCTAGCAAACGTCAACGTTGCTAACAATGATAATGAAGAAAGTGACCATGATCATGAAGGAGAAGAATGATCATAATACAATTTTATGGACGTTTACTTTTTATTTTAAAGATGTTAATTAACGACCTTTTCTTTTTCTAGTTTTTTTAGCACATGTATCTCTCACTTTTGTTAATTATATGCGGACGTTTTTTTTTTTCATCACTATTTACCAACTTCTTTTTTATCTTGCAAATAATTAGAAATCTGTAAAAGTCGTTCATACAAAGTCCGTGGATTTTCATAAATCTCTAGTAAGTCTGTAGCAAAAGTCTATGGATTTAAGAAATCAGCAGAAGTCCGTGGACAATTTAAAGAGTCTGTGGACAATTTAAAGAGTCCGTGGACTTTTCAAATTATTTATCAATTCCATAAAAATCCATATACAATACACCCCCCTAAGAAGAAAAAGAAGAAGTAGCGAAGTGTTGTGGAAGTGAATTGTAACAAGATGGATCAGGGTTAGGGTTAGGGTAAGGGTCAGCAGCAATGAGGGCGAAGATGAGATGGAGGTGTGATAAAGTAGTGTGATTCCAATTGTAATCGAGCTGAGCGTGCATATGTGATCTTTTCTCTTCGTCTTCGTCTTCATCTTCGTCTTCTCAAAGAAAGAATCGTTTGTTAGTTCTTATTACGATCCCATCCACTGCCTTTTTCGTGGTTGCACGCACACTTGACCTACTCTCTCTTCCTTCAACCCATCCAAACCCCATTAACAGGCACGTACATCAATTCACCTGATGGGGTCATGTCTTGCCATCCGCAACTAAATTCATTCATTCCATGCATACCTGGTGACTACTCTCTGCAATGCCCACGCTGCTTCTGTTGACTGCTGGTGCCAAGGCCCAGAGACGGGCTTTTGGGCTTTTGCCTAATTCTAAGCTGATGATCCATCCGCCTTCTGGTGGTGCAACTGGTCAGGCGTCTCATCTTCTCTTCAATTTTCATCCTTTTATCAATTAACATACTCTCATTCATCAATTCTTTCTTGCTCATTTTAATCTTCTATAAATCTGCAATTTATGTTTTAGACTTTCTACAATATCCGTTTCAATAATAATTTCCTCCCAACTCAAACTTTCTTAAAATATTTTTAGGAGAGCGCGAGGCTAAGTTTCTTGTATACCAAGCACACTGGCCAGACCATCAAGACTATTCACAATTTCCATGGAGAGACACTGGTTTATGTCACCCCACCAGACCAAGGAGTTCGGGCTTATCGACCAGGTAATTGAACAACACCCAATGGCTATAGTCACTGATGCTGTTGCCCGCACCGAGGATAAAGGGGAGGATGAAACCTCTCCAAAATAGGAGTTACATAACTTACATTCCCATTATTGATGGTTATTCTTGCTTTCAGGTATGAGATTTTTTATTTTTCTCTCAGCTGCTTTACTGCAGCAATTGGAATGCTTTCTGATTCAGCTGAACAAGATAGTCTATAAGAAAGGTCTCGTATTCCTGGTTCCATGTTCGAATTCTTTGCAAATTTTTTTTTTAATCATTTACTTGATTTATCCTCAATGGGTGTATCTGACGCGATCTTGACGTTCTAAACAAGTCTATGCTGTCACATTGCTGGCATTTGTAGGTTAAGATTGAAAATATGGGAAGGTTCATGCATTTGAAAAAATATAATTTCTAAACACTTTGACCCGTCTTTACATATAGTTTACCTCATACTTCCATGTTTTTTATGGTGTGAATATATAATATACTATGTTATATAATCGGAGATTAATTTCCGATTAATCGCTTCTCGCTAGTAGAGTGTTGCATTTTTTTAATTAATCACTTGAGTAAATTATAATTGACTAACCGTGAGAATCGGCGATTTTTATGCCGAGTTACCAATTAATCACTTTTGAAATTTACTGAATTGGTCAATGACAATATGTTATAAATAAATGATAAAGAATTAATTTGCACGCCTTAACCTCATCAATACTCTTCCCATAGGGCAATACGTAGAATGTGTGAAGATGCTCGAAAAAGAAAGATCAAAGAGAATATGTATAGAAAAATAATGATACACCAAAAGGCCCAATCTTCTACATCGTACGTGTCATGATGATCTCGAAAAATAATAGGCCCAAGCGTCAGCCCAACACCGATCCGGCCCAAACGGTTTCAAGCCCGCACAATGCAGTTTACCAGACAGACTCAAATCATTACAGCCTACTAGGCTCACGCGTCTCACAGCTATCCTCAATACCCGTAAGCCATATTGAGGAAAGTAACTCGGGAATTAGCTTCCGACAGACAAAACAACAACACTTTGCTTCCAACTAGGAAACAAATACCAAAGTATACGTCGCATCTAAAAACTTCTATCTATGGACAACACTCTGATTGGGAACTATCTCCCACATATCTAGAAGCACAAGTCTAACAAGGAAACTTTCCTTCACAGCACAACTCCTAATTAAAGAAGGATCTCCACGAAGATCGTCGCTAAACTACGTCACTTATGGCTTGGTCGAATCAGGACTCCAACATTATAAATAAGACATAAGGTTTGTAAGCTAAGGCACGCTACAAATTTTCTGGTTACAACATTATATCTTCCTCAGATCCCTGTTTAACTTTAACATCGGAGTATCATCGGCCACCGCAACGGTGGTCCGTGGCTCACATGTGTTCTTTGTGCAGGTCCAGGTTAAAACATGGAGCGAAAATCAAATGCATCAGTTTGGTACCATCCGTGGGGACAACAAAGTTCCTAACTATCATTAGCATCATCTCTTTTCGGAATACAAGAAGATGGTGCCCACCAGATCATGCAACAAAGGGAATACGTCAAACGCTCAGACTGACGTCATACCACTGCTTCCAGCGGTGCCGGTGACATATAAGCGGCATGCTCACGTCCCCGCGCCAACAACAACAACGACAAACTCCAGGATGGATTTGTTGTCATCACAAATACATCAGATCGCTAAAGCAGTGGAGACTCTCATACATCAGAACCTTCCACCCACCGATGGAGATTAGGAACAACACATACCCCAATCTCCAAAGGACAACAGAGAACATACACAAAAGTCAAGCCTTTGCTAGTTCTCATATGACTAGAGGTGGCGGCACGATCAACACGGACCCGACCTTCAGGGTAGACAGGCTTGCCCCGCAGAACCCCTTCCGCCAAGGGCTTACCACCCAGATGTACTATACCGCCTCCCTGTTCCACCATTCGTAGACCGCGTTCACCCCTCCATAGCTCAATTTTTATGACGGGACAGGCAACCCGTTCAATCACTTGCATCATTACCAACATGAAATGGCGCTCAAAGAAGGTTTCAAGTCGGTGATGTGTAGAACGTTTCCTACCAGCCTAAAGAAGTCAGCACTGACATGGTTCCACAACCTTCCGCCAAAGTCGATCGACTCATTCAAGACACTAGCCAAGAAATTCCTGACGCGCTTTGTCGAAACCCAATGGATTAGGAAATGCCCACATTACATACACTCTGAGGCTGAAATCTAATGAAATGCTAAGAGAGTATGTCACATGCTTCAATGACGAGCTGACGCTCATTGACGGCTGCAGTGACGACACAGCCGTGACGGCTTTTACCGTGGGCCTAAGAGAGGGAAAATTTTATGACTTCCTCACCTTGGAACTCCTTGGATACGGCATGACTCTTGAAGTGCGCCCAGAGGTACATCACCCTGGATGAAATAAGAAGATCAAATATGGAAACAGAAGTAGAGAAGAAGCCCTCCGTTTCTAGGGACAGAAAGAAGAGGAAAAAGCGAGAAGACGAAAAAAGGAACAAGTGAAAGCGCAACGACAACAGGTCGGACTCTAGCCGGCCCAGGCCAGAGAAAGCTTCCAACTACGTTGGATCCAGATCCATGACCCCCTCAATTCTAGCTTATCGGATGTCTTTAATTCCATGAATAACTGGAAAGATCTGAAGTGGCATCCAAAGCAGTGCAGATACCCCTCCAAACGTGACCAACAACTGCAAGAATATAAGGTATGAGATCAAATACTTAATTTGTAAGGGCAAGCTAAAGGAATTCCTAGGTTCAGAGAAACGACAATACTGACCTAGGGAAAGGGGAGAGGCAGTTAAGGAGATTGAGAAGGAGACTCCGGGTATAATATATGTCCTTCACGGAGTCGAAGAAGAAAAAAACCAGTTAAATAGGTCCCGCAAATGGACTCTAATGGAGATGCGGACACAACCCGCCAACGAGGACAGACGCATATACTACTCGAAGGTATAGAGCCACATCCCCACAAGGATCTCGAACGCTTTCGCACACTACACGACGCTCTTGTCATTTTGGGTTTTATCGCAAGGTGGGAAGTGAAGATGGCACTTATAGACACGGGAAGCTCCCTCAACGTCCTGTTTTACAACATGTTTTGCAGTATGGATCACAAGAAGGAGAACTTGACATCCTCCGACTACCCGCTGATTGGATTCAATGGAGATAAATGCTTCCCCGTCGAAAAGATAAGATTAGGAATGGTGGCAGGAGAGCCACAACTTAGAAAGGTCTTGTTCTTGGACTTCATGGTGGTAGACACGTCGTCTACCTATAACCTCATCCTAGAAAGACCGTGACTTCACCAGATGGAAGCAGTAGTCTCCACCCTTCACCAGTGCGTCAAATATACCGCTAACCACTTGGAAAGGACAATTCGCGGGGACCAACCAATGGCACAAGGTTGCCATTATGATGTATTGAAGCAGATAGAATGTTCCCAGATCCAACGAAAGCTCACAGGGCAAGTTGAAAAGAAGCCAGACCCAGTAACTATGGAAAAGTCACTTTCACCCACACGAAAACAAAATCCCAACAGTGGTGGCTCAACTTAGCAGCGGTGAACATTCAAGCATTCAAGGAGCAATCCGCTCTTCAACAAGACAAAGTGAAAATGTCATTCCAGACGGGAGCTCAACCCCACGACTATCAGTCGGCGCAATAGGAACCTCCCATGCAAGGTTTATTTTTAAGTAACCTCAACGGCGTCAGCGAAACTTGGCAATTCGCTGAAGGTACTAACAATCTAGGAAAGTCCATGCGAATTCACTTCAGGGCCGGGTCGACCTTTCTCCGCCAACAGTCGGTGTATTCAATTGTTTAGTTTTCTTTCCATAGTCAATATAAAGTTTTAATTCTGAGAAGCTTATGTGATTTGCAATCATTTAATAAATAAAATAAATTACTCAAACACACTATATTGATTACTGGAAAAATATAACAACGAAAACCCAAAGGTGGGGTACAAAAGAGTACAAACTATAAGTATCTGAATCCGATGCGACATACAGAAGAGACTCGCTTAAATAAACTGACTCCAGAAGAAGACTTAGAAGCGACAGCAAGGTACCCAAAGTAGACTCCGCTCAGCGACTTCTCCGAAGAAAATGTTCCACGAGCAAAAGCAAGATGAAAGAGCGCATTCAACTCAATGCCTATACAGTTACGCCCCCCAAATATGGCCTGAGGTGGTACAAAATCAGCAACCAGAGGCCCCACAAAATTTTAGCCAAAGCTACAGCCAGCTCACGCTCGATCCGCTCAATCAAACAAACTTGGGACATCTAGGAGTCAATGGCCCACTCCGACAAGCCATGTCCTACTCAACTCCAACACGCAATCCTGAATTCCAGCGCAGCGCAACATGACGGGGCAGGCTGAGGAGGGAGGGAAGCAACCGCTCAAAGGTTGGCTGCTGGTATTATCTCTGAAACTATACGATTCGAAACACTGACAGGGCACCAACACATAAATGAGAGACTCATCTCTTGGGGGAAAGTTTGTACTTCTTCTATGCAATATAAGAAAAAATTACAAGGTCTCGGTGAACCAATTGGATTCTCACCTAGAACAGGTGACCACGCATAACGAGTCTTATCATGACTTGTCAGCACAAATGTCAGAACATTCGAAAACTCCAGCTTTGGAGATCTCCCTTGCTTTTGGAAAACCCAAAGCATATTCTTTGCATAATAGCATCTGATGAAGTGCGCCTTATAGAAGATAATGCCTACAACGATGAAGGAACACCATTATATAGACGTCGTGGCTCACCAAACAGGTGCTTCAACATTAACTATCAGCTTTGAATACCTTATGGGAAATGGGGAGATGAAATTCTCAAGGAAACCGCACAACCCCATTAATTGGAGGGAGTAACCGATACTCAATTGTCTCGCGATCTACGTCGTACACGTGTTACCAAGCAATCTACGTTGTACATGTAGTGTCTTGATCTTTCGGCACGCCCTATCTCTTCTTCTACAGGCCCATGGGCTTAGTCCACTATTCAAGCAATATTCTACCACGTGTCTAACACGAGCAGTAGAAACTGTAGTCACTTCCGACACACAGGTCACACCTGCTTATCTCCAGCTGATTTAAGGTACTCCCTTTTATTCAAAAGGAAACTAATCAGCACGATGCACTCCGCCTGCGGATGTAGGCCCGCAAGTCCGTAACAGGCGGAGCCCCGACCTAACTAGGCAAGCTTAGTCAGTTTCGACTAATGACGATGACTCCTGGTTTATCCCGACGCCTAGTTCGCCTCGCGCGAATGTCGATGGCTGAGGAAGTAGGAGTTTAATTGGAGCTCTTATGCTGATAATGACAACTCGCTAGGGACCGTCACCCCCTTCGTGGACAATGGTCGTCGAACCCGATCAGGTAAGCCTAGCTAGTGACGACTGATAACGACAATTTCTCGTCAAAGCTCAGATTTGTAGGCAGCTCCGGGTGGGTGTAGATGGTTTGGAAGGTGGGAGCCGAGTCAGTCCCGAACTGATGCCGATGGCTTGCTACGGGACCACTGCTCTTTTACAGACCATGGTCACTGAAAACTCCCAAATTTGTAGCTCAATGCGCACGGGTGTATGTGATTTGAAAAGTGGGAGCCTAGTCAGTCCCGAACTGTTGCTGAAGGTTTGCCATGGGACCGCTGCTCTTCTATAAACCATGGTCGCCAAATCCCCTCGTCCCAAAATTGTAGCCCACTCCACGCGAGTGTAGGTTTGGAAGATGGGAGTCTAGTTAGCTCTAACTGATGTCGACGGCTCGCCACGGGATCATTGCTCTCCAACAGACCATGATCGCCAAATTCTCACATTTTAAAACTGTAATTCGCTCCGCGTGGGTATTGATGGTTCAAAAGGTGGAAGTCCAGTTAACCCTGACTGATATCAACGGCTCGCCGCGCGACCACCGCTCCCTCTCAAGTCAAGACAGCGATCGTCGAAATAAATTATAGCTCAAGCAACGTCTTTACGCTCACACAGGCTGACATTCTATTATCAGCAATGGTCACTCAAGCCAACTCAAAAATCAACCCGCTGACACGTGGACGAATGCTACACAGGACGTCAGCCAGAGCTTAAAACTTGACTCGAGACTAGTATTCTAGCTCAAATACAACGCATATGTTCGACTGCAACAGTTCAGTCATGCGAGCAACCACAACCGACGGTTAGATGCGCAAGTTAAGTCTCCAAAAGCTTACCTTAAGGATGAGTTACGGCATGGGTAGCATAGCCCACTGCAACCATCCGCAGAACACCTACTATTGGATGTTGCCAAGCGATAGTGACTCTGAGACCTCACAAACGAACAGGTTAGAATCATTCGCGACGTAAATGGTCAAACTCTCAACAACAGACATACCATTTGGCTTCCTGCTAACCCAACCAGACCTATATCAAAATAAAACGACAAGGCAAAATGGAAGTGTGCGACAGGGACACCGATTACAATGCGGGTACAAAGCATACTCGAAATAAATCTATTTTCTTTAACAGTTGAAACAAAAAGTGCAAGTATAGAAAGTCTACTCCTCATCAGGAGGGGGTACAGATACGGGAGAACTATGCTTAACTTGGGAATGAGTAGGAGTTGCGTCTATACGCGCCTCAACCTGAGCGCCATGGTCCAGATTGCCCTCTCCTTCTGATGACGCAGAAACCACTTCAAAATCTGTGTAAGACATCTTATAATAAGCAAGGTCTCATTCCGGATGCTCTTCCTTTATCAACGCCAGCAGTTCTAGTCTCCCATGCACAACCCAATGGAATTCACACTTGCCTTGCGCCTTGAGAAGTTATTTTTCACGCACCTTTGCTTCAGCAAGTACACACTCCAGCTTACCGGTCAGCACATCAACCTGAGACTGCTCCGTAGCCAGGCTGTTATTAACTACGCTGAGCTCGTGTTGCTCCAGACGAAGTCGGTCTCCAGATTTCCTCACTTTCAGAGCATTGAATTCCACGCCGGCCTCTAACTGCTGTCTTTGGGCAACCCATTCAGCCTTTTTCATGGTGTTCTCCTCAACAAAAGATCGCAACTCAGAGTGCAACTTAGCCGCAGCTTCCTGCACAACTTTCGGATCACCAGCTCTTGCCTGAATTTGTCCCTCGCGGACATCGCTTCTGCTAAATTAGACTCAAAGGCTTCCAGACGAACCCTTTTGAGTCTCGGTGATAACGGCTGACTGTTCCAGTCTCTTCTCCTTAATCTGCTTCCTCAACAACTCAATCTTGAAAACTGCATCAGAATACAACTTATCCATGGTGTACACCCTCTCACAAGCCGCCTCAACTTCCGTCCCAAGAACGACCACTGGCTCAAATGGGACATCCCTCGCATAAGGTGCTTCAAACTCTTATCCATACGTCCTTCCAGCATATCCTATTCAGGCTTCGGTGTGTGGTCCATCAGCTATAACGTCTGCTTATGTGCTTCCTTGAAGCATAGTCAACGTCAACCTCTTGGTGCCAGGCCTGGTTGTTCATCTTCACTACGTTCAGAGCAAGCAAACTTATCCGCACATCCCGATTAAGCTCTCCCAGATGCGGAATTACGCCATCACCGCGCTTTGTAGTCGCCATCACACCTAGGCCCTTGTCCACGACCTTCCCTTTGTCACCAGCAGCTGACCCTTTATTGCAAGCTGGCTCATAGGAATCCAAAGGAAAATGAAGCGAATTGCCCAACGGACCCTCCATCACCTTGATATGCGGCCTGGAACGAGATAGGGAACGATGCGGACTATAAGATGGATGGCTCACGCTATCGCGGCCGCTGTCGAAAGATCCACCGGCAAAATGATTGAACTTTGGGACCTCAGGCGAATCCTCATCATAATCATCCAGTAAAACGGTTCTGGATTGGTCAGCACCAGTAAAAGCCGCCATAGCGGCCAACATCAACTTCTCACAGGTGGTTCGTGGCTCACGTGTGTTCCTTGTGCTGGTCAGCAGACCAAGGTCAAAGCAGGGAGCGAAAATTGATTGCATAAAAAAATATAAGAGAAAAGAGGAAAACAACCAAATGAAATAACAAACAAAAAGAATATGGAAATTCAAACATTTATTTGAAATTGAATTTTTTTGATGTTTTTATAAATTTTCTTAAATTGTGGCATGTGATGTATACTACTTCAATAATCTTGTAGCAAACATCTTACTGAGAAGGATAGAGAAAATATGTTTATAAAATACAAACCAATTAATTCTGATTAATCCCACTTAATGTCATAACGCTTGTGAACCAAGTAGGGTCCGATTAACATTTTACTACATAGATAATATATATGAATGCCCATAGAAATTGATGGATAGAGAAGTGAGCAAACAAGGGAACCCCATGAATATACTAAAGTAACCCAACATTCATGTGTCATTTACTAGGAACACTTGGTATCACAGATGACTAAGCTCACATGAATCTATTTGATACTCGTTACACATATCTCAACAAAATCGGTCATCTCAATCCCTGGATGCTTATAAATAGCACGCCCAAAGAGATGAAAGAATCTTTTTAGCCTTTTCCTTAAAAGGGAAAACCTCTCTTTTAAACTATTGAGTGACATCCATGGCAGTAATCTCCCACGAAGCAATTGGTTTTGAGTTATGTTATCTACCACTAGGGATGGCAATGGAGCGGATTTATGTAAATCTGTCCCCGCCCCACTGTGGATTGCAAACTGTTAAAATAAATAAAAAATTCTCTTCTAAATCAACCTAATTTGAAAACTGAGATCCAATGGTACTGGTATTATCCTCAAGGAGAACAACCCAGAAGAAAAACCTGAAACCCATAAACCCAATCTGAATAAGAATAGCCCAGAAACCAAGAATGATTTGAGTCATTGAACCAATAACCATTCAGTATCAATAACCTCTTCATCGACGACATCATTAAGGTCATAAGAAGAAGGAACACCGGAGATCAAGGCACTGAGTTCTCGAAGGACCTTATTTCGATGTGCTTGCTCAACAACAGAACAAGGGGGTTCGTTTTGATGCCTTTTCTTCACTTCCCTTGTAGTAACCACCTCCCCAGCCAAGAAGAGAAGCAATCGTCATGTGATCTAGTGAGGATTGCCAGAAGATAGTGTAGGTCCATATCTCAAGTGCGCCTTTAATTAGGGTTTGGAGGTGGTGTTGGAGGGTTTCTTGGTTGAAGAAGGAGGGAGGAGGTCTTGTGATTGAAGAGATGGTAGCAGTGGTGTTGTTGCGATTGAGGAAAAAGGGTCTGTGAGAGTGGTTGATGTGGTGGAGTAAAAGGTGGCCATCCAAAGGATTGAAGAGGGTGGTGGTCTGATTTGGCACATAGGAGGAAGATAAGTCTTGAGAGGCAGAGGAGAAAGTGGCTTGAGTTAGAGATAGTGGGGTTAAAGGGTATTTCAGTAAATCTATACATAAATGGATATTCGTGGGGCGGATATGGCCAAATTCGTATCGGCCCTGAATATTTGATGGATGCTATTTGGATATTCGTATCCACCCCGAAATCCGTTTTGGCAAACAAGGATCTTTCAAGATGTTTTTCCACTCAAGGGAATTGGCTATAGGATAGGTTGTTCATTACTACAGTAGTTGCGCTATGGAGGGAACGCAATAAGAGAATGCTTTAGAGCAAAGAAGCGAGGATGTAGATCACATTTGCATGGCCATTTTTGGGGCATTATGGTGTTCGGACACTACCTGGGGAATTCCATAGGACACCAACTTCGGTGATATATTCTTTTCTTAGGCAAGTTTATGAATAATACTAGGGAACTAGGTTTTTGCAATCAAGTTCTGCAACCAGGTGATGTGGCATGATCTTGGAAGAATGATGAAAATCTTCAAAGTTTTATGCATATCTTGAAGCTTATAAAAAATTCTTTGATCATGCCACATCATCCTAGTTGTAGAACATGGTTACAAAACCTGGTTCCCTAGCATAACTCCAAGTTTATTCGTGTGTTGCGTCTAGAGAGCTAGGCCCCTAGCGTCAGGAAAGCGTCAGGAAAATGCTATCTAGGCATGTTAATGGTGTTCTTCAAGGCCTGAAGGATTCTCCTCAAGATCTTCTCAATAACTCAAGATCTCCTAAAAATCTACTCTCTTTCTCTCCTAAAAACATGCCAGAGAGCCTCCCCTGGCGCTCTCCTGACACTAGGGGCTTGACTCTCTAGACGCACTCTTATTTATGTCACCCTCTATGTAATTGTTTTCATCGTGTCTCACTCAATTTTTCTATGTTGTTAATAGAATGTTTCTATCTTGCTTATTAAAAATATATATATGCAACCATATGTGGTAGCATAACGTATACCAAGCCACATCTTCAATGTGGCAAGTCATTTTCATCATACACTTTTTAAGTTGAATGTGTGTTTTTAAGGTTCAATATTATTGGAAAAGGGGGATTAGAAAACAACCTTAAAAGAAACTAAACCTGCCTAATCAAAAGGTAAGGTGATTATGCAGCTTTGATGTGGATCACAGTTTAGGACAACTTCATTAAAAATGTATGGTGATGTAGTTATGTTCATAACAATAAGACACGGGAATAGAACTATTTCTTAACTGTGAAGTCTTTTGGATAGTGTTCTGCAGAAAGTGGGCCAAGGTGATTTCAACCAATGGGGTGAGAATGTATGGAAAAGGAATGCTCGGTTCTTCGAAGATGAGAAAGATGGACTGAGCACCCGACTCTCCAAATTAGGTCTATATTGTTGTCATTGGCCTCAAAGAATGAAGGTGTTTCACTTTACATGCAATGAATGCTGCAAAGCATATAACAAGTATCAATTTGCATGCCCTTTCGATGAAAGGACTTGTTTGGTAGGCAGACAATTGCATGCCCAAACAAAAACGGAGACCCCAGGCAGAATCTCCTTTTTTAACCCTCTTGATGGGGGCCTTTTTTATCACTGCCGACACCCATTTGTTAGTTAATTTATTCAGAAATTCTAGCTGGCCTAGAAACCAGCCTGGTTTCCCCGCCTGGGGGGGGGGCGAAAATACATTTTTACCCCCCCCCCTATTTAAATACACACTCCAGAAAGGTGTTTAGAGAGGGGGGGGGGGGCAAAAATGTATTTTTGCCCCCCCAAGCAGGGAAATCAGGCTGGTTTCCCAGGCCGGCTAGAAGTGCTGTAATTTATTTGACCTAAAAACCACACTCTTCTATGGGGGTTGTTAATTAGGAACAATATTGGTGTCACGAGAGTGGGTTGTTACAGCTAGTTTCAGATTTTCTTGCTATTTTTACCTCAACTGCCCCTACTCATCTATTGGTTCTTTTTTAAGAATGAGGTGTTCCAATGTTTTATGTTTCCTTAAAATTGCATTAGTTAGTTTATTTCCCACCATAGTATCCAGTTAACCGCATGAGGAATTCTCTCCTCCCATAGCAATTTCTTAGTGAAAATCCACCAATTGTAGCTCAGTTGGTCGGACATTCACTCTTTTTGTGAGAGGTCGCGGGTTCAAGACTCACCAGTTAAGATTTGTAAGTTTTCGCCCGATTATTAGGAACACATTTGCTCCACCGTGATAAGCCTTCGGGTATTGAATGCAACCGACTTAGATGGTCTAGACCGGAGTGAAGCGAAAACGAGTCTTCATGCAAGGTGGAGGCGATGGACTAGAACGAAAGCAAGTCTCTATGCGAGATGGAGGTGACGAAGATATTAAATGGAAACAATATTGTAGCCTTCGGGTCTGGTTTGGTTAACCCTATAGGGTCCGTCATGAAACTATGGATTAATAAATAAATAAAAAGGATCAACGACCCAATTTAAAAAAAAATTAAGTAAATAAAAAATCTTAGTGAAATATAACAGATTGTGAAAACTTATTCCTATTATAAGTTTTCTATCTATCTTACAATTCAAAGTGCTTTTTTACTGTTCATGAACAGTAAACTAAATCTGTTTGTCCTACGTGGCAACAACTTATGTTTATGGCTAACAACTTAAAAACTTAAAATCTCAAAACCTCTCCCCGCATACAAACTTCAAAACTCAAAAACTCACATACTCAAAAACTCTCCCGCGCTCACAAATCTCTCTCATCTTGCAAATCTCTCTCAAGTCTCTCTCCCACTGCGAATCCCTCTCTCATGCAGCAGCTAATCCATCTCTCACGCAGTCTCTCTCACTCTGTCAAACACAAACACTCTGCCATATTTTGTTTTGGTTGAGTTATATGGTTGGTTGAGTTATATGGAGTTATATGGTTGGTTGAGTTATATGGTTGGTTGAGTCATCTCTGAGGGCAGAGTTTGAAGGAACAGAATTTGAAGGATCAGCATGACTTTGATTTATCAGCACTCTGTCAAACACAAACACCTGCAAGCATGACTTTGATTTATGATGCAACGTATGTCAATGTTTGATTTATGACTTTGATTTGTGCGGTGACGATGGTTTTATGGATGACATCTGAGTGTTTGTGGGATTCTCATAAGAAGAGAGTTACTGTTTGGATAGATGGTTGTATGCATGAGTTGTTGATCCTTCAAATTCTGTTTCTTCTTTATTGTAACTGAAAAAAAAAATTGTACATTACAGTAAAGGAAAAAAGATATATCTTCATCCCAGTTGTTTGAAATTAAGTGTTTGAAAAAATGTACATTGAGTGTTTCAAATTGGGGTTGAATAATTGATTAAACAAGACGTTCAAATGCAGGCTTGAAGACTGTTTCACAAGTCCTTCATCATTGATCCTCCCTCACTTTTCTCTTATCTTTTGAAGGTAAACATATTTGCCTTCATTTTATTTGTTATTATAAAGTAGTAAAGCATTGATTTTATTTGTCTAAGGCTGTAGTGTTGTAGATGCACAAAATATGTTTGATGAAATTCTTCTTTGAACAATTTCTGTTTCTTCATTATTTGAACAAACTCTGATAAATTCTTCTTTATTTGAAATGTCCATTTTCTTTGATTAAGTAATGGTCGGGCTATAAGGGTATTATTGGGTTTATAATCCTTCAAAGAAATGGTCTATCCTCATTGAGTGTTTGAACTGAAAAAATATCAATTTACAGTACAGTAAAGGAAAAAAAAGATCTTTTCAGCCCAGTTGTTTGTTTAATAATATAGAGTTTTTGTAATTTTTTAAGTTCTTTTGGTTCATGGAGTTTTTGTAATTATTAGGGCAATGTATGTCAATGTTAGACTTAATTCTCTAGGTTGTCATCTCTGAGGGCAGAGTTTGCACTCTGTCAAACACAAACACCTGCAAGCATGACTTTGATTTATGATGCAACGTATGTCAATGTGGGCTTTTTCTAATTTATGATTCCTCATTGGTTCAGTTGCATTCTCATAAGAAGAGAGTACATGAAATGTGGTGACGATGGTTTTATGGATGACATCTGAGTGTTTGTGATTAGTATGTTATTACTGTTTGGATAGATGGTTGTATGCATCAGTTGGTGATCCTTCAAATTATGTTTCTTCTTTATTTGAACTGAAATAAAAAAATTTGTACATTTTAGTAAAGGAAAAAATATCTCTTCAGCCCAGTTGTTTGAAATTGAGTGTTTGAAAAAATGTACATTGAGTGTTTCAAATTGTTTAAGTTCTTTTGGTGCATGGGGTTGAATAATTGATTAAACATGACGTTCAAAAGCAGGCTTGAAGACTGTTTCACAAGTCCTTCATCATTGATCCTCCCTCACTTTTCTCTTATCTTTGGAAGGTAAACATATTTGCCTTCATTTTATTTGTTGTTATAAAGTAATAAAGCATTGATTTTATTTGTCTAAGACTGTAGTGTTGTAGATGCACAAAATATGTTTGATGAAATTCCTCTTTGAACAATTTATGTTTCTTCATTATTTGAACAAACTCTTCTAAATTCTTCTTTATTTGAAATGTCCATTTTCTTTGATTAAGTAATGGTCGGGCTATAAGGGTATTATTGGGTTTGTAATCCTTCAAAGAAATGGTCTATCCTCATTGAGTGTTTGAACTGAAAAAAATATCAATTTACAATACAGTAAAGGAAAAAAGAGATCTCTTCAGCCCAGTTGTTTGTTTAATAATATACAGTTTTTGTAATTGTTTAAGTTCTTTTGGTGCATGGAGTTTTTGTAATTATTAGGGCAATGTATGTCAATGTTAGACTTAATTCTCTAGGTTGTCATCTCTGAGGGCAGAGTTTCCACTCTGTCAAACACAAACACCTGCAAGCATGACTTTGATTTATGATGCAACGTATGTCAATGTGGGCTTTTTTTAATTTATGATTCCTCATTGGTTCAGTTGCATTCTCATAAGAAGAGAGTACATGAAGTGCGGTGACGATGGTTTTATGGATGACATCTGAGTGTTTGTGATTAGTATGTTATTACTGTTTGGATAGATGGTTGTATGCATCAGTTGGTGATCCTTCAAATTATGTTTCTTCTTTATTTGAACTGAAAAAAAAAATATTGTACATTTTAGTAAAGGAAAAAATATATCTCTTCAGCCCAGTTGTTTGAAATTGAGTGTTTGAAAAAATGTACATTGAGTGTTTCAAATTGTTTAAGTTCTTTTGGTGCATGGGGTTGAATAATTGATTAAACATGACGTTCAAAAGCAGGCTTGAAGACTGTTTCACAAGTCCTTCATCATTGATCCTCCCTCACTTTTCTCTTATCTTTGGAAGGTAAACATATTTGCCTTCATTTTATTTGTTGTTATAAAGTAGTAAAACATTGATTTTATTTGTCTAAGGCTGTAGTGTTGTAGATGCACAAAATATGTTTGATGAAATTCCTCTTTGAACAATTTATGTTTCTTCATTATTTGAACAAACTCTGCTAAATTCTTCTTTATTTGAAATGTCCATTTTCTTTGATTAAGTAATGGTCGGGCTATAAGGGTATTATTAGGTTTGTAATCCTTCAAAGAAATGGTCTATCCTCATTGAGTGTTTGAACTGAAAATAATATCTATCTTCAGTACAGTAAAGGAAAAAAGAGATCTCTTCAGCCCAGTTGTTTGTTTAATAATATACAGTTTTTGTAATTGTTTAAGTTCTTTTGGTGCATGGGGTTAAATAATTGATTCAACAAAACATGCAAATGCAGGCTTTTTCAGATCAGCTTCATCTTTTATGAATTTGTTGCTGGCAAGCTTGAAGATTGTTTCACAAGTCCTTCATCATTGATCCTCCCTCACTTTTCTCTTATCTTTGGAAGGTAAACATATTTGCCTTGATTTTATTTGTTGTTATAAAGTAGTGAAGAATTGATTTTATTTGTTGATTTTATTTCGTATTAGTTATCTTAGGCTGTACTGTTGTAGAGTTGTAACACATTAATAATTGATTATTTATTGAGTTCACCCACAAAAATGGTTAGGTTTAATTGGGTGTAGAATTTCTATGGCTATGTTTATGTTTATGTTATTATAAAAGTGCCACCATCACATTACTGCTGTGATGAGTATTTGATTTCTATGGTTGTATTTCATTTCTATGGGTGATTTGATTTCTTTTGTTGCCTGGGTTTGGTGTTTTCGTAGTTTGAGAGATTGAGTATAGGATGTGATGTTGGTGCTATGTAAATTTGATAGTTAATCCTATTGTTTATCGAGTTTAAAACATTGAGAAATTTCTTGGGTGCGCCATGGAAATTATGTTCATAGAAAGGTACACAATCCCCCGTCCTCTAATTTTTTTCCCAAAAGTTGAGCATGTGCAACACACATTTTACAACTATGTGTGTGTTTGATTTTACAACTAGGATTTTTGTATGCTCTGGATTTTTTAGTTCAATGGAAGGAAAAAGACTTTTAAGTTCACTGTCCCTTCAATGAAGTTGCTAAATCTTTTTAGTACTATATAAGTTCGTTAAAAAAAGGACCACTAAGCCTACATGCCTGTTCAAGAATGTTGCAAGCAAGCAAGCTGCCTGCCTGCAAGCATCAGAACACTTCAATGGAAGGTAAAACACTTTTAAGTTCACTGTCCCTTCCATGAAATTGCTAAATCTTTTTAGTACTATATAAGTTCGTTAAAAAAAGGACCACTAAGCCTACCTGCCTTTTCATGCATGCTGCCTGCAAGCAAGCAAACTGCCTGCCTGCCTGCCTGCAAGCATGCTGCCTGCAAGCATCAGAACACTTCAATGGAAGGTAACAGACTTTTAAATTCACTGTCCCTTCCATGAAGTTGCTAAATTTTTTTAGTACTATATAAGTTCGTTAAAAAAATTACCACTAAGCCTACCTGCCTGTTCAAGCATGCTGCCTGCAAGCGAGCAAGCTTCCTGCCTGCAAGCGAGCAAGCTTCCTGCCTGCCTGCCTGCAAGCATCAGAACACTTCAATGGAAGGTAAAATACTTTTAAGTTCACTTTCCCTTCAATGAAGTTGCTAAATCTTTTTAGTACTATATAAGTTCGTTAAAAAAAGGACCACTAAGCCTACCTGCCTGTTCAAGCATGCTGCCTGCAAGCATCAGAATACTTCAATGGAAGGTAACAGGCTTTTAAATTCACTGTCCCTTCCATGAAGTTGCTAAATTTTTTTAGTACTATATAAGTTCGTTAAAAAAATTACCACTAAGCCTACCTGTCTGTTCAAGCATGCTGCCTACAAACGAGCAAGCTTCCTGCCTGCCTGCCTGCAACCAAACAAGCTGCCTGCCTGCCTGCAAGCATCAGAACACTTCAATGGAAGGTAAAAGACTTTTAAGTTCACTTTCCCTTCAATGAAGTTGCTAAATCTTTTTAGTACTATATAAGTTCGTTAAAAAAAGGACCACTAAGCCTACCTGCCTGTTCAATCATGCTGCCTGCAAGCGAGCAAGCTTCCTGCCTGCCTGCAACCAAGCAAGTTGCCTGCCTGCAAGCATCAGAACACTTCAATGGAAGGTAAAAGACTTTTAAGTTCGTTTGGAGGAGTTTTGGTTTCTTCTTCCCGCGTAACTCAGAACAAGGAGAGTGGCAGGTTTGTTGGTGCTGGACCAATGGCATACGGCGTACATCCGCCACGGGGAAGTGTAGAGGCAGACATGAGCTGGCTGAGTCTTCGCGGCAACGCGGGCATGGATCAGCTGCGCGAAACTGATTATTCAAATATTCTTCAAATAGTAGTTTCATGTGCCCTAATTGAAACAACGTTTGTAGGAATTTGGTTTCTTCTTCCCGCGTAACTCAGAACAAGGAAACTTTTCACTTTAGTTCAATGATTCGCTCAAATGCACACCCTCTTCATCGAGGCAACCTTCAATCCATCCATGGCACAAGAGAGCAAAACTACGTTTAGTGGTTTGTTTAATAGAGGAAAGGATTTGTATTCAACCACCATGAAATTCCGATGTGTGCACCTGGATATCAGACTGTTGAGTTTAAGAAGTAGAACGATTATGGAAAATGAAGGGACAGTCCTGATGAATATATTAATTTTCAAGGGTCACTATTTAGAGGCAGTTCTGGATCAAGGGGAATTGTTCCGACTTTAAGTTTGATCTTGAACAATCAATCAACAAAGTATGCATTTTGAATATGCATTTTCTCTAATGTTTTGGATCAAGGGGAATTATCAATGATGTACAATTCTTCTTTGTTATCAAAGGGTTATGGTTTTGTTTACAACGTTTTTTCTTTTTTGAATATGCATTTTCTCTAATGTGTTGGATTAGGACAATGTGATAGTTAGTCCTATTGTTTATCCATTTTAAAACATTGAGAAATTTTTTGCTTGTTCCATGGAAATTATGTTAATAGAAGGGTACACAATCCCCCGTTCTCTTTCGATGGGACTGATTTTCCTAAGAGAGTGGCCGGCTTGATCATGGGGATGCGTAGAGATTGTTTTTTCGGGCATTCGCGGCTCTTCATGATCTTGCACACCGGCTGGGAGAAATGTAGAGACATTCAGCTTGGGCGAGTATGCGGACTGTGGGACGTTTGCGTCCCGCTGCTCGTTGTGTCATGCTGCTGTTGGTTTGGACTGCAGGGACGCTCCCGTGTTATGGGATGCACTGCTGTTGCACCAAGCAATTTGTTGTTTTCACTCTGATGCTCTGCCATGGGGCGAGATTGCGGAGTGTGGTTTGGTTGGATTGCAGCGCACTGCTATTTCAGTACTAAAAAGATTTGCTGCGCACTGCTATCAGAGTTTGTCCTATAGTGAAAATCAGAGTTTTGAATACTCTGCAATAGTGAATACTCTGCAATAGTGAAATCTGCAATAGTGCAATAGTGAAATCTGCTATCAGAGTTTTGAATACTCTGTGCTATTTCAGTCTGCGAAGCACACTGCAGCACTCTGTGCGCTGCTATTTCAGTCTGCGAAGCACACTGCAGCGCACTGCTATTTCAGTCTGCGAAGCACCCAGTCCCATACAACACACTGGTTAGCGCGGTTAGCGTGCGCGGTTAGCGCACCGGTTTTGATTTTGCTATTTCAGAATATTGTGGTCACAATGGTACAACTGACGCATGTAAGAGGATAGTACCAAATTACTTTTCAGTCTGCTATTTCCGCGTGCGCGGTTAGCGCACCGGTTTTGATTTTGCTGAGGTTGCGGTCTATCAGTTGGGTCAGTCTATCTGTCTATCAGTTGGGTCAGTGAACTGGAGATTGGACTGTCTTGCGCGCAAGACGAGTGCAGTCTGGGACCGGGTGCTGTATGGGACTGGGTGCTATCTGCAGGAACAATATTTTTGCTCCCTGTTTTTCTGTAAAACAGTGGATGCTAGGCTGAGCCAGGCCCTGCGAATGGCCGGTTTTGGCTGGCGGTTCGGCTGCAAGGCAAGAGCAGCCAGGTTTGCCCTTGCAGTCTGGCTAAGGCAGGGAGCGGTGGGATGCTTGGTGCGGGAGGTGCTGCAGGCGCGAGGTTGCAGTCTGGACAGGGGGGTGCGGTGCTGCTTACCCTGTCTCAGTTTTGCTTGTTGTTTTTATCTTTTTTCTTATGCAATTTGTGTTTTTCTTTTTGTTTTGTTTAAAGTACTGAGTAGTGGTTTTTTTTTTTAATTACTGAGTAGTGGCTTATTAGTTCTCAAGTCCTGTTTCGAGGACAGTGTTGCGGTCTTTTTTGTTTGGGCAAAGTCCTTAACTTTGTTTGTTTTTTATACGGGTAAAGTCGTCATGTACCCCTGTTTTGATTGTAAATCATTTTTTTTTTAAATCAACTTCCCATTGAAGAAATATATGTTGTTGATGATTTGTTGATGTTTATTGAATTGATGGTTGTTCAAAAAATATAGCTCAATTGTAAAGATTTTGTTGCAATATAAAAACATTTCCTTTTTCTTTTCAGGGATCCCTAACCTTTCATTGTACTTGACCGTAATTATAGACCACTTAGTTCAAAATCCACCCTACTCCGAAATGATGATTTTCGGACAGGTACTATAGTAGGTTGATACTACTACATCTTACTTCGAATTGGTTGTCTCATATATATGACACCTTCTTTGTTTGCAGGTGGATTCAGCCGTAGAAGGAACTGTAAGAAAAATGCATAGTTTTTCCGCCATCTATCTTACAATTTTCACCTTAAAATTACTCACTTACTTATATGTTTGCCATAGATCAAATTTCTAGAAAAACAAGGCGTCACGGTTACAGTTCGTGATGAGCAAGTTGATTCAAACTTGCCGAGGACAGTAAGAAATTTTGTTAATTTCTCTTTTCACTTAGTTTTTAATAAATTAGCCAAAGATTTTAACATGTCATCCTTTTACTAGGAGCAATTTCTTATAGATAATGGCCTCAGGTCCAATGTTCCCAATCAATAGGTATTATTTCTATTTATTTATTTGTTTTTTCTTTTTCACTATTTCTAACAATAAATAGATACATATTTATTTATACCAAGTTATATGTTTTTTTTTTTGTTAAAGCCAATTATGGATATGGGAAAGGGAAAAGAAAATGTCCCTATAGACAGTAACGTTTCCAAGCGTGCGCTAGGCCAACGTTTGCGTCGAGAGAGAGAAAAAAATCAACCTAAGTTTGACACTACCTTGACTGCTAATGTGAATACTACAAAACAAAGAATATCCAAACTCCAATGCTTTGGGGTATGTACATATGTTTTTTCCTAACAAAATTTATATTGGTGTCTCTTTCTTTATATAAGTATGTACATATGTTTATTTAACCTTACACCTTCAAAAATTAAATTTATATTTGTGTGTGTTTCTTTCTAGGGAAAAGGAAAAACAAAAGCCACAATTGCCGAAAAGGGGAAAAACAAATTTGTTGGGGTGTGTACAACATTCTTAACTTTCAATGCGTGTGCTGATCTGTGTACTGCATTATTTATATTAATTGTTTTTACTGTCTTATGCTTATTTGCTTAAGTTTTTTTATGCAATGGAAAGGAAAATGCCGGTTCTATTCAAAAGGGTAAATGAAAAGTTGTTTTTATTCAGGTATGTATAAGTGCGTAACTTTATTATTATTATTTCAAAGTATGTCATGTATGTGTTATAGGCCCCTTCTTATTTTCCCATTGTCTATGCACGTTTTCATTGTTTAGATTATATGCATGCCTTAATTTTTTTTAGTGTGTAATCATTTACCATTTTAAATGTATTTTAGGATAACAACATTGTTCAGAATAATAATTCAAAACGTTCATCCGCACAACGTTTGCGTAGAGAAAAAGAGGGAATTTTATGTAGGGCGCCTCCTGTTCAAATACATTTTTCTTCATTCACACCCAATGATCGCGCTATTCCACAAAAGCTGCGGCAACAATCACGAACGGCTGTGCTCAATATCATCTCTCCCCGATGCATGGATTATGAATTTTTTACTGTGTTAGATCAAAATGTGTTGCCACCACAACAACCAATGAAGTGTTCATTTTCTACGCCTAACGCATCCCCAAATGCACCAACAAACATGTATACTTTTTTTTTTCTTTCTATTTTCTCATATTATTTAACTTTATCAAGTTTTCTAAATTTTAACTCATTATCTATCTTACAAATTGTTTAGGCCAATTACAACTGACCGACTTCCTAATGACGATACTTCCCGTCATAGTGGTTTGGATTTCCGGCATGAAATTGACTCACAAGCTCATCAAGAAGAAACACGTCATTTCTTAGGCAAAATGAATTTTTTGTGTCCTTATTGCTCAACACTACATTGGAATGATGAAAAATTGAAGGCATCTTCGTTAAGGAATCCTTTTTTCGGGACGTGTTGTTTGCAAGGAAAAGTGAAGCTGCCACTGTTATCTACCCCTCCACCATTGCTTCAAGTGTTGTATGAGGGAGATGATGTTCAATCAAATAATTTTCGTACACATATTCGCGAGTATAATGCTGCGAATGCATTTACGAGTCTTGGTACTAAATTTGAGCCAAGGGTACTCAATGGGAGGGGTCCCACAAGCTTTATTATTAATGGAGAATTACGACATCAAACGGGAGCGTTAATTCCGCAACAAGGCCAAGATGCAGTTTATTCACAGCTTTACATTTATGATCCCGATTCAGCATTACATACCCGCAGTCGTCGAAATCCACGCTTGAGATTAGATGTGCTTAAAATCATTCAAGATGCTTTGTTACAGTATAATGTGTTTGTGGAGAAATACCGTCAAGCATACGAGATTCTGAATCAAACAAATTTTGTTGACCAAAACATACCTGTGTATTTACACTATAGTTGTCATAAAGATTGGCGGCGTTACAATCTTCCTTCATCAAATGAAATAACAATTATTTTGCCTGGAGATGTCCCTGAAGTAAACACAACCAGAGATATTGTCGTATATTTGCGAGGAAATCAAGAGTTGATGAAAATTAATGAATGTCACCCAGCTTACTTACCGCTTCATTATGTGCTATTATTTCCGTATGGCGACTTAGGTTGGGAACCTGAATTAACTCAGTGGGATGTTACAACTAATAGGTGTCCAAATAAACGACTTACTCAGATGGAGTTTTACAGTTATCGTTTGTTCGAACGACCAACTGAGTACTCAACAATTTTGAGAGGTGACAAATTGCTCCAGGAGTTTTTAGTAGATGCTTGAGCTTCAACAGAGCAAAATCGATTAATGTATGTGAGGAACAATCAAACAAAGCTCAGGGCTGAGCTCTATGAAAGTCTTACGGACATTGGGCCCGATGGGTTAAGACCAGATCAAGTTGGGAAGCGACTTATTTTGCCCTCATCCCATATTGGTAGTCCAAGACACATGTTTGAGATATTTCAAGATTCAATGGCTATCACACGTTACAACAATCATCCAGATGTTTTCTTAACCATGACTGCAAATCCAAAATGCCCTAAAATTATGGATGCTCTGTTACCTCACCAAAAGCCTACGGATCGCCCAGATTTAGTATCTCGAGTTTTTGAGTTAAAAAGAAAATGTCTAATGGATAAGATTATCAAAAGAGGCACATTCGGTGATGTTGTAGCTCATGTCTTTACCATTGAATTCCAAAAGTGTGGGCTACCTCTAAGCACGCTCTTATATTCCTTCACCATTTACAAAAACTTCGCACTACCGCTCAAATTGATATGATCGTGTGTGCAGAATTTCCTGACCCGGATAAAGATCCGATGCTATTTCAAACAGTTTTACATTGTATGGTGCATGGACCGTGTGGTGTTCGAAATTCTGGAGCACCGTGTATGGAGAATGGGAGGTGCACAAAAAGATATCCTCGCGAATATTCAGAAACAACAACAATGGGCCAAGATGGATATCCTATTTATCGACGCCGCAATACTGGCCGAGTATATAATGTGAAGGGTCAACCAGTTGATAATAGAGATGTGGTGCCATATAATCCATATCTTTCAAGGATGTTTGATTGTCATATTAATGTGGAAGTGTGTGAGGGAATTAGATGTGTTAAATACATACACAAGTACATTTATAAAGGTCATGATAGAACAACAATGTTACTAGGGGGAGTAGATGAAATCCAGCAATATCTTGATGCTCGATATATTGGTCCGCCAGAAGCTGTTTGGCGGATATTTGGTCATCTTTTACACGAAGAAAATCCTACAGTGGTTCGATTGGCGCTTCATTTACCTGGAATGCATCATGTTGTGTTCAATCCTACAGATCAAGCACAATCAATTTTACTTAGAGCTAGACACCAAATGTCGACTTTAACTGCATTTTTTGCATGTTGTGCTGTAGATCCGTTTGCACGTACATTTACCTACCAACAATTCCCTCAACATTTTGATTGGCAGAAATCACAAAAAATGTGGACAAAAAGAAAAATGGGCTATGCAATTGGAAGAATGTACTTTGCCAGTCCTCATGAAGGTGAAAGGTTTTATTTGCGACTGCTTCTAACGGTTGTAAAAAGGCCACATTCATTTGAACATTTGCGCACATATGACAATGTTTTACACGACACCTTCAAATTAGCTTGCACCTCACGAGGACTCCTAGAAGATGATGATGAATGGATTCAGTGCCTTGAAGAGGCTGCGATCATGAAAACTGGGAATCAGTTGAGAAGATTGTTTAGTGTGATTCTAATGGAATGTCATCCACTTCACCCAGATTTGCTATGGACAAGGTTCTCATTGAATATATGTGATGATCTTTCGCACCAACTTCGAACAAGGTTCGGTATTTCAAATCCAACTGATGCTCAGACTCTGGATTATGGTTTGTATCTCATAAATCAATTTCTTCAAGAAGGAGGGAAGAATTTAACAAAGTTCCCACCTATGCCCCTGCCAATTGAAAATTGGGACATGATAGTTGGTAACAGACTCATATGAGAACACCGATAACTTCAGTATGATGGTCAAGAATCCGATGCACAATCATCCGTCGATCGTCTTAATGAGGCACAACGTTATGCTTATACAGCAATAGTAACTTCAGTTCTTGAAAATAAGGGAATTCATTTTTTTTTGAATGGAGGTGCAGGAACAGGAAAAACTTTTTTATACAACGCCATTGCATCTAAATGTCGCAGCCTTGGACACATTGTCATTACCGTTGCATCATCTGGTATTGCGGCGTTACTATTAGTGGGAGGTAGAACATCTCACTCAATGTTTCGTATTCCGCTGGATGTCATGGAAAATTCAGTGTGTGGGTTTAGTAAACAGTCATTGCACGCTGAGTTATTCAGGGAGACCAAACTAATTATCTGGGATGAAGTTCCGATGCAACATAGATATTGTGTTGAAGTAGTTGATCGTGCACTACAAGACATTTACAGCACCAATAAGTCATTTGGTGGTATTACTGTTGTTCTTGGGGGTGATTTTCGACAGATATTGCCAGTGATACCCAAAGGCGTCCGCGAGCAAATTGTGGCTGCATCTTTTAGGCGTTCTAAGCTTTGGTTAAACATACAAGTTCTGACTTTGAGTTTAAATATGCGGTTGGACAATGGGGTAGGCAATGACGGGTTTACGAAGTTTTTGACTGAGGTATTATTTTTGGGTAAACAATTTTACATTTTACTACATTGCTATTTTTTTAATTACTGATTATTTTTATTTTATATAGATTGGAAGCACTGCACAAGATGTTATTCGTATTCCAACAACGGTGCACAAGTGCAAAGATTTAAGTGAACTAATTTCTTTGGTTTATCCTCAACTAAATGTAATATCTACAGCGTCTCCGAATTATTTGACTGAGCGAACAATTCTCTCAGCACGAAATGACGATGTCTGCGACATTAACAAAGCTGCATTGTCTGATTTTCCAGGAGAAATCATTGTTTATTTTGCCGCAGATAAAATGGCGGAACATTTTGAAAATGATCATTCCATTGCCAACCGTTATCCAACTGAGTATTTGAACTCGCTTAATCCTTCTGGATTACCGCCATTTAAGTTAGAATTAAAAGTAGGTTGTCCAATTATGTTGCTGAGAAACATCGCACCTAAAGATGGACTTTGTAATGGAACACGTCTTATGGTTATGCGTTGTGCAAAGCGTATAATTGAAGCAAAAATCTTCAATGGGGATAAGGCTGCCAATTTAGTTTTCATTCCTAGAATCTCTTTAACGCCATCATCTTCCGAGTTTCCCTTCAAAATGAAAAGGCGTCAATTTCCAGTGCGGTTGGCATATGCAATGACGATAAACAAGTCGCAGGGTCAATCTGTGAAATACGTTGGAGTTGATTTACGAACACCGGTATTCAGCCATGGCCAACTTTATGTTGCATTATCTAGATGCACAGCTTCTAATAGAATTAGTGTCCTTTTACCTCAAGATGGGCTGGATTCTACGACCAATATTGTTTATCCAAAAGTTTTGTTGTAAGAATTTTTTAAAGGTATGTTTTAATAAATTTTCTATTGATATTTATATTTTGCTTTCATACGATATGAATCTAATATTGATTATACATTTTTTTAGAATTGGGATATCATTGTCGAGAAGTTCAAAAAAACCATTAAAAAACAAAAGTATAATGGTGGGCGTCATTGGAAATTGGAAAATAAGGTAGTTTATCTCTAAAGATGATTGAAAATAACTTATTTTATTCACATTTTTTTTTTCTAATATTGTGTGATAAATTTGTAGATTTCAGTCATTTGATAAATGTGTGATAAATAGTTTATCTCTAAATTTGTAGATTTTTTTTCTAATATTATCATCATTTGATAATGTGATGCAGAAGATGTTTGGAGCAGTTGTTGATACATAGTTTTGATGTACATATGCAGTTTAACCCATTTTTGTATATTGTGGGTTCCTTTTGTTCTCATTTTTTGAAAAGAGAAATGGTGGAAACCATGCTCTTTAAATGCGTATAGGTATAAACAATGTATGGCTTTGATGTACTTAAATGTTTTTATATTATTTTGGCGCGTGGATATATTATTTGGTGTTCATGGCATTGATTGCCATTATAAATTTGTATGACAGGTTCATACATGTTTCAATTATTGAAAATTACAATGGACACTGTCGAAATTTTGAGTTTTTACTTCTTATGACATGTTCGGATAAATTACTTTATTCATAAAATTGACATTTTGGATATAATTTTGTGTGCGTGTCTCTTCGACCGCCAAAAAAACACTTTTAGTATACTGAAAACGGTGAACATATATTGCGCTCAGGCAACAAGTTTTTTTGAATGCCAAATTACGTGAGGTACAAATGCTTATGACAAGTTTAAATATTTCAAAATGGGAAGCTCTATCAAAATTTTTAATATTTTATAATTTTTGTTAAATATTCATCTTGATATTCTTCCTAATCGATTATGCCATTCTGTTTGTCCAAATTAATTAAATTATGTTTCTTCAATGATGCTTTACTAAATTGGGCATCAATTTCAGCCAATACTCACTTGGACAAACATGAGATATTTCCTTCTTATTTTTAGTTAAGCTGACATTTGGTGGAGATTAAATTCCTTAGCACATAGGTTGCGTTGATCAGATTTATTAACATTGTTTTACTGTTCAATAGTATTAACTTTTTACAAAATTAATTTATCATAACTGTTGTAATAGACAATGATGCAAGGGTTTTTATAAATTTAAATAAAACCACAAATTTGAGTATTCAACATAGCCGTTTAAATATGATGTAATCTGCGATAGTGCCAACGGCACGAGTATTCCATTCTGTTTGTCCAAATTAATTAAATTATGTTTCTTCAAAATGATGCTTTACTAAATTGGGCATCAATTTCAGCCAATACTCACTTGGACAAACATGAGATATTTCCTTCTTATTTTTAGTTAAGCTGACATTTGGTGGAGATTAAATTCCTTAGCACATAGGTTGCATTGATCAGATTTATTAACATTGTTTTACTGTTCAATAGTATTAACTTTTTACAAAATTAATTCATCATAACTGTTGTAATAGACAATTATGCAAGTGTTTTTATAAATTTAAATAAAACCACAAATTTGAGTATTCAACATAGCCGTTTAAGTATGATGTAATCTGCGATAGTGCCAACGGCACGGGTATTCCACTAGTTATTATACATATAAAGATTCAAGAACACATTCGTTTTTAAATTCGCCATGTCTGACACTTCACACCCATGGGCAAGTCTGGCAAATGTGATATACTCATGCCAAGAGAGATAAGGACTTAGTAGGAAGAAAAAAAATCACATTTTTGTTTTAGCTTCAAGGCGAAAAAGGCATAAGGAAACTTATAAGTTGTACAGTTGTAGACTTATTTGATGGCTTTGAAGAAGAAAAGCAGTGTATGTTGTGGACAATTGCATTGATACTGATGTTGGTTCCTTTAGGTCTGATTTAGATGGCAAATCAATCCCATGAAATGATATTATCAAGGATCCCACTATGGATTTTGGGTTGTCTCAAGACGAGAGTGGAGTGGAGCTATTGAGAGAGACAGCGAGCCTAGGAAGGAACAATGTCTTGATGTAGTTTAATATTTGGGTTGGTGCTTTCAAATTCTGGTTGAAAAGTGATGATACACTGAAAGGGTCCCTCTTCTACACCATATTAGTGTCATGATGACTGGCCCGAGCAATTTCAAGTCCGCACAATGCAATCCGTCATACGGACCCGAAATCATTACAGCCTACTAAGCCCACGCGTCTCACAACTATCCTCAATACTTGTAAGCCCTACTAAGGCAAGTATCTCAAGATCAACTTCGGACGGGTAAGACAACAACACTCTGCTTCTAACTAGGAAACAAAAATCAGAGTATATGTCACACATGGAGACTTCTATCTATGGACTACTCTTGGAATGAAAACTATCTCACGCGTATCTAGGAGCCCAAGGCTAACATAAAAACTCTCCTTCACAACACAACTCTTAATTATAGGAAGATCTTCGTCTTCTTCCCTAAACTACCCCATCGATGGCATGGTCGAACCAAGACTCCAACACTATAAATAAGATATGAGGTTGGTAAGCTAAGGTACGCTACAAATTTCATATTTACAACATTACGCATTCCTCAAGTCTCTTTCTGACTTTAGCATCGGAGTGTCATCGGCCACCACAATGGTTTGTGGCTCACGTGCGTTCCTTGTGCAGGTCAGCAGGTTTGCAGGTCAAGGTCAGAGTAGAGAGCCGAAATCAACTGCATCAGTTTTGCGTCGTCCGTGGGGACGACAAAGTTCATAACCTTTCACTAGCATCGTCTCTCTTCAGAATACGAGAAGATGGTGACCCACCAGATCACGCAACAATGAAGAACAAGGGGGAACATCAAACGCTCAGCCTGGCACTACTTCACCGCTCTCAACGGTGCAAACAATGCACAGACAACAAACTCAGTCTCCCAGAACAGCAGCAGCAATGACAAACCTCGAAACGGACCCAAGATAATTTTTTATACAACAAATCCTGCCAACGATGAAGATGCTCAAGTCGATGAAACAAAAGTCCGACAAAACACTAAAGGCGTGTGTAGCGTGCTTCAGTAGCAACCTAACTTTCGTCAACGTGTGCAACGACCAACAATCGTCTCGGCCTTCATCGGCAGTTTGAGGAAAGGTAAGTTCTACAACCTCCTAATTCTGGACCTACCAGCAAATATTGCGGACCTGGCAAAGGAAACACAAAGCTACATCGCCCTAGAGAAGGAACGAACAATTAGGAGTAAAGCCAAGCCCAGGGTGGAATCCCCCGACAAAAAGGAAACTAAAGAACCAGCAGCCGCAATACATGTGCTTCATGGGGCTCACTCCGAGTCTGAAATATCAAACAGGTCCAGGAAAAAGACTCTCAGAGGTATGAGGGTCCAAGCGATACGCGGCGAGCAACTAACACCGTATGCCCAAAGGCATGACCACCCCATGACACTAGCCTTTACACACAAAGACCTCCAAGGCATCCAACTCACACATAATGATGCCCTAGTAATAACGATCTCCCTGACAAACTGAGAAGTAATGAGATCCTTGGTGGACACTAGAAGCTCATTGAACGTTTTATTTCTCCGCATGTTCCACAACATGCTACTAAATGAAAAAAGCACGGACCCCTGATAACTGTCAGATGATCAATTTCAGCGGTGAAAAGTGTTTTTCGATCAGAAAAATACAACTGACAGCGGTAGCAGGGGAAATGCCTACTCAAAAAACTCTGCTTCAAGAGTTCATAGTGACCAACAAACCTTCAACATATAATGTTGTTCTGGGGAGACCATGGATACACCAAATGGGAACAACAATCTCCACTTTACACCACTGCATCAAGTACCTGATAAACCAACCAGTCGGTACGTTAAGAGGCAACCAGGCAGTCTCCAGTGAATGTCAGTGCATGACGACACTACTACCGAGTGATTCTCAGTTAACAACTGGATCCGCGACCAAGATGTCTCTCAATCTCGCCTGAGAAGCCGAGGAAGAGCAGCCTATCCCATACAACGAAGCTCTGTAAGCCCCCGAGGTAAGCCCAACGCTGGTCAACTGAAGGAAGAAATCATCACGGTCTACCTCGACAACCCTTTCAACAGCAAGGCTATCCAGATAGGTTCACGCTTGAGCAAAGAATTGGCGAAACAACTCACAAAGCTGCTACAGCGGAACCAGGACGTCTGTGCCTAAATCATACGAGACATTATGGGAATTGACCTGTCAATAATCACTCATCGCCTTGAGGTAGACCCCACGAGGAAAACCATACGGCAGAAAAAGAAACCCATGGCGCCCGAGAAAACGCGATCATAAATGAGGTGGCAGTTACTCAACACAGATATGATCAAGGAAGCACGATACCCAGACTAGATGGTAAACACCGTTTTGGTAATAAATAAAAATGGGAAATAGAGTGTATGTAGACTACACGGACCTAAACAAAGCATGCCCAAAGGACAACTTCCTGCTTCCCTATATTGATTAGATCGTGGACGTCACATCTAGGCACAACCTACTAAGCTTCATGGGCACCTACTCAAGCTACAATCAAATATTAATGCACCCCCAGATCAAGAGAAAATTTATTTCATAATTGATAGAGGAATATACTGTTACAGGGTGATGTCGTTCGGCTTGAAAAACGCAGGTGTTACATATCAAAGACTGGTAAACCGAATGTTTAAATAACAAATCGGAAAGAATATAGAGGTCTACATAGACGATATGCTGGTCAAGAGCCTCTGCAGCTCCAACCACATAGGAGATCTCATCGAAGCATTCAACCAACTCAGAAAATACCAGATGAAACTCAACCCACAGAAGTGTACGTTTGGAGTTGAGTCTGAAAAATTCCTAGGCTCTATATAGTAAAAAATAGGATAATCGATGTTGATCCAAAACAGATTCGTGCCTTTCTCAACATGAAATCTCTCGCCAACATTAGAGGAAACAAAAGATTCCTTTCTTTAAAATACTAAGAGGAAACAAAGAATTCTCGTGGGACGAATAGTGCGAACAAGCCTTTCAGAGCGTGAAAGGATACATGGGGAGCCCTGTGCCACTCTCAAAATTGGCGACAGGGAAAACACTCTACTTATACTTGTCTGTTGTCAAGCACGTCGTCAACTCAGTCCTCGTATGAGACAACCGGGAAATTCAAATATCAGTGTACTACGCCGGCAAAACCTTCTTGAAAGCAAAAACACACTACCCTGACCTGTCAAAATTTGCCTTGGCACTGGTCGTATCCTCAAGGAAACTGAGGCCTTATTTTCAGGTCCATTCTATAACAGTTCTAACCAAGCACCCGCGCCGCTCGGTACTGCACAAACCAGAGCTATCCGACAGGATGGTGAAATGGTCTGTAGAATTCGAATAGTTCGACATAAGCTATGCACCAAGAACTGCCATCAAAGCCCAGACACTGGTGTACTTCATTGCCGAGTTCACTGGCGAGGAAGAACTAAAGACAGATCTTCAGACCTTGGATTCAGGCATCTAGGAATGGACCTTGCGTTGCGACGGGTCGTCAACAGGAAATTTTTTTTTTTTGTTGAAAGGCAAGCGTGGGGGTTTATATGGGCTCCCCAGACCACTGAATAAAGATAGGAACAGATTGGTTACATTTGTGTATATTTCCTACCTCTAGCATCATCAAATACAATCTTCTTAATATCTTCCACAAATGAACTTGGAATGATTTCAACAAACTCATGATTAGGTAAGAGCTTTGCGAGTTTATCCGCTGTCTGGTTTGTTTCCCGCACTGCATGCATGATCCTGCACCCCTCAAACTTCTTGATTGCCTCCGTGATCCTTCTAGTTGTATGAATCACTTCCCATGGAGGAGCTCCAGTAGTAGTACGGTACCTAAAATCACTACTGGAATCCATACTAAGCTCCACTTTGTGGAGGCCATGTCTATGCGCTAATTTGATTCCCAATTCAATCCCAAGTAGCTCATGAAGGACTGTTTGTGCTCTTTGACTCCCTGCCCCAGCTGCCACCACCAATCCATCATGGTCCCTGATAAATGCTCCGTAACCTCCTTTAGTTCCTGTAAGAGAACCATCATATTTCACTCTCCACTCTCGAAAAAGTCGTCAGATTCGGCTTTCCCACTTCAAACAACGAGGCCGAATATGAGGCCCTCCTGTCTGGCCTGGAGCTAGCTTTGGGGATCGAAATAGATCACCTAATAGCATACAACGACTCAAAGCTGGTAGTCAACCAGGTCAAAGGAGATTTCAACAAGGACCTTTGAATGATAACCTACCACGAAAAGGTACTTCGCGCAATGAGTAGGTTCAAAAGGCGCGAGCTCATACAATGCCCCCGAGATGACAATAAAAAAGCTGACACGCTAGCTAGAGAAGCCTCAGCCTCCGCCGAAGTATCAAGCAACCTCATCGAATACTAAGAGCGATCAAGCATTGACAAAGAAAAACCTACAGATGTTTGCGCTACAAGCGCGTCACCGAGTTGGATGACTCTGATCCTCGAATATATTGCAACCGGAGCCCTATCGATCGAGAAGGTTGAAGCCAAAAAACTAAAAAACAGAGCAACAAGGTACATTCTCCTATACGACAAGTTCTACAGGAGATCAGTGATAGGACCCCTGCTCTGATGTCTATCACCTCCAAAGGCAGATCAGGTCCTGAGAAGGATCCACGACGGCATATGCAAAAATCATTCGAGTGGTAGAACCCTCACCCACAAAGCTATAACCTTAGGATATTATTGGCTGACGATGCAACGAAATGCCAAAAATATTGTCCGCAAATGTGACAAATGTCAGAGGTTCATGTCGTACACACACATGCCATACCAACCATTGATGCTAATGACGAGTCCGTGGCCATTCACAAAATGGGGGATGGACATTGTCGAACCATTCCCAGCTTCAGCCGGTAAAATGTTCCTTTTTGTGGCAGTCAACTATTTCACCAAGTGGGTCGAAGCTGAACCCCTATCCAAGATAGGGCAGGGGCAACCATCGTCTGCAGATTTGGTATCCCCAGAATATTGGTCAGCGACAATGGAACTCAGTTCGAAGGTATCAAGGTTAAAAAACTATGCAAAAATTTGAACATCAATCACCATTTATCCTCGGCAGGGCATCCACAAGCCAGCGACCAAGCAGAGGTTACCAACCGAACAATCCTGGAAGCGATCAAAAGGAAGTTTGACTCAACCAAAGGGAAATAGGCTTCAGAGCTAACGGTAACACTCTGGGCATATCAGAAAACCAAAAGAATCCCTAACGGATAAACACCCTTCGCTCTGGCATATGGGTCAAAAGCCATGGTTCTGGTAGAACTCGAAGTGCCAACCTTCTGAATAGAAGAGTTAAGACAAAACGGAAAAGACGAAGCCTTGTGCGTTGGACTAGATGTCCTCGAAGAAAAACGAAATCTAGCCTCCACCAAAATAACTGCCTACCAGCAACGAATAGAGCAATAAGGTCAAGCCACACATATTCAAAGTAGGAGACTGGGTACTCAGGAAGACCAAGCAAAACACCAAAGAAGCTAGCGCAGGAAATCTGAACTCGAACTGGGAATGACCCTACAGAGTAACCAAGGTCAATAGGCCGGAGACGTACTAGTAGGAAGACATAAACGACTGACTTAAATGACCATGGAATGTAGAGCATCTCCAAAAATATTATCAATAAAAATATTTGTTTTTACTAAACTTCTACTGATGTCTGTTACAACCAACTTGACCTCCGTTCATCCCCACTATGACTAGATCCGAAGGATTACACCCAATGCCTATTCCGCCGTGCGCGGGTGATAACAACCAAGGAAGTAGGAGTCTAGTCAGCACTCATACGCCTTATGACAATGACTCGCCAAGGGATCATTGCTCTCGAATAGACAATGGTCGCCGAACTTACCGAGTAAACTTAGTCAGTTCGCGATTGATGGCGACGACTTATGGTGCCCAACGCCTAGTCTGCCGCACGCGGGCGACGATGGTCGAAGAAATAATCTAGTCAGCAATCATACGCCTGATGATGACGACTCGCTAAGGGATCATTGCTCTCCAATAAACAATAGTTGTCGAACTTACCAGGTAAGCTTAGTCAGTTCGCGACTAATGACAACGACTTCTGGTGCACAACGCCTAGTCCGTCGTGCGTGGGCAACGACGACCGAGGAAGTGGGAGTCTAGTCAATGCTCATACGCCAGATAACGATGACTCACCAAGGGATCATTGCTCTCCAACAGACAATGGTTGCCGAACTTACCAGATAAGCTTAGTCAGTTCGCGACTGATGACGACGACTTCTGGTGCCCAACACCTAGTCCGTCGTGTGCGGACGACAATGGTCGAGGAAGTAAGAGTCTAGTCAGCGCTCATACACCTCCTAATGACGACGACTCGCCAAAGGATCATTGCTCTCCAACAGACAATGGTCGCCGAACTTACCAGGTAAGCTTAGTTAATTCGCGACTGATGACGACGGCTTCTGGTGCCCAACGCCTAGTCCGCCACGCGCAGGCGAAGACGATCGAGGAAGTGAGAGTCTAGTGAACGCTCATACGCCTGATGACGATGACTCGCAAAGGGATCATTGCTCTCCAACAGACAATGATTGCTGAACTTACCAGGTAAGCTTTGTCAGTTCGTGACTGATGACGATGGCTTTTGGTACCAGACGCTTAGTCCGCCGCGCGCAGATAACGATGGCCCAGAAAAAGAGTCTAGTCGGCATTCTCACGCTTGATAATAACGATTCGTCAATGATCCCCGAAACGCAACAACCTTTCGAGCATCCCAACGCCTAGTCTACAATACTCGGACAACGGCTATTAAACGCGTATTCGGTGGCACCACGGCTCATAGCGGCAGCTCGTCAGGGACCACAGGAGCTCACCCATGAGCGAGATGAGCTAAAAACAGTCAAATATGACACGACCCAACTGACACACAAGGACGATCTGCCAAAAACTTCAATGGCCCGAAAGTACTAATTTCGCAGCCTACAAAACCTCGTAAAGAAGACACAACGACACGACAATACAAGACAAAAGGCAAAGTTATAAAACATGGCTTTCATTAAAAACTTTTTATTTGTCTTTGCCATTAGAAGGACATTACAACTATTTCAAAGGAGCAAGGGGCGAAACAGTTTCCTCAGCAACTTGTCCCACGAGGCCAGAACTTTCCTCTTGCACGATGGTTCCAAAAGCAGCCCTCCTATAACAGGCAAAGTTGAGGTTGACGTCAGGGTGTCCTTTTCTGATGAGCTCCAGAAGCTCCAATCTGCCTAAATCACCTCTGATGAGATTTGTGGCCTTCGTCTTGAAGTGTCGAAATCCACTACGCGTACCACACTAGCATAGTGTGAATGCTCTTCTAACAACAAGCGTTTTGCCTCGCGGACACGACAAAGTCTCTCAGCGACTTCAGACTCAAGCTGTCATCGTGTAACGGCCCACTCCGTTTTTGCCTATATTATCTCAGTAACCCGTGCCTGCAGATTGGACGACCACTTGTCGAAGACAACATGTAAGCGCTTCAACTCAGCATGGGCCCATCCTTGCTCGGCACGGGTTGAAGCCAAGTCAGATTCAGCCGACCATAGTTGAGCACTTATGATTGCAAACTCTGCTTCAGACGTAGACACAACGACTTCCACGGCCCCCAAATTTGTGACAACCTAGAATTCTGCAGCTGACCAGTCAAGGAATGCACCCGGTGGAGAGCCTCCGAATACGACACCTGCAGGTCCGCGAAAGCCTTCTCCAAAGCAATAACTCTTCCACGAGCATTAGGATGCAGCTCAGTGGGATCATGTGACTCAAGAGCACGATCCTCCATCGCGAACCCATGGTGGCTCACATAGTTTACACCTGGTCCAGTGCGCTCTCCCTCCATGTCAACGGGGGAGACGATAATATCAAATGAGAGCCGACGACCCCTAAAATGGCCTACTGAGCAAAGGAAGGCAATTTGCGCTTCGTAACAGCCGTCGCATTTTCTAGCAAGGACAAAGGCACGAAAGAAGAAACTGCATGGATAGAAAGCTGCATTGCTTCGGAACAACAACAAAAGGCACGCTCGCCTCCAGTTCCGCCAACCTAGTCGGACTAGGCATGGCCAAACTCTTTTTCCTCAAACGATTGTCGATGGCCTCTTCAGGCGGTGAACCTGGCACAACAAGAACGTCATGGGAAAACCATAGCAATCCGCTCCGTACGACATTACCCGGCATTATGACCTCCTTGACAGACATCAACGGGAGTTTGATGAACTCCATTTCTATCCGTTTTTCCTTCTAAGTGAGAATTGGAGCCACGAACTTCCCTGAAAAAGGGAACAACGTATCAAATCAGCATCGCATCCGGGAACGAGAAAATGAGATAGCTACAAATAAACTAAGGTCAATGTAGTTTCAGTGAAGAAGACCCAATCCATTTTCAGTTAAGAAAATGAGATGGCTGGAAAATGTAGTTTCAGTGAAGAAGACCCAATCCATTTGTGATCCCAAAATATGATTCTCTCCCTAATATTTTAGAGCTATTCGCATGATAAATATTACTTTACCCTCATGTTTTCGTATGTACTGTCGTATTTGTGTTATGTCCATGTCGAGTCTTTCCTGGTTTGTTTGTTTCTTGTAGGTTTTCCAGTGAGCCATTTTGTGGAAATGGTACATAGGCTAATATTGTAATATCATAATTAGGCTGCAGTTTCCCGGTAATAAAAATGAATATGAATTTATTTACATTTTTTTTCATTAGTTAAAATCAAAATGAAACAAGAGATGGGCAGCAGGTGGCAATAAGACATTAGGCCGCAAGAAAGATACAAACAACAACCCATCCAGAAACACAATACGACTGAAAAAAAATTACTGTGACCCAACCATTGTGAGTGAAAGTTGATGCAGTCATTTTTTGCTCCCTACTTTAATCTAGTTCTTGCTGACTTGCACAAGTAACACACGCGAGTCACGGACTACCATTGGGGTGGCCGATGGTACTTTGATGCTAAAGTCAGACATGGATCTGAGGAAGGTGTAATGTTGTAACAGGGAATTTGTAGCGTACCTTAGCTTATCAACCTCATGTCTTATTTATTGTGCAAAAAGTCCTGGTTCAACCAGGCCATTGTAGGCGTAGTTTAGGAAAGAGATATTCGCGGAGATCCTTCTCTAATTAGGAGTCGTGCTGTAAGAAGAAAATTTCATGTTAGCCCCATGCTCCTAGATACGCGGGAGATAATTTCTAATGCTAGAGCAATCCGTAGAAGGGAGTACTTTGGTATTTGCTTCCTAGTTGGAAGCAGAGAGCAGCTGTATTTGCCCGTCTGAAGTTGATCCTCGAGATACTTGCCTTAGTAGGGCTTGTATTTCCTCGAAATCATCATGACACATGTGTGACTTAGAGTTGTGACCGCTTTTATGTATCATCAGTTATTCCCCTCAAGTTACTTGGTCATCACATTGGTTCGCTAAGTCCTCTCTTGAAGGGATGCGCCGCTCATGATGATTGAGTCTGAATCGTTGCTTGAGCCGTGTGCTACATTAATAGAACGTACGTTGGTTCAGCGGAAAAGAGGCAGGAACCCACCCTCTATTTAGGTTATCCGCAGTGTAGAGCCTGACTCTTCAACTTTCTTTGCTTTTGAAGATATCGCTCTGATTAGAAAAGATTGTTCATCTTCTCCATGGCCCAACAAAACCTTCTTGACGACGCAATCTTGGCCAAAGGCTGGGAGTTTGTCGAAGACAAATTGTTGTCCGAGCCCGGCTTTGCTGAAATCCGTACGAAGTTTGGAGTCCCTGGAGACTTGTCGTTGTGTGTCCTGACGGGTGACCAAACGCCAATGTCACTTCCGGCCGATTTCATCTGCTTGTATCGTGGGATGCTTTAAATTGAAGCGCGCTTTCCAATTCTGAACGTGATTTGGGAATTCCTCGATCTTCTAGGGATTCCTCCGGCCCAATTGGGGCATAATGGATATAGGATCATTCTCATGATTTTGCTCAGAGCTAAGGAAGATGGTGTCACCGTGACTCCGCGGGTAATTCAGTTGTTGACTTCTTCTTGGCTGAAGAGTAACGATGTCTGTAAGATGACGTCGATGGCTTGCTTCATTAATCTGCCTGATGACTTCAAGTTCTGGCAGAAGTATTATTTTTTAGTTCCTGCGGATTCGAAGTATTTAAATGCAAGGGTCATCCGCTCGAGCAACAGTTCAGGCCGCTTTGTAAGTTCAACCATCTTCTTATGACTTTGATATGCTTGATAGTGGGTTGGCTAATCGTTATTTGTGTTTCTTCACCGAAAGGTTTCTTACTACTCCTCCTACCTTAGCAGAGCAAAACACCATAGAGATGTTTTGTGACTTGCTAAGGAGGAATGCGGTCGATGTCATAAGAGTTTCAAACTTCATCCGTATTAGGCTGTGGGACAACTGGCACGTATCCCCCAATCTGTATCGAACATCGCAAATTAAGTTTGAAGATGGGGGCCCCTTCAAGGAATAGGAAGACTTTTGGGGCCAAAGCTCTCGTTCTGTCTGATGTGGAGGAGTCATCTGAAACACTTGCCTCCTTTGTGAGAAAGAAGTCTCATGTAAGGACTGGGTCGTCTTCGGCATAACCCGCTCCAGTGGGGGAAGAACGCTCCAGTGAGTCTGCTAGACTTTTTGGGGCGAAGACTGATGTTTCCGACTTGGAGAAAGAGTACATGCAGTTTGCAAGAGCTGTAGACAGGTCGAACCTTGATAACACGCAGGACGAAACTCCGAATGACCGTCTAATGTGGGTTGCAATGGCAGCTTCCGCTGGTGTTGATTCGTGTGGGACCTTCCGGTAAAGGCTCTCGTGAAGATTCGCCTAAGGCTGTAGAATCTGATTGCCCCATTATTGTTTCGTCTGAGAGTGGTCGCGACACTGGCCATGTCTCCTATAGTCCGAGTTGCTCACCGTCTTGTTCTAGGTCATAGCTAGAAGTGTTGGAGGGACCTTTTGATATTTTGCTTCCTCTTCTATCTCCGGATCCTGTTGAGTCATCTCGCAATAATGGGTCGGCTATCAGCGACAAGGAAAAGGCTACGGATGAGAGCCTGAGGACGGTGGCAACCGTGAAGGGTGGCGCTGGCGTGATTCCTGATCCGAGGAAGCTTCATCCGGATGCACGGATAAGCCTATTTGCATCGGACTTGGTGAAGATAAGTTCACAGGTCTGGCACCAAGAGGTTGACATGGAGTATGCTTCAAGGAAGCATATAAGCAGTCATTATAGCTGGCCGATGGATTGTGCTTCGAAGCCCGAGGAGGATACTCTTCAAGGGTGTATGGGCACGGGTTTGAGGTACCTTATGCTGGGTATGTCTCATTTGAGCTATGTGATCATTGCTGGGACAGAAGTAGAGACGACTTGTGAAAGGGTATACACCTTGGAGCATGTCTTCTCGCACATGCAGGCGTTGTATTCTGATGTGCTTTATGAAATTGATCGGCTACAAAAGCGGGTTGAGGAGAAGAGGCTAGATACGTCAACCGTGGTCGCTGAGACTCAAAGGGCTCATCTGAAGGTCCTCGAGAGTGATCTGTTTGAGGCGGTGTCCTAGAGAGATAGTCTTACACAAGAGTTGGACCGAATCCGCCGAGATGTAGAGGTTGCGCAGGAAGCTGTAGCTAAGGCGCGTTCCGAACTGCAGTCTCTTGTTGAAGAGAATGTTTTGAAGGAGTCCGACTAGGCTGCTAAGAAGCATTAGTTAGAATTCGATGTGGATTTCTATACTCGAGAGGCGAGAAAGGCTGAGGACCAGCTCGAATTTGAATGGCATGAGCTTAGTGTTGTGAAGAGCAGTCTGGCCACAGAGCAGTCTCAGGTTGACACTCACGGGCCGCTAGGTTGTACATGGCATGTTGGAGCTGATGAAGGAGGAGCATTCGGAGTGGGATCTCTGCGCTATCAGAATATGACATATGTAGACTTGTCTGTTACCTCTGCGTCATTGGACGAGGAAAACAGTGTGGGCCCTGATGTCCATGCCTCAGCGCATGTGAACACAACTCCTGCTCCTTCTTCCACTAGGCTTAGCTCTTCTGTTTCTGTACCTTCTCCTGATAAGGAGTAAGTTTTGTATGCTTGTACCCCTTTTCGTTTTGTCCTTTAATGAGAACAATTTTATATGTATTGTGTTTGTTCTATTGCATGTTTTTCATTTCACCTTGTCGTATTGCTTTGGCATAGGTTGGTTGAATCAATAGGGCATCGACTGATCTGTCTGCGATAGAGAGCTAGACTGTTTTGCATTGCGAATAACTCAGGGTCATCGCTGTGTAGTCATGTCCGATGGTGGCCATGTTGCAGACAGTTTAGCTAGGGGTTAAGTCGCCCGAGCCATGTCTTGTCCCCAAGGTAAACTGCTTGAGGTTTACCCTGTTTGTCTGACTAGTTGGTTGCAGTTGCTGCTATGGGTGAGTTGCAATGGCCAAGTGTATGTGTCAGAGCGTCCATGCCGAGTCAGGCACCGTAAGCTCGGGTCGGCATCCTATGTAGCTTTTATCTGGGCATTGACCTTACGATCTTTGTATCGGCGCAAATGGCTTTCACTAATAGTAGAATGTCAGTTCGTTTGACGTGAAGACGCTGACTTAGCTAGATTCATGTTTGCGATTGTTGTTTCGAAGGAAAGTGAATGTTGCATGGTGAGCTGCTTGAGACTCCCACCTTCCGAATTATCTATGACCAATCAAAGTGTACTACAGATTCGGGGAGCAACAATTTGGCAAACAGGCTGAAAAACAGTGGTCTCGTGGCGAGCCGTCGGAATCAGTTCAGGACTGACTAGACTCCCACCTTTCAAATCGTTTATTACCGAGCAGAGCAGACTACAGATTCGGGGAGTAAAAGTTTGGTGACCAAGCCGACAAGCAGTGGTCCCGTGGCAAGCCGTCGGAATCAGTTCAAGATTTACTAGGCTCCCACCTTTTGAACCATCTACACCCTCCCCGCTTGGTGGGGACTACGAATTCGAGAAAGGAGTTTGACGACAAAGCTGAAAAGCATTGGTACCGTGGCAAACCAATCAGTTGGGGACTGACTAGGCTCCCATCTTTCAAATTATCTACATCTGTGCGCATCAAGCTACAAATTTGGGAGTTTTAGGCGGTCACGCTGAAAAGAAGTGGTCCCGTGGCAAGCTGTCCAAATCAAGTCGTGGTTGACTAGGCTCCCACCTTCTATACTATCTACACCCGCGTAGTGGGGGCTACAAGTCCAGCATTGGTGATTTGGCAGCCACGCTGAAAAACATTGGTCCCGTGGTGAGCTGTCGGAATCAGTTCGGGACTGACTAGGCTCCCACCTTCCAAACCATCTAGACCCACACAGTGGGGGCTACAGGTTCGGGGTTGGTGATTCGGCGACCACGCTAAAAAGCATTGGTCCCTTGATAAGCCGTCGGGGGTTGGTGATTCGGCGACTACACTGAAAAGCTTGGTCTTGTAATGAGCCGTCGGAATCAGTTCTAGACTGACTAGGCTCCCACCTTCCAAATCATCTACACCCGCGCATTGGGGGCTACAGGTCTGGGCTTTGATTCAAAGCTTTCGTTGCTAGTCATCACCAGCTAGGCTAACCTGATCATGTTTGGCGATTATTGACCGCGAAAGAGGCAATGATCCCTGACAATTCATCGTCACCAGGCGTCATAGCGCTAATTAGACTCCCACTTCCTAAACCATCGAGATCCGCGCTGAGCGGACTTGATGTCGGGTGATACCAGAAGTCGTCATCATCAGCTTAGGCTGACTAAGTTTGCCTGGTTGGAGAGGGGTTCCGCCTGTTTGAGAGCGTGCGAACCTAGTCCATCAGCATGGTGCATGGTGTGGACGAAGTTACCTTAAATCAGCTAGTGATATGTAGGTATCCATATGTCAGAGTTGTCCAGGATTTCTTATGTTCGTGCCAAACATGTGATAGAATATTGTTTAGATGATAGGTCGAACCCATGGGCCCGCAGAGGAAGGGTTAAGGTTTCTTGTACGGTGTAGATCGCGCAGTAACACGTGTACGGCATAGGCTACGTGACGGTTGAGTATCGGTTACTCCCCCTCAATTGATGGAGTTGCGTGCAGTGTCATTAATTTCACTGACGTGGTCTGCGCAGTTTCCTCGGGAACCTCTATCTCCTCATTTTCCATACGGTATTTAATGTTTGGTAGTTAATGCTGGAGTGTCCGCTTGGTGAACCATCGTGTCTATATAATGATGTTTTCCAATCGTTGTAGGCACTATTTTTCATAGAGCTTATCTTCTGTAATGTTCTTGCTTGAACGATTTGGATTTTCCAAAGGCTAAAGAAAATGCTTTGAGTTTTTCAAAGGCTAAAGGTGGATCTCCGTTTCTGGAGTCTCTGAATGTTCTGACATTCGCACTGATCAAGCATAGCAATAGTTGTTATGCGTAGTCACCTGTTATGGGTGGGCACGTAGTTGACCTGCTGAGTTCTCGTAATTTATTATCATATCGCAGAGAAGTAGTACGGATTCTCTCCCAAGGGAAGAGTCTATCGTTCATGTGCTAGTGCCTTATCATTGTTCAAGAATGTTTCCTTTCAGAGATAGCACCAGCGTCCAATTCCGTGGTGGCTGCCTCCAATTCGAAATCTCGAGATGAAGAGGAGTTGAACATGGTCCATGGATTGGGCCATTGACTATTGGATGCCCTTCTTATCCCTGCAGCCGGAAGGTGCACTATACTTGTGTCCACCTGATACTTGTCCCAAGTTCACCCGTTTCGCCGGATCGAGTGTGTGAGTCGGCCGTATCTGGATGTGGTTTGTCGTGGGACTCCCGGTTGTCGATTTTGTACCCCCACAGACCATATTTGAGGGTCGTGTTCGCTGAAGCATGGTCTGAACATGATTTTTTCATCATGATCTTGCTCAGTTCAAACTCTACAGAGAAGTTTGTATCTCGTAGAACCTTTTTCCTGCATCTATTAGATAATTTGGACTCGGAATGTGCTCCATGAAGCACATATATTCTTTTGGTCGATGGCTCATTGGGGTTTGTTGGTGTAGTTGTTGCTCCGAGAGCACAAGTCGGTTGTCCGTGCATGACAAAAACTACTGAAAGAGGTGGAGTAGGGACAGTCTGAGCGTTTGACGTGTCCCCTAGTTCTCCATTATTGCGTGACGTAATGGCCACCATCTCTCTGGATTTTGAAGAGAGACGATGCTTAGTGTAAAGTTAAGGACTTTGTCGTCCCCACGAACGGTGTCAAGCTGATGCAGTCATTTTTCGCTCCCTGCTTTGATCTAGTTCCTTCTGACCTGGATAAGTAACGCACGTGAGCTACAAACCACCGTTATGGTGGTAACTCCGATGCTAAATCTAGACAGGGATCTGAGGAAGGTGTGATGTTGTAACAGAAAATTTGTAACATACCTTAACTTACCAACCTCATGTCTTATTTATAGTGCAAGGAGTTATGGTCCTACCACGCCATCGTAGGCGTAGTTTAGGAAGGAGATCTTCGTGCAAATCCTTCTCTAATTAGGAGTCGTGCTACAGGAGGAAATTTTTCTGTTAGCCCCATGCTTCTAGATATGCGACAGATAATTCCCAATGCGAGATCATTCCGTAGAAGGGAGTTTTCCTGTGTGGAATGTACTCTGGTATTTGCTTCCTAGTTGGAAGCAGCGAGTAGTTGTAGTTGCCCGTCCGAAGCAGATCCTCGAGATACTTGCCTTAGTAGAACTTATGAGTATTAATGATAGTTGTGAGACGTGTAGACCTAGCATGCTGTGAGAGTTCGGATCCGCTTGACAGACTGAAATGAGTGGGCTTAGAACCGCTTGGGTCGAATCAACGTTGGGCTAATGCCGAAACCCGTATTTTCTCGAAATCATCATGACACGTGAGTGAATTAGATGTGTGACCATTTTTATGTATCATCAGCAATCATGGAGACACTTAAACAACATGTCGTATTGATTTTTTAAATATGATGGTGAAAACTAATTACAATATAATTACGTAATTACAACCCATCCAATACACTTAGTTGCAGATGTGGCGCGATAAAAAATAATCTATTTATGTTAGGTGTTGTCTCTTATTCCTCCCTTGAGAAAGAGGACTTGATGGAAGATAAAAATTAAAATAATAATAATAATAATAATAATAAATAATAAATAATCAAGTTAACCTGATTGACTAGCAATTTGGCCAACTTCTTCATTCCCATTGGACCTATTCAGCGTAGCTGAGTTCTGACCTTCTGTCACATCTTAAAAATTGAACCATTCCTATGTGTATAGTTGGCCAAAAGTCTACAAGCAAGTAAATCCATCTTTTCTGATCCTAGATTACCCTTAGAGCATCCACAATAAAAAAGCATTTGGGGGCTGGGTGTGCAAATTTGGATTTGGGAACTTTCAGATCCCGGTTGCTTTTGAATTATATATTGTTTAAAGGTACAGTTTGTTGTTGAGAAAACATGATTATGCCTTGCTTGTCATGGAATTGAATAATTTTTTTATTTAATTTTGGCTGCTAGGTTGATGATCTTTCTTGACGAAACATCAAATGGTGGGTCATTGGTGGAGTTGTTTTCAGCTAGTGACCATCTTTGAAGTCATAAAGCTAATCTGTCCTTTGACTAAAACCTTTATAACATTGGCTCATTGCATTACCCGAAAATTCTAGGGGTGGAGGGAGGGAACGAGGGAAAGGGGTGAGGGATGGGTGGAAGCTACTCATCCGCCTCGAGATGAGTAACATCACACATCGCGAGCCAATGCACTCATCTCGAGGCGGATGGGTGGTTACCACCAATCCCTCGCTCCCTCCCTCCCTCGACCCCTAGCAAAGCTCTTCATGACCTCATAGAGCTGATGCATCAATGATAAATGACGTAATACTCCCTTTTTTGACAAATAACTACTACCAAAGATTCTCCACAGCCTGGGATACTGCCTCGACCCTCTAGGGTATGTGCGTCTGGGAGGGTCTGTGGCACGTGCGCCTCATTTGGAGGGTAAGAAATGAAATATTCATTTTTTTTTGTTTTCATTTTCACTTTTCGCTCCAAAGAAGAAACCATAGAAGAAGCTCCCTCAGAGAACAAGCCAAGAATAGACCTTCCTTCTCACAGACTCAGAGAACAAGCCAAGAACAGATCCAGGTCTCCACTCCTCACAGACTCAGAGTTCGAACAGTTCCTTCTCCTCCTTGACAAATCACTCGAACAACTCCTCCTCACTGCTCAGATCTCTCAGATCTCGTCCTCATTGCTTTGTGAAGAGTCTGTAAGTCAACTGGAGCTTGAGAGGCTCGATTTGGAGAGTGTTACCCACACTCAGATCTCTTCAGAGTAACGCACACTCAGATCTCTGTCGCTGCTTCGCTCAACACATTTGGATCTCAATTTCAAGTGAGTTTCTTCGATTGAATCTAGTGTTGCTTGCTGTCTTTGTTTCCTAATCTTGGGACCAAACAGCATATGCATTGAGTTTAAATAATCTATAACATTTTGTTCTGGCTTCAAAACATTTCAGTTTCATAACATTTTGTTCTGGCTTCAAAAATATTTCAAAATGTTCTGCCTTCAAAATGTTCTGGCTTCAAAACATTTCAGTTTCATAACATTTTGTTCTGGCTTCAAAACATTTTGTTCTCGGGTAGAATCTTTGTTTCATAAAAGCTCTGTGTTTTGGAAGATCCAGTTTATGCGGATCATGAACAAACTATACAACTTATATGGTAAAAATGAAGAATATGTCGTAGTGAAGAACATGTAGTTATTCATTCATTCAATTCAATTATTGAAGGCAACATTACCACATATTCAAGTCTGCGGGGTTCTAAGGTTTTTGTTTGCCAAAAAGTCCTAGACCACGTGACCAAGTGAATTCAGCTGCTCACCTAACACATTAAAAGCCAAACAATGACCAACATTTATCACAATTTTTTTATTACTACTACGATGTCCATGAAAGTACCTTGTTCCCTTGTTCCATAAAGTGTTTTCTTGACCAAAATCACAATGTGATTGCTTTCACATATACTCTATACACTTTTTTCATGTTCAATTGTTCATACACACTTTTCATGCTGCCACATTGTTTAATAATCCAAAGAGTTCTCAACTTCTTTAATCCTAATCAACTAAAATGTATGTGATGAATAATTAAGAAACATATGGAATGAACATCAAGTTATCTACATTAATGTATGGTTGGCATTTTGGTATTTCGTGTTAGCTATACTTATTTAGTAGCGTTGGTTGTCGCGATCATGCATCTGTTCCTCATGCATTAACAATGACTACTAATCAAAGTCATGTAAAATAGTGTTGGATTTTGGATTGAGTTTGGTCACAAAATGTAACCAAGTCACCAATATTATGTGCTGGAAGCAATAATTGGGATGACTAATATCCAGCACATGTAACATATGGAAGAATCTGATATACACATGGATAAACTTTTTTGGCAAGTACAGGAAGGAAACCAGCCAGCTTTGTCTTCTCCTCTATAAAAACCACATTTGAAGCAAGTTTTCATCATAAGTTTGATATAGTTTTTGAACTATAAACACAATGAGAATTCTTCAAGAAGAAACTGATCTAAGCTCTTCCCTTCCATTGCTTTCACTCAACCATGTCTCTTATGTGTGTAAATCTGTCGAAGAGTCCGCCAAATTCTATCAACAAGTTCTTGGTTTTGTACTCATCAAAAGACCCTCTTCTTTCAAATTTGAAGGAGCATGGTAAGTTCAAGATGTTTTGCATTTACTTCAAACCATGGTTCAAAAAATATTAAGATTTCATTCAATACCCATTCATCATAGAAGAGCAAATGGTGCCGAGGTTTTAACCATCAGAACCTAACATCTAATCTATCAAGTTCTTCGCTTAGATTCTATGATCAATTGTTCATATATAGAAAGAATTTCCTTTTGTCTGTTCATTTTTAGTCCAGCCTCATTTTTATAGACCCGCCTACAAATGGACACCTGAGAATAGTTAGTAGTTCGAATGACATTATTATATGTTATATGAATCTGAAATAATTTTGGTGGGATTTTCACAGGTTGTTCAACTATGGTATTGGGATACATTTGTTGCAGAGTAATTCAATTAACGATGTCCAACAAAAGTCGCCAGTTATAAATCCTAAAGACAATCACATCTCCTTCCAAGTAAGTTTTGTAGTAAAATAACTTACATTTTGGTTGATTCAACAGTGCACAGATAAAAAACTAGTCAAGAGAAAGCTTGAAGAAATGGGTATAAACTATGCAACTGCTTTGGTAGAAGAAGGCGGTGTGCAGGTCAATTAGCTCTTCTTCCATGACCCAGATGGCTATATGATCGAAATCTGTAACTGTGACAACCTCTCCATTCTTCCTCTCTCTGCATGCTCACCAATGATGCACGGACTCGGATACGCGTGTCGTGTCGGACACGGATACGACACGGCGACTCGACAATTTTCAAAAAAATAGGACTCGGCGACATGGTCAAACTTATTTTTTTAATATTTTTTTTTGTAACTCATATGATATGATTATATGAACATTCAAATTCGTTCATTCAAAATTACAAATACATCATAAAGTCAAACTCAAGTCATACTCATAAAGCAGAAGCATCATAATTTCATTAATTTGATAATGTAAAATGTAAATTGATAATTTCATAAACTCACCAGCGAGGCGGTTACATCTCTTCTTCTTCATTAACTGGCAGATCAACTATCGCATTTTCTTCATTCAACAGCCCAGCCTCTAGCTCAGGTTTATCAAGTCAAAGACTGGCAATCTCAAGCATTCTAGCAGCATCCAAATCCAACGAATCAATAGTATCTCCTGCGATATCCCACATCTTTGTCTCACCTTTTTTGTACTCTTGTTTTCTTCTTGACAAAAGACGAAGGTTGGAATGCAAATACACTAAATCTTCAGCTCGTTGTGGGGTCAATTTGTTCCTTTTTAATGAGTGGATGTTGTTATATGTGCTCCAATTCCTCTCACAACATGAGGAAGAACAAGGTTGCCCAAGTAACTTCAAAGCAATATTCAGGAGTAATGGTGCATAGGTACCATGAGAAATCCACCACACATCAGGTTCTAGGTATGCTCTATTATGTAGAGCATCACTTTCTGCAAACTGTCCAGTACCCGTTGAAAACCTAGCATACTCTGTAATAACCAATCTTCTTTCTTCAATATTAGGAAAGTATCTCTTGAAACACTTATCCTTCTCCTTTGTAATCTCAGGATCTTTGTGTGGCGAAACACGATTAGGAGCCCCTTCAAGCCATTCTCTACTATAATACCTATACTATGTCAATCACAAATTAATATATAAACATTAAGTGCATAACCCATAAATTCTAGTCTTCTAGTCAAGACTCAAGAATAAATAAAATAAAAAGTTAAAAACAATGTAAATAAATAATTACTAATTATTTACCTTGGATTCAAGGAATGTGCTAAGGAATGCAGTGGTTTGTTGCTTTTTTCCCATCGATCTACCAACATCTGATGCACCACTGAAACAAACTCTGACTCCTCACTATTTTCCTTTCCTTTATGGTGGTAAATAACTTGTTTCACTTTCTCAATCATAACATCCCACATCTCATACACCAAGTGAAGACAAGACTCATCTATATCAGCCCTCCGCAACATTGAATAAATAGGCTCTGTGAAACGAAGTACATAGTTCACTTTGTCCCACCACAAGTCATCCAATAGTTTTCCTTTCACAAGCCGTGCTTTCTCAACATCATCCTCCCTATAGGAATCCCACTAATCTCCAATCACCATACTCTGGAGGCTACTTTTAATGTCTTTCAACTTCTTGAGCATAATTATGCTTGAAGCAAAGCGTGTCTCTACTATGGAAAGCAACTTCAATCTCGAATGCTCATTAAACATATGCAACCTCATGGAATGGTTCATGATAAAGTTCTTGATCAGCACCCCATCCCCAACAACATCAATAATCCAACTACACAAACTGTAGGCATTTTCATTTGCAGGCGTGTTCTTTGGAGCGCATATGTCTTCAAGGCAAGGTTGAGAGTGTGGACTACACAAGGTGTCCAAAACACCTCAGGATACTGGCTCTCAACAAGTAAACTTGTAGCCTTACACACTTGAGCATTGTCGGTTATGACTTGGACCACATTACTTGGCCCATTTTTTCGCTTTTAAATCTTTCATTACATGTCCTATAATCTATTAACATTGAGGACAATGTTAGGTTTAAGTGTGGGGGAACAAACATTGTTTTTATTGTGAAATTTTTTTTAATAAAAAGTGTTAGTCCGTTAAAAAATAAAAATAAAGTGTTGATTTTTGTTTTCTTTGTTGGTATTAGTGTCATTAAAAAAATTTATAGTTGTTTTGAGTCTTAAGATACTTTCCAACACAATGATGAAATTTGGTTTTTAATTGTATAAATTTAAAGTGATTTATAAGCATGAGTTAAGGTCTAATGTTATTCTTTGGTTAATGTTATTCACATGTAATCAACTGAGTAATTGGTACTCGTAGCATGCTTAATTGAGTTTTGAGCCTATTGTTCCTTTGATTTTGAGAGTTGTCAGGTCATCTTTTATTTCTTTTGTCAATAATAATTCGTTGCATGATCTCAATTTTTTTTGTTTTGGTTGCTACTTGGATTGCTTTCATAATTAATAATTAAACACTAGAACTTGTATTAATTTCGTTCAAAACATCATATTGAATTACATAACATGCTTGACGTGATAAAGGCACCTAGTTTTCACCATTGCCAAATAAGCCTGATCCAGGATACATGTCCTTTATGTTAACCCCATTGAGTCTGTTATTAAGCCTTTTGTTTCATTACCCTTATTTTATATCCCTAACCTAATTAGAAAAGTGGAGCATAATTTGATTTGCATAGACTTTATTGTGGTTCAAGGTATGTTGAAAAGCAAGTATGGGGGAAGACCCTTATGGTAGACAGTTCAAGAAGAAAGAATTGAAAAAAAACGTACAAATTTACAGAAGGGACACAAGTTCTGGTCTATATTCATTCAGTATTTCAGTACTATACAGATAGTTCAGTTCTTTTCATTCACTAGATACAAAATAATGGCTTAAACGCTTCATTATCAGTGGACCACTTCTTCATTTTCCTACTTATGTCTTGAACCATATGATTCATTGCTAATGTCTCTAATCTTATTACATGTTTTCACCATTTCTTTAACCCCTTTGAAAATTTTCTATCCGTTATTTTTCTTCCTTTGACCCCTTGGCCCCATTACAACCTGAATTAAGACATTTTGATTGAGTGTGTTGTGTAATGTCACGATGTGGAGATTCGAATGAGGTATAAGCATATGGTGTCACTAGTTTTTGCATTCAAGTAGTAGCATTCCTTCCATGAGATCATATATCTGAAAAGAAAAGAAAAAAATGTCAGAAAATGTCTTTCTTTCTTGTTATATCATATGTGAGATAATTGTTTCATTTTTACATCATTCCTTTCACATATAACTAGAATAGGAAGAGTGATTTTACAAAATAATCAGTGAAAAAAAAAATAATGCACCCAGTGAGATTTTTTGGTTAATTCTTCTTGGCACGCGCTTGAGTTTCACAGTCACTTAAGTTGATTTAATTGTGAATTTTTATATCATTGCTATGAACGTGTATTAATTTTCGAATGATGTGGATTTAATCTTGTGTTTACAAAGAATCTTAACATGTCATGATCCGTTGAAAATCTCTGAGACAAATGTTGGAAAGTATAGATAGAGTCATTTGAGTCTTTTATTTTTGTTTCTTGGATTTTCTCGAGAATTAGCAAAAGATAAGTGTGGAGGAATTTGATAGAAGGATAATTAGGCTATTTTTAGTACCATATTTCTATATATATATATATATATATATATATATTTGGCTATTACTTGTTAATTATGGTACTAATTGTTATTTTCGCGTTTATGTAGGTTTCCAATTACAAATTCCAAAATAGAAGCTAAGTTAAGCAAATTGGCAATTTAGAAATACTGCTTGCAAAAGGAAACCACACAAAGAAGGAAACCGAGAAGAAAACAACTATAAAGGGAACGATACCTGCCCTGAAGCAATCACGCTTGTAGCCACAACAAGCCGTCATCCATCCATAGCCTCCCCATCCACAGCCGCAGCGAGCCACACATCCCTCAACGCAACAGCAAGCATCCATCCTCGCTACCCATCCACAACCTCCTCTTCCTCGCAATCAAAGCCACAAACCATTGCCATCTCCATCAGATAAACATCGACCATCATCATCAAGTCTCGTCGTCTCTTCCTGTTCGTCACCATCAGATCCTTCATTCTCCATCTCCGTCTGTTCCATCACCACCGTCATACTCGCCTGTTCATCGCCAATCAAAAAACCCCCTCATCGCAATCTCGCAACCACAAAACAATCATCCCTCCATCTCTGTCACCTTCATCATCTCCCACTTATTGCCTTTGATCATATCTCTCTCCCCTCTACTACATCGTGACATTGTTCACTTCCTTCCTTCTTCATCCCTTCTCGTTCTCAGCCAAAACCCTCGCCTACATCCCCCTCGCAGCCTCTTCTCACCGAAGCAGATCAAACAAGGAGCAGAAGAAGACAAGGAGTAAAATAGCATAGTATGAAAAAGGAGAAACTTATTTCTCTTCCTCTTTGTTGTTCGCACCCCAGCAGACCCTCTCGCACCACCACAGATCAGGCGATGACAATGTTTTGTTTCTTCTCATCTCTTTACTTATTTTAGTTTGATATTTGATTATGGATTACTGTTTGAACATAATTAATATGTCTAGCTAAATTCCTCTTAGTTAGGGGTGGATTCGAAGCCTCAAACATGTGTTTTATAAATTAATTGAATTTAATCTTCTTTGCTATTAGTGATTGTGTTTTGCTTAACTGCTTTGATCACGGTTAATCTTGAGCATTGTCTTTTACGAGTTAGCAAGTGATTATTGAAGATTGATTTATGAGCATATGTTTGGTGTGTGGAGATAAACCCTTAGCTAATTTCTCATCTTTGCAATCCCTTTAGTTTTATTATCTTTATAGTAATTTTCGTAATTATTTTCATAGTTTAGTTTAGAAAATCCCTCATTATTTACTTAATTAGGTTGTTAGTTGTCTTTTAACTATTCTTAGTGTTAATTGACAAACCCTCTAATCCCCGGTCTAGAACGATCCCTACTTATTCTATACTACAATCACAAAGCAAGATATTAAGTTGTGTGCTACTAAAATAGCGCATCAGCGACCTTGTCTTCGTGTTAGACTTTGGTTATTTATTGCAAGTTTTTCATGTTAGACTTTGGTTAGAAAACACAGTAGACAATTGGGAGTGGTTAGTATAGTACTTATAATTGATTAGCTTCACTTAACGACCAATTTGATTATTTTAGAGTCATCAACATAGGGGTGGGCACGGGATCGCATTGTTTTATCTTTGGGATGAGATAGATCTCATCCTGACCTCGTCCTATCCCAACCGGGTTCGGGATGGGATGAGCATGTCTTACCACTATTGTATTTCATCCCCAAAAACATTATAAAACCATTGTAGTGGTTTTAGTTATTGAATGTTATAAATGTGCGGTTAAAATGCCTTTTTTGTACCTCAACTACCAAATTTTGAGTAGCACATAAACCCATTTGAAAGGTTTTGATTAATATATGACTAGTAAATTTATAATGAACACCTTATTATGAACACTCTTATAGTATTAGCTACAATTGCCAAAGGCTAATTGGTCTCCAATAGTTTGCACCTTTAACAGCAAACATTTAATCATTTAGTGAACTACTCATTCTGACGAACAAGGTCACATTTTTTTATCTTCCCAATTTCAGGTTATAGCATGAAATATGTCCTAGAGGATTTAGTATTTTGGTATTAGTTATGTGCTCATAGGCATATTATTTTTCAAGAATGATTATTGATGACTTATACTGATATCTCAATATCTCACCACAAATGAAGTAAAAAAAATGAAAAAAAAAATTACAAGTGGCATATAAGAAATTGCATTAAATATTAAATAATAAGTTTGGGATAGACAGGATTGAAAAGCTTCATCTCAATCTCATCCCACTCTAGATTGGGACGGGACATGATTGGGATTGCAGGATGGGATGCCCTCCCCTAGTCAACAAGCAAGTTAAATCAATTACTTTTGTATGTTTATCTTGGATATTATTAATTAATAGTTAAATTAGAGGGACGTCTTGAACCGAGAATTACAAACCAACTACAAAGAACCTTCTTGATGCTATTTCCAATCGTACACAGCTAGTTATTTTCTGACATTTGGAAGTAAAAAAAAAATGATATATAGTTCTCTTTTAATGCTCAAGTGGATATTTTATACATGTTTACACGAATCTCGGTGTAAATTTGTTCACGTCTAGTATTTATTATCCAAACTAGTGTATCGGCCGTGCTAACGACGCAGCTATACACTACTCACATAGTATGTACCCATGTCATTGGCATGGGTACAAAGTCATGCCTTCGACATGACAGACTTATCCTTTAATCGTGCCTTCAACACTCCTCAAATAGGTCACTAAAATACCAAATATGAAAACAAATTACTGCTTACAAAACATTGATTTGTTATATTTTTTTCATTCTCATCGATCTACGATTATAATTTATTTATACGCATCATTATTATTAGGGTTGAAAACCGAACCGACGATTTGGTTTTTCACCTAAACCATGAACCGAACCGACTTTGGTCGGTTTAAAAAATTTCAAACCAAAATCGAATCGACCATTAACAAAATCAAATTGCAACCGAAACGATTCTAATTTATGCAAACCATAACCGAACCGACTTAAACCGGAATAAAATCGAAATAAAACCGAATCGACCGACTATTTTAACCATATTATAATTTTTTTACATAAAATATATATATATTATTTATTATATATCCCATCGGTTCGGTTTTGTCAGTTAAAATCACATAGAAACCGAAAATCGAACTGACAATTTTGATTTTGAATTTTTTAAAACCGAACCGATCGGTCAGCTTAAACAGTTTGATCGGTTTTTTGTTCAGCCTTAATCATTATAATATGGCAGCAGCTATTTCAGACCACCTAAAGTACTTTCCCATACTACCATATTAACTTTTTCTCTCCCATGCCACCTATTTTATTTCCCACAACGCCACTTCTTTCCCACACCATCAATAAAAACTCAAAATAAAAATTTTTCTCTTTTCCATCTATTCATCTTATTCTCCTCCCTCCATTTCTTCTCCATCAGACACCACCATCACCTCACCATTATCACCTGAACTTCGCCACCGCCACTTCTCTCTCTCGCCACTGCCACCTTTTTCCCTCATTTCTCCATTAAGCACTACCACCACCCCGCCATTTCTCCCACCCTCTTTGTCACTGAAAACATGGTTTTATCCCCAGACCTTGGTTCAATTTAAACACTCAACTAAGCCCGATTCTCAAGCTCATCAAAACATAAAATTTTTATTATTATTAGTCTTCTAATCAGCACAATTTGAATGAATTAAAAACGTTGTGAATTGAGCAACTTATGGTAATTTTACTTAACTCACTTAAAACTTAATAAAAAACAGGTTTTGTCCCTGATTTCGGCCAAATGATGCGCTCAATTGATACCAATTCTCTAGATCATCAAAACATAACAATTTTAGTACTCTGAGTTACCTAATAAACACAATTTGAATTAGTTGAAAATGTTAGGAAATGAGCAAGTTATGGTCATTTTACTAAAATCGCGCAAATCTGTCTGGTAAAGAAAATGGGGTAGTGTCTTTGACTTTCGGCCAACTTATACGCTCGATTGAGACCGATTCTCAAGTTCATTGAAACACAAAACATGTAGTACTCTGTGTTCTCTAATAAACACAATTTGAATCACTTGAAAATGTTTTGGAATTAACAATTTATGGTCATTTTACTAAAATTGCGCAAATATGTCTCGCAATGAAAACATAGTAGTGTCCCTAGCTTTCGGCCAACTTATACTCTCTATCGAGTCTGATTCTCAAGATCATCAAAACACAACTATTGTAGTACTCTGATTTATATAATGAAAAAAATTGGAATCATTTGAAAATGTTTTGTTATGAAAATGTTATGGCCATTTTACGATAAAATTCAAATTGTCCAGAAAAAAGAAAAAAAATCTTTTTCACCCATTCGCATTAGGCAATGTGAGAATGAGTCTCAAATTTCCCAAAAACCTATGCGAATTAAAGTCTCCAATTTGCCCAGATCTATGCGAATGTGAAACTTCCATTCGCATGGACCTTTGCGAATGTTAGACTCCCACTCGCATTGTCTAATGCGAATGGATGAAAATAGACTTTTTCGGGACAGTTTAAGAATTTGTTGTAAAATAACCATAACTTTCTTATTTTAAAATATTTTAAGTAATTCAAATTATGTTCATTAGATAACTCATAATACTTCAATTTTTGTGTATGAGCTTGAGAATCGACCTCAATAGAGAGTATAAGTTGGCCGAAAGTTATGGACACTACACCGTTTTCATTGCGGGACAAATTTGCATGACTTTAGTAAAATGATCATAATTTTTTGATTTCAAAACATTTTCAAGTGAATCAAATTGTGTTTATTAAATAACCCATATTACTACATTTTTCGTGTTTTGATGAGCTTAAGAATCGATCTCAATCAAATGTATAAGTTGGCCGAAAGTTAGGGACACTACCCCGTTTTATTTTCGAAAGAGATTTGTGTGACTTTAGTAAAATGACTATAACTTGCTCATTTCAAAACTACTAGATTGAGCTTTAGTAAAATAAACAGTCCGGGACAGCAAAAAATTGGGGCAAACCCGGTTGATCTGAACCGGTTTGAACCAAGACGGGACCATGCTATCCCGTTTCAAAAAAAAAAAAAAAAAAAAAATCAAAACCCACACACAAATCTAAAAGCACTTCCTGTGAACGGATCCTCCAATCCAGACACTGTATTTCCTCTCAGGAGGTGCCACCACTTTTATCTGAACAATTCTACACGGCCCGCCCTTGTGGCCCGCCCGTGGTCCGGACCCTCCCAGGCACATGCCATAGGGAGGGTGTTTGGCACGTGAGGCACACTCTCAACAACCCTGCTCCTCCTCTACGAATTGCAAACCCTCAACATCTCAAACCCTCAGAGCCTCTCCTCCTCCTCGCAGCGAAGGCGACTCCTCCTCGCGCCTCCTCCTCCTCCTCGACGAAGGCAACTCTGCTCGTCCTCCTCCTCCGCTCCTGCGCACCTCCTCTGCGCTCCTCCACACCAGATCTGCGCCTCTGCTCCGCTCGCTCGGCGCCTCCTCACGCCTCCTTTTCTTCATCTTCTTAGTCTTGGAGGTGGGAGAAATCAAACATGTGTTCCAAGGTAATCATAACTTCTCTTAGTTTCAGCTTGTCATACTATTGTACTTAAACTCACAGTTTTAACTTACAATTTTATTGCAACCTATCTTCATGAATCGTATGAAATTGGGGGATAACCCCAATATTTTATATAACAGTTGGAGTGATTTATTTGTATATTAACAGTCAGGGGGTATCTCTAATATTGTTTTTTGTTTATTTTCAGTGCATTTTCCATGTCCAGTGCCAACTATGTGATGAACCCACTCAGACAACACTAAAATGTCCATGGATGAACACCCAATGTCAAATGCCTAGTTGTCATTGCACGAGGGGGATTTGAGTTTCAAGCACTGAAAATAAGTCGAGGAGGAAGTCATGAGGTGCTTGGATTCTAGTTGCAAGGGGATTTGGTGGCTTGACAATCCCACTTTGAATGATTCCAACAGTCCATGACAAGGTTCAAGCTCACCTGGAGGTTCATCTTCAAAGGGTTCATGTTTCAACTGCAATGACCCAACCACTAGATGAAGGATTGTCCATGGGTAGGAAGCCATTTCCCAGCAATGGGTTGCGATGGTGTAAGAGATATTGGTAACTCAACTCTGTCTGAAACAAAGGGAAAAAAGTCTGGCATGCAAGAAATGCAATAATCTTGAATGGATTGAACCTCATAGTAACAAGAAGTTCACACTTGAGATCAAATTAGTTGAGCTTTGTGAGGTCCTTGGCAAGTCTGTTATTAAGGAGTGGGGATTCTATTTCTATTTCTATTTGTTGGATTCTATTCGTATTGTATTTGCTGATATTTTGTTTATCGATGTAATGAACCTACTACCAAGCAATGAATGCAATGGTGTTTCCTTTTTGTTATACTTGAGCAAGTTGTTTACATACACCAAAGCAAAGTTGTTTACATACACATAAGCAATCCAATATTGGTATAACCAAGTTGATACAACAACACTCACAAGTGTACATTCAATGAGATGCATGGGATTTATAATTAATCTGAAATACGAACAACACATGAAATTCAATGAGGTTCGCTGCAAGTTGTTTGAAAATAAGGGCTTTGGAACCCCAAATGCTGAGAAATGGGAGATATGGGAGGGTTCCATTTCTGCTCCGCTCCTCTGTTCCGCTGCTCGACGCCTCCTCCTCTCCTCTCGCCTCCTCAGAGCGACCCTCAAGACTCGCATGAGCCTCCTCCTCAGAATTAAACAAGGCTGCCAAAGCTGATAGATTTGTCGTCTTTGGACACTAACCTCTAATCAAGGTAATCAGATTAGAAGACCATTTGGACCCAATTCATATTGATGGCCATCCTCCAGGAGTTGAAAAGAGCTTTATAATGAACAAACAATCTTTCCCTAGTTCATAGCTATGATCTAACTCGACTGTTCCTTCTGACAAACTACATCATCTCCATTCCTGAATAATCAATCACAATGTGCATAACTTATTAGTTGTAGATAAGCTACTACAATTGGCATACACATTTTTACTTACTAGGCTGTGCAGGAAGAACTGGCCTCTGCTGAGCGTAGAGCTGAAGAAGAACATGCAAACTGTGGTTTTCATTAGTTGTAGAATTTACCAAATTTACAACCTGATAACAATCACCAAATTTACAACCTAAATTGAATTGAATTGAATATATATCTGAATTCATATTTCTTGTTTGTCATTACTAGATATGTAGAAATGCACTGATGCAAGCGTGTCATATTTTAGATATGCTGTCAAAGAATAGTGCAATTGTAGCACATGTTCATTCATTCTAGTGTAATTCCTGTACAGTATTTTATTGGAATGAACTATAGATAAAATCTTATGAACTTGGGAAGTATTCAAGAAAACTAGCCAGAGTTGGATGATTACCAACAACTTACAATGCAATAAAGAACACAAAATCGGACCTGCACCCTCTTCTCATATCCCTTCTAAGACCCTTTGGAAGTCTTCTTGCTGAGATTCATTTTGTAATTGTAACATTTCATTTTGTAATTGTAACTCTACTTCTTTTGCTATTTTGTGGATGCTGCTCTGTCTCAACCTGACTTTTGTTGGATGCTGAAATTTTGTTGCTGAGTTGGAGCGGCGCAGGAGAGGAGCAGGAGCAGGAGCAGTGCGAGCGGCGCAAAGGAGGAGCAGGAGCGGCGCAGGAGAGGAGCAGGAGCAGTGCAAGCGGTGCAGAGGAGGAGGAGCAGGAGCAGGAGTAGGAGCGGCGCAGGAGAGGAGCAGGAGCGGCGCAGGAGAGGAGCGGAGCAGAGTCACCTTCGTCGAGGAGGAGGAGGAGGAGCGGCGCAGGAGAGGAGCGGAGCGGAGCAGAGTGGCCTTCGTCGAGGAGGAGGAGCAGGAGCGGCGCAAGAGCGGAGGAGGAGGACGAGCAGAGTGGCTTTCGTCGAGGAGGAGGAGGAGGAGGCGCGAAGAGGAGTCGCCTTCCCTGCGAGGAGGAGGAGAGGCTATGAGGGTTTGAGATGTTGAGGGTTTGCAATTCGTAGAGGAGGAGCAGGGTTGTTGAGAGTGTGCCTCACGTGCCAAACACCCTCCCTATGGCACATGCCTGGGAGGGTCCGGACCACGGGTGGGCCACAAGGGCGGGCCGTGTAGAATTGTTCCTTTTATCTTCATGCTGCTTGAGGCAAGTGCTGTGATGATTTGGACAAGTACCCAGCTTTATTGAAATAACGATAACAAGATTTGGCTTGCAAGGTTCTCAAGTGGAAGAGATATTTTCCACTTCATTCGCAACTTCACTCTCTTCATTCATCGCCAATTCAACTGCCTTGCGCACACCCCCTTACTAAACCAGCCATCGTCTGAGCTCCTCTCCACTTCCACCGCAACCTTCAACTCTGTAGTCATTATCTGAGTGTTAATAAACTAATAAATGTGTTAGACTTTGGCAATCACTCATCAAAGACTCCCACATAGAACCAAATCCACAGTGGCTCAAGAAATACCCCATTGATGGGTGCTTTAGTATCAATTGTTGTTGAACCCAACCCCCATGAACCAGTCATCTTCCCTTCACCCTCTCGTGGAACCCCTCAGGCAGTGCTTCTTCCACTGTTTCAGACCAAAATGATGGTTTCGAAACCAACATAAACGGCAACAAGTGAGCTCCAACCCCATCACCAGTTCCTGAAATTGAACCTTCTCCATGATGAATTCACTCCCAAATGCACAATACACAGCTGAACCTTTATCAAAACCACTCAACCACTTATCCCATTTCTCTTCCAAAGGGGTATCTGATTGACTGTACAAAACAGGACCGGTTTCAAATTTCTACTTCATCTTCCTCCTCACACCAAAGGAGCCAAAGGGGATCTAAGAAGAACATCCCTCAAACGACCCTATCTATGCAATTTTTGAAATCTCTGATTGAAAACTTCAATCGATTGCATGGTCGATTGAGAACGAGATTCAATTTCATTCCTTAATATTACAGAGACTAACAGGGAAGAAGACGAATAAGAAATGGGTATTTGCAAGGAAGAAGAAATAGAAGTTGGTGTTTGGGTTTTTGTTCTCCAAGACAATAGAACGATAAATCTTGTTCTCAGTGGGAGACGCAGGTCGATGGAGATGAGAAGATCAGAAGAAAAAGGGTGGAGAAGAAGAAAAAGGAAGGAGAAGAGTTAGGGTTTGTAAATGAGTTGGGCTTTTGTTAAAATAGATTGGGCTTTAGTACCACGACGAACCGAAACGGTCAGGGACTAAATTTATTGATACCAGTTCGAACCGGTCCGAGACCCGGAATAAATTGGAAAGAATCGGTTGTTCCCGGTTTAAAATCATATGGTCCAGGACGAATTGGATTAGGACCGGGATTGTTGTCCACCCCTAATCAAAATATTTTCAACTGATTCAAATTGTGTTTATTAGGTAACTCAGAGTACTACAATTGTTATGTTTTGATGAATTTGAGAATCACTTTCAATTGGCCAAAATTTACCATGTTTTTATGTTTTGAATGAGTGATAGCTAAACTCTTTTGCAAAGAGAGGAGAATAGAGGAGGCCGATAGTGGCGGGGAGCGGGGTGTTGTTGCTTCGTTGTCTGTTGATTTACAGAGAAGTCACTACAAGAAAAGTGTTCATTGATAGCATATGTTTACAGCATTTTTGTGAAAAACGTTATAATTGACTGAATTCACAAACAATTAAAAATGAAATCGCTATAGACCAAAAGCCTCGCGCGGGAAGTGAAAAAAGAAATGCGCGCTCCACAATTGCTTCTCAAAAGCGCAAATTTTAATAGCGTTACATTGATAAAATGCTACGACAGAGTAGGCGGAAAATAAAAAAAAAGCGACCTCGCTCGATTCCACTTCAACATCTACGTCTTTCTCCCTCTCAGTCTCGCCCTCCTCCCCCGTCAATCGCAGCAGATCGGAGTGGCATTTTTCTTCTCCAAAGGTACGCCGCTCTACAAGCGAGAGTGAGGGAGAGAGAAATCTAGGGAGAGTGAGAGAAATCAAGAGCGAGAGTGAAAGAGTGAGGGAGAGAGAAATCGAGCGAGAGTGAGAGAGATCCAGGGAGAGTGGGAGTAGGAGTGAGAGAGATCCAGGGAGAGGGACGCCGCTCTTCCTCAAACCAAAGGCACGCCGCTTTTCTTCAAACCAAAGGCACGCCGCTCAAGCGAGAGTGAGGGAGAGAGAAATCGAGAGATCGAGAAATAGAGATCTAGGTGCAGAAGCTCGTCCTCAACATCTCCGTCGGCAAGAGCAGAGATCGTCTCACCAAGGCCTCCAAGGTATGTATACTAAGTTTATCTCTCTCTTACCCCCTAAACCCCATTGCACATCTTTTCCTCTTAAACCCCCATCATTTTTCACTGATTTTTATTTTATTTTTATTTTTATTTTTATTTGTAGGTGTTGGAGTTGTTGAGTGGACAAACCCCAGTTTTCTCCAAAGGTATGTATCTAACAAACAAAAAGGGTTTCTCTCTTTTATGTTTTTTTTCATTTTGATTTTACATTGATTTGGTTGATGGGGTTTTTGACCCTTTGATTTTTATTTTTTTTCGTTAACAATTTTTTTTCAGAATTGGGTGTAGTGAGAAGATTTCTTGCTATGTCACCGTCGAGGTGACAAGGGATGCAACTTCTTGAAAGTGGATTGAAGGTGAAGGAGTACGACCTGTTGAGGAGGAACTTCAGTAAGACTGGATGCTTTGGTTTCGGTATCCAAGCGCACATCGATCTTGGCAAGTAATTTATTATGCCTTTTATTTTAATTTTTTATTCATTCAATTATTCAATACTATCTTCTATGGTGATTGTTTTACAAAACCCCATTCAATTATTTAATATTGTCTTCTATGGGGATTGTTTTATAAAACCCCCTTGTTTAAATTTAGAGCCAATCTAAATGAACAAATGTTGAAACATTTGTCCTCCCTAGTTGTTACAATTTGAAGAGAGTTGTGACAATCAAGACATTATTAGTGATGTCTTAAGAGAGTTGTGACAAATTGATGGTTTTAGGCGTTTACAATCTGAAGAGAGTTGTGACAAATTGATGTCTTAAGAGAGTTGTGACATTATTAATGAACAAAGTGATGGTTGTGACAAATTGATGGTTTTAGGTGTTCAGTTTCTTGTTAGGGTTTCAGATTTGTAAGTTAGGAAACAATGTAGAAACTATGGATGATTCTTGATTCAACATTGTTGACGTGCTCTTCTGAATTCATCGTTCTTGGCGTTTTTACCTGATTATTGCATTCAACACAAATTTAATGTTCAGTGCGGCATTGTTTCAGTTGATTTTGTTTGGTTGAATCAGGTGAACTTCTCATTGTTTCAAAATTTTGGTTTGGCTTAGGTTTTTTTTGTTCAAATTCGCTTCTCGTTAGGGTTTTGGAATTGTACAGTCAGGTAGCAATGTAGAAACTTTGAACATTTCTGATTCAGCATTGTTGAATTGTTCATTCTGAATTGATCATTTTTTAGGGAGCTTTTACGTGATTATTGATTTAGAAATATTTTGCATATGAATTATGAAGGTGTGGTTAATGTTTTCTCTTAGCAATCTTTGATTTCGTGAGTTATTGTCAATCTTCAGAGATGTAGCTTGAATTACATTTTGTTGGCGAAAGAGGGCAGGGCTTAGTAATATTAGATGGTCTAAGAAGGTGAGTATATTTGTAGCTGTAATTTACTATTTTGTTTCTTAGTTTATGTATTTGACTATTTGGTATCGTTTTGTTTCTAACAAAGAACTATTGTCTGGTGGAATGGTACGTTCATGTTTTTCGCAGACTTGCAGTGGCAGAATAATTACAATGGGATGCCATTGTTGTTGTTGGCAATTGGGATCTATGTTTAGAAATTAACGAGGAGATCAAGGTACTTAAAATTTAATGTTGGGATCTCCCTTACAGCTTATTCACTTAAAATTTAATGTTGTACTCCCCCCCCCCCCCCCAAAAGCTAAATAATGCGCCAATGGTAGTCTGGTTGGATGGTTAAGATTGTGGTGGTTTAACCCCACATCTTCGGTTCTATACCCCACCGGCAGCACACTTGCCTTAAAAAAATTTGAATAATGCCAAAGTCGTGACCTGCAAGATGTGTTTTTAACATATTGGTATCCGTGTCTTCTTATGGTCCAAGTGGTGAGAATCACAAGAGTCGGAGATCAACGAGTGTGTCATTTTAACGTTGGTCACTGTTGAGGTTGAAATCGCTGTGAATATTTATTTATTTTAGGGTGTCATTCAGGAGTTTGATCGAGTGTTGGTTTTATCTCTTTCACACTAACATTACAAGTTAGTGATGAGTATTGATGAATAGTCAAATAGGCACCTTATATGTTCCATTTAATTGGATAGAGGAAATCATGAGTTATCTTTGGCTATTACAAAAATTTTAGAGGTAAGATATAGTTATCTTCTTGAAGGTTATTTCTTCAACTAACTTGTTATAACTATTTTTGCTATGTACTTAGCTTTAAGTTATTTACATATTTATGATGGGATAGTTGATGCATGTATGGCTTATGCATTGAGGAATGGGCCCTCATGTGCTTTTGATGAAAATTCTTAGCCACAATCTTATACACATCCTATAAAACTAATAGGCTGAAAATTGAACAATTTTTAATCTAAAATACACTCCTTGGACTGTAATTTCTAGTGATACACTCCGGATCAGCTTGTGCTTGTTCAACTATTTTCCACCTTGATTCGTTTTGTTCTGGCAAAATTCTAGGATGTCTTGGCTGAAATGTTTGGCAGCCCTATAAAATATAAATGACTTAAATTGAGCCACGTGATCAATTGAAGCCCTGTAGTGTGCCTTTATTATTTAATCATGCTATCTGTTCGGTGACAACGTTTCAATATTTAGGGGCTTGTCTAACTTGTGGTTGAAATTGGTTATCTTTTTGAATATTTCGTGGTAACTGATGGTTGTGTATAATATTTAGGTTTCTTTGGTGTCAATGGTATGCACATTTGGAAAGGGGCGGATGTCAGCCATGCTTAGGCTTTTGGGTAATTGAAATTACCCTGAACTAAGTACAGGTATTGTTAGCTACAACATTAGAATGCCGTAAAATTTAATGTTTTGATATGGATGTGATGTGAATCTAATATGCTATTGTCTACTTAGATACTTTTAAATTTCAATCTTTCCTTTCCAATATTATTGGTCAGATTCATGACTAAGGGCCCTTTTTTTTGTGTGTGCGTGTGTGAAAACTTTTGCAAAATGTAGATGATGTTGGTTTTTAGACATCCAATATTATACTCACAAGCAATGGCACTACAAAGTCATTGCGGCTTTGGGTAAGTTAGTGATGGAGTTTTAGCATTGACATGGCATTGGGTGCCACCACATTCATCATTCAGACTTGGTGGTAAATTGGGAGTCCATTATTCATGTTCCTAAGTAGGCATAAAATACTAAAGTTCAAGCTTTAATGTAGTTGAATGAGAAAACTCATAAAGTGAGTAGAGTGACACTGACGAAAACCTTAATACCTGGTTTGCCAGTATACTCCCCTTTCATTTTTTGAGGCAGCTATTCTCATATAAGTTAGAAGAGATGCGATGGTCAAGATATCACTTGGTAAATTGGGTTTAAGTGGATAAGAGATGGGAAGTCTTATGGATCAAAGACTTGGATGTGAATCAGTGCTCCTGAGCTAGTGCTTGTTGCATATGGGAGAAACATTAAGTTATGGAGGAGAGTTCTCGTCTTGAAACTTAAGGGAAGCAGTCATCAAGTATAGTTCAAAGGACTTGTTGGATTGTTGTTTTTGAGATAGAATGAAGTATGTCAAGAAGAGTTTTCTCTTTGCTTTTTTCCTTTGCTTCTTCTGTTTAGGTTCTTTTTTCTATGTATATTTGTATATCCAGTAAACTATTGCACATTTTCTAACAAATTGAGGCTACATGTTTGACAGAGCATGCTCAATTTGGTTTGCAACTTCGAGAATGTGGCTAGTGATGCAAGGAAATTGGTGATGGAAGTTTTGGCATTGGGACCCGATCTTTCCTTTGCTTCACATGGTCCATTTTGTGATTTGGATTTGATGTTTTAAACATCATGTAAACCCTAAACTCTCTTTGGGGTTGTGGTTGTATCCTTGTTTATCCTTTCTTTGTATCCTCTTCTCTAATTAATAGAATGTTACCTTTTTTTTTAGAAAAGAAATAATAAACAAGAAACTGTATAATATCTTTATATATTTTTACTTCCGTAAATCAGGAATTTGTCACATGTTTATGACTGAGAGTGATCACTGACATTATTTGCTGACCTGATAGTATGCATGCAGTGTCCAAAACCAAAATTGCCTGACATTGAAGAATTTGCTTATGAAAAGGCGAAGGGATCGTCCAAAATGAGTAAGTTTTCTCCAAAAATATAAATCCCACTGTTTAATCATTTTATATCTTGTAAATTTGTTTCACTTGGTTACTGTATCTTGTAAATTAATTTCACCTTTCTGCATGGAATGGCTCTGCAGGACACTCAAAATTACCTCAAAATTGCCCCAAATGGAGTGTGAAAATGCTATTGCTATTAGGCCAAAAGGTACTTAGACAAAGAATATTTGGTTTCTAGGTTCTTGACATAGAGTGAATCTTTTTGAAGATGCATTGACATTATTGGTCATTTGTTACAAGAGTTCTTTTAGCTCATTGTTTTAGCACACGCTATGCCCTGTGCCTTTGTATGGACTCACAGTGAAAATAAAAAAATCAATCGACCTCAAGTCATGTTTATGCCAAAATTCATGTTCAACTTTCATTCCTTCAGTTATGTTCATCCATTATCCTTTGATTAGTGTTAGCATGCAACAGTTTGGATTAACTCTTGGCGGGTTTTTTTTGCTTGAAGCAGAAGAAAAAAAAACTAAGACAGTAGTTGAGAAGTTCTGGGACTGGGAGCTTGCTAATGAGACACGCTGTGAACATTTTTTTAAATAGGATGCTGGTTAGTTTTGATTAAAATGGTTTTTTGTTCATCGAATAATGTATGATCTTAGTTCAACTGTTTTTTCAATGAATTGTATGCTATGGCTGTGGGCATTGTATGAAGTGTCTGTTGAGCTAGGCATTGTTTTATAATGTTTGAACGGATCATTTAATATTTTTGTAGCATTTTTGGCTAAGTTTTATGTATTGAAATGGAATATGCATTTTTTCACAAAACATGGTAGAATGGCGAATGGCGAACCATTTTGAGGGAGTTCCAGTACATGGTCTAAGGAGTGATTTCTCAGTGGCTGAGACAAGTAATAGATTTGCAGGAAGAAAGAGGAGCAACTTAGATTCTCATTTTATGGGGTTGTCAAGAGATAGGATGCCACAAATAGGATTCGAGTCTCTTGAAAACTTGCACCTGATGAAGGTATTGTGAAAATCTTCTCCATTTTTGTTGTTCTCTTGACTCTTCTTTTGTGGGACAGTTGACTATCATCACGTCTTTGGCCTTTCCTTACTTGGTTTTGTTGGCGTATTGGGATTCAGATGTTCCGAAGCGGTGCTGGTGGTGCAGGGGGAGAAAGACTTAGAAAGTCTAATGATGAAGAATTATCATTTGGCATGCAACCACCAAAGTTAGCTTCCGCTTCGCATCTCCCGTTTCAGTCTTCTCCTGGTCACATGCCTGATTCTATTTCCTCCAAGTGGGAGTCTGTTATGATGAATCCTGGGTCGTCAATGCAGTACCCTCCACGCCTGGCACATTTTGCTAAATATGTTGTGAAGGTCTCTTCAAATAAATACAAGGATAGCAATGCTGGTGTTTCAGTGATTTCTCAGCCTGCTGCTGATGAAGGCTCTAGAACAGGAATCAAAGGGTCTGGAATCTTGAGTGGTGTGAATGCCAGCAGTGGAACATCTGAAAGAAACTCATCGGCAGTGCTCCTAAGTTGCAGTAGACCAAACTCTGGGCCTCAAAGTGTTAACCCCGAATCTTCTACTCCACCTAGGTAATGTCTCATTTTAATTCTTTCCTATTGTGTACCGAATAGTTATTTTTCCTGGTTCAGAAGAGTCTTTGCTCACTATCCTATTCTTATGGTGTTCAGTCGACATGGTTCGGCTACTACTAGTCGACATGATGAAGTCCACCCAAATAAGGTCAGATTTACACTTTCTTATGTTATGTTATTGTTTATTGCAAGTAATCTGTTGCTTACGCTAGTCATGTTGATAAACTTATGATGCATTATATTAAAGTAATCAAGTGCTTCAGGGGACTCATTATGTGTGTTTTGTGTTCAGCTTCGCATCCTAGGGAAGTCCCTACAGAGGATTACAATGAGTTCGATCTACAAAAAGACCTTCATATAATTGGGTTTCTTGATCACCACTCAACTCATTGAGTGGTTACTTACCACAAGGTACACCTGCAGGATCATGCTTGGAGGCTCCACAGTTAGAGGAGTTGAAAGACTTCATCTGTTTACACCTGCAGGATCAAGTAAGCCTCTCTAACTAAATTAATATGTAGTGAATGCATGTTTGCATGTATCCCTACCTTATCGAGCCACAACCATGAGTTATTTTCATATTGGTTCTTTCTATATAACTCCCTGCGCTTATATGGATATATAGATAGATGAACATTTGTTTCTAACTACGTTGGATTTTTAGTTGTTAAATGGGTAAATAGTTTGTTCAACCGCGGATAGATGAAATTATATTGCACAAGCTAAAGTTTCACTGGATCGAGTAGCATTATATCTCGAAGAAGATGAAATTCAATCAGATGCAGTCATGTTTGTTCCAAAGGATGAATCTGAATCTGATGTAGAAATTGATAATGGGAAATTCAGTTGGGACCTAGAATCAAGTAACACAACACTTGAAGGGATACGCTTAAAAGTGAAAAGGGGAATGAAAGTCGCGGTTTGTGGAACCGTTGCAAACTGTTATAGCCATGGTGGTGCATCTTTCATAATTATGCCCTGCAATGTAAGGATGTCATGGTAGAACACAGTCAGTAGCCCTAAAAGGAAGAGACCTGTATAGCGTAGCTTGCACGATGAGTAGAATATAACTGAATTCTCTATAAGAAACATATAATTTTTAAGGAGCATGTAGTGTTGTTCTTAGACAATCCTACATATCAAACAGCTCATGTTTTAATACTTAAATGGATTCACACAAAAGAAAGGTCAATGCCAATATGTTATTCCTGGAATCTCCAGTTGGAGTTGGCTTTTCATATTCAAATACAACTAGTGATTATGATATTCTTGGTGATGAATTTACAGGTGAGTTACTCATGTCTTATGGAAGCCATCCTAATCATTCACCAATCTTGATGAATATTTGATGATGTTTGTATGTGATGATCAGTTAGTGTGCATGTTTGTGCGTTGTGTGTCTTCAAGCATCCCCATGTCTAGTCCATCTATGTGTATTCATACATCTATGGGTTACTCTGACCTCATGTCTTCTATTGCATTCAGTAAATGATACCTACAACTTTCTGCACAAGTGGTTCCTCAAGTATCCCATGTACAGAAAATGGAGTTTTTACATAGCAGGGGAGAGTTATGCAGGTACACGGTGAGCATTTTAGAACCAGTCCATAAACTCATTTATCTATTTCGTTTATCTATTTGATAAATCTGGAAGAGGTAACTTTGCTTCTTTGATTCCAAGCTATATACATCTCATTGAGGGTACGTAATCCTTCTCTATGTAATGTACCACCTGGGTTTCTTTAGACTGGTATATACTGTGTTGTGCATCGACTTTTAATGTTCATGTTCTGTGTTTGAATGGAACAAACACGTACAGTATCCATGCTTTACCTGTGTAGTACCTTTCTAAGATTTGTAGTATCACTGTGTACACTGGTATCCATATCCGTGTCTTTATTTTCCGAACCATATGCATTCTGTTGCATGAAAACTTAGATTAGAGTTTACAGTTTCAGGTCGTGATAAGGATGTTGTGTGGTGAGGATGGGTATATAGGTGATGATTTGGAGGAGGGTATAGCATTTGACATGGTAAAGCATGTTGTTTTGTTCATAATACATGCTGTGTTGTTCATATTGCAAACATGTTGTTTTCTTCATATTGCAAACATGTTGTTTTGTTCATAATACATGTTGTTTTTTTCATACATGTCCTGCTGCCAGCAGGAAATCTAATACATGTTGTTTTGTTCATTGTTAAATACATAATAACATGTTTATGCTGTTTTGTTTATTGTTAAATACATGCTATTTTGTTCATATTGCAAACATGTCCTGCTGCCAGCAAGAAATCTAGAATTAAGAACATGCTATTTTGTTTATTGATAAATACATGATAACATGCTGCCAGTAAAAAATCTAAAACATGTTGTTTTGTTTATTGCAAACATGCTGTTTTGTTTATTGCCAATAAGAAATCTATGATAACATGCTGCCAGTAACAAATCTAAAACATGCCAATAAGAAATCTAAAACATGTTGTTTTGTTTGCAAAATGCCAGTAAGAAATCTAAAACAATGAGTTAAAGGAGTGTGAGGTGAAGGAATGCACCACCGAATATTCAATTGAAGTGACTGTGCCATATCAAGTTGAGAATGGTCACAAGGAGAAACATGATCTGCTTTGTGTTAAAAGCACAAACGTTGATGCTGCAATACCTAAGTAGAAGAAAGTGAAGCCTGGAGTATCAAAGCAAAACAACGATAAGAACTTGAGCACCCCCGTGAAACCTTTATCAAAATCTGCTGTTGGAAATGGTCGATCAAATTATACTGTTCCACAACCATTTGCTTTGGCTACCGAAAAGTGTGCTTCCTCTGGAACTCGACCTACTGGGTTTGAAACTACTCCTGGTGATGTGAATAAGACAAATGCTTCCCCACCGCAAATAGGTCCCAGGTAATTGAACTATTCTATCACACTCTTGGTCGGATAGGCTATCATGTTACATACTGCCTAGCTATTTGCAACCTTTGTTAACTTGAGTCTTTTTGTTGTTTAATATATGAAAAAAAAGATGGTTTCTCAATATATGTTTGATAAAGATCAGCTCTCTGTAGTACATCGAGTCACAAATGTTTTAGTTCGTGGTGAAACTGCATATACCTAGTCCTTTATGACATTGTCATGAACTTTCTTACAAGACAAGTCCCGTTGCTTTTATAAAACTTGTTGGTTGCTTCTTCAGATTTTTGTTTAAATGGTTACTTTTGTTACAAAATTTTCTATTAACTTTTCCCTTAACTATCTGACAGTCTTATACATTATTTTCAGGGACTTTGCTGATTGAGCGAGGCTGGCAAGAGGCGTTGTGATCAAGTTACTGATTTGTCGAGCTCCTGCTGGAAAATAGAGCGCTCTGTTGAGGTGGACTGATGAAGATGACTGTGGTTCTGTTGAGGTGGTTAAGGTGTTAATACAGGGAGATGTGGTACTTTATATTTAGTTTTTTATTTAGGTTTTGAAAAGCTGAAAATGTTTTGTGACTCGATGTAATACAGAGAGCTGATCTTTATTATTAATTTGATAGATTTTGTGACTCGATATAATACATTATCTCATTAATTATATTACTTTGCCTCCATTCATGGAAATGTTTAAGTTTGGCACATTAAAATTTTATTTTCTAGAAATAAAACTAATAACATGTAATAAAAAGTCATTTGATAGCAAATAAAAAAAAAAAATTGCTATGTATGCTTACAATAGCGTTTCTGAAACGCTATAAAAGGCCAACTTGCTATAGCGTTTTTAAAACGCTATAATAGACCCTGGGTCTATTATAGCTTCAGCAGACACAACGTTTTCTAAAACGCTAAGGTATCCTACCATAGCGTTTTTGAAACGCTATTAATGGGCTTTTTTCTTGTAGTGAGTAAAGAGAAAAGACAAAGAAAATAGTGGGGGAGAATGGTTTTCTTTTCGTGATTTCATTGTTACATTTTTTTTCAAAAACGTATTTTTTGGTGGTGTGGGTTAGTAGGTAAAAAAATCTGGATGGTAGTGTGGGACAGTAAATTTGGTGGTGCGTGACTTAGAATCAAGGAATGTGATTTCTCGAAATATGTTAAAATTTTACGAAATATTTCTTATTTTGAAGTTACCGAAATCTCTTTCGAAATCTGAAACATGTCAAAATTTTCTAAGAAAATAAATAAATATTTTAATCTTCATATATTTTAACATGCTATAATGTTCTTTTAATATCAAAAGTTTGTTATATGGTGATTTTTATGTAATATGTAGTTTGTACGACGCTACGAGTCATGTGAGCTATTTTGTATAGTATTTAAGAGTTTAAAATGTATAATTTATATTGTGAAATTTGAAACCACAACTGAAATTTTTACTTTTTTCTATACAAAACGAAACATTTCTTAAAATCGTGAGACCAAAATTAACTTGAAAAACAAAATCACAATCCTTGCTTATAATATACTACTTTTACATTATTTTGTTGGGGCATAGCTCCCTGTCAATTTGACTGTCCTAACCACCCCAGCTCAATAAAGCAGGTTATTTCTAAAGGATAAAAAAATACTTACTTTGATTTAATAAGATGATCAAACTCAAATTTTTTATTGTTCTTGGATCTCTGTTTTTATAGTGCCTAATTTATAGGCTTGTAGGCTTTGAATTTTGCCCATATGTAAGATTAGGTCGAACTGGCCTTATAAGAGAAAAAAAATGAGCATTATTGAAAAACTAAAGCATTGAAGAGCGACATTTTGCAATTTGGCGAATTGGGATGGGATGAATATTTTCAGGATTTTGTCAATAGGGAGGGGCAATTTTGAAATTTTGCTAATAGATAGGAGCAATATCATAATTTGTCGAAGTAGTGGCATTTTCGTAATTTGGCGAATGAGTAGGTGTTTTTGGGATTTGAATGGCGATGGGTAAGTTAAAAATTTTGTGAATGGGTAGGGGCAGTGTCGTATATAATTGAGAGAGGGGGCATTATCATAATTTAGCAAATGGGGGAGGGGGTGTTGTCGGGATTTGTTGAATTGGGAGGGCAAGTGTGGAAATTTATATACACATGCACACTTACAAGCCGACGTCAATTGTAGTTATATTAGTGTATTTCTCGTACCGTTGGCACAATAGAAACGTGCGCCGTGGCAATAGGTTAAACTTGATTAAAATTTTAAACAATTAAGAAAAAATACACAGTTTGAAATCGCTACAATTATTACTTACGATGTGAAGTGCATTAGATTACAATTTTTTTTTTGGAAAAATGCATACAGCGTGAAATGTATATTTAAAACTTTAAGCGTTTGTATTAATGATTGGTTTCATTGGGAAAATCTTCAAATATGCATTTCAACCATACCAAATTTACTAAAATCCGACAACTAAGTAGATAGTTATGACGATTTGCATTTGAATTTTTTTTTTATCTCTACGCCACATGCATTACACAAATTTTTTTACCTTTTTGTTCATTCTCTTTTCCCTTCTACTTGTAACTTATATACAAACATGTCATTGATAATGAATCTTCATCATCAACATATTCTCCAACTTTCAATTATAACCGTCTTTTATCTCAAACCCCAAACACCATTCTGAATTGTAATATAAGACTAGGGTATTTCCCGTGCCATTGGCATTCCACGTACAATTTGTTTTCCAAAATATTGAGTTTACGACATTTGTTTGAGTGTACCTTTAGATGATAGTCTCATACTTTGATTAATATTGAAAACTACGACGTGAAATGCATAAGACATTAAATGCATATTTGGAAAACTTAAGTTTTTGTATTGATCATTGATTTCATTGTAATGATCTTCAAAAATGCATTCTAACAATATTAAGTTTATTAAAATCCGAAAATTAAGTAGATAGTTATGACAATTTTAGTTTTGAGAAAAAATAAACAAAATTTTCTTTCTCCATCACATGTACATTTCATAACTTTTTTTACACTATTTTTTTCATTTTATTTGCCATTCTACATATTGTATAATTACAACACATGCCATTATAGAGAACAAATCTCAGCCCTCAAGATCTTCCCAACTCTAAATCATATCTCTCTTTTATCTCATGAATAATGAAACACCATTCTGATTTGTAATATAGACAAGCATATTACTCGTGCCGTTGGTACTCCATATATGTTTATTTATTTTTCCTGTTAATTATCATACATTGGACACCCACATCACTATCCCCACCATTGCCCTCAATCAATTCCATAAAAATATCATATTTTAGAATACTAAATTTCTTAGAGTCAAACTCGGTTAAAATTATAATCGATTGAATGTTCGGAGTGTTTGTTTGAATGTTCAAGAAAATGTTCATTTGTTTCTTTGAAAAATATTATACTTAGGTATAAAAATCTAAAAAATACTTACAGGTTTTAAAAATAAAATATATTTTGAAATTTTAAGTGTTTATATTGATCATTGGTTTCATTGGAAAGATCTTTAAAATAGCATTTTAGTGATACCAAGTTTATCAAAATTTGAAAACTACGTAAATAGTTATGGAATGAGGCTAGGGAACCAGGTTTTGCAACCATGTTTTGCAATCAGAATGATGTGACATCGTCAGAGGAAGTTTTTATAACTTTGAGATACACATTAACTTTTTGGGGATTTCATCATTCTTTCGAGATCATGCCACATCACCTTGGTTGCAAAAACTTGGTTTCCTAGCATTTTTCATAGGTTTAATAGTTTTCATTAAAAAAAAAATACAATACTTTCTCTCTCCGCCATATGTAAATTCCATTAACTTTTTCAAAATTTTATTTTTAATTTTTTTTCCCTTCTATATGTTTTATATTTACAAACATGTCATTGTAGAGAAGAATGAATCTCAACCCTCAACATCTTCCCAACTTTTAATCCTAGCCTTCTTTTATCTTCAATTCTCATTTGATGTTTGTCTCAGTCAGTAATGAATAGTAAAATACCTATGTGAATTGTAAGATAGACTAAGGTATTCCCCGTGCCGTTGGCATGATAAAAGTTTAAAACTTGTCAAAATATGATGACCATTGAGTTTTCAACACCATGCACTCTTGGGCTTTAAGTTCTATGTAATCCGTTAGATTCTTATATTTGGTTAAATCTCATCCATATTTTATCTCCCACCCCAAACACCATCATGTTTTGTATATATACTAGGGTATTTTCCGTGCCGTTGGCACAATAAAAAGTTTAAAACTTGTCAAATATGATCACCCTTGAATTTTTAACACCACCATCGTCAACAATTGAAGAAAAATAAATAAATATAAAAAAATGTTGAGTATGATAATCGAACCCATGAACTCTTGGTGTTTTTTTTTTTTTTTCAGAAGGCAAGCGTGGGGTTTAAATGAGCTCCCCAGACCACTGAAAATGGGAATTACATATTACAATCTGTCATACATTCTACCACTAGCATCATCAAAGATTATCTTTTTCAAGTTCTCGGCAAAGGAGCTGGAAGTAATCTCTACAAATTTAGAACTAGGTAACAGCTTATAAAGCTTATCAGCAGCCTGGTTGGTCTCTCGAAACGCATGTATTATCCTGAATTCCGCAAATTCTTCAAGAGCCTTTTTGATGCGCCTAATGATGTGAACTGTTTCCCAAGGAGGAGTCTTATTAGTAGTCAGAAACATATGTGCGTTCCTAGAATCCATACAGAGGATGATTCTATTCCGTCCATGTCGCTTAGCCAATGACACACCCATCTCCACCCCTTGTAACTCATGAAGGATAACTGTGCGCCCCACTGCTGATCCTGCTGCTGCAGCAACAACTGAGCCATCTCTACTCCTGATAATGGCTCCAAAGCCACCTCTATTACCTGTCAAAGAGCCATCTGAGTTTATCATAACCCAATCTCTATCAGGCCTTGTCCAGGAGCACTTCTTAGGCACACACAATGAAAGCTGAACTGGAACTCCCCACTTATCACAGAACAATCGATTGTAGTCAGTATCCTCCCCTTTAAGATCTAGTACTGCAACTCTTAGCCTTACATCTCTGACTATACTATCGACAAGGTTCAAAACAACCCTTCTTTTAGCCTGAAACAAGTGCATGTTACTTCTTGCCAAATATGATATATTGTAGCATTGAAGGCAAGTCTTTTAATCCACAACTCGGGCCAGTACCAGTAAAATGTTGGATACACCACTCAACTTCTTGGTCCCAGGATAATGGAGTCCGATTGTACCCCATATAATGCAAGATATACGACCAAACTAGCTTAGAGAACCAACAATTAAAGAACAAGTGATGTTCATTCTCTGGTTCATCAGTACATAAGCTACAAACTGAGTTCTCAATCTTCTTCCATGCCTTGAGCTTATCCTGTGTCTTTAAAGCTCCATGCATAACCAGCCAGGAGATGAAACTGTGCCTTGGAATTCTTCCTTTAAACCACACTAACCTCGACCAGCGAACTGGCATACTTCTTTCCCTGACTGAATGATAAGTGGACCTGTTAGAGAACTCACCATCCTTGCCACCCATCCACACTACTTTGTCCCAAAATCTGATATCAAGTTCCACATTTTGCAAGTCCTCAAAGATTTCACTGAAAGTATTACGAGCATGGTCACGAGTTTCCCAGCTGTTGCCCCTAATGAGGGCACTCACCTTGGCATCTCTATGAAGTAAGGAATCATACTGGAGATGGGGCGGGAATTTAGGCATCAGAATTCCTAGTGGGTGCCATGGGTCCTTCCAAAGCATGGTCCCCTCTCCATCTCCAATTAAGTGAATGATCATATTACTGGCTATGCTCCCGCTCGCAAGAATATGTTTCCAACTCTATGAGCAATCCTTGGGGGCATCCATTAGCCAAAAGTCTTTTCCTCGTATCAGATTGTTCTTGACCCATTTTACCCAGAGATTTTGTTTATTTGATACAATATATGTTCCAAACATGCCTAGTGAGAGCAGCAACGTTTGATGATTCAGTGTCTCTGATTCCAAGACCCGCTTCTCCAAATGGACGACACACTTTCTTCCACCGTACCATAGGAGACTTCTCATAGGAATCGCGAGCTGACCAAAGAAAGTTTCGCAAGATTGCATTCAGCTGATTGACAGTCTCTTTAGGAATAGCAAAACAGGAAGTCCAGTACACATGCAAACTATTAAGGACAGACCTAATAAGTGTGACTCTTCCTGCATAGGACAAGGTTCTGTTCCTCCATGATAGCACCTGCTTCCTGACTCTTTCTATAAGGGGAATGCAGTCATGATGAGATAGTCTAGTGGAAATGAGAGGAAGCCCCAGATACCTAACTGGAAGAGTGCTTATACTGAAATTGAGTTCATTCATGATTGCAAGCACTTCACTCTGCGGAACTCCTGCTGTATAAAGGTTGCTCTTGGAACAATTGATGTCCAGTCCAGTGCATGATTTAAATTGTTCCAGCACACTATGCAGAGCTCTTGCTGACTGATAATCACCATGGAAGAAGACCAATAGATCATCCGCAAAACACAAGTGTGTGATGACAGGTTCCTGACACTTATGGTGTAGTTTAAACGTACCCTCTTCCAATTTTTTCTTCAGGAGCAAATGAAACATCTCCATAACTAGTACGAATAAGTAAGGGGACATTGGGAAACCCTGCCCGATTCCTCTTGTGGCTTTATAAAACCCTTTGGAGTCCCATTGATCGAAATGGAAAACCAAGCAGAAGACACACACATCCGAACCCAATTAATTAAAATTTCAGGAAACAACATCTTCCTTGTTATATGAAAGACAGATTCCCATCGAACCATATCATAGGCCTTCCTAAGGTCTATCTTTGCTGCACATTTAGGAGGCCCCTGATCCCTGTGGTAGTTCCTTACTAGTTCATGAGCTAACAGAACGTTATCATGAATGTATCGTCCTTTAATAAAGGCTGATTGGTTAAGACTGACCAGTTTCCCCACCACCTTCTTCATTTTGTTCACCATAATTTTCATAATGCTTTTGTATAGGACATTGTAGCAAGAAATGGGTCTAAAGTTCCTAAGGTAAGAAGCATTTAAAACCTTAGGAATTAAGGCTACATTTGTAGCATTCACCTCTCCCAGAAGTCTACCATTATTGAATGAACTTTGCACTGCCTTGACGAAATCATCTCCTATAATCCTCCAAGACGATTTGAAGAAAAGGGAAGAGAATCCATCTGGCCCTGGTGCCTTGCTATTGTCTATGGAAGCAAGCACTTCAGTTATCTCATCTCTAGAAACTGGACTACTCAGATCAATGCTTTCTTCCTCAGAGATTAAGCCCTCAACCCGCAAATGGTCGATAGTAGTGTGAACATAAACATCCTGGACACCCCCAAATACTGATTCAAAATACTTGACGCATTCTTCACTAATCTCCTCCATTGACTCTAATTTGACATCATCTGCATTATAAAGATAAAGAATCTTATTCTTTGATCTTCGCTCCCTCAAAAAATTATGGAAATAACTAACATTTTCATCTCCATCCTTCATATGTTTTGCTCTAGACTTCTGCTCCGCTTCTAAAATTTCATTCCTTACTGCCTCAGCATATTTTTTAACTGCATCACGTTCCTGGATAGCTATAGATATATCTAGGGGAGAAGATTGCAAGGCATTTTGCAGGTTGTCCATATTCTACTTAGCCACCAGAGTAGTACTATGCACATTCAAGAACTTATTCTTTCTCCATAAAGTAAGCTGAGTTTTAGTGTGTTTTAGCCTTTTCACCAGTCGATACATCGCAGTCCCTTCTACTCGCAGTTCCCAAGCCTGTTTAACCACTTCCCAGTAGCCTTGTTCATGAATCCAATATATATAAAATTTAAATGGTATAGGTCCTGAATTTTTGTGTTCGTATAAGGTAATGTTGGATATGCTGTAAAGAATTCAAATTAAAAGATAGGAACGAAGGTACCAATTGTTCTTGGGTTGAGTCGCGGACTAGGTCGCTCTCATTAAGACGTTTCGCGGCTCTGCCCAAAAGTGTGCAAGCAGTCTAGTAGCCTCGCCGTCCCCAGGATAAAATAGCCCAGAATCTTCTCTGTCTCGTTCAAACAATTGCACTGTTGATGAATGGTATACTATCCACCCTTAATATCTTATTTGCTCTGAATCACGAATACAAAGCATACAAATTAACAAAACGAAAGGCACTTCTTTTTATTGAAATACAAAATGAAAAAACCGATTGAAAAAGAGAAAATTCTTGCTCTCTCTAATTGCTGAACGAAATGCTCTTGTTTGCAAAATAATTTTTCTTTTTTTCTTGTGTTTTGAAACTCTAACTTTGTGTTGTATTTATAGGGAGAATACAGATTTGTTCAAATACGAAAATCCGGATAAGTGCATTGACAAAACAAAAGCTCGGCCAGATTCATTGACACAACAAATGCATGGAAAACGTGGGGAAATTCAAACGTGGAAATCACACTTAAAAAACGTGGAAAACATGGCGACCGTGAGAGAGAGGACAACACAGCAAATACTAAATCCCGTCTAGGTTCAGTCTCTCTGCAGTAATACAAAATTTTATTTTTTTATTTAAATAAATTTTCAACAAAAAAAAATGGGTTGCTCTCTAAATGACCTGACCTGACCCGACCTGACGGACGGCGGCGGCGGGTGCGAGAGTCTATCTCTTCCCTCCTCACAAAAGTGTGGTACCCCTAAGGGGTCCAAACCCAAGTCCAACCAATCTCCTTATAAACTCTTCCACTATGAGTTGTATAGAAGATGTGGGACTAAAAATAGAGAGAGATCCAGAGATCGAAACCTGATACACACCCATTTTCTTTTATTTTAAAAAACCATATTTCCAACCGGTAATGATCATGGGTGAGTGATCAGAAACTCCAGGAGGAAGAAAGTCCGCTTCAGTATCAGGCATAGTGCTTAACCATTCTTGATAACCATGACTCTCTCAATCTTCGACATGACTTTGTTATTACCAACTTGCTTGTTACTGCATGTCCGGAAATGACCTTTATAGCGACAATCGAACAACTGAGCTTGCTGGACACAATTTAAGAGATCAATGAAATGTGCTGGCCTTATTTCCTCTCCTCCCACTCGTTCTTGTGAATTCAGTATTGAGTTAAAGTCCCCCATCACTGCCCATGGTAACTGATTTGAGGAAGCAAAACTGACAAGTTCTTGCCATAGTGTTTTCCTTACCATATAGTTGCTGCTTCCATACACATACGTGAGTACAAAGGATAGTCCATTAGGCCATATTGCTTTCAAGAAAATGGCTTGATCTGAAGTAGACAGGATGTTAATATTCACCGCCTGAGAGTCCCAAGCAACCCATATTCTTCCTCCAAACACTACCTCATTATTATCTGTGAACAACCAATCCTTAAGCAAATTATTTTGAATATGATTTTTTTTTTCATTGCTGACCTTTGTCTCTACCAGTCCAATAATGCTCAACTTCTGTTTACTAACTAGGGATCTGACTTCTTTCTGTTTAAGGGGGTCATTGAGCCCCCACACATTCCAACATCCTGCTCTAATCATTAAGAACAATTTTTAGAGTTAGATGGTAACCCTGCACCGCAGGTTTCCTGACTTCTTTTAGCTAGCCCATTGGAAGTAGACGCCTTTTCTGCAAGATGCTTATTACTCATATCATTCTGTTGCAATACAGCAAAAGAATTCTCCTTATTGATTAGAATTGAGTTCAGTCGCAATTGACCCTTAGGGTCTTTTAGAATACCCTTCTTATTCTTCCCTAGTTGCTCCCCTACATGTGGTTTCCTGTGCATGGCCAGTGCTGTTCGCTGAGCAGTGGTTGCAAGACCTTCCTCGAAAGTGTCAGTGACTGTTGCAGGGCTCGTCATAGCAACAATACTCTTACCCGCTGCTGTAGTGCTCATAGGATTCAGGCTGTCAACAGTGTCCACTACCATCAATTGAGATGCAACATCATTGATAGCCCTTTCCTCCTCTTGATTCGTGACTGCAATAGGAGAGTTTTCAGAGTCAATCACATCTAACTGTAGGTTCTTATTCGAGCTCGATTCCTCCACAACATGACTAGTTGTAGGTTACGCAGCTTCAATCTCCTCCGCCGTAACTCCATTACTAGTACCTTCGTTCTTAGCTTTCATTGCACTTCTGCAAGGCACCACCGTCCACCCCTCATTATTCTTTTCACTAGGGTCATTCCGCTTTGCTGTCGTTTTTTCTCGCAAATATTTGGTTGGTTTCAAGCTAGGGCTCTTAGTAGTAGGGCAACTACTGATCACATGGCCAAATCCTTTGCATTGCGAGCATCTTACTGGACGCCAGGAATATTCTACCTCCACTGATATCACCTTACCATCATAAAAAACAACTGGTATAGAAGTAGGAAACATGCTGGTAGCTTCTATCTCTACACATACCCTCGCAAAAGACAACCTGGATCGATTATCTGTCGCCTTGTCTAGCATCAAAGGTATACCAATGCCACTAGCAACTGATTGTAGTCCTTTCGAACTCCATAGAAACAATGGCACTTTACGTAGATTCGCCCATATAGGCACTGAGTTTAGAACCTCCACCTTATCCTCCATGAATGGAGCCCATGGTCTGATGATGAAGAGACGACTAGCAATATGCACAGGCCCTGCTCTAGAACCTTAGTACGATCCTCTTCATTAGAAAACTTAAACACAAACGCTCTTTCACCATAAACGGACATCTCAAAGTCACTTTTCAACATCCAGAGCCGCTTCAATCTTTATTTGACAAAGCCAAAAGCAAGCCTCTAACTGATAAAATTGCCGATTAGGTAGTGTTCACATTCTTTCAACCTTACCTCATGATCGGAGATTTTAATATTAACTATTTGTTGTCCTCCGACTGTTGCTGGAGCAACATACTGCAACTTTGTACTAGACTCACTCTTGCGAGCAGCAAACAATGCAACCCAACGCATGATTTTAGGGTCAGCATTATGTTGTTTATTTGTTTCAGGAACTGCATGGGAGTTGTGAGATGCACTTAATGCTTCCTGAGATGCCTTAAGCAGAGTTCTCGTCTTATCTCCTACATCTAGACCAGAATCATTGCTAATCATAGAAGTTGTTACCTCTGTTACTGGTAAATCTGGTTCGTTCTCCACAGGGGTTGACCGCCTCTCTCTCTGGTAGTCTCTCCCCCTCGAGAGGCAGTAGGGGGAGCTGCATGAGATGTGCATGTCTGCATCATTGATCCATGTATCCAATCAAGCAAGAAGAAGATCAGATCAAAGTCACCAAACCCTAATCGCCTTCACAAAACCCTAATCGTTTTACTCTCTTGGTGCTTTGAGTTCTATGTGATCCGCTAGATTCATACATTTGGTTAAATCTCAGCCGTGTTTTATCTCCCACCCCAAACACCATCCTGTTTTGTATATATATATAAATATATAATATATAATAATAACTAGGGTATTCCCCGTGCCGTTGGCACGGTCAAAGTTTAAAACTTGTCAAAACATGATCGCCCTTAAGTTTTCATCATTCATACTTACATTCCTAGTCACCACCATCAACAATTGAAGAAAAATAAATATATATCAAAATGTTGGTTATGAGAATCGAACTCATGTACTTTTAGTGCTTTAAATTCTATATGATCCGTTAGATTCTTATATTTGGATAAATTTCATCCGTATTTTATCTCCAACTTCAAACACCATCCTGATTTGTAATGTAGATCATCCAAATATATTTGTCACTTATCCTTTTCTTCTGTCAACTGAAATTAAAAATTAAAAGGCGTTAAATAGTTAAAAGTTTAGGATGGATGCAATGTTGAGAGGAACATGAACTCGAAGAGCACAAACCCATATGTCTCTTGCACTTTTCTATTACAATCTCAATTTTTTTTTAACATTTTGATCTGTACATGATTGAGTGTGAAAAATCAAACAAACTTGTTTCATCGTATTCTACTATGATTCTAAAATGTAACTATTTTATAACTCGGATGGACACTGATCTAATGTTGTTAACTTATGGAATTAAAAAATAATTAAATATAGTTTATATAAAGTAATTCTTAAATATACAAACACGATTTTTTCATTATAAAAGTATAAAAAAAATCTTAAAATAATACATAATTATAAAAAATAAGGTGAAAATTTGTGGGGATAATGAAACTCGTTTCATACAACATTTTAAAAATGGTTTTAAACCTTTTGGTACCTCGCAGTGCACTCTGCGAACATAATTTATTGATTTTTTTTCTATTCTGCGCAACTTTACTAAAATAATCATAACTTGCTTATTGAAAAACATTTTCTAGTGATTCAAGTTGTTTGTATTAGATAACGGAGAGTACTACAACGTTTATGTTTGGACCAACTTCATAATCGGTCACGATCGAGCACATAAGTTGTTCGAAAGTCAGGAACACTATCCCGTTTTCATTTTTCGGACAGATTTGTGCGACTTTACTAAAATGAGCATAACTTGCTCATTTGAAAACAATGTGAAGTGATTCAAGTTGTGTTTATTAGATAACTCAGAGTACTACAACTTTCATGTTTTGACCAACTTGAGAATCGGTCTTAATTGAGGGTTTAAACTGGTAAAGTTACCATATTTTTTGTTTTGAGTTTGGGTTTGTCTGTTATGTTAAGTAATGCATATTTATTGAGTTTGGATTTAAGGGTTTCAAATTTAAGGGAATTTTGAGAGTTTTTGAGGGAGATGGAGGAGATTAGCAAGAGATTTGAAAGTGGGAAGAGATTTGTAAGAGGAGATTTCAAATGAAGAGGGAGGAACCATTGTCGATTTGAACGTTGAGGGGGAAAAATGAATGATTTTGGTTTATAAAGGTGGTGTGAGAAAGTAAGTAGGTGGTGTGGGAGAGTAGAATGGTGAGAGAGAGAGAGGAATTGGTGGTACGAGGTAGTCGTTGCCTTCCTTCTATCTATCATCCCCTCTTCTTCTCATCTCTTCCTCTTTTCTAATTTTCTTATTCTTCTCCTTTGTTCCTCTTATTCTCCTTTGTTCCTCCTCTTCTCCACATTTCTTCCTCTTCTCCTATGTTCCTCTACTCATTTTTTCTCCCCTCTTCTCAGGAGCAACAACAGGGACGAAGCATTAGCAATCACCCCGCCCTGCTTGCTGGCTGTACCACCCCGCCCTCCCTTTTTTTTTTTTTTTTTGCCCTCGTATAATCCTCTACGATGATGGATTCCATCGCTGCGTAGGCAAGTGCAAGGACAAAGTTTTTTTGGCCCTCACATTGGAATCTATGAGTGGGGAACCCATAGCCTTACAAGGGCGAAGGATTAAAAAATAGGAGGGGGAGGGGTGGTGTGGTCGGCTAGGTGATTGCTACTATTGTTCTAGAAGAGGAAAAGATGAGGAGGAAAGGAAGGTGGGGGTAGGGCTTTGCGTCCGGCTATGACATCGCCCCTGCTAATCTGTTGAGAATGGAGGAAAATAAGTGGATGAAAGGAGGGAGAGAAAATTTTAAAATTTTGAGTTTATATTGGCGGTGTTAGACAAAAAAAGGGGGGTGGTAGTGTCAAAGAGGAGATTTTATGGTGTAAAAATCACTACTGGTATGAATGGAAACACTGTCATACACGACGCTTTCAAAGTGAGAGATCTTGCTCTAGCTCTTGCCAACGATGATGAACTTTCTTCTTCTCCACTAACTACACATATTGCCAGTAAAATATTTTCCCCTCTTGTTATTTACCCAGTTATGGTTTTGGGTTTTAGATGTTATGATAGGCAATGACGGATCGACAATGGGACCAAAGGGCACAGTTGCCCATCTCAATTGAAAAATATATATATATATATATATATATATAACTAACATTTCTGAAATATTTTAATATAAACCTAAAGACACGATATTATTAAACTTCATTCAATAAAGGATATGTCTACTTTTTGGTTTAGCATTGGTCTTTAAAACTTCATTACTAATGACCCAAGTTCAGTTCCCCTATAGCGTAAGAAAATTTTCAACATATATAGATAATTTTTGTTTGTTCTCTCTAATTGCTACCATATTTTATTTTTCGTAAGATGTTTTTATACAATTATATGAATATTAAAAAGAAAAAATTATTATTTAATAATGGCTTGTGTGTTCACAAGTAGTATGACTAAGAACAATGTTATAAAATAAAATACACAAAAAAATATATAAGATCACAAACTATAGATCTCAATGAAAATATCTATCACTATTCAACTTATATAAAATCTGGGTATTGTTTGGCTCCTAACTCCTAGCCCCTCCACTCTTCAATTTTTTTTATATAAACTTGTAATTATGATCTTATTATGTTCGCACATTTCAGATTTTTCCATATTAAATTTACGTACTTATCTTAATTATTTTGCAATTTTTAATCATGTATTCTAGTTATTAGGCTTGTTTGCTTTATTAAATCGTTGTCGACTTGATCACAATTTTGCTTAAAATATTATACCTGATTCTTAAAATATTATACATGATTTAGTTTGATATATACAATGTACTTTCTATAGTTGTACAAAGTACTAGATTAAGTTAACAAAGAATACAATTAGATTTATATTTCTGATTTTACTGTTTACTTGTAGATGTTAGTAAAAATGTGTTGTTAAATTATCAGTCTGGAGTAAGGATTGTGATTCCGTTTTCCAAAGTAATTTCGGTCTCCTGATTTTAAGTGTATATAGGAAAAACGTAAAAATTTCAAGTGTATGTCAAACATATATAAAAATGTGGACAAATAAGATACAAGTAAATTAAATAATAAATACATTAAATACATAAAACGAAGCCTAAATACTTAAGTATCATTATAAATGTAATTTACTTCATAATTTTCGAGGTTTTACACGAAATATAGAAATATACAAAAAATGACGAAATATTTTGATCGAAAAATGTAATTTGCTTTTCATAACTTTTGGGTTTTACACGAAAATGTGGAAATTTACGACAAACCACGAAATATTTCGAAATAATTTGTCAAAATAACATACTTTTCTTTTTGCATGTTAAATTTTGAGACCTAAAAAAAAAACAAAATTTCATAAAATTTCATGAAATCACAATCCTGGTCAGGAGTAGAAATATTTCTAGATACTCCCCAACAACTCTTAGTATCGGCCAACAATCCCCTTACCATATTGCCTCTCTTGACTAAAATCCTTTGTCCGCCACTAATGATAGAATTCAATCAATGTACACTATTTGTTACCAATAGTCTTTTCATGCATTTGATTTAGGTAAGCCCTTTTACATACGTATCAAGTGGATTGTGGTAGGGATGGCAACGGGGCGGATTGGGGTAGATTTGGACAAATCCATCCCCGCCCCGCTGGAGATCGCCGATCCCCAAATTCGCTCCGAATATCCATTTGTACAAATTTAAAAATACCATCCCCGATCCGGACGGATTGACAGATATCCGCCCCGTCCGACTATCCGTAAGAAAAAAGAATCTAATCTTTCTTCCTTCCTGCAACAACAATCATCTCCAATGAATTGACAGAACATACCAAAATATCCAAAAAAAACAAAAAAATACCATGAGGCTTGAATTGACAGGGCAACTTCACTGAACCAAAAAAAAAAATTTCCAATACACATAAGACACCTTCCAACTCACTCACCCTTCATTTTTTTAGGAATGCCAATGAATGCAATCTTGGATTCATTCTCATCCGAGCCTTCTTCTCTAGATCATTGCGATCATCATGTTCAACTTTTGACTGAGCACTCACTACTGAATCCACCATCCGGCCAACTGAGCTTGAAAGCAGGTGAGAGATCGAGATCAGCGAGGCGATAGAACTTGTTCCTCGAGTGGAGAAGAAGTTGGCCTTGAGTTGTAGCCTTGTTCCTTGGCGAGGGTGAGAAGAAGCGAGGTGGTAGAACTTGTTCCTCGAGTGGAGAAGAAGTTGTATCTGTGCTTTCTCTTCACTTTACCCATCGATCAAGATCAGCGGTATGTGTGTTTTAGGGTTTTGGTTCAGAGATGGTAGAGAGGAGAAATGTGAGCGAGGGTTTTGTGGGAGAGAGAGGGAGTGGGAGGCGGGAAGGGGAGGGAAGAGGGAGGCGTCTGGGAGGGGAGGGGCGAGGGAGACGGTCGGGTGGGGTGGCGCTGGCGGGTGGAAGCGCTGGTTGTCTCCACTCTCTCTGTGCGATAGAATCATTGGAATGTTGTTGTGTGTTGAGAGTGAGATGAGAGATTAGGGTAAGGGTATAGGTTTCCTTTATCTAGTTCAGGGGTATATATGTAATTTCTTGGGTTAAACGGATATCCGCGGGGCGGATATGGCCAAATCCGTATCCGCCCCGAATAACAAACGAATACAGTTTGGATATCCGTATCCGACTCACTACCATCCCTAGATTGTGGGTTTAGCATATAGTATACTTTAAATCTCCCAGAAAATGTTGTGGGCTTAACTGACCTAAATAAATAGGCCAATTTGACCCACTTGTAATAACCGCAAGTGCACGGTGTCTAACTGGTAGACAACGGCAAGTACGGGTCGATCCCACGAGGAAGATGGTTGCAATTGAATTTTAAAATTTATCTAAACTAATTTAGAGAAAATTGGGGTTACAGTGTTTTTAAAATCTAAACTAAAATGAATTAACAAGAAGAAAAATTAAATAAAAGGAAAAGATGGATTTTGTGGGGTTTGGACTCACCGATGAGTTAGCAAATATATTTAAATCTAAATTACTGAAATTATAAACGAGAAGCTTTAGGGATGAGGATCCCTTACTTACTCCAAAGATGTGATCATTAAAATCCAATTCCAATCATATCAAGTTTCTGTCAAACATGAACAATTTATCTCAAGCAAATAAACTCTTACCAAGCATTAAGTGTCTTTTTAGGGCACACTTAATCAAAGTTCAAGCTCAATATTTGTTAGCACATGCTTTGAATATTGATAAAATGTGAATCTAACTACCAAACATATCAAGTTTTAATCGAACATGAAAGGTGAAAGCAATTTATCAAATTTCTGAAATACAATTGTAATTATCAATTAAGCATTTAAGTCAGTAAAATAAATTATACAACCCTTTTGGTTTGTCGCAAACTCGGTGCGGTGGTACTCAGCAGATCAGCAAGGGTGCGGTGGTACTCAGCAGATCAACAGGTTGCAAATAGCCAACTGTTTTGAAAAACAGTTGGTTCCCGCCAGAAAAATCGCAACTCTCTGCACCTTCATCTCCAGCGAGCAGCGCCGCTCGCGCTGCCTCGTTTCTGCTCCCCGCGAGCTCCTTCGTCTTCCAAACGGTTCCGAAAACTGATTCCTCTGTTTCGTGGTGGGTGATGGCGATGGGGAGTGGCTCTGGTAGCGGTGATGGCGGCTCACGATGCTCTGTTTTGTGGCGGTAATGGAGGCTCGCGTTGCTGAAGAAGAATAACATGTAGAGAGAGAGATGGGAGAGATGACGAGAACGGGTGAGACGAAGAGAGGCCGAAAAAGAGCTCGGTGCTGACTGCTGCTCGGGCTACATCGGGGCTGCTCGATTCTTGGTTGCTGGACAGGGAAGGTGGCGGAGAGAGTGAGAAACAAAAAGGAAGATGAGGTGGCAGAGAGAGCAACATGGGGTTGTGACGGCTGCGAGGGAGGAAAACTAGGACGTGCTCCCTGTTTCTCCTCTGTTTTGTGCGCGAGGTGGTGATGGTGGGGTGTCTGATGGTGGTGCTCGGTGGTGGTGGTGGTTGTGTGGCGTGATGGAACAGGGAGAGGGAGAGGTGTCTGATGGTGGGGGCGGCTGTGGTTGTTGGATGGTGATGAGAATCACTTTGTGAAGAAAATGGGATTTGTTTTTGGCTATTGAGGCTTGATTTCCTTCTCCTCCTTCCCTTTTCTCATTTATTTCCCTTGTATTTATAGATAACTAGAAAAAATGAATATGGACAACTTAAAATGGAGGATTCAATGAGTGATTTAAGAAAAAAAAATCAAAACTGAATATGGGATAATTGGGAGAATATTCTTTGGGTTTGATTGGGCTTGGCATTGGGTTTGGGTGGGTTTATGGGTTTGGTTTTGGGTTTAAGTAAAGGGCTCAGGTTATTTTCACCTCCACTTCTCTGAAGTCACCATCTGGGATTGTTCATTGCATTTTTCTCTGATTTCTTCATTACAGTTCCACATTCTGCAAAAACTAAAAAATTTAATAATTAATCTAAAATAAGATAAAAACAAGGATTAACAAAAATATGAAAAGAGGTAATAATGATATAATTATGTGATTATCAAATACCCCTAAACCTATATTTTGCTAGTCCTCGAGCAAAGAAAAGAAAAAAACCGAAAAGAAAATCTTAACTCACTTTCGCAGGCATCGTCGATTGCACTTACATTTGAAAACGTGCAACAAGGCTTTGAACCCCTAGATTACCTCTAGGGGACGAGTTATAGTCTCGTGAGGGTTTCCAGAAAATGTTACCCACAAACATTACTGACTCAACAAAACTTTGTCAAACAGTGTTTATTTTAAAACTTCAAGAAATGCAAGAAACAAACAGTGTCATTTTCGTGTATCAACAAATCTCCAAATAATTTAATATTCTCCAAAAGTTAGAAAAAATTCATAATCATCTTCAACTCAATGTGTGTGTGTGAAAAGCACTATCAACATAAGTTTTCATTTCAAACTAAAATAATGACTAAATCTCCTGTAGAAAGTTTGTTTTGACTTCAAACCTCTCATGTCACTCACAATAAGGCACTCAGAGATTTGGTATTTCACTCAGTTTATATGTTAGGAAAGAGTAAATAATGGAAAACAATCATCTCACATATAGTATTATGTGGAATGAACATGATCTCATGGACAGAAATATCAATTACTTTCGGGAATGTTAAATCAAACACCATAGGTCTAGGTTATTAAATATCCACATCTATGGAACCAACCTTTACCTAAGATCAACTAGGACTTTGTTGGGTTGTAACGAGGCTTGAGTAATGGTTAATAAGGAATGTCAAAGGATTCTAACAAAAATTTCTAGGAATGTATACACCCATTCAACGAACAATTAGGGTTGTCAAGAATAAACCAATGTTGCGCACTATCAATTTTTTCTTCATTCTGACATCTTTATCCTCATTGAAGAATCATTTTTTTTCTCTTTTTTTTATTTTTTTTTCACATAGAGGATTTATGAAATATCTCATATTTTGCTCTTTAATGCCATTTTTACACCAAGTATATCCATCCATACACATTCCCAGAAAAGTTGGGTAAAGGTTAATGGGTTAACAAATAAAAGTTATTCTAAGGCTCAAAAGGCTACAAAAAGGTTAATGTTATGGGTAAGTTAAAAGGCTAGTTAATGGTCTAAAGAAAAGGAAAAAAATGCCTAGATCATTTCCTAAGTTAGGGTCAGTATTATGACATCTCAATTGAATAAGCCAAGAAGTTCTAGTGTAATAATTCAATTTTGATGTCATTCCCAAAGCAATTGATCAGAAAAATGAGAATAATGAGATCATCAACGAGATAATACGAACTCAAGAAAAATCAGAGTTTATCTCGGAAAAATAGAAAGGTTCAAAACTTTCAGGGTTAAGTCTCCACTATTATTCTAAGGTTTTCTAGTATATACTTCACTAATCAACTTCAAGTTATGCTAACATGGCTCATGGTGCAAAGATAATCGAGTTGAAAAATCTTATGAACTAGATCTAACTTAAGGATTATACTAAACTTTCAGTCTTTATCAATATACCAATGTGTCAAGTTGGCTTGCATTTTCTTGAGCATAAAACATTTAAAATCTATTTTCATATTCGCAAAAGACCAAGTTTTCTTGACAGAAAAACACAAATTTTTTTTTATAAGAAAAGAAAACACTATGAAATTTTTTTTTTTTTTTTGAAAAGAAAACACTACGAAAAAATCACCGACTATATGAAAAATTCACCGACTCATGAACCCTACCCCCAAACCTAATCCAAACATTGTCCTCAATGTTTAACAAAATAATTTTGACAAATGAATGAAATAAGTACATGAGAAGAGGTTAGAACAATATTACCGTGGTGAAGATTTTACCAATTCTCACAAGTAATCCACCGATGAGAGCTCAGAGACAAAAGAATTGTGGATTAATTAATAGAGATAGATAAAATACACACTCAACATGCACCTTTACAACAAAAGTTGGGCTGCCTCCCAGTAGCGCTTGGTTTAACGTCATCAGCCCGACAAAACCCAAAAGATCCTCAATTCTGATACACAGGGTCCTCTAATAGAATCACATCAACCTCGACTTCTAATCGAGGTAACTCTAAGAATGGCTTAAGTCGTTGACCATTTACCTTAAATACATGGCCATCCTTAGGGTTAACGATCTCCACAGCTCCATGTGGGAACACTGCTTTCACAATATAAGGTCCAGACCACCAAGATCTCAACTTTCCAGGAAAAATTCGTAACCGAGAGTTGAACAACAAAACTTTTTTTGAGACGGTTCAAAGGACTTATGAAGAATGGATTTATCATGAAATATCTTCGTTCGTTCTTTGTAGATTTTGGCATTGTGGTACCCATCATTTCAGATCTCTTCCAACTCATTAAGTTGAAGCTTATGATGCGATCCAGCCTTGACCATATCAAAATTGAACTTCTTGATGGCCCAATATGCACGATGTTCCAATTCCACAGGCAAATGACATGCTTTTCCAAAAACAAGCCTATATGGAGACACTCCAATCGGGGTCTTAAATGTTGTTCTATAAGCCCAAAGAGCATCACTCAGACGTTGGGACCAGTCTTTACGATCTGGTCTGACTGTCTTCTCCCGATTGGAAATCTCAACTTGCCCACTTGTTTGTGGATGATAGGGGGTGCCAACTTTATGAGTGATGGAGTATTTTCTTACTAATAGCTTGAACGGTCTATTGCAAAAATGAGAACCACCCTCACTTATAATGGCACGCGGAATACCAAAACGAGAAAAGATATTATCTTTCAAGAATCTTACCAAACCCTGTGGTCATTCGTTTTACATGGTATCGCTTCTACCCATTTGGACACATAATCCACAGCAACAAGGATGAAAAGATTGCCAAACGAAGGCGGGAATGGTCCCATGAAATCAATACCCCAAACATAAAAAATTTCAACCACAAATATTAGTAAGGGGCATCATGTTGCGATGAGAAATGGAACCCATTCGTTGGCATCGATCACAAGTGGTGCAAAAGGCATGAGTATCTCGAAAAAGGGTAGGCCAATAAAAACCACTCTGCAAAACTTTTGCAGCTGTCTTTCTAGAACTAAAATGACCACCACAAGCTTGCTTATGAGAAAATGAGATGATGCTGGGAAATTCACTCTCAGGAACACATCTCCTGGTAACTTGATCAGGACAATACTTGAACAAGTATGGATCATCCCAGAAGAAATGTCTAACCTCAACAAGAAATTTGGATCTATCTTGTTTAGACCACTTAAAAGGAAATTGACTTGTAACAAGATAGTTCACGATATCTGCATACCAAGGTAATTGGGAGAGAGCAAATAATTGCTCGTCAGGAAATAACTCATTCAATGGTAAATATTCGCTAGATGACTCTACCAGAAGTCTAGATAAATGGTCAGCTACAACGTTTTCCGAACCTTTCTTGTCCCGAATTTCAATATCAAACTCTTGTAGAAATAGGACCCATCGAATTAAACGAGGTTTAGCATCTTTTTTAGAGAAAAAATACTTTAACGCCGCATGATCAGTAAAAATAATTACTTTGGATCCTATAAGGTAAGACCGAAATTTGTCTAGTGCAAAGACTATAGCTAATAACTCTTTCTCAGTGGTAGAGTAATTAAGTTGTGCGTCTTGTAGAGTTCTACTAGCGTAATAAATGACATGTGGCTTTTTGTCCAATCGTTGTCCTAGGACAGCTCTGAGTGCAAAGTCGGAAGCATCACACATAAGCTCAAAGGAAAAGTTCCAATTAGGAGATTGGATGATTGGAGCTGAAGTCAATAATTGTTTAAGCTTCTCAAAAGCTTTCAAACAATCTTCATCAAAAAGAAAAACCGCGTCTTTAGCAAGTAAATTGCATAAAGAACGAGCGATTTTGCTAAAGTCTTTGATGAATCTCCGATAAAATCCAGCATGGCCTAGAAAAAATCTAATTTCCTTAACCGTCTTTGGAGGCGGAAGACTCAAAATAAAATCAATTTTGGCTTTGTCGACTTCAATTCCCTTGTGTGAAATTACATGTCCAAGAACAATGCCCTGTCAAACCATAAAATGACATTTCTCCCAATTTAAGACAAGATTTTTCTCCACACATCTATTTAATACTAAAGTAAAATGATGTAGACATTCATCAAATGAATCACCAAATACTAAGAAATCATCCATAAACACCTCGAGGAACCTCTCAACCATATCGGAAAAAATACTAAGCATGCACCGTTGAAAAGTAGCGGGTGCGTTACACAATCCAAAGGGCATTCTCCGATATGCGAAAGTACCAAAGGGACAAGTGAATGTGGTCTTCTCTTGATCCTCGGGTGCAATGAGGATTTGGTTATAACCGGAGTACCCATCAAGAAAACAATAGTAATCATGTCCGGCTAACCTTTCAAGCATCTGATCAATGAAAGGAAGAGGAAAGTGATCATTCCTTGTGACCAAGTTCAACTTACGGTAATCAGTACATACTCGCCACCCCGTGGTCATGCGGGTTGGTACTAATTCATTCTTGTCATTCTTGATTACCGTTACCCCTGACTTCTTTAGGACAACTTGAACAGGACTGACCCAAGGACTATCCGAAATTGGGTAGATTATACCCACATCCAACAATTTGAGCACTTCGGCTCGGACAACTTCCTTTAGATTATGATTAAGATTACGTTGCATTTCGCGCGATACTTTGGCATTATCTTCGATATGAATGCGATGCATGCAAATGATTGGACATATTCCTTTAATATCTGCGATAGTCCACCCAAGTGTTGTTTTATTTTCTTTTAAAACATCTAACAATTTTCTTTCTTGTTCTTCAGTCAATGCAGATGAAATAATAATAGGTAAGGTATTGTCAACACCTAAAAATGCATACTTGAGGTTGTCAGGTAATACTTTTAGGTCGAGCTTGGGTGGTTATTTAATGGAAGGGACTTGTTTTGACTCACTGAGTGGAAGAGGTTCCACCCTAGGCTTCCATTTATAACTGGTTTCCATTATAGGGGTAGAGTCAAACAAAGCATTGACTTCTCTGATGGAATCATTAATATCGAAGTCTAAATTAAAATGAGTCAAACAAGCCTCTAAAGGATCATTAAACTGAGGAAATGAATGTTCCGCCAAACTCTCAATCATGTTAACCTCAAAGGAATCCTCAGACTCGGGAGGTTGTTGACTTACATTGAATACGTTGAGTTCGACGGTCATGTTACCAAATGATAATTTCATGATTCCATTTCGGCAGTTAATGATAGCATTGGATGTCGCCAAAAATGGACGACCCAAAATAACTGGAATGTGACTAGAGGGATTGTGAACAGGTTGTGTGTCAAAGACTATAAAGTCCACAGGGAAATAAAATTTTTCAACCTTAATGATCACATCCTCTATCACACCGCGGGGGACTCGGACAGATCTGTCTGCCAATTGCAATGTCACTTGATGAGTTGGTTTCAACTCACCAAGACCCAATTGCACATATACTGAATATGGCAATAGATTAACACTTGCTCCTAAATCTAACAGTGCCTTCTCAATCATATGATCACCAATCACACATGAAATAGTCGGGCAACCAGGATCTCTGTATTTAGGTGGGGTTTTGTGTTGAAGGATGGAGCTGACTTGCTCAGTTAGGAAGGCTCTTTTGTGCACAATCAGTTTTCGCTTTTGTGTACACAAATCTTTCAAAAACTTGGCATAAGAGGGAACTTGCTTAATGGCCTCGAGTAATGGAATATTGATTTGAACTTGTTTAAAAATTTCTATTATATCGTTGGCATTTGTTCCTTTCTTCACCGGAACTAACCGCGATGGAAATGGGGCTCTAGGCATATAGGATGCCTTGGTGGGATCAAAGTCAAGATGATGATCCTCTTGAGAAGATGAGGTTTTATCAGCCTCCTTCTCAGATGGAGGTGTGACTTGCTTTGGCGTGGATTAGGATTCAGGATCAATCAAATTAGGCATTCTAATTTGGTTGTCAACTGGTTTTCCACTCCTAAGGGTGATGATAAATTTGACATCTTCATTGCGTGGCTAAGATGCACTGCCTATTTCGAATTGGCCTTAGGATTTTGAATGGGTTGACCAGGAAATCTTTCTGGTTCTCTTTCAGGAAAGGATTTTGATATTTGACTCACAGTCATCTCAAGCTTTTGGATGGCTTGAGATTGCTGTTGAGAAGTAGCTCTTAGTTCGGTGATAGCCTGAGAGTTATGTTCGAGTATGGTTCATGTTCTCTGCATAAATTGGTTCAATGTATCCTGAAAACTCTGAGTGTTAGAGGGAGGTACATCTTGATTGAATTGAGGCCTATTAGCAAGAATTGGAGCTCGAGGAGCTTGAGGGATAACAACTGGGCCTCCTTGATGTTGACCATGGGCCCATGAGAGATTAGGGTGTTTGGCTAAACCTGGATTGTAAAAATTTGAGTGTGGATTATAACCAGATTGCCTAAAGGTATTGAATGTATTGACTTGCTCAACAAAAAAAGCAGGGTACTCATTTTTCAAGTGACAGTCTGATGTGGAATGACTAGAACTTGAACATGCAGCACAAACCTCGGATGGAACATTGGCTTGGAATGATGCCTGAGACTTTTCCAGATATGCATCAATTTTCTGTGCCATTGTCATTACAACTGCTTCCAACATTGAAGAAGGAGGAAGATGAGGAGTAGATGATGTATCCCTTACTTCATACAAACCACCCCTTCGCCTATCCGAGTCTTTTCTTGAATAATCCCATTGTTGAGAATTTTCAGAAATAGCTTCAAAGAATTCCCAAATCTCATTAGCACTCATTTTCATAAGTGACCCACCACTAGTGGCGTCAATCATTCGACAGTTTTTAGGGGTTAACGCATCTTGAAAGTATTGAACCAAGCGTTACTTTACAAAACCATGATGGGGACACCTAGCAATGAGTTCATTGAATCTTTCCCAACATTCATAGAAATGCTCACCCTCTCTCTGTTGAAAATTAGATATATCTCTTCAGATGGCATTTGTTTTATGAATAGGAAAATATTTTGTAAAAAAATTTCTTGATAGGACATCCCAAGTGTCGATGGTTCCAGTTTCTAAGGAGTTTCACCATGACTTCGCCCTATCTTTTAAAGAAAAGGGGAACAACCTAAGACGAACTGAATCATCAGAAAAATTGGGATATTTCAGAGTAGCACAAATGCCAAGAAACTCTTTGACATGAAGATAGGGATCCTCTTTTCCTAGACCATAAAAGGAAGGCAACATGTGGATAATTGATGGTTTTAGCTCAAAGCTACTTGCAGTGGTCTCAGGTAAGACAATGCAAGATGGGGTGTTATTGGAACGTGGAGAGAAATAATCCTTAAATGCTCTCTCCCCAGCCATTTCAGTGGTCTCACTCGACAAGGAGAACAATTCTAGAAGGTCAATGGGGACTTCAGACAACTCTACAGGATCCTCTCGAATTTGTCTACATCTTGAATCCCGTTCCCAAAGACGCATAAACAGGTCTACACCAAGTGAGGTTTGAAATGTTTATTAACCTTAAAAAAAATCACACAGACTCAAACACAATCAGCAACAAATTGATGCACAAGAAAAAATACCTCCCTAAGCAATCAGTGTTTTAGAGATTAATTATCTTTTTATCTTTGGGGGACAGATTATTTCTTATGTAATCTTTATATCAGAGCAATGGGTGCTACAAGATGATCCTAAGAGTGTATACTTTACACCACAAAGTTCAAAATCAGTAGGCTAGAGTTTTGTTTCAAAGAAACCGGATTATCGCACAAGAGAATGAGGTCACAATGGTCCAATTAAATATTTCCTTGTGTTACCGCTCTGTAAGCCAATAGATGTGAGAACGATGTGATGTTAAATGTATACTTGAGGCTTGTGTTCCTAACCCAAAACTGTTAGTTACACCAAATCTTCTTGTGGATCGTAGCTTACTTATGACTCGGCGTACTGGGTAAATTACCCTTGTGGCAGTGGCCTCTCGGAGTTCATTGAATGATTAAACCCATCGTCACTTTTAGCAGCGGTCAACACAAAATTATTGGATTCACCTTGGTCTTGGTTGTCCTATGAACACCGTACCTAAAAGATGGCTCTATCTAACTTGCTAATTGATTTTAATTATATTTGGCTATTGGTTGCACACAGCTGGAGTGATGAGATGGGGATATCAAGTCCCACCAGTTTCTATTTAGAAGCTGGGTCTGCTTATTATGAATTACTAAAGTTTAGCATCCACAATTACAGAAATTAAACAACCAATCACACAATTTCAAACAATTACACAAAGCACCCGGGTCGCTAATACATTGCGTGTGATAGAAGTACTTACAATGTGCGTATTCCGTTCTGCACAAAAAGTTAACACAATTAAAAAAATGTCTGACTTCTTTTTATCCGTTTCAATCAGCACACAAGCATATGCAATCAAATTACTGGTCTTGGACTTAGAAGTCGGATTTCTAAATCATAAAAAAATTATTGGGTAACAATTAAAATTGTTTCCCTATAATTTATTTTGACTTGGAAAATTTGGGTTTTTTTTTAGGTGATTAAAAATGGAAAACAATAGAGTTTACAAAAATTATTACACCACACACTTGTAAAACGAGGTGAAAATAAAATTAAAACTCTCCTCACAAAATAACAAAAATTTAAAATTAAAATTAAAATTTGTTTGATGTTTGCAGGATCGTCCAATTTCCTCGAGAAGCGTGTATTCTGCAAAATCGAAAAATAATACGAAATGAGTGTAAAAAGAATTTAACAAAATAAAAATAAAAATAAAATTTTGTTTGTTTTTTTTCTGAATTTTTTTTTAAATTAGTGAAAATAAATCTTAAATTCAATTACACCACTACCTTCCCCGGCAACGGCGCCAAAAACTTGTTGCGGGCTTAACTGACCTAAATAAATAGGTCAATTTGACCCACTTGTAATAACCGCAAGTCCACGGTGTCTAACTGGTAGACAAAGGTAAGTACGGGTCGATCCCACGAGGAGATGGTTGCAATTGAATTTTAAAATTTATCTAAACTAATTTAGAGAAAATTTGGGTAACAGTGTTTTAAAAATCTAAACTAAAATGAATTAACAAGAAGAAAAATTAAATAAAAGGAAAAGATGGATGAGATGGATTTTGTGGGGTTTGGACTCGCCGATGAGTTAGTAAATATATTTAAATCTAAATTACTGAAATTATAAACGAGAAGCTTTAGGGATGAGGATCCCTTGCTTACACCGAAGATGTGATCATTAAAATCCAATTCTAATCATATCAAGTTTCTATCAAACATGAACATTTTATCTAAAACAAATAAACTCTTACCAAGCATTAAGTGTCTTTTAGGGCACACTTAATCAAAGTGCAAGCCCAATATTTGTTAGCACATGCTTTGAATATTGATAAAATGTGAATCTAAGTACCAAACATATCAAGTTTTAATTGAACATGAAAGGTGAAAGCAATTTATCAAATTTCTGAAATAAAATTGTAATTATCAATTAAGCATTTAAGTCAGTAAAATGAATTATACAACCCTTTTAGTTTGTCGCAAACTCGGTGCGGTGGTACTCAGCAGATCAGTAGGGGTGCGGTGGTACTCAACAAATCAGCAGGTTGCAAATAGCCAACTATTTTGAAAAACAATTGGTTCCCGCCAGAAAATCGCAACTCTCTACACCTTCGTCTCCAGCGAGCAGCGCCGCTCGCGCTGCCTCGTTTCTGCTCCTCTTGAGCTCCTTCGTCCTCCAAACGGCTCCGAAAACTGATTCCTCTGTTTCGTGGTGGGTGATGGCGGTGGGGAGTGGCTCTGGTGGCGGCTCGCATTGCTAAAGAAGAATAACAAGCAGAGAGAGAGATTGGAGAGAAGACGAGAATGGGCGAGACGAAGAGAGGCCGAAAGAGAGCTCGGTGCTGACTGCTGCTCGGTGCTGCAGCGGGGCTGCTCGATGCTTGGTTGCTGGACAAGGAAGGTGGCGGAGAGAGCAACAGGAGGTCGTGATGGCTGCGAGGGAGGAAAACAGGGACATGCTCCCTGTTTCTCCTCTGTTTTGTGCGCGAGGTGGTGATGGTGGGGGCGTCTGATGGTGGTGCTCGGTGGTGGTGGTGGCTGTGTGGCGTGATGGGACAGGGAGAGGGAGAAGTGTTTGATGGTGGTGGCGGCTGTGGTTGTTGGATGGTGATGAGAATCACTTTGTGAAGGAAAGAGGATTTGTTTTTGGCTATTGAGGCTTAATTCCCTTCTTCTCCTTCCCTTTTCTCATTTATTTCCCTTGTATTTATAGATAACTGGAAAAAATGAATATGGACAACTTAAAGGGGAGGATTCAATGAGTGATTTAAGAAAAAAAATCAAAACTGAATATGGGATAATTGGGAGAATATTCTTTGGGTTTGATTGGGCTTGGCATTGGGTTTGGGTTTATGGGTTTGGTTTTGGGTTTAAGTAAAGGGCTCAGGTTATTTTCACCTCCACTTTCTCTGAAGTCACCATCTGGGATTGTTCATTGCATTTTTCTCTGATTTCTTCATTACAGCTCCACATTCTGCAAAAACACAAAAATTTAATAATTAATCTAAAATAAGATAAAAACAAGGATTAATAAAAATATAATAAGAGGTAATAATGTTATAATTATGTGATTATCACAAAACTCAATCTTAATGGTTTTTAGGAGATGTTGCTTGGGGGAAGGGAATGTTGTCAAGAATGGACTAGTATCTGGGGGCTATTTATATAGACTACTAAATTTCAAGTGTGGGTTAGTGCATTGGTAAAGCAACGTTGTGTGCAGACGAGTGAATACAAAAGTTAGAGAATTTTTCTCAAATTCCAGGCTCTCTACCTTCCATCATCATAGAGATGCTCATAATCCCCCATCTCTAAGATGATGAAGGGTAGAGAGCCTAGCCTGGCTCCCTAGACTTGTTCGAGTGTTTTTTGAGTCCCCATTTTTAGAGAACTCAAAACTCTTTCCTTTCTATCATGCATACTACCATCTTTCAACCCAATCTTTTTCTTCCTTGCCATTTATCCCTCCTTTGAAAATCTCTCTTTCATAATCTTGTTTCTTCTACAGAGCGTGCTCTAAGAATTTTTTGTTTGCTATTTTATCGATTTTCCTTAAGTTTGTTATTTTGCAGATCTCTGGTGAAGTGCTCATAATCCCCCATCTTTAAGATGATGAAGGGTAGAAAGCCTAGCCTAGCACCCTAGACTTGTTCAAGTTTTTTTGAGTCCCCATTTTTAGAGAAGTCAAAACTCTTTCCTTTCTATCATACATACTACCATCTTTCAACCCAATCTGTATCTTCCTCGCCATTTATCTCTCCTTTGAAAATCTCTCTTTCACAATCTTGTTTCTTCTATAAAGCGCGCTCCAAGATTTTTTTTTTTTGCTGTTTTATTGATTCTCCTTTTAAGTTTGTTATTTTTGCAGATCTCCGGCAAAGTGCGTCTCTTTTTTCTTCCACCCCTCTAATCGCCATATACCCCTCACCACCTTCCCACTGGGTTTCAACTTCCATATCTTATTATCATGACTATTCAACATTTCTCCACACCACACACCAGTAACAACACACCTTCTTCCCCATCTCAACAACCACATCATACTGTCACTATATCCTCAGGTAGATCTGATAGTTATCACACCTAATTCAGGAACACCATTGCTACAACTCCCTACAAATGGATACCTCAGGTCTTTGTACCACCTCATTTCCAATTTCCAATCCCCAATCCAATACAATATCTACCTTCCCTCAATACCCACGCCACTTCCTATTGATCTGCAGCTGACAAACTAACCATCACCATCACCATCACCATCACACTTGTCGTAAACTCTAAACCCACTATACATCCCCAATTCACAAATAATCATCGGAGGAGCAATTGGCCAAGGATATGAACCATCCCTTCTCTGGCGACATTGGTTTCGATCTCATACTATTTTTCGGAGGATCCAATAGATCTAGAATCTCCAAACAATCAGAGAACCAGGAAGAATGTGCTGGCCATGGAGCAACAAGGTGCAAGCAGTCTCTACCATCCACCTTCGCCGTTTGTATCAGTGGTCAGACCTCTGTCACAATAGTGACTTAATATCAACAGGAATAGAAGAGAAAATGGAAGGATGGATTAATTGGAGAACAAAGAATGAACTTATCTCAAGTCCTGCTTAGACAAGAGCCTTTATTTCTAACTTCTCTCTGTTTTTATTTCACAGGAAGTGGAGGCTTTATATAGTAGCGCTCCCTAACCGAATTACAAATTTCATCCACTCAACATTCAACATGTGTTGAGTCTACAGTGTTCTACAGTGTTCTCTAACCAACTGGAACAAGAAATTCAAATTACAATTCCCGCTCTTTGTTTTAAGGCGCCACTTCTGAAAATTTAAAAATTTATTTGAATTTTTTGATTTCCCTCGTGACATTACCCTCTCCTTTAAAAAATCCTTGTTCTCAAGGATGGAAGTTAGGGAACTTCGATGTAATGGTAGCATAATCTTCCCAAGTGGCTTCCTTTTTACTCGAATTAGACCATTGAACCAGAATTTGAGTAACGGCTCTGTTATGGCGAGGAACAAGACGCCTAGCGAGAATGGCGACTGGCTCTACTTGGAAGTTGCCTCTGTGGTCAACCAAGGGGAGCTGAGGTGTTGCTATTACGGACTGGCCGAGCTTCTGTTTGAGCTGAGAAACATGGAAGACGTTGTGGATGCGAGAGCCTTGAGGAAGCAACAGTTTATACGCCACTGGACCAATTTTTTTGAGGATTTGGAAGGGGCCGTAAAACTTGGCTGAAAGCTTGAGGTTGCGACGCAAATTGACCGAGGTCTGGCGTTAAGGTTGTAGACGTAAATATACCCAGTCACCAGTATGGAATTGGCGGTCAGTTCTATGCTTGTCAGCGTAAGCCTTCATACGCTCCTGTGCTTTATGTAGTTTCTCCTTGATGAGTTGCAACATCTAATCTCACTCCAGTAAATACTGCTGAACAGATGGAGCAGAGAGATGGCTGATAAGAGGAAGAGCCAAGAGGGGTGGGGAATAGCCATAGAGGGCTTGAAAAGGAGTGGCATTTAGGCTTGAATGAAAGGTGGTATTGAACCAGTGTTCCGTCAGATACAACCACCTAGCCCATTGTGAAGGTATATCGCTAGTCATGCAACGCAAATAAGTCTCGAGGCAAGCATTGGTACGCTCGGTTTGCCCGTCAGTTTGGGGGTGATATGCGGAGCTAAGAGACAAGGTAGTACCCAAAGCTGAGAATAAGTCTTGCCAGAAGGCACTAATAAAGACTTTGTCGCGGTCTGAGACGATTGATGTGGGTAGACCATGAAGCTTATAGACGTGCTGGAGGAATAATTCAGCCACCATTGTTGAAGTATAGGGATGAGACAATGCCAAGAAGTGACTCTATTTGGTCAGTCGATCAACTACTACCAGTATGACTGACTTATGTTGAGAGATGGGTAGGCCTTCAATGAAGTCCATGGAAATGTGTTGCCAAGCCTGCTGGGGAATAGGAAGAGGTTGCAGTAAGCCACCGTAGGCTGACTGGTCCTACTTATTGCGCTGACAAACATCGCAGCTGGTTATGAATTCAGTAAGTTGTTGTTTCATTTTCGGCCAGAAGAAGCATTGCCTGAGCCGAAAGAAGGTGGAAGTAATTCCTGAATGGCCACCCAGGGCCGAGCTATGCAAGGTGGTGAGAAGCTTCACTCGTAATGGTCCAGTCGACCAAATATAGAGGCAGCCTTTGTGGCGGATAAGACCTTGTGACAATGTATAATTAGGCACTGCTGAGCCATCAAGGAGGAGTTGCTGAAGAAGTGTCTGAGCTTCCTGATCATTACTGTAGCTATGAACTACCTCAGCAAGCCAAGTGGGAACAACAGTGGTAATGGCTAAGCAAGTACTCTCCTCCATATCACGTCTGGACAGAGCATCAGCGGCAGTGTTGTCAACTCCCCTTTTGTATACAATCTCGTAATCGTAGCCTAATAATTTGGAAAGCCAGCGTTGTTGGAGAAGAGTAGTCACCTTTTGGGATAGGAAGTGACGAATACTCTGGTGATCCGTGTAGATGGTGAATTTAGAACCCAGTAAGTAGGACCTCCATCTATTTACAGCAAGAACAATTGCGAGCAATTCTTTCTCATATGTAGAAAGTCCCAAGTTCTTTTGCCCCAAGGCCTTACTAAAATAGGCAATTGGTCGGCCATGTTGTGACAGGACAACGCCTACTCCACGCGTACAAGCATCTGTTTCCAGGTTGAAGGGTTGAGTAAAGTCTGGCAAGGCTATGATTGGTGCCTTACACATAGTTGATTTCAGGTTTTTGAAGGCTTCAGTTGCATGAGAATTCCAGTGAAAGCAATCTTTCTTGAGCAAGTCAGTTAGTGGCTGAGCCAACTGCCCATAGTGGCGAATGAATTTTCGGTAATAGCCTGTTAAGCCCAAGAAACCCCGAAGTTGTTTGATGTTAGCTGGAAGGGGCCACGACTGCATAGCAACGAGCTTCTGTGGGTCAGCTGCCACACCTTCAGAACTGACTATATGACCCAAGTATTCCAGTTTTGGTGGAAGAAATGAACATTTGGATAGCTTAGCATAGAGTTGATGATGCCTCAATGTAGCGAAGGTGAGACGCAAATGAGATAAGTGGTGCTCCAAGGAAGTACTGTAAACCAGAATATCGTAAAAAAAAACTAATACAAACTTCCTTAAATAAGGTTGAAATACCTGGTTCATTAAGGCTTGGAATGTGGCGGGTGCGTTTGTAAGACCAAACGACATTATTAGGAACTCGTAGTGGCCTTGATGAGTCCTAAATGCTGTCTTGTGCACATCGGGAGGGTGTACCATCAGCTGGTGATACCCTGATCTGAGATCCAGTTTTGAGAAGATGGTAGCCCCATTGAGTTCATCCAATAGCTCCTCAATTAAAGGAATGGGAAATTTGTTTTTCACCGTGATCTCATTTAGTTTTCTGTAGTCCACACAAAAGCGCCAAGACTGATCTTTCTTCCTAACCAGTAATATGGGAGCAGCAAAGGGACTCTGTGAGGGTTGAATGAATCCTGCCTCCAGCATCTCAGAAACCAGTCCTTCGACTACTGTTTTCTGCATATAAGGTATCTTATAAGGGTGTTGGGAAGTGGGGTTGCTATTAGGTTTGAGTGGAATTTTGTGGTCAAGTGGTCGATGAGGTGGTAGAGTAGTAGGCATGTGGAATATGTCGCAGAACTCATCTAACAGAGCTGTCAATGCAGGATGCTCTTGAGTAGGAATAGGTGCACTTGTGATGGAGAATAGATGCCCAATGAATGAAGGAGTGTGTTTTCTAAAAAATTTAGAAAAACTCTTTTGCTCCATAACACACAGGAAGCCTTCATTGGTAACTCCTTGTAGGGTGATAAGCTTCCCATTCACTTGTAAAGTTAATTGCAACTTTTGGAGATTGATAATGATATCCCCAAATTTTTGCAACCAATCACCCCCAATCACCATATCATAACCCCCTAGGGACAGAACTCTGACTCGTCCTTCACATTTCAAACCCTGCATTGTCCATTTCAGGCTGTCACACAAAGCGTTACTGTGGAGTTGTTGACCGTTTGCTACCCGCACTACCATTTGCTGGGTCATTACAGTTGGGCACTTAGTTTCTCTTATGACACTGGGATCAATAAAAGAGTGTGTACTCCCAGTGTCGATGAGAATAGAGATGTTCTTCTTCTTAATCATTCCTTTAAGTAAAAGGGTATTGGCTGAAAAACTTCCCTGTAGGGCATGAAGAGACACCTCCATGTCTGAATGAATCTCTTGGGACAGTTCCTCATTCAACAGGCTTTCTGCAGCAGGGTCTTCACTGGGATCCTCATCTGAAATCAGTAAATATAAGTGTTGCTGCTTACATAAGTGACCTGGTTTGTATTGTTCATCGCAGTTGTAACACAATCCTTTCTCACGTCTAAGTTTCATTTGCATAGGAGTGAGTCGTTTTATTGGAGGGGTAGGGCCTGAAAACCTGACCATTGGAGTGGTGGTGTTGGTGATAGGTTTGTTACTATTATAGGAAGATGTTGAACTATTAAATGGACGGTGGGAACCTTGACTGGTTCTAGGATTTAGGGTGGTGGTGGTGGTGTATGATCCATTCCTGGCTGAAGATGAGTTCTGGTTATGAGTTGTGTGGGAGCTTTGTTGGTTAAGGGTGGATGCTTCATGCATTCTGGCCAATGAAAAGCCTGACTCACTGTGTTTGGTCTGAATAATTGCACTAGGGATTTAATATTGGGTTTAAGGCCACTCAAAAAACTGAGTACAAAGTAATTGTCATCTAGGTGTGGATTGTGATTAAGCATCAGTGATTTTAGTTCTTCGAACTTATCAAAGTAATCAGTCACTGAAGTCTCTTGGCCAAGCTTATTGAAGAGATCTACATAATTTTCAAGCACTGACTCTTCAAATCTAGCACACAGGTCATGAACAAATGATTGCCATGGTATGATTTCTTTCCCAACTTGGTAGTCTAAGAACCACAAGTTGGCTTGCCCAGAAAAATGGATGGATGCAATGGCTACTTTATTAGTCTCAAGGATCTGGTAAAGTGCAAAATACCTCTCGCACTTCTTAATGAAGGCTCTAGGATTAACCCCATCGAAAGTAGGAAAATCTAATTTGGGCATACGAGAAAAGTTACCTTGAGAATCCAGATTGGGTTCCCATTGTGGCATCTGTGGCTGATTTGGCTGGTTATTAACTCGGACTGCTGAAGAACTTGCTGATCTAGCAGTTCCTCGAACATCTGGTGGGCGCTGAAGCAGTTGAAAAATCTGCTCCAATTTATGTCCATTAGTCTTGTTGGTTTGCTGCAACCCTTTAAATTCAGTCTGCATTCTCTTGAATTCGGCCTTCAGAATCTCGATCTGATTATGAGTTTCTATCTGGTCTCTTTTGGTGTCTCTTATGAATCCCTCAATCTCCTTAGCTCTGGTTTCCATGGTTGATTGTATAGGTTGGATCAGTGAAGCTCTGATACCAAATGTCACAATAGTGACTTAATATCAACAGGAATAGAAGAGAAAATGGAAGGATGGATTAATTGGAGAACAAAGAATGAACTTATCTCAAGTCCTGCTTAGACAAGAGCCTTTACTTCTAACTTCTCTCTGTTTTTATTTCACAGGAAGTGAAGGCTTTATATAGTAGCGCTCCCTAACCGAATTACAAATTTCATCCACTCAACATTCAACACGTGTTGAGTCTACAGTGTTCTACAGTGTTCTCTAACCAACTGGAACAAAAAAATCAAATTACAATTCCCGCTCTTTGTTTTAAGGCGCCACTTCTGAAAATTTAAAAATTTATTTGAATTTTTTGATTTCCCTCGTGACAACCTCCTCCGATTGGGCTTCCTTGAATCAGCCGGCATCAACTACCTCCAGTTCATTCACTGTTTCTCTCATTTTGGTGGTTGAAGTATTAAAAAAAAACTTGAGTTCAGTTAATAAGGTGGAAGCATTGAAAAGCCTTAGTTGTTGTTGGGTCAACCAGCCCACTCATTGAGTTGTTGCTCCGAGTTCCCACTCATGGAGTTGTAGCAGAGAGTATTTGCTTGATATAATTCGGATCCCACTCAATATAAAAATATCTTTTGTAAACCCTAATGTTGATGGGTTGATACCAAATTGTATTTGGGCTTGGTTTTGGGCTTTCATAAACTAAGGATTAGGGTTTTATTTTGTGAAGATTAAGGGCGGACTGCCTTTAGAATTTTAGTGGGGGCGAATAGCCACCCACCATATATATAAAAAAAAAAACCTTTTTTTTTTCCCTTAAGCTTTTCTTTTCTCTTTCTCGTTTCCTTCTTCTTAATGGCGGCTGACATTGGCGAGGTGATGAAGATGGGAAGAAGATGGAGGCCGGTGGAGGAAGAGATGTTCTTCCTCTTACCCTTTTCGACGGCGACGGAGGTTGAGATCGGTGTGACGAGGAGAGGCGGTTAGATCTGAGCAAAAGCGGAGGCAACAGTGGTTGTGGTGGTGGAGGAGAGGCCTCCGCCGCCATGCTCGTTGTTTCCTCATCTGATGGTTTGGCAGATCTCGTTTCGGATCGGAGATCTGATGATGATGGACGGTCAGGATTTGACCACGCAACAGGATGTTTTCACTCTCGATATTATCGAAGAAGACGTGACTTGGTCTAAATCAATTTACTGTGACCATGCCGAGTCATTGGATGGAGTGGTCATCCAGTGTGTCGTAAGCGGTACCATTTCTTGATTCGAAAAAAAAAAATGGTAACTCACCAGATGTGCCTTCACTTCCAGCCTATAATAGAGAGGATGTATCAGTTCCTGGTCCAAGTAATCATGTGGAAGAAAATAGTCAAATTGCTGAAGATCAGTCTACTCAAGTGTTACCTGATGTTGAATCAACTCCAGTGATACGAGAGTGGTTGGTTCAGTGATGGTGGCGAGATGGTTGTTGATAGGTGGAGGCGATGTGAAGTTGTTGCAGTGGTTTTGAGGACGTGGATTGGTTGCGCAAATCATTGGTGATTTCATCATGTGAGTTTTCTTATTCCCTGAATCTTGCAATCCTTATTTCTTGACTGAATTAGTGATTCTTGAGGATTTGATGATGGGGATTGTGAGTTTTGTTGTGAGGATGTGTGGTTATGATTTGGATATTGGTTTGGTGGTGTGATGACCTATATTTGTGTGTCTTTGATGATTTTTGGATTGTGGGTTTGGTTTGATTTTGGATGAATTGAGAGTGTAGATCACCCATCCCACAGTCTGCAAAGCAAAATCTTTGTGGGTGTTTGAATGTTTATTCTATACTTAGTTTGTTCTTAGAAATGAAGATTTGTTTAGTGAACTGTTGATGCTCTTATGCAGGTTTGAGTTTTTGTGAAAATTGGTCTTAAAATTTCATTATTGCTGGTAATAGTTTTGCTAAAAATTGGTCTAGAATATCACCATTGTTGATCTACTGCTAGCTATGGTTAAAGTTCCAATTTTGGTAAAAGAGAAAATGATCAAATATGATAGTTTTGTTATGGAGAGATCAAACAAGTCACTTACTTGTTGTTTCCCTTGTGGGGTTATTGGGATCACCCACAGTTTCGAAATGTGAATCAGAAGAAAAAGAAACTAGTAAACCACACCCTGAGTTTACGTGAGAACAACGAAAAAGAAGAAATATTTTTCAGTAGCCTCCCTTAACATCACACAACTAAATTCCACCTCCGACTGTGATGTAACCTGTTTGATTCTCATTAGTACAAAATAAGAAGTGACAATACTCCATGGTCAATTTAGTGAATCTAAATCCCCATTTTGAGAAATGTTTTTGTTTTCTGTATGTACCTTGAGTGCTTGTTAGAATTTCTCTGTGGAAAATGAAATGGTGCTGTGATGTTTGATAGAATAATGGTGGTGGTGAACTACCTTAGCATGTATTCTCTTTTGATAGTTCATCCAACAAATTCATATGATGCAAAGAGATGAGATGTGTGAATTGGCAATGTGTCAGATATTACTTGTTCCCAAGAGAATGGTGGATATTGTGGTTGATTTACTTATGGTTGACAAAGTGTCACCATAAAAGAGTTTTGAGTTTTAGTTGATATTTTTTTATGCTCTTTTCCGCAACTCCGAAGAAAAAAAAATGTGAAAAGAAAAGAAATTGTTTGTATACAGACTTGCTTGTATACGTGTGATATTATTATGGGTATGCAGACTTGCCTGCATATCGGTGCACCGTTCCATGTGAGTTCGGTTGTACGTGTAGATTTAGGAAGAATACTTGCAAGTGATTGAACTTCGTGTGAGATGACATGTTCCTCGAGGTGGCACCCCACTTGAAACATGTACGCTCCGAGTGGTTTCGATGGCAAGGGAGACACACTTGGTTGAGGTGTGTTCGGCACATGGAGGATAGTGTGATTGTGGAAAAGAAGCGAGATTTTTTTTTTTTTTTTTTGTGTATGCTTGTGAGTTTTGTTGTGAGGATGTGTGGTTATGTTTTGGATATTGGTTTGGTGGTGTGATGACCTGTATTTGTGTGTCTTTGATGATTTTTGGATTGTGGGTTTGGTTTGATTTTGGATGAATTGAGAGTGTAGATCACCCATCCCACAGTCTGCAAAGCAAAATCTTTGTGGGTGTTTGAATGTTTATTCTATACTTAGTTTGTTATTAGAAATGAAGATTTGTTTAGTGAACTGTTGATGCTCTTATGCAGGTTTGAGTTTTTGTGAAAATTGGTCTTAAAATTTCATTATTGCTGGTAATAGTTTTGCTAAAAATTGGTCTAGAATATCACCATTGTTGATCTACTGCTAGCTATGGTTAAAGTTCCAATTCTGGTAAAAGAGAAAATGATCAAATATGATAGTTTTGTTATGGAGAGATCAAACAAGTCACTTACTTGTTGTTTCCCTTGTGGGGTTATTGGGATCACCCACAGTTTCGAAATGTGAATCAGAAGAAAAAGAAACTAGTAAACCACACCCTGAGTTTACGTGAGAACAACGAAAAAGAAGAAATATTTTTCAGTAGCCTCCCTTAACATCACACAACTAAATTCCACCTCCGACTGTGATGTAACCTGTTTGATTCTCATTAGTACAAAATAAGAAGTGACAATACTCCATGGTCAATTTAGTGAATCTAAATCCCCATTTTGAGAAATGTTTTTGTTTTCTGTATGTACCTTGAGTGCTTGTTAGAATTTCTCTGTGGAAAATGAAATGGTGCTGTGATGTTTGATAGAATAATGGTGGTGGTGAACTACCTTAGCATGTATTCTCTTTTGATAGTTCATCCAACAAATTCATATGATGCAAAGAGATGAGATGTGTGAATTGGCAATGTGTCAGATATTACTTGTTCCCCAAGAGAATGGTGGATATTGTGGTTGATTTACTTATGGTTGACAAAGTGTCACCATAAAAGAGTTTTGAGTTTTAGTTGATATTTTTTTATGCTCTTTTCCGCAACTCCGAAGAAAAAAAAAGTGAAAAGAAAAGAAATTGTTTGTATACAGACTTGCTTGTATACGTGTGATATTATTATGGGTATGCAGACTTGCCTGCATATCGGTGCACCGTTCCATGTGAGTTCGGTTGTACGTGTAGATTTAGGAAGAATACTTGCAAGTGATTGAATTTCGTGTGAGATGACATGTTCCTCGAGGTGGCACCCCACTTGAAACATGTACGCTCCGAGTGGTTTCGATGGCAAGGGAGGCACACTTGGTTGAGGTGTGTTCGGCACATGGAGGATAGTGCGATTGTGGAAAAGAAGCGAGATTTTTTTTTTTTTTTTTTGTGTATGCTTGTGAGTTTTGTTGTGAGGATGTGTGGTTATGATTTGGATATTGGTTTGGTGGTGTGATGACCTGTATTTGTGTGTCTTTGATGATTTTTGGATTGTGGGTTTGGTTTGATTTTGGATGAATTGAGGGTGTAGATCACCCATCCCACAGTCTGCAAAGCAAAATCTTTGTGGGTGTTTGAATGTTTATTCTATACTTAGTTTGTTCTTAGAAATGAAGATTTGTTTAGTGAACTGTTGATGCTCTTATGCAGGTTTGAGTTTTTGTGAAAATTGGTCTTAAAATTTCATTATTGCTGGTAATAGTTTTGCTAAAAATTGGTCTAGAATATCACCATTGTTGATCTACTGCTAGCTATGGTTAAAGTTCCAATTCTGGTAAAAGAGAAAATGATCAAATATGATAGTTTTGTTATGGAGAGATCAAACAAGTCACTTACTTGTTGTTTCCCTTGTGGGGTTATTGGGATCACCCACAGTTTCGAAATGTGAATCAGAAGAAAAAGAAACTAGTAAACCACACCCTGAGTTTACGTGAGAACAACGAAAAAGAAGAAATATTTTTCAGTAGCCTCCCTTAACATCACACAACTAAATTCCACCTCCGACTGTGATGTAACCTATTTGATTCTCATTAGTACAAAATAAGAAGTGACAATACTCCATGGTCAATTTAGTGAATCTAAATCCCCATTTTGAGAAATGTTTTTGTTTTCTGTATGTACCTTGAGTGCTTGTTAGAATTTCTCTGTGGAAAATGAAATGGTGCTGTGATGTTTGATAGAATAATGGTGGTGGTGAACTACCTTAGCATGTATTCTCTTTTGATAGTTCATCCAACAAATTCATATGATGCAAAGAGATGAGATGTGTGAATTGGCAATGTGTCAGATATTACTTGTTCCCCAAGAGAATGGTGGATACTGTGGTTGATTTACTTATGGTTGATAAAGTGTCACCATAAAAGAGTTTTGAGTTTTAGTTGATATTTTTTTATGCTCTTTTCCGCAACTCCGAAGAAAAAAAAATGTGAAAAGAAAAGAAATTGTTTGTATACAGACTTGCTTGTATACGTGTGATATTATTATGGGTATGCAGACTTGCCTGCATATCGGTGCACCGTTCCATGTGAGTTCGGTTGTACGTGTAGATTTAGGAAGAATACTTGCAAGTGATTGAACTTCGTGTGAGATGACATGTTCCTCGAGGTGGCACCCCACTTGAAACATGTACGCTCCGAGTGGTTTCGATGGCAAGGGAGGCACACTTGGTTGAGGTGTGTTCGGCACATGGAGGATAGTGCGATTGTGGAAAAGAAGCGAGATTTTTTTTTTTTTTTTTGTGTATGCTTGTGAGTTTTGTTGTGAGGATGTGTGGTTATGATTTGGATATTGGTTTGGTGGTGTGATGACCTGTATTTGTGTGTCTTTGATGATTTTTGGATTGTGGGTTTGGTTTGATTTTGGATGAATTGAGAGTGTAGATCACCCATCCCACAGTCTGCAAAGCAAAATCTTTGTGGGTGTTTGAATGTTTATTCTATACTTAGTTTGTTCTTAGAAATGAAGATTTGTTTAGTGAACTGTTGATGCTCTTATGCAGGTTTGAGTTTTTGTGAAAATTGGTCTTAAAATTTCATTATTGCTGGTAATAGTTTTGCTAAAAATTGGTCTAGAATATCACCATTGTTGATCTACTGCTAGCTATGGTTAAAGTTCCAATTCTGGTAAAAGAGAAAATGATCAAATATGATAGTTTTGTTATGGAGAGATCAAACAAGTCACTTACTTGTTGTTTCCCTTGTGGGGTTATTGGGATCACCCACAGTTTCGAAATGTGAATCAGAAGAAAAAGAAACTAGTAAACCACACCCTGAGTTTACGTGAGAACAACGAAAAAGAAGAAATATTTTTCAGTAGCCTCCCTTAACATCACACAACTAAATTCCACCTCCGACTGTGATGTAACCTGTTTGATTCTCATTAGTACAAAATAAGAAGTGACAATACTCCATGGTCAATTTAGTGAATCTAAATCCCCATTTTGAGAAATGTTTTCGTTTTTTGTATGTACCTTGAGTGCTTGTTAGAATTTCTCTGTGGAAAATGAAATGGTGCTGTGATGTTTGATAGAATAATGGTGGTGGTGAACTACCTTAGCATGTATTCTCTTTTGATAGTTCATCCAACAAATTCATATGATGCAAAGAGATGAGATGTGTGAATTGGCAATGTGTCAGATATTACTTGTTCCCCAAGAGAATGGTGGATACTGTGGTTGACAAAGTGTCACCATAAAAGAGTTTTGAGTTTTAGTTGATATTTTTTTATGCTCTTTTCCGCAACTCCGAAGAAAAAAAAATGTGAAAAGAAAAGAAATTGTTTGTATACAGACTTGCTTGTATACGTGTGATATTATTATGGGTATGCAGACTTGCCTGCATATCGGTGCACCGTTCCATGTGAGTTTGGTTGTACGTGTAGATTTAGGAAGAATACTTGCAAGTGATTGAACTTCGGGTGAGATGACATGTTCCTCGAGGTGGCACCCCACTTGAAACATGTACGCTCCGAGTGGTTTCGATGGCAAGGGAGGCACACTTGGTTGAGGTGTGTTCGGCACATGGAGGATAGTGCGATTGTGGAAAAGAAGCGAGATTTTTTTTTTTTTTTTGTGTATGTGCATGATTACCTTAAAGGAAGAAACTAAATGCTCATTCAATGGTTGAATGAGAACTACATGTCTTCCTAAAGGTAGAAAAGGTGTTTTGTTAATATTTCAATAATAGTCAACTCTTATAGCGTAAGTACTAGTAAGGGCATATTTATTTATTAGGATCATGACACATTTGCCTCATTGAGGAACTACCTGATGATGTGGTTGTTTATTGTTTTGTTTATTTTGATGTTGTCATGTGTGGATTTATTGATTTTGGTATGAAGATTTCTCACACCAGCTTTATTGCTGACCCAAGTGAGCTTTTGCTTATTGGGTACATTCCTTTTGGAATGTAGCCGATTAGCCTTTCAGGTTTAGAGACTTTTGAGCAGCGTTACTGAAGTTCCGTTAGTGGAGCTAGCAACGTCAGAATCTTTCCGGGTTAGAGTTTTATTTGTTTTAGTAATTTAAATCATGTTTAGTTGTTGTTGCTATTTGTTTCTGTTGTTATTGAATTTTTCACGTCCCGAGTTTTGGGGGAAACGGATAATCCTACGTGGATTTTGGGATTTTCGTTTTCTTCGAAAATCAGGGCGTTTCACACTCATTGAATCAACAGTCCATCAACTCAGATATGCTGAAATCTCACTGCATACATGACCGGAGCACCGACAAGGAACCGCCGTTTGAAGATGCTGAATCTCACTGTCTGACCACCATCTTAAGTATAGTGGATTTGCTGGTCAGAAAACAGGTTTTGTATCACCGTGTGACTCCGATGGAACTCGGCGCCTAGGCAGCAAGCACTCACCATATGGGTGAGATGGAAATTTCTACATGGCGAGAAAATGGGCGAGAAGGTGAGTGTGACCGCTCATCCCCCTCGAGATGCGTGTCTGTAATACCCACCCCCTCGCCCGTTTTGTTGCCCCTTTCCTAGACGGCTAGAAGGGCTCGGTGAGATTCAGAGAGGAGTAATGGTTGTCAACCAACTTCCTTCCAAGGCATTATTGGCTGATTCAATCAATGTTTATAATGGGCGGTTTGGATGCAACTATCAAGTCAATCTCTGGGCATTAATGCAACCCTTCAAAGGCAGTTATGACGGGACTTAAGACAGCAGAAATGATGGATGTTATGACAACATAAATAACGAAAGTTACAACATAGAAATAATAAAGGAGGACGCCGTTTTAACAACCAGTGAAATTGGAAAGGATACCGCCACAACTGACAGCGTTAGAATTGTTGGGCCATCAACCTTAAGGGCTGGGGTTACGATTTCTCCGAGAAAGGATCTGTCAGGCCACACCATAACCCCTAGTACAGCAGTTATCGGCCCTTCCACTGACTTAGATGAATCCTTCAGCTTTTCTAGTGCGGATTTCACTGCACTTTTCAAGGCATTGGGGACCGCTGGACAAAAGTTGCCAGTGTATGTATGATATTTAATGGAATGCAAGGGGCACGGGATCTCCCCGCGCATTCTGAAATCTAATGACCCTCTATCATAAGCCCAATCCAGACATTATCTTTCTCTCTGAAACCAAAGCCAATTCAGTTAAAATGGAGCGCATTACTTCGAGACTTGGTTTTGAACATGGACCATGAACTGGTTCGGAATTATCACCGAGACACTGGACCACCTAGATGCGTAGCGAAGATTGATTTACGAAAAGCTTATGACATGCTTAGATGGGATGCAATCTATCATTCACTTACTTGGGAAGCTTGGATTTCCATCACAGTTCATAGGTTGGGTGCAGGAATGCATTTCAACTCCAAAATTTTCTATTTGTCTCAATGGCTCACCAAAGGGATATATCAAAGCTACCAGGGGTATACGACAAGGGTGCCCTATGTCCCCTTACTTATTTGTTATGGTCATGGAAATTCTGCATGTTTTGCTTAGGGACCAAGTGCAAGCAGGACAATATAAGCTTCATTATAAGTGCTAGGATCCAATCATTACTCACCTATGCTTTGCAGATGATTTGATTGCATTTTTCCATGGGGACTGCAACTCTGCAAGAGCTCTCTTCGATACCCTATCTCTGTTTAAAGCTTGCACAGGTTTAGAAGTGAATTGCGACAAGAGCCAATTATTTAGTGCAGGGGTCCAAGATCAGGAACACACAAGAATCTTAGAACAACTGCAATTCTCGGCTGGCAGTCTTCCTGTGAGATATCTAGGCCTTCCAATGATTTCTTCGACCCTATCTCATTCCCACTGCGCGCCAATTATAGAGAAGATCATGAGAAGGATCAATTCCTGGAAAAAAAACTACTGACTTATGCAAGACGGTTAGTGCTCATTAAATCAATCCTGACCTCTATGCACCTTTACTGGACGGCTTGCTATGGGCTTCCTAAACAAACTCTGGATTGCAACAATGCTGTCCTTAGAAGTTTCCTGTGGTCGGGTAGCGATGCTTGTTCCAAAATAGCCATGGTTAGCTGGGACAAGATATGTCTGCCTAATAACGAAGGCAGACTTAATATCAGAGATATTCAAATTGAGAATGAAGCGAATTGTATGATACATATATGGAGCATTGTTTTGAAAAAGAAATCAGTCTGGGTAGAGTGGGTCACTAAACACTTAATCAAACGTAGAGATTTTTGGATCATGGGAGTGCCTAAAGAAGCCTCGTGGTGCTGGAGACGCATTCTGCAGTACAGAGAGAAGGCATCACACCTAGCTTTTCACTCCATTGGCAATGGTGAAGGCACCTTATTTTGGAAGGAACCTTGGCATCTGAAAGGTATTTTGATCAACAAATTCCCACAGGAGCTCTTATATGACTCTACATTGCACAAGAACGCCAAGGTGGCAACTTTATTGGTGATAACCACTGGCACATCCCACAGAGTGCACAAAACTGTGTTACTGAGATCACTAGCATCCCAGGAGAAGTGGAGTTTGATGCAAGTAGGAATGATGAGGTTGTATGGACTGCTGGGAATGATGGAACATTTCACGAGAAAGAGTGGAATGGGCATCAGTGGTCTGGTTCACAGGAAATATTCCTAGACACAACTTCATTACTTGGTTATTGATTCACGGTGCCTTGAAAACTTTGAGCAAATTGAAGAAATGGGGACTCACTCAAGTGGATACATGTTCACTGTGTCAGAGAGACACTTGAGACGATGGAACACCTATTTTTCGAATGTAGGTATTCACAGTATGTCTGGAAGAGAATGCTGACTCAGTTAGGCTACACAAGACAGATTGAATGATGGGATGAGGAACTTATCTGGTGCTGTAAGCAATTTCAAGGGAAGAGCAAAGTTGCCCAACTCAAAAAATTGGTCCTAAATGCAGTGGTTTACTACCTATGGATGGAAAGGAACAATTGAATTTACCAGCAGAGATATTGCACAGGTCTTCAACTTGTCAATCAGCTTCACAATGACATCCGTCTCAAATTTAGTTCTGATGAACTTATTGTTGAAGGCAATGCGCAAAATAAGGAGCTATTTGGGCGATGGAACCTGGATGTATTATGTAAAACCAAGCACCCTACAATTTCTCAATGGACAAAGCCACCTATAGGGTGGTACAAGAGCAACTCTGATGGCTCGCTTGAAGGAGTCACTGGTGGGTATGGCGCTGTTATAAGGAATGATGCAGGGGATGTTATCGCAGCATGCACGGGGTCTGCAACAGGGCACTCAGTTATCAAACATGAGCTTCAAGGAGTCGAGGCTGGGATTCAACTTGTGCAAAGATACAATATCAAGAAACAAGAAGTTACGACTGACTCGACCACTGTCTTTGATTATCTGACGAAGGACAAAAGAGTAGCATGGGATCTTAGACACATATTGCGCAGAATTAAATACATGCTTAGCTCACTGGAAAACTATAAAGTCAGTCATGCTTATAGAGAAACTAACAGAGTTGCGGATATGTTAGCTTGCTTGCTTCCTAATAATGTTTTTATGGAAGTTATACCAAGTTCCTTTGCCGAGGACTTGAAGAAGACTGTGTATGAAGATAGAATAGGCATGATGTACTTGAGAATGTAACAATCATTTTGTTTTCAGGTTTGGGGATCCTAAATAACCCCGCTCGCCTTCCAAAAAAAAAAAAAAAAAACACGGACCATCAGTACTAGCAAATGGACAATCAGGTGGCCTAACTCTGTTTTGGAAAGAAGGTATCCATCTCATTATCATTTCTTCACGAAAGTACTATTTAAATTGCATTGTTGATAATTATATTGCTCAGAATACTTGGTTTGCTTTGTTTGTTTATGTAAAATTGAACCCCACTCTTCGGGGCCCTTTCTGAAACGTTTTGTCTCAACTCTATACTTTCCAAACGCTGTCTGGCCTCATAATAGGCGATCTTAACTCGATCTTACACCCGGAAGATAAAATGGGAGGGGGGGGGGAAGCTTGTCCAATCAAACTTTACACAACTTTGGAATTTTATCAACACACACCATCTCCCTTGAACTGGCTTCAAATGTCAATAGTGGTCCAAAACCCTTTAGGTTTTTTCATATGTGGGCCAGGGATCCTCAGCGTTGCACTCTCATCAATACCACATAGGCTTCTCGCCATCATCGGCTCCTTGATTATAATTTCCATCTCAAAACCAAAAAGCTCAATTACTGCCTCACTAGGTGGAATAAAAATGACTTTCGGAATATTCATCAATGCATTTATGACTCCCAAGTTGCCTTAGATAAACTCCAAAATGAACCTCCTTCTATACATAATGCAAATGCCATTTCTGTTTTGGAATATTGTTTATTGGAATTAATTTTTCGTGAGGAACTATTCTAGGGCAACAAGTCAATCTATTCTTGGATCGCGGATGGGAATCGTAACACTAAGTTCTTTCACATAGCTACCATGCTATGGCGAAAGAAAAACCTCATTCTGCGGCTTAAGGATGCTTCAAACAACTGGCACTCAACGTAAGATTCGGTGGGACATATTCTCAATGAAGTTTTTGTGAACATCTTTCGCTCGTCTACTCCTGACACTAGCCCGGAGCTCCTTTCCCTGTTTGAAACTTCCATCACCTTGGAAGATAATGCTTATCTTCTTGCTGTTCCCAGTGAAGAATAAATTTGTGCTACAATTTTTAGAAATGGGCAGCCATAAGACCCATGGACCGGATGTTTTTCGTGCCTTCTTGTTTCAACATTACTTAGATATTGTTAAGACAAATGTGATTGATGTGGTGGTCAACTTCTTCCTTACAAAGAAGTTGGACAAGCATCTCAACGAGACCTTTGTTGTCCTGATTCCCAAGGTTTCAGATCCTATCTCTCTGGATAAATTTTGTCCCATAGGGCTCTGCAATGTCATTAATAAAATCATTTCCAAAATCCTGGCAAATTGCTTGAAACCTCTTCTGGACAACATCATTTTCCCTAACTAGGTCGCCTTTCTCCAAGGCCGGTTTATTGCTGACAATGTATGTCTGGCTCATGAAATTTTCTTCCAAATGAAACAATGCCGCAAGAATAAACAATGTTGGATTACCATTAAAATTGATATGGTCAAAGCTTATGACAAGGTTGAATGACTCTTTCTGCTTCAAATATTTGAGAGATTGGGTTTTGATCAAGGCTGGATTCAAATGATAGACCAATGCATTTCGACCTCATCTCTATAGATTTTACTCAATGGATCTTGTCTTCCTATCATCAAACCTACCATGGGTATTAGACAAGACGACCATCTTTTTCCTTATCTTTTCATCCTTATGGCGGAAGCTCTTTCAAGATTGCTCGCTAAAGCAAAAAATGAGGGCCTTATCAAAGGCATTCATATTCAGCGTTGATGTAGTTGATTTATGTTCTCCTTCCTTGTTGCTTACCTAGACTTGCACAGGTAGTAATCGTGAGCCAATGACAACGGTGTGGTGGCCAATGCCACTCCGATGTTTAAGTTAGATAAGGCTTAGGAGAGGCTTAAAATTATAAACTAGATTATATTGCGTACCTCTAGTTCATCGACCTTATCTCCCTTTTATAGTGAAGGAGTCATCGTTTGGCCAGGCCTTTGATGGCGTAGTTTAGGAAAAGTGATATTGCTGTGGAGAGATTGCTCTCTGAATCTGATATGAAAGTTTTGCGCAAGACATCATGATTCCTAATGATATGGTGCTCTGCACTCTGGGCATCGATTTGACGTCATTGTACCCTTATGAGGGGTTTATTTGCCTTCACTGAGGTATGCTGCAATCGGGTGTCCATTTTCTTATCATCAAGGAGATTTGGGAGATTTTGGTGTACCTCAGCATTGCACCCGCTCAACTTGTGTCGAACGGGCTTAGGACTTTGATCGCCATTCTGATTAGGGCTAAGGACGCTGGTTTCTGAATGTCTTTGAGTGCGATGCAATTGCTCACTTCTCATCGGATAAACGAGCATGTTGTGTGTGTGCTGACGTCGCTGAATTGCTTCAAAAAATTGCCTGATGATTTTAAATCGTGGCAGAAGTACTGTTTCATGGCTCCTGCGGACTCTATACTTTGAGCTTGTTGGTCGTCTTGAGCGTGAATTTAGACCACTGAGTAAGTTGATTCCTTCTCCGGTCTTATTTATGTCAATTCATATTAGATTGACCTGTTGTGAATTTTGCAAGGAGATTTTCTACGTTGCCTCTTTCTAGTGAGCATAAAGCCACTCTAGATGCGTTCCGCGACATGCTTCGCTAGGAGGTAGATGTAGTCAAGCTTTCTAATGTTGAGCGTAGCGGTTTGTGGGCTTACTAGCACGTGACTCCCACTGTGTATCGAGTGAATAAGCCAAAGCCAAATCTTCCCAAGCTCAAGGTTCCAAGCCCTTCAAGAAGGGGAGAAATAGATGAGGCGATTCCCTCTCCCGTGGATCAAAAGAGATCTCGTGCTTTATCTAGGTCCGTACACAGGCGTCTGGCTTTGTCTGAAGGACGTGATGCTGTCGGGCAAGAGCCTGGTGAAACTGCTGTTTCTTAGGGGCGTGATGTTCAAGTTATGGCCCATGTTTCTCTTTCTGACCTGGACATATAATATTTGTGAATAGTGGGCGTGGAGGATGTTACCAAGCTGAGCACCAAGCAGGCAAAGTTTATGAGCAGGATGCTGCTGCAGACGGGCATGGAGGCTTCGAATGGTCGTCTTTTTCAATAAAGGATTTCGAGCTCCGTCTTTCCTCAGATCATGAGCCTGTTGAAGAGTCTTCTGATCATCTTTGCCACGACGAAGGTTTTTCTTCTTTTCGCCTGTGCTATGCTTCATCTCGTTCCCGTCCTCATTCAATTGACGATGGGTCTGAGGAATAACTCGCTCCTCTCTTCCCTGAAGCTGGGCCGGTACGTGAGAGAGAGCCAGCTGTACGGGCAAGGGTAAAGCTGTTGATGAAGGCCTTGATACAGTGAAGGTGGCTAAGGGCGGTGCTGAAGTGATTTCGACTCCGAATGATCTTCATCCGGATGCACGTATCAGTTTGTTTGCCTCAAATATAACAAGGATGGGAAACCAAGCTTGGCATCAGGAGGTTGACATCTCTTATGCTGCAAGGCATCATATTAACAGGTGGAATGACTGGCTGGCGAACTAGGCTCCGAAGCCAGTGGGAGTGACATTGGGAGATTGTTTAGAAAAAAGGGCAAAAATACCTTGTGCTGGGTATGTTATATCTGAATCAAGTGGCCGCATCTAGAATTGAAATCGAGGTCACTCATGAGAGGGTGTATATCATGGAGCGAGTCTTTGCAAATATGCAGAAGTCATATTCTAATGTTTTTCATGGGATTTGAGTCATTGAGGAAGCAACTTGAAGCTTTCTCAGATACTGGAGTCGAGTCCAGGTCCATTGGATCGAAAGCTCGCTTGGAAGTGTTTTAGTCCGACTTGGCGAGGGCAGTGTCTGCGAAGGATTGGTTTGAGAATGAACTAAATCTTGTCCATCGTGACTTGCAACTTTCCCGTGATTCTATTGATGGAGTGTGTGCTGAACTGTGGGCTTTGCATGCTGAGAGGATTAAGGAGTTTGAGTGGACTATCCGGTGTTAGCAGTTGGAGGCTAGTGCTGAATTTTATGTCGAGCGTGCGCAGATCGCTAGAGAGTAGTTCCAACTGGCGCAGAGTGAGCTGAATAAATGATACGCTGGATGCGGAGCAGTCCAAGACTGAGTTCATGTCTGGCTAGTTGGAACAACTGAAGCAGGAGCTCGCCGAGTCGAAAGGGCGCGAAGAGAAGCTTCTTAGGGCCCAAGGCACATTTGAATTTAGCAGAGTCATGCATGGAAGGCTGGAACTGTTGTGTTTGATTGAGGAGGAGCACCCCGACTGGGATCTTTCCTATTTTAAAGATATTGCATATGCTAAGTTTGGAGCGACTTATGATTTGTCTGAAAAAGAAGGTGATCTTGATGAAGGGGGTCGAAAGGTAGTACTAACAGATGTGTCCCTTGCTTCTTCCCCTGCTAAATTTGGTTCTGTTGTATCTGACTCTCTTCATGATGAAGGGTGAATCTCGTACTTGAGTTTGCGAATGAATAATACTTTGTACTTTTTTTTCTTTTGCTTTCCTGCTAGCTTGTACCTGGTTTGTCTTATTTCGACATTACTTGTTAGACGGGGAACTTTGTTGGGCTAGGTAGCTCATGTTTGATTCGCTGATGGGAGCTCTGACTTCTTATGCTGTTGTAGTTGGTGCAGTTCTAGTCAGATTCCTTTGTAAAGATCGGGGAGTGTGATACACCCCTTGTCTGGCGGCTTGGCTATCTGTTGGATCAGTAGTTGTTATTGCTGTTATAAGCGTATTAGTCAGATTGTGGTCCTAGTGCTTGCACCCTTGTAGATGGGTGGACAGTAGTCTTTGCGAGTCATCAGGGTCGAATTTTTATAACTCTGACTGGACGTGTGATTTGTTTTTATTTGCTAATCGTAGAATATGCTTAATTGGATCGGTGGTTGTTATTGCCAGTTGCGACTGAATAAATCGAGGTTAGGTTTCGGCGACAATGGTGGTTCCTGGCAAGCCATCTTCATTAGGCTACATAAGCTCTTACTAAGCTCCCACTTTCCAACCCATCTTGATCCGTTAGTGGCGGACTAGGAATTGGAGCGAGCCAACAATTTTCATCGTCAGTCGACTGACTAAACTTTTGGCGTGGGTTTGGCAATCATTGTCTGTAGTTGGCCAATGATCCCTGGCAAGCCATTTTCACGAGGCTACATGAGCACTGACTAAGTTCCTACTTTTTAGGCCGTTGGAATCCATGCGCAACGAACTAGGCTTCAAGTAGACAAAAACCGTCGTCATCAGCGACCACTGACTAAGCTTTGGTTGGGGTTCGGCAATCACTATCTACGTATGAGTAGTGACCCCTGGCAAGTCATCTTAATCAGGTATCAAGAGCACTAACTAGATTCACTTTCTAAGCCATCGAAATCCGTTATGTGCAGACTAGGCTTCGAGTAGACCAGAAGCTATTGTCGCCGGTCGTCACCGACTAAGCTTTGGTTGGGTTTGCTCTCTATCGTCCGTGTTTGGACAATGATTTCTGGCAAGCCGTCTCGACCAGGCATCAGAGCGCTGACTAAGTGCCCCTCTCTAAATTATTGACACCTGTTTAATTTAACGGACTGGGCGTTAGAGCTTATCAGAAGCTGTTGTCATAGGTTGAAATTGATGGAGCTTTGGTTATAATAAAATTTTGGGTGTGTAAGTTTGACTTAGAGGTCCTGACTTATTTAACTCGTCTGAGAGATTTTGGGCATGTAAGTTTAACTTGAGGGTCCTGATTTGCTCAACTCGCTTGAGATATTCGGGGCATATAAGTTTGATGTGGGGATTCTGACTTGCTCAACTCGCCTGAGAGATTCGAGGCATGTAAGTCTGACTTGGGGGCCTTGACTTACTGAACTCGCCAGAGAGATTATGGGCGTGTAAGTCTGACTTGGGGGTTTTGACTTACTGAACTCGCCTGAGAGATTCTGGGCGTCTTGGGGGTTCTGACTTACTGAACTCGTCTGATAGATTCTGGGCATGTAAGTCTGACTTGGGGGTCATGACTTACTTAACTAGACTGGTGGTCTGATTCCTGTGTCGGATCGATTGATAAGAGTAATAATAGGTTAACCGTCTTTAATGAACAACAACAAAATAATAGTGGAGCTGATGCCTTTGGTTTAATAATACTATGTAGGCGCACTCCTTATTCTTTGGGCGCTCTGGATCTTTGTTGTTTGATCTTTGAGTGTGCTGAGCCAGATCTGGTTGGGCATAAGCTTGAGCCCATTAGTTGAGGGGTCCATTTAGAAAAAAATCTTTGTGGATTAGCGTGCTAGGGATAAGACGCATTTTGTGAGACGGTTCAACATCAATTACTCCCTTCAGTTAATGGGGCTGCCTGCAGGGCCATTAATTCATAAAATGTGGACTTATGTAGTTGCTATTGGAACCGTCATTTTCTCGATTTCCCTTACGACATTTAATGCTGAAGTAACAGTTTGGTGACGCCTTTTTCGTAAACCATTTCACCAATATATGGGCTAGCTATTCTGCGTTCAAGCACTGCAATGCAAATAGTAGAGCATGTTAATTAAATGCATCTCACCAAAGAGTTTTCTTTGGGGTTACCAAAAGCTGAAGGAAGATCTCTCCCACTTGAGTCTTCGAATGTTTTGACATTTTCGCCGGTGAGTCTTGATAAGACTTGCTGTTATGCGGTGCCGTCTGATCTGGATGGGTACTGGATGATCTCGTAACATCTTGTAATATCTTCTTACATTGCGAAAAAGAATTACAGACTTCTTCTTGAGGGTCAGGTTTGTTTTCCATTATCTGGTGCTCAAGGACTCTCTCATCCATTTACTATTGTCGAGGGTTGGTCCTCACTGCTAGTTTATGATTGATGGGAGTGTTGGAGGTCGTGACTCTCATCCCTGGGGTGGCACCTCTGTCTCACCTTAGGCAGTACGCGCTTGAAAGGCGTTCCATTTGGCAACAGTGTTGGAGGTCGGGACATTCTCGATCGTTCTATGTCGCTTTCTTCTGCTCCTCTTCATTTGGCGAACTAGCGGAGCGAAGAGCTAAGGAAGTGCTCGCAACCCTCTTTTTGTACTTTTCTTGCCACATTCAAATTGTCTTCCTGGGATGATTTGACGAAGCAGTTAATTGAGCGCGCTCTTTCGTCATTTGTCGCAGACACTTTACTCTTTCCACTTTTTTGTCTGGAGGCGGAATAGTAGATCACGGTTTCTACCCTTGTTTTAGCGGATAGATGCTTGTATCGAACTTAGATACATGTAGTGTATAAACTGATGTACTAGTTGAGAGATCCCTTTCCATAAACGTCAGTGATGGGATTGGGCTGTGAACTCGTGCATGCTGCACTTGTCGGCCCTCATACTTAGATGATGTTCGCATCTTGGTAAGTGTCCTTTTGTAGGACCTATTTGACTACTCTCCCTTGGGATTGACCACATGGAGGACGTAGATGACACCAGGAGCTTCCTTTTCGATCTCGTTGACAGCGTCCGCTCTTTCCTTTGCTCAACCCTACTTTCTGTCCGAGCCTAGAAACTCTTTGAGTTTGTTTTTCCTTGTCCAATACTCGATTTCTCCTCTGAGGTTTCTGCAATCCTCAATATCATGTTCGTTTTCCTTGTGGTAGGTGCAGTATTTGTTGTTGTCGCGCATAGCAGGGTCTCCTTGCTGCTTAGGCAACCACTTCAACTCTTCCTAATCCTTGATGGAATCAAGGATGTCAGACTGGCTCTTGTTGAGAGGGGTAACAAATCTGGACCCGACATAATTTGAGGCTTTGTCCTGCCTAGGGCAGCCTGAGTCATCTTGTTGTCTGTGCGCTTCCTCTTGTTATTGTCATCTTCTTTCTTCTTCCCATCTTTCCTATCCTTCAGAACAAAGGGTTTCTTGTCTAACTCCGCCTCTCTATTGGTGGCCAACCTTTTGTCTAGAGTGATGTATCTCTATGCATATCTTAGCAAGTCCATCATATTAGTTGGGAGGTTCAGGGTGAGGAAGTCATAGAGCTTTCATCTTCTCAAACCCAAAGTGAAAGCCGCGACGACGGTGTCATCACTACAATCGTCGATGAAGTTTTTCTCATCATTAAAACAAATAACGTACTCATTTAACGCCTCGTTTTGTTTTTGCTTCAGGGTTTGTAGATAATGCAGTCCCCTTCTGAGCCTCTAGCTATCCACAAAGCATGTAAGGAACGCCAATGCCAACGATCGGAATGAATCAATGGATTTCAGAGGGATGTTGTGGAACCACGTCAAAGCTGACGTCTTCAAGCTTGCATGAAATGATAGACACATTATTGCATCGAACCCTTCTTTAAGCGCCATAACATGCTGGAAGTGGCGCAGGTGATCGGTCGAGTCTTCCATGCCGTCATAAAACTCCAACTTTGGTTGGGTGTATTTCTTGGGGAGCGGTTCGTCCATCATATGGTCCATGAACGGATGGACCGTGAGGCTGAAAAACACATCTGGGTTTGTGGCCAATTGCGGAGAGGGTTGTGTAAGGCATGCTTGTCGGCTCTGGGCGCTGGGTCTTTACTGGTTGTGCATCCGCCTCTTGTCCATTGAGATGTTTTCGGGGCTGTGCGACGCTCCTGAACATGCTCCTTGAAACTTTCTGGGGAACGAGCCCTTCCCTGCTCACGGTCTTCCTCTGCAGGTGGAGGATTCCGCTATCTAAGAGCCTCTAGTGTCTCTGTGATCTGTTACATCTATGTTGAGAGTAGGTCTACCCTTGGGTCTGAGAAGGTTCCTCCCATGGCGGTGGTGGAACTGGCGACGCTCTGCTGGTTTGAGAGTTCGAAGGTTCGACAACATCTCCATTGTTGCGAGACCTTGTCGTCACTGTCTCGTTGATTCTCTGGAATAGATAGAACTACAGTTCTTATTGAGAAACTCTGTCGTTTCCCACGGACGGCGCCAAAATGACGTAGTCGATTTCTACTCACCTTCTTCGCTGCTTACCTAGACCTGCACAGATAGCAAACGTGAGCCAAAGACCACCTTATGGTGGTCGATGACACTCCAATGCTTAAGTTAGATATGGCTTAGGAAGGGCTTAAAACTGTAAACTGGGTTATATTGCGTACCTCGAGTTCATCGACCTTGTCTCATTTTTTTTAGTGAATGAGTCATTGTTTGGCAAGGCCTTTGGTGACATAGCTTAGGAAAAGTGATCTTGCTGTGGAGATCATTTCTTGACTGAGAGTTTTCCATGTGGGATAGTTTCCATACACGACTTGTGCTCCTAGATCTGTGGGAGAGATTTCCCTTTTTGAGCGTTGTCCATGCAAAGAAGTTTCCTTGCTCGATTTATACTCTAATATATTTTTCCTAGTCGGATCCAATGTGTTGTTGGCCTACCTGTCTTGGGTAGATCACTTAGTTACTTGCCTTAGAGGTCTTACGAGTATTGGGTCTGATCGCGTGACGTGTGGGCTTACTGGTTCATTGCAACTCGGGCCTGATTGTTTGGATTCTGCCAATGATGGGCTTGTTGTTGTTTGGGCCTTGCAGGATTGTGCAATCGGGCCTGCCTCGATCTGTTGGCGAGATTATCATGACACGTGTATGGTGCTGATCAGAGGACGGTTTGATGTATCATCAAGCGTTATTCCCCTTCTATCAGCCACTTATTGTATGCAGATGATCTCATCATGTTTTGTCGGGTTTTTCTTGTGGAAGCTCACTCAGTTTAAGACTTGCTCCAACAATATTGTTTGGCTTCGAGTCAAGCGGTGAACTATGATAAGTTATCTGTCTTCTACAGTTCGAATGTTCACTCGCGTAATTCCAAAATGATTAATAAGATTTTGGGCTCTAAATTGTATAATTCAAAAGATAAATATCTCAGCTCCCCGCTTATCCTTTCAAAGAAAAAAAAGGCTATTTTTTCAATTCTTGCTTGATAAAGTTACCTCGAAACTCTCGAGCTGGAAAGCTAAAGTTCTTTCCTAAGCCGGGAGAATGGTAATGATTAAGGCAGTCCTTAATTCGATTCTTGTTTACACCAAGCAGACTTTCCTTCTCCCTTACTCTATTACTAACAAATTAGACATCTTGGTCTGAAACCTTTGGTGGAATGGAGCATCGGATAGCAAAACCAGACACTTGTGTACTTGAGACCGCATTACTTTACCTCGTCACATGAGTGGTCTCAATATTCCTTCTACTAGGAATAAGAAGCTTGCCTTAAGGGGGAGTGGTCGAGTGGTTAAGGAGTTATGGACTTGTTCCATAGGTCCTTGCTTCAAGACCCACTGGAGGCATCTTTATTTCGGGGTGATATTTCGACCAGTAGGTCGCATCTCGGGAGTAGGTTACGGACCCTATGCTGAAAAAACCGGCTTGCCTTTCAAAAAAAAAAAAAAAAAAAAAAAAAAAAAAAAAAAAAAAAAAGGTTCACAACAATACCATTTTTAACCACACTATAATCTCCACCCAAGCATATTCCTATTCTCTTTCCAACACACCTGGTCATCTTGGCATAATCACTGGTTCACAACCAAGACCACCCCTCATACCCAGCCTTTCCTTTGCTCTGGGGAATTTTCCACTTCCTTCTACTCGGTTCCCCAAATCCTTGAATCTACTTGTATGAACAATCAAATCGTCCCTCTTCCCATGACATCCTATTACTAATACCCTCTGGCCCCCAATCTGAATTAGTGACCTAAATAGCCTTGACTCAAGCCCAAGTCCAGCCAGCACAACACCATAGACTCAACCTAATGACAAATCAGCTTAGGCCAATTCCCCCTGTTCTGGACTCGGACACAATCTTCGTCAATTTGATGCATGTTTATTTGACTCGTCTAAACAAGGAGCTTTTCGGTGTGGTTGCGATAAAAATGCATGGACAAATATTGGCAACATGAACTGGCTCAATTGCGGACAAGATTCTTAATAGCACCATGGCATAATGCTATGCGGCGGAGGGAACTCTTATTCTCATTCACGCTCAGCAGTGGCAGACATGCTTCCTTTTTGGTGACTCAGCAACCCTAATTTCTCTTCTTCAAGATGAAGACTCTCCACTTTGTTTTGCTATGAACTGGGTTTGGCGTATGATTATTCACAACATCAGACGCATGCTCCTTTTGCTTCTTCCATCAAACTGTAATTATATTTGTAGAAACCTCAATATGGAGGCTCATAACTTGGCTTCAGTCGAAAGGCGACAAGTTTGTAACCGTGTTTAGTCTTATTTCTATATATTATGACTATGGCTTTACCAAAAAAAAAAAAAAAAAAAGTGAATACAAAAGTTTTCTAAATCATTTATACTCTAACTCAAAAAATTCAACTACCCACATGGACAGAAATGAAATTAAGCCATGCACCTTTTGTCATTTTAATGGTCACGCCCCCGACTCCTAGAAAAAGAAGAAATTGTTGTGGGAGTAGAAGGGTGGAAAACTCCTTTCCTCACTCTCATAGTGGATTCTATCTAAATGGTTTTTTTTACCCAACCTTCATGTTCGTTTTCAAGGTTGAAAGATAACTGTTACGTTATTAAGAAACCATTTTCAATATTCACAAGTTTTTTAAGTTTGAAAATTTTTTAGGGTATGTTTGGTTAGCCATTTTTCTTGTTATATAAATTTTCGCAGTTTGCTGTTTATTTACTGACAGAAATTCGATTATTCATAAGACTATTTTCCCAGTATTCATGGCAATCCAAGTCCGAGGAAGAGGCTTCGAAATCAAATTTACTGAAGCGGTTTTACTTTTCATGTCTATATTATATGCACCAAACATACCCTAAATTTAAATGGTTGATTACTTCGGTGAAACTAAACAGTAATGTAAATATAAGTCCAAAGAAAGTCCCTTATTTGTACCTTGTCACGGCATTGTGAACGACCTACTTGTCACGACATCATAGTAATTAGGGGTGGGCATCCCATCCCGCGATTCCGATCCCGTCCTGGTCTTGTCCCATCCCGTCCTGATTTTTTTGGTCCTTTTGGGATATATCAAATCTATCCCGATCCCATTCCATCCCGATCTAGAGTGGTATGGGATCGGGATGGAGATTTTCAATTCCGCTCATCCCGTCCCGTCCCGAACTTATTTAATATTTATAACTCAAAATTTTGTGTGTCAAATTAAGTGTGGTATATGAAGTTTTGAGGAGTTGTGCAAACTTAACGTCACAACTAATTGTCTCATAGTTTAAAACAATAACACTTTCATAGATAACTCCTTACATATATAATGATAGAAAATAAATAATAGTATTCTTGAATTGATGACGTAAATAAGAACATAAATAGAAACTTACAAAAATAAAACCTAGGATATTGTGGAACAAGGATGGGACGAGGTCGGGATAAGGTCTATCCCATTTCGAAGATAAAACAACAAAATCCCGTCCTGTGCCCACCCCTAATAGTAATCTAATTAGAAATTTGGGCAAACTTCCTATTCACTAACCATAGCTTTCTACCACAACCTAACTATATCCATTGGGTCTACACCATTGGGTCATGATGTAGTGGTTATCACGACGTTGTGGCTATGCTTCTCATTATGACGCCATAGCATAGTCTTAATCATTATATAACGATAGGTAACCTTGTATTTAAAACACGTGGTTCATGAATGTTGTATGTATGTATTCTGCCACAATTTTGTATAATTACTAAGTTGTGAGGCAATGTCTAATTTTGCTTATCTTACTGGCCATTTCGTTTATTCATGACGACTTTCATTTTCTCTTTTCACTTGGAATCATGGTTAAATGCTTAGTTTTATCTTCACGTTCTTTATAAGCATCCATTCGATTTCTATATTCAAACAAAAAAGACTAGGATTTAGAGGGAAGTGAATAGTAGCTTATCAAAAAAGTATATAATAATAATAATAATAATAATAATAATAATAATAATAATAATAATAATAATAATTGATGATACATCAAAATAGACTGATCATCATGGTCGTACACGTAGCACAAAGATCCATCACGAGGACACAACAAACAACCTATTGGGCCATCTCATAAAGCCCGATAAAAATAAAGCTAATTACATAGGCCCAGATGAGGCCTCTAATAAGGAAAACCGTCAAGACCTAAATGTAGGCCCAAACAGATTAAATTACGGATCCAAGCCCAACACAAGTTTCCTCATAAAGAAGGATAACGTTTGCTTTTTTTTTTTTTTTTAAAGGCAAGCGTGGGGGTTTATATGGGCTCCCCAGATCACTGAATAAAGATAGGAACAGATTGGTTACATTCGTGTATATTTCCTACCTCTGGCATCATCAAATACAATCTTCTTAATATCTTCCGCAAATGAACTTGGAATGATCTCAACAAACTCATGATTAGGTAAGAGCTTTGCTAGTTTATCCACTGCCTGGTTTCTTTTCCGCACTGCATGCATGATCCTGCACCCCTAAAACTTCTTGATTGCCTCCTTGATCCTTCTAGTTGTGCGAATCGCTTCCCATGGAGGAGCTTTGGTAGTAGTAAGGTACTTAAAAGCACTACTGGAATCCATACTAAGCTCCACTCTGTGGAGGCCATGTCTCTGCGCTAATTTGATTACCAATTCAATCCTCTGTAGCTCATGAAGAAGGACTGTTTGTGCTATTTGACTCCCTGCCCCAGCTGCTACCACCAGTGTTCTAAAAATCGGCCTAGGCGCTAGAAGGTGGAAAACCGCCCAGATTAATGGCTGGGCGGGCTGTCTGGGCGGTTCTGGGCGGGATTTAGGCGGGGTCTAGGCGGCCTAGGCGGGGTCTATGCGGACTCTAGGCGGGTCTAGGCGGTCTGGACGATTTTTTTTTTTTTTAATTTTTTAATTTTTTTTTTTTAATAAGGCTGATTGTGTTCCTATTTTTTTAGAAATAAACTATTTTATTGTTTTTTATTCAATATATGTCAAAATGTAGCAAATGATGATTACTTAATGGAATTCTCAAAGGATCTGCCGGTACCAATTTTACTAATGTAGATTTTATCAAACATAACTGAGGTTATTCATGCAATTTGAAGAAAAATAAAAGAGTACACAAATTCAAATTTATATAAAGTACCCATCATGACCAACTTCAGTCATTTGAGTTTTAATAAATTTTGTTCACGATTGTTAATTTTTCATGTTTTTAAATTTTGCATATGTATATTGGCATTAAATTGGATGTAATTGATAATGTATTATGCTTAACTTTTGTAAATTATTAAAGTAATAATACAAAACCTAAGACCGCCTATGTGCCGCCTAGGCGCCCGCCTAGGCACCCGCCTAGGCCCCTGGGCGCTAGGCACCTGCTCGCCGCCCGCCCAGTGCCTAGCGATTTTTAGAACACTGGCTACCACCAATCCATCATGGTCCCTGATCAATGCTCCGTAACCTCCTTTAGTTTCTGTAAGAGAACCATCCGAGTTAACTTTAAACCAACCAAGTTTAGGCCGCTGCCATGCATGCAGAGTGGTAGTGCGAATATTGATCTGCACTTCAAGTCTCCATTTGTCAAAGAGCAACCTATTGTCAGCATTATCTTCTACTTGAATATCCAAGACTGAAACACGTAACCTGACATCTTCAATAATCTTGGGCACCACTTCAATAGCTGCTCTAAATTTGGTCTGAAATAATCTGCAGTTCCTCTCTGTCCAGAGATGATACATAGTTGCATTCAAAGCAAGCCTTTTTAACACACTACTAGGTGAAGTACCAAAGAATTTAATCTCACACCATTTCCACTTTGCAGCCCAGTCCATGGGTTGGTGTTTGTAACCTAATTGGAGAAGGATACACGTCCATATGAAGCTAGAGTACCTGCATTTGAAGAACAGGTGCTCTTCACACTCTGGTTCATCACTACATAGTGGGCACATCGATCGTTCAATGACTCTCCATTTCAGCAATTTGTCTTGGGTCTTGAGAGCCTTATGCATTGCTAACCAAGTGATGAAACTCTGTCTAGGTATTCTTCCCGTGAGCCACACTAGCTTGGACCAAGATATTGATTGTGATCTGTGCCTCATTGAGTGATATGTACTCTTGTTAGAGAACTCTGCATCTCGGTCCCCCATCCATGTGACTACATCTTTGTGTTCACTGTCTATTTCCACCAGTCCAAGGTCTTCACAAATATCAGCAATAGTCATTTTCTCGTGCCCTCTGATGTCCCATTTATCATTTTGAATAAGCGCACTTACTTTTGCATTGCGGTGAAGTGAGGAATGGTATGTTAGGTGCAGGGGAACCTGTTTAGTAGGATACCAAGAGGGTGCCATGGATCTTTCCACGACATAGTATCCTTTCCATCGCCAATAGAATGTACTATTAGTAAACTAGACTGACATCTGCACTTTAATATATTACGCCAGCACCAAGATGCTTCATTCGGAATACCCATAGTCCAAATTTTTTTTGTCTTTAATTATGTTGGCTTTAGTCCACTGTACCCACAAGTTATCTTTATGTGAAATAATAGTCCATACATGCCTCACCATCGCAGCCTTATTTGACGTTTCAATGCACCTTATGCCCAAGCCTCCCTCATTGTAAGGACTGCAAACAAGAAGTTTCTCATTATTGTTGTTATATCATCTCGTACACTTGTTTGCAGAATAAAACAAGATGTCCAGTAAACATGGAGACTGTTCAGAATTGCTTTGATGAGGGTGACTCTGCCTGCATATGAGAGTGTCCTATTCTTCCATGATTGGACTCTTTTCCGGACTCTATCTACCAGTGGTAGGCATTGATTATAGTCCAAGTGGGAAGATATCAAGGGGAGACCCAAATACTTCACTGAGAGCGCCTCTAGGTTGAACTCAAGACACCTAGTTATCAATTAAAGTTCTTCACTGGGAACCCAAACATCAAACAAATTGCTCTTAGAGCAGTTTATAGCAAGCCAAGTACATGAATTGAATGTTCTTAAAGCATTTGATAGTGCCATTGCAGACCTGGTGCTTCCTTGGAAAATTGAAATTAAGTCATCTGCAAAGCATAGATGAGTAATTTGTGGATTGCTACACTTAGGATGCAACCCGTACTCTCCTTCTTCCACTTTTTCCTTGAGTATTAAGTGTAGTATTTCCATTACCAGGACAAACAAATACGGTGACATCAGACACCCTTGTCGTATGCCTCTCTTGGCCTTGATGAATCCTTTAGGAGAACCATTGATAGAGATGGAGAACCTAGGTGTCGTGATGCAGACCTTCACCCAGTCAATGAACAAGTCAGGGAAGTGCATTTTTCGCACGACATGCTCAATTGTTTCCCATCTAAAATCAATATTTGTTGCACATCTAGGGACTCCCTTGTCTCTGTGATAATTCTTGACTAGTTCATGAGCTAACATCACATTGTCATGAATGTATCTGCCTCGTATGAATGCTTACTGATCCGAGCTAACCAGCCTGTGAATCACTTTCTTCATCCTGTTTGTCATGATCTTGATGATGCATTTGTCCAAGACATTGCAACAAGATATTGACCTGTAATCAACCAAGTAAGAAGCATTAGTAATCTTTGGAATCAAAGTAATACATTTGGCATTTACCTCCCCAAGCAACTCTTTGTTTTTTGAAAAAATTCTTTACTGCCCTTGTAAAATCATTGCCTATAACCCTCCATGCTGCTTTGAAGAATAGTGAGGAGAATCCATCAGAGCCAGGGCCTTTTCTGAGCCTATGGAAGCCAGTGCTTTAGTGATTTCATTCATGTTCACCTCTTGGACCAGCTCCAAAGCCTCCGCTGCATTGATTGTTCATTCAGGTTGCAAACCATCTATGGTTGTTGTGTCATAGGCACTCTGTTCTCCAGCAAAAATTTCTTCAAAGTACTTAATACATTCAATCTCTATATCCTTCATGTCCTCTAACTTTTCATTCTGAGAATTGTAGATTGATAGTATCTTTTTTTTTAACCTTTTTTCACGCAAATGCTGATGGAAATATGTGACATTTTCATCACCTGATAGCATGTGCTTTGCTTTAGCTTTTTGCACCACTTCTGATTCTGCATTTCGGGCTGCAAGTGCATACTTCTTAACTACCACTTTCAGTATCTACAAGAGTAGGATCAAGAGGGTCCAACTGAAGTGAGCTTTGTGTTACCTCCATGAACTGTCTCGCTGCAATGACACCACTGCTGGCATTAACAAAATTATGTTTTCTCCACAATGTCAGTTGTATTTTTACTCTTTTTAGTTTCTGTACGAAACAGTATGTCGCATTACCATTCGTTGTCTGGCTCCAGGCATTTTGCACCACGTCTATATAGCCCTTTTCATGCACCCAATAGTTATAAAACTTGAATGGGTTAGGCCCTGGATTCCTGTACTCGTAGATGGTTAGAACAACTGGGGAGTGGTCCGAAACCCCTGGGTTGAGAAAATCCACCTCAGAGTTAGGCATGTCTATTAGCCATTCCTGATTAATCATTGCTCTATCAAGTTTGGACATGACTCTATTTTCACCATTTTGCGTGTTACTCCATGTTAAGAAGCATCCCTTTTACTGACAATCAAATAGGCCTGACTTCAAAGCACATTCAGCGAAGTCTATAAACTGTCCTAGTCCTATCTCCTCCCCACCTATTCTTTCCTGTGAGTTCAGTATCGAGTTGAAGTCCCCCAATACTGACCATGGCTTTGTTGTTGACTAAAAAAGTTTCAAGTTCAAGCCATAATCCCTTCCTGATAGTGTTGTAGCTTCTACCATATGGGAATGTTAAAACGCATGTGAAGCCATTAGGTCAAATAGCATTCAAAAAAATGGCATGCTCTGACCTTGAGACTACACTATTGTTCACTGCTTGAGGGTCCCAAAGAACCCAGATTCTCCCTCCCTGGACTAGGTCACTGTTGTCCATTGCTAGCCAATCACGCACCAGTTCCTTTTGAATCTTTTCTTTTTTTTCATTACTGACTTTTGTCTCTACCAAACCTATAATACTGACTTTATGCTTGTGAATTAGTTTCCGAACTTCACTTTGTTTCAAGGGGTCCTTAAGGCCCCTAACATTCCAGCATGCTGACTTAATCATCTAATCATTTAGCTTGTGAGTTTACACCTCTACTGGGTTAGATACATCATGTCCTGTTTTATGCTTAGGAGCTCTAGTTGTGTAAGTCCTTTTAGCTGCAGGCTCAGACTCCATTATTTGTAGGACATCAAATGGATTGTTTTTGCTTCTTAGATTGTGAACTCTAGCCTGAGTCAGTGACTGCTTAATGCTACCTTTGTGACTAGTCACATTCTCCAACCCCTTATTTGTGACTCCCTGAGAAGGTTTTGATGCTATCTCCTTGCGGCGTCAAGTAGTTCTCATTGTGCTAGGTGCACTTGGTTCCTTATCAGACTGGCTAGAGTGTGCCTTATCAACCTGACTAGTTGATGGTGTGTTCCTTGCTGGCTGCGTTGCTGCTACTTGCACATTGGCTTCTACTTCTTGCCCATTGGCTTCTATTGCTTGCACATTGGCTTCTACTGCTTGCACATTGGTTTCTACTACTTGCACATTGGCTTCTACTGCTTGCACATCAACATTATCTTCTACTACTTGCACTGCAGTTGTCAAGCTATGCTTTCCATCTTCTAGTACCTCAACATCTGTCTCATTCATTCTATCATTCTGCAACTCAGTTTGCGACTCATTCTGTGAGATGTCTAGTGCTACATTTGGCGTACCACTCACAATTGCGACATTCTGCATGTCTTCCTGCACCTCAACTTGAATCTCATTGAGCTGATCGCTTTGCATCTCATTGTGTGTCTCATTCTGAGTACCCTTGTTAGATATAATCTTCTCCTCGTCCTGTCTACTAGTGTCCTTGCGTCTACTAGTAACGTTTGTCCAGTCGTTTGATACTCCTTCAGTGCTCTGCTTTTCTTGAGTCTCTTGCGGCTTCCAGTATTTTGCAGTTGGCTTAGTAGTATCCTTTTGCTTTGGGCATTTAGCAGAGTTATGACCAAACCCCACATAATGTTTGCACCTCTCCGGTTTCCAGGATTATTCAACTTCCACTCTAGTGGTCCTCCCATCATCGAAAACCACCCGTACCTCAGTTGGGAACTTACTATTTGAGGCCATTTCGACGCAAACTCTTGCAAAAGAGAGCCTAGTCCTTTGCTCAGTTGCTTTATCTAGCATTAGGGGGACCCCTATTGCACTAGCAATAGACTGCAATCCTTCAGGGCTCCAAAGAAATAGTGGAACTTTTCTCAAATTAACCCAGACAAGGACTGATTTAAGTACCTCTACATCATCTTCTATGTAAGGTTTCTATGGCCTGATAAGGAACAAGTTGCTCGCTATGTGCACAGGACTCATTTCTAGAACGTGGATCTTATCTGTTTCATTAAGGAACTTGAATACAAATGCATTTTCACCGTATACAGACATCTCAAATCCATTTTTTAAACCCCATATCCGCTTCAAAGTTTCATTAACAAAACTATATGAAGACCTCTTACCAACAAAGTTGCCTATAATGTATTGTTCACATTCAACCATTCTTTTGTTATGCTCTGCAACCGTGATCTACACCACGGCTTGGCCATCAACCGTGATCTACACCACGGCTTGGACATAGGACAACCTAGTAGTCCCTTGTTCTTTGCGACTAGCAAACAGCGATGCCCAACTAACTTGTTTGGGTGCAGTTTTGTTGGATGTGGCGGCCATAGGGTTTGCATGGTTTCCATTTGGAGCAACTGTCACATCTAATATCATTAATGTTCTTGAATCAGTATTAGAATCCATGATGCTATGTTCCTGATCTGTTTCATGTTCAGTCGTAGCTTTTGCATGTCCTCTCTCAATCTCAGAAGCTTCTCCACGAGGGGTAATGGAGACGCTGGTGGTCTGGCAAGAGAATGGTATCATCCTTGTGCAATCAAACCAACAAGCATCATTGGAAAACACGTTCAAGATCCTGAGCACAAATCAAGATTGCCTAGCTCTCGAACCCTAGCTTTCACCTTCAAACCTCCAACCTCAACTCGTTTGTACGTTGTAGGATAAGGAACAATTTGCTTGCTATGTGCAAGGATAACGTTGCACCAAGAAAGAGCTGTGGAGGGCTTACGCCTCCATGAATGCATCTCCATTAAGGAGGAGACTGTTACAAAAACATTTCTTTCCATTGTGCCTCACATGCTTAAGTCACGCAGATAGTTAACCGCGACCATTATATAAGGTAAAAGGAACATTCGACAAAGGTATACAACTTTAAATGAGTTTTGTCCAGATTTACATTCTTCTTCCAATAGAGTTACTGCCTTAAGCATCGGAGTGCCTTCGACCACCAAAAAGGTGGTCCTTGGTAGTTTAACAATTGTTTTGTAGGTCAAACTCACAGGTGGACGCATCAGTTTGGCGCCCTCTGTGGGAAACGAGGAGTTTTCTTTTTACAGAACACAAAGTGATAAAGTTCACCACAACCGAACAAAAGATCGACAAACCATCAGATAAAATAATGCATACTGCAGATCATGACAACTCTCCCTCCGATGCACCTCTAACAGTTGGAGGAGAAGATATAGCCCGGATCACCGAACCAATAGCCCCCGAGAATGCGAATCTACAACACACAGTAGTCCGGACAACCCAAATATCCGACAACGATTCCATGGACCCTCGGGTGGATTTGCTCATAATCCAGATGGAACACATAACAAAGATGCTGAAAAATATTACACATAAACACACTCAACTAGCTAATCTTGTTCAGGCACAGCCACAATAAAACTCAGCCAATCAAGCCCGAGGGAATGACGAAATTTCAGCAGACCCCCAACAAGAAAACTTCAAAAGCAACAAGCTCCCTCGAGGTAAGAATCAACTGAATGAAGGAATGCTTACCGAATTTCCGTTCAGAATAGGGGTCACGGATCCTAACTTACTATATGAGTTGGTAAAACCGCCATTCTCCGACGCCTTCATGAAAACATCAATGCCGAAAAAATTTACTCCACCAAAATTCGAGGCATATGATGGCACTTCCGACCCAACCGATCATTTAAGATACTTCCACCACATGATAGCCTTGAAAGAGACCACATAATCAATTTTATGCAGAACATTCCCAGTTAGCCTCAATTCTACAACAATGAATTGGTTCAATAGCCTACCACCAAGGTCAATAGATTCCTTTCAACCTTTGGCCATTGCTTTCATCACAAGATTTATAGGAAGCCAGCGAATGAAGAAAGAGCTACACTACCTCTTGCACATAAGACAGAAGTCCGATGAAACAATACGGGAATATGTCACCCGCTTTACCAATGAATTGGCAATGATCGATGGATGTAGCGACGACACAGCCGCCACAACTTTTGTCGCCAGATTAAAAAGAGGCCCATTCTTTGACACTCTTAACTTGGAGCCTCTAAAGGGCACGACAATCCTGTTAAAAATAACACAAAAACACATCTCCTTAGAGGAAATGAAGGCAGCCAGGAGGAAAAATGACTAGGTAAGAGATTTTTTTTCGAGAAAACAGGAAAAAAAGGAAGAAATAAGGCAGGATGATGGACAACAGGAAGGCGACAACTCGTCAAAGAAACACCGGACTGGAAGAAGGAACGATTCATGGCGACAACAATCCAGAGGGTCACAACTTACGCAAACTTGACATGAACGGGTAACAAGCGTAATGAACACCACATACAAACCTTATACAACTCTGAAGACGAGTCGAGCGAATGTACTAAAACACATAGCAAAGTGGGACAACATCAACTGGCTGCTTCCGATGAGAGGTAATTCAGAAGGAAGAAACAAAAGAAAATATTGTTCATTCCACAAGGATCATGGGCATGATACCGACTTAAAAGATGAAATCGAACATTGGGCTCAGAAAGTACTACTCGACGAGTTCATCGGAATGCCAAATAAACAGACAACATGGAAGGAGAAAGCGAACAATATTGGAGGATCAAAATAACAGTCCAGAAAGTTGATAAATACCGATCACTGCATAGCTGGAGGAAGCAGAGCGCGCGAAGCAACTAGGCAAACTCCTCATTCAAGCTAATCTATATGGGAATGGAGTACTGACGAAACGCTTCACGAATACACAAAACATGAAGAAGTTTGCATCAGCCAATTCGTATGTCAAAGGGCTCCACTAGCAGCTGCAAGCTCACCCTGAATCACTAACAACATACGAGGACGAAGCAAAGAAAAACAAAATGACAAAAAAACACTAGCCCCCAATACAAGGGCCGACAACGAGCAAAGGAAGATGAAACAGATCATACTCCAAACCAGCATAAACACCATGACGACCAAAGACGATGACAAAAACAAGGGAATATCAATAAAGATTACGAATTCAGAGACTCCAAATCTTCGCGCAGACAACATAATAAATACGTTAACAAGTTAGTTTTACAAAGCAATCAAATGACAAAAATCGAACACACAACTTCTAGTCTGATCAACAAAGAAATAAAGGTTGGACACCTAATTCACCTAAACACAAAAAACTTCGAATCGACCGAGATGTCGAACTAACGAAGTAAAGGTTGGACACCCGAGTCACCTAAACAAAAAAAACTTTGAATCGACTGAGATGTCGAACTAACAAAGTAAAGATTGGACACCCGAGTCATCCAAACACAAAAAACTTTGAATCGACAGAGATGTCAAACTAACGAAGTAAAGGTTAGACACCCGAGTCAACAAAACTCAAGAACCTCTAGTCGAACAGAGTGTCGGAGTAACAAAAGGTCTCCGAGACGACAGACACAAAGTCATAGCTAAGGGAACGAGTTAATACATTCTTAAAATATACAAACAAAAACAATAATTTACAAGCAAATCAGAAAAGAACAACAACGACCAACCATTAGATAAGCAACAAGTAGTTATAAAAGAACTTGACGCACCATGATAGTTACAACAAAACCAAAAATAAGAAAAAAAACAACAAAATTATTTTTTATTGATAAACACTTCTCTGTTATATCCGGAGAATGTGATAAAAAGCGGGAGAAGAAACAGGAGCAATGGAAGGATCAATATAAGTTGGAACATAAGAAGAAATCTTTTGAGAAGAGAACATCAACAGCTTCAAAATACTCGATGATAGAAGGGGCAATGACTCCTCTGCTGCTGGAGCAGATTCCTCGGCATCATCATCCTCAAACGCTTCACCGACCAAGTGACGATACTTACACAAGTCTTCGCCGAGCCCTTCGATATAATCAAGAAGCTCAACCCGCTCGTCAACAACTCGCTACCAATCTTCGGCTTCAACCACACGAAGCCTATCCTTAGCAACAACGGGTTCATTTTTTGCTGCGGCAAGCTGCTCTCCAGCAGTAGAGAGCATACTGGAAGCATCTGCATTGACATCATTAAGCGCAACAGTTATCTGTTTCACCGGCCTCTCAACGCCGTCACACATAACGGATTGCTCCAAATCCTGAGCAAGAAGCTTCATCGAAAGCCACTTTCACAGCGGATAACTCTCACATTACAAAGACGGGCACAAACCTCATCTAGCTTAACTTTCAAGGACTCAAGATCAGCAACAGACTTATCTCACAGATTCTACTATTCCGTCAAAGATTATCAAGTAGCCACAACAACTTTCTCTGAGCCCGTGCATTGTATTTTCAACACATCAAATTGGGAAAAGGACATGAGAAAATACTAGCAATAGCATTGCCAACCTCCTATCAAAAAGAGACACTTGATCACGACCAGCTCGATAAACCAAGCCCATTACCCTCGCGTAAGCAAAATGATTCATCCCGTTCATTATCTGCTCAAGATCATGGTCGATATGATCAAATGGGTGAAGCACGGACATCGAATGCCTCTCTACTGTCCGCCTCTACCATTCATTTACTAGTCTACATGCACCGTCTTGCACATCGAGCTGGTTAAATAGACAGAACTTGCTGTCAGACTTGATACGGATGTCCTTCGGCTTAGGCTCAATCCAAGTAATCTGTGGATGGAGGACGCGAGGATCCGGAAGCACCGAAAAACCACCTCCTACAACGAGGAGAACAGATGAAATAACAGTAACAATGGAAAAACCATGTTTCCCCTCCTGCCGAAAAGCATTCACGGCAAGGGAATGACTGACGATAGCAACAAGAGCAGGAGGAACCTGTCGAATAGAAGATGAAACTAGGAACCTGGCTGCTTTGCTGACATCGATAGAAGGAAAAGGGGAATGATCTCTGGAACTCGACCGCTAGCAATGTCTTTAGAATACTCCACTGCCAACTGGAGCATTTTCTCATTAGTAATTCGAGGGTCATCGTTAGAAACTCAATAGTATCTGAAACACCATAGGCTAACAAAAGTTTCATCTCATCGTCATCCAATGGACGAATAGTCTCCTTCTCGCTCATTTTCAATGTGAGCCTCTGATCTTTAACCTCCTTAAGAGATTCATGATCTCCCTTTGCAGCAACATCATGGGCAGGACCTGGGTGAGAAGCAGTATCCCGAAAAGAACTCTGATGAGTCACCAATCGAGCAGAGCTACGATTCGAAAGTCGTTTCTTCCTCGAAACTTGACCAGGATCTACTGGCAATCGCGTTGATGGACTCGTAGACCTTGCATGTTTTCTCTTTCTTGAAGCAGGAGTGGAAGCAATAAAAGGAGCATTGAGATCTGTAACATCTTGGACCAAACTCACTTCCCAATCAATGCTAGCATCAATAATGTCAACACGAGCGACACAAGCAGCATAGGCCTTAATACAAGATTTAGTAAATATAGCTCGTTCCGCTTCACTCATAGTGTATGAACCACTACGCTCCAGAATGCCCTTGGAAAGAAATGCCTTCATAGGAAAACGGTGAAGCTTAGAGAATTATTCACTGATCTTCTGCTCATCGGCGGATAAAATAAAATTCTTCCGTCTATTGAGAACTCGGAATGACCGAAAAGTCGAATGACCTCACAATTGGAAGTAGCCAGAATTCACGGAAGGGTAGAACCAAGACCGCGACCAATCGCGAATTTCATCACTAAGATTCTCGAAACAATCAGGGGAACGAAGGAAGAAAATCTCCCTGTACACCAACAGACCGACCACTGAATGTAAGATCTTTACATTTAAGGGAATACCATACAGAGTAGCCATCGTGTAGGAAGAAACCGTCACCTTCCAACCATTATAGCCCATTTGGACAGGAGAAATGCCTAAAAATTCAGATATTCCCATAACAACTTCGGAACAGGGAATCGAAAGCCAGAAAAGAACATCCACGAGTAATGCGATGTATCGAACCTTTGGGCTACAAGGGTGGCATCCGGGTAAAATAATCTCGAGGTCAGGTGAGAGATTATAATCAGAACGAAGGGTCTCCAGAGTCGACTGAGAACCTCTATTAGGAGAGTGATAAGCCTCGCACAAAGTTAGAGACTTCCCACTTAACCTGTCACCCACATACATCGTTGAAGAACGAAAAAAAAATGAAAATGAAGAGAATGAAAGAACAAACAAACCCTAAATTCAAAAGATAACGTGAAAAGGGAAAATGTATTCGTGACTTTTTCTTTTATAAAGCCAAACAATGAAGAGACGGTTCATGGGATAGTGTGCGAGATATGATGATTATGAGAAATCCCAAAAATGTGCGCGAAAGACGAACATGAAAACAAAGGATCGATACACCAACTCATGAAAAATAACTTACAACATTAAATACAAGGTAATGATGAAATCGAAAAACAAATTGTCACCAAAGTTAGTGGCCACGTCAGTATGCACACTAACTACTAGGGGGAGTAGCTGATGATACATCAAAATAGACTGACCATCATGGCAATACACGTGGCACAAAGACCTATCACGAGGACACAACGAACAACCTATTGGGACAGCTCATGAAGCTCGATAGAAATAAAGCTAATTACATAGACCAAGACGAGGCTCGCTAATAAGGAAAACTGTCAAGACCTAAATGCAGGCCCAAACGGATCAGAATACGGATCCAGGCCCAACACGAGTTCCCTCATAAAGAAGGAGAACATTGCACCAATAAAGAGCCGTGGAGGGGCTTATGCTTCCACAAACGCATCTCTATTAAGGAGGAGACTCTTATAGAAACATCTCATTTCGTTGCACCTCACATGCTTAAGTCATGCAGAGAGTTAACCGCGATCATTATAAAAGGTAAAAGAAACATTCGATAAAGGTATGCAACTTTAACTGTGTTTTGTCCATATTTACATTATTCTTCAAACAGAGTTACTAACTTAAGAATCGGAGTGCCTTCAGCCACCAAAAAGGTGGTCCTTGGCAGTCTAACAATTGTTTTGCAAGTTAAACTCACATGAGGACGATTTTTGGATACATCAATAATAAAAAATTAAATAATAATAATAATAATAATAATAATAATAATAATAATAATAATAATAAAAATGGTGAAAAAGAAAGGAAGGAAACAAAGTAAAGGTGGGGGGGGGGGATGTTAGAACCCGTTTTATACGATATAGGTCACAGGCTTTGATCGTGAGATAGAAGGATTGGAATTTATCGATTTTAATTTAAGGTGTGAAAAACAACTTTCAATTCTCTCACAACGATAACAAGATTGTGATTAGGATTTAAATTGGGTTTTGAGAAACTCTCACTTCACTGTTCTATAATTTCTCTTTTGTTATTTGTTTGTTCTAACTCATATTCCTTCCCTTTTTCATTCAAACAACCTTTTTCTTCTTCTTCATTTAGTCATTCCCCACTTTGCCTCTTTCTCTTTATCTCATTGTCTCTATTTTGTTTCTCTTCTATATTTATTGAACGGAAAATGACTTTTAAAACCTACTTCTTAACAAAATATACCATTTAGATATCATAGTTGATGTAATGGCTAATTTGTGTCCACTTTTATATTTTTGACCAACAATGACTCTTATATTAACACAGGTTATCTCACAAAGCTATAGGATATCTTGACCATTCTTAAACAAATAGAAAATCTAATTTTATATTTTTATGACCAACAAAGACTATTTTATTAATGATTCTAATTTTTTTTGTTATTTTTTTTTTTTTACCTTTAACCCCTCCAACCCCATGCCACTGGTAGGTATCGATATTAATGATTCTAATTATGACCAACCAATTATAACTTTTCATTAATCGACAAGTTAATCAAAATTTTAAACTAATGTTTGGTAAACTTTTTATAATGTAGTTAATGAAAATTACAAATTTGATTTTAATTAGTTAACAAATCAATTGATTAACTTGTCATAAATTTGATTAGAAATGTTTACAGGTACCCATACCTTTCTTGATGATGATTAGAAATTTAGTTTTAGTTATCATTGTTTCTTATTCCATAATGTAGTTAATAAATAAATTTTCTCACTATCGAAATTTGATTTTCTATGCTTCAATACATGGGTACCTGTAAAGTAATAAATTTGATTCTCTGTAGCTATTTAGTCACAAGCTATCTACCATATAGCATGATCATAACCTCATAGATAAAATGGGAAGCAATATTGAATAAGATAATTTCATGTAAACTAAATAGTGACATTGAATTGAAGCAATAGTTAATTGAAACAAAAAAAATTATTTTTCAAACTCAGATATACCTTCACAACCGATCAAATACAAACACATTCAGAGTGACAATATTCATGAATAAAAAAAATGCTAACATGAAAATATTAATGGAGTCATTTGTAGCTAACAAATAACATAAAATAATTGCTCAAACTGTAGTTAAAGAAATTATTAATAAAAGAGTCATTGTTTGTTAAAAAGTATAAAATTATGTATTCAGTTTATGAAGGGTAAATATATCCTATAATTTTAAGAATTAACATGGGTTAATGAAATAGTCATTTTTTGTTATAAAAGTATAAAATTAGGCACAAATTAACTATTACATCAACTAAGGTATCTAAATTGTCTATTTTATGAAGAAATATGCCTTAAAAGTCATTTTCTGTTTATTGAATTCTATGGTTTTAGCATAAATGAGAAATAGGGTGAAAGGTAACTAAACCAATGAAAGGTCCCACCATTTTTAATTGAAAAAAAAAGTCCCAAAACCATTGATATGATACAAACTTTCTCTTCTCGAGATGAGGTTGTGGATGAAAATCGAAGGGATCACAAGGAAGGTGAAACAAGCCAAGCTAAATCTACCAAGTTAATAAAACCAATTTGAACAACGACCCATGATGTGCAATCCAATAAAGAAAGTGGTCTCCCGAAATTTACATGATGTACACAACTGGGCGTCAAACACATGACGCTATGACGACTTTATAAAAGAGTCGGAATATTATGTTTAATAATAGGAGTTCCCTATGTCATGGTGAATACACTATCACAAGTCATAATTATCATTACCCAATAGATGATCACAATGTCGAGGCAAAGAGCTACGGGTTAGTGAATCGGGACGAGATTGGGTGACAACCAGCGTGCCAACATATCTAGACCATAGAATTGTTCGAATCCTATTATGGAAATAACGAGGAGTTGTCATGAAGTTTTCTCATCCAAATCTTCCTCAGATTTTCTCCACCACCAGGAATATTCTCTCTTTCCAACTCTCTCTCACCAAGTGTATCTGTTGTCCCTCTTTAAAAAATCATTTTATTTTTCTCCCAATATTTTTTCCTCTCTCTAACGTCTTTTTTTCTATAAAAATGCCTCCTCATTTTTGGATGGGATGTAATGCTTGAATCCGTGACTAAGCCATCCACTGCGCCAGATAAAAATATTTATTGTAAGTTTTTAAGCTCTTGGTTCATCTAATTTGATGAACATCGTGAGGTTAGAGGGCCTGAAAGAGTGTCCCACCATTCCATCCATTGTTCAACATGACTTGCATATATATGATGTGTTCATATGGTATTTATTTTCATCGGCATCTTTAATGGCTTGTTCTTTTTCGGAAAACTATCAATTGTACTATTGTGAATTACCACAAATGTGGAAACTGTATAATAGAAGACAAATATTCTGTTGACCAATTTCTTTTGAAAGTCTTTTACTAGTCATTTCAGTAAACAGATCAAGTATACTGTTTACCATTTTTATATTTAGACACTGATCATGTTTAACTATTTAATTGCAGTAGATTACAAGTATGTGAAGTATCTAGTTTTTCTCGATTTACTGCTCTGCAGTCATTACTTGATTATGACCTAGTTCTGCTCTAACGTTCTCATTATTCACTTCTACCAAACTGCATTCAGGTGGTTCTGAAATTTAGGTATTAATAAGCCATTCATGTAATGTGAAAACATTCTAGAAATTGGATGAAAATTTTCGGATCTCTTTTGGCTATTTACTCCACTATCTGCTCTAGGTCCTATTTATTTCTTGCTGCAGTACGTTTGTGTATGTAGTCTATCTATATGCTTCTACCTTTGTTAAATGGTAAATTAGAATAGGTGATACCTGTTAGAATTTGTAAGGCTTGCACTCAACATAGCCAAGTTCAAGTCCAAGATTGATTCACCTTTACAAGAAGGAAAGTACATAATTAGAAAAATTAGATTAGGAAAGTCAGAATAGTTAAAGAAGTAATGTCAGAATAGTAAAGTTAGAATATGAAAGTCAGAATAGTCACCTTTTGCACGTCGTTTAATGGTTATGATGACGTCCATTGGCACGTCGAGGAATCAAGGATCGTTATAGGTGTGACGCATTCTACGACGTGCATTTTTAGTCATCAAGTCATGTCCTTATATGTTTACAACGACTTAAGTTGCACATCGTAAGTGTCTTTAATGACGTTCTTAACAAGTTGTTAATAAGGTGAAACAATGACATGCATTGAATGTTGTTGTGCAAGACGTAATTGATGAACAACGACGTGCTGGTCGTGACTTAACTAATCATTGAAGACGTGTTTTGCATGTCATAGTATAGTTTGTTTAAATTTAAAAAAATAATAAAAAAATCCTATCCTATCCCCATACCCCATTAGTACACCCCTAATCTTCTACCCCAGCAGCTGTACACAATATACCTATCTCCACCTCGCTCTTGCTTTTCAACACCCATACACACTATTTGAACCTGTACGTACTAGCACTTGCACCAACCACAATTGTTGTAGTCCTCTAAAAGCTATATACCTATGCTTCGAGACTATGAAAAAAACCAACAAATAATCAAGGCTGAGAAACTTCTAAAAAATAACTAAACAAGGAGTCAATATTGTCAAGGAGTTTCACTATTATAACTAGACAAAGAGTCAATATTTGTACTCTTGCAAACTTTACACTTGATAAAATCATTGACCAAGTTTCTCCAAATCATCATTGATGTAGTAAATGTACTACGCTGAAAATAGTATTCAAGAAAAAAAAAACAGAAATAGCAGCAAAACATAGAACATTTTCTCTTTGATTAAGATAGTTGTAGAGATAGAGCGAGGTACATTGCACAAGCCAAACCCAAGTTCCTACAAAGGGTCTAAAAGTAGAAAAAAAAAAAATTAGAAATAAAAATCACAGATATACATTAGAAACCAAAACTCTGAAGTTTAGTCCTCCTTGACAATTTTCTTCCCATACAGTGAATATAACGTTGACTCCTATTGATTTCAAATAATTGAATTGCCAGCGAAATTCAGCCTCTTCTCTCATTGCATCAAACATGTCAAGTAAAGAGGAGACACACCAAAATCTTCAACGTTATTTCTTTCAAGTGTAAAAATGGGCATAGAAATAGCTTCCAAATATGACATTTCTTGATATATACCAAATAGCATTTGTAAAGAAAATCATAAAGAATTAGTTTATTTTACTTATTAGCGGGAATTTAACATGATTGCAGACATCATATGTACAAAAGTCCAAGTAAAAATAGAAAAAAAAAAAAGTTAAGAAGTACAACCAAGCGAGTACGCCCTTGGAACCAACCAAATAAATTCCAATTCTTCAAACGAAGTTGGTGGCATGGGAAATATCCATGAGTAGATATTTGAGATTGACAATCATTATTTTCTAAAAAAAAAAAACTAGAGCAACATACTCCCCCCAACCCAACTTCAATGAAAGGCGACAATGGTAGGAGGTGCATGAAACTTAACTCTCCTTCCTTATCGGAGGCATCCATCAATCAATAAGAAATTGTTATTATTAATTGGCGTCCAAGTGCTCGCAGCGACAATTACAGTTTCAAAATAAATATTCCAAAAACATACCTAGTAAGTCAATTCCCTTGTGTGGTACAAAAGAAGTGCAACAACTTGTCCAGCAACATGCTCAATTTGTTGCAAAGTTGATAAAATGAATACGACGGTTTCCCCATTCCAAATTTTGCTTGGCAGATAACGTCCATGCCCAATATACCTTTAGAAATTCACTCAAGTTGCATTGATGAAGAAGGAAATAAAATTAGATCAATGAATCATCAGACAAGTGAAAAAATGATGTCCTGGATTTTTTTTATTACAAATGTTTTCAAACCAGTTTATGCTCCATGACAACTCTTGAATTCACTGTAATCAAGAATAAAATCAAAGTATCTCAACGACTCTTCTAAAGATAAACAACATATATAAAGATATAATCTGGAAAAAAAAATGACAAAATTTTAAATTAAAATCACAGTAGCCAAGTCCATATGAACTCAAAAATGTGATTCAAGAGTTAAAATTTAGCAAAACCAAATAACATTGTAACCACACAATTTTCATATAATCTCCAAAATCAACACAAGATCAAACAACCTTCGAAAACCCAACAAAAAAGGTAATAACAAACACCCATTTCTATTCACACCATGGAATCAACAACCAAATAGGCTTTAATCACATAAATGTAAAACTATAAAATGATTTAGGAGCCCTGCAGAGGCCCAATTCTTGGCTGAATAGCCCGGGCGTGTAAGTAGAACAAGGCATCAAACAAAGTTCAATAGAAGCATTACTGATTTATTAGATAGAGGACTGAATAAGGAGTAATGAAAAACAGAAGCTCTGTGAATTGAGCTTGAATATGTTAATTGTAAACTAATTAGGATAAAAAACTAATTAGGATACGTAGCTCATAGAAACCAAATCCTCCCACCTATGGCAAGATTTAAAATTAGATACACAACTGTATTACACACCATAACAATGTTTCCAATTTCTCGCTTGTTCAGTTTTGATAATATTAAAAAAATCAGAATGGTTAAATATATTAAAAATATCTCAAACTGATAATATAAAAAAAATCAGAATGGTTAAATATAGTTAAATATAGTTAAATATTGAAAATAATCTAAATTGAGGAGATAAGGACCAGAATACATAGATAACGAAGCGGTAAAAAATGCGCAGCTAGATAGCAGAAATTTACCAATCAGTCCTAAAAATGAAAATGGAGTATTGAACAAGATGAAAGAATGAGGGAGGGAGCAAGAAAAAAAGAAATTGTAGAGGGTAGAGTAGTACCGGAATCGGTAGAGTATTCAAAGAGTTTTCCTTTGGTGGAGAAAACAATCAAAACAACCTCTGCATCTCAAAGCATAGAAATCTCATGAGCTTTCTTGAGCAATCTGGACCTCCGTTTTGAGAAAGTGACTTGCCGATTTCGATCCTCTTCAACTGAAACCTTCCTAAGATACACTACAGATAGATTAAATAAATGTGTATCTGATCTATTCAAGAGGATTTCAATCGCTGCCGTAGTCTCCACTATCTCCGCGGTGTTGCCTTAGGGAACACCAGAACTAGATCCAATAACACACCGACTCAAGAAGCCTGCTTCTCCTGCTCTCGCCGGTGCATCACCGTTTTACCCGTGTATGACTCCATGGCTCCCGAACAGTCACTGGTTCCAACTCCTGCACTTGGACCCGGCGGTGCATGCCTCCACTTCGACGGGAAGATCCAGGTGAAGGACTTCATCCAGATGCTTCTACACTATGGTGGATACACCGTAACGGTTGACATTTTTGTGAACCTAACTTCTCTAGCCACCGAAATGAGCAGATTAGTGGTTGCTCTGAAGTAATTTTGTCCCAAGTGAAGGGGGGAGGGGGTGGAGTGGGGAGGGCGGATGAGAAAACCGATTTGGGATTAAACCATTTACTACACTCCATAGAAGGTGCAACGGTAGTTTTTGGTACTTGATTGTTTGGTTTTTTTTGTAATGGCCAAACCACTGACTAATGACGACTTAGCCTTAAAGTCATTCGCCTGTACGTGTCATTCTTTAAACAACTATGTCAACCACGACTTGGATGATGATGTGCAACATATGGTCGGCCTTAAAAAAAACTAATAAGGACGTGCATTAAATGCAAGTCGTACTGACACGTCTTAGAAACCTATATGTGATGTAGTGATAAGACACTATTTTATATATGAAGTTATAAGTTTCTTGTTTCCACAAGGTAGAAGTTATCTAATATAAGCTTGTATTCAGTCAAGGAAAATATAACAACAATAATACAATTATTTTCTTTACAATAGCCCATAGTTACCCCCAATTAAATTAAATTAGTTTAAGAATAGGTAAATCTTTGTTGTTATTGTATCAACTGAGAAGTTCAATGGAAGCATGATCAAGATCTCTACTCACAATCATGGTTCACACTCATAAATTTTCTTTTACCAAAATGTGTCAACGGTTAGAAAATGTGCAACTCATGGATATCCCGGGGAGGGGTTGCGGGTTTAGCAATGGGGCATAAATGTGCCAAGCTGGCCGGGGGTGGGATGCTTTCAGTAGTTCCATTCAAGAAATGTGTTTTCAAGGGGATATTTTGACATAGCGGAGTAGAAATGTGCCAAGCAACATGGTACGGGTGGGATGCTTCAAATTTCCAGTAATCACCCTCTAGTCTCTACAGAATGTTGGAAAGATTTAAATCTAGGTAAAATCACAACTTGAGCTCTGATGCCATGTCAAATGGGCATTTTGTTCCAAAAGCTTGAGCTCTGAGAAAAAACATAACTTTTGAATATCAGTAGGGGTAAAACATCTCATAATTGTGTGTTTTTTTTTCTTTCTTATTTTCCCCGTGTGCTTGAAGGATGCATTGATTGATTGATTGGAAGAATTTATTGTAAGGGAAAATGTTTCTAGATTTTTTTTGGTTAGTTATTGATGTGTTAAAATATGTCCTTGTTGATCTCGAGCTTGCAAAAATGAACAATGGTTAGCCAGGGACCACATTTGTGGTGGCCGAAGGCACTCTTATGCGTAAGTCGGATATCGATGCAAAGAAGCGTGGGAAAATAAGAAAACTGCTAAGTGTATGCGTACCTTTCTTCTCCCATTTTCTCACCTTAAGTAGCGAGTGTTGCCCCCACAATTGTCCTGCGATTGATGGCGTGATGGGGGGAGGAGATCTCGGTAAGGATCTTACCTATGAATGACTAAGTCTATTCGGCATATGGCTATGTTTAGGACGCAATGCTTGATTGGGCTAAGAATTGATTTGTGCAGACGGATCTTGGGCCTATGGTAGGTCAGTGATTTTCGTTCAAACCTTATTGTCCTAGACCCCGCTCCAAGATCAATGCCATGTGGGCGGCGTGATTTGGGCTTAGGCACCTAACTTACGGGCTGAACAACATTTTATGAACGAGTTTGCTTGGGACCGTGTGGAAGCCTTTCTCATGCTAAAGTTGGACCATGCCACGTGTACGGCTGTGATCGATTTATTGTTCAATGTCTCATTAGTTACTCCCCTAGTTAATGGGGCTGCATGCAATTTCATTAATTCAATGGTTGGGGACTGATGCAGTTGTACTTTAAATCGCCGCCCCTTCATTCCCCGCATAGCATTTAATGTTGATGCGACTGTTGGGTGGCCTCCTCCAATGAATATAATGCCTATATATAGGCTAGTTCTTATATGATCAGGCGTTACCATGTGTTTCACATAATCTGTTTCTCAAATGCACCCTTTTTGAGAGTGTACTTTTGTTCTGGCTTCTTCAGAAGACGAACAGGAGCCCCCCGTTGATGGAGTCTCCACATGTTCTGACATTTTCTGCGATGAGTCTTAATAAGACTTGATATTGGAGGAAGCCACATGGTTTGAGTGCGCTTCCAGTGGTTCCATGGGACCTCCAAATTTGTTCTTACATCACGAAGAAGAAGTACAAACTTCTTCTTTGGTCCCAAGTTTGTTTTTCATTTAGGGGCGCGCTTATTGCTGTTTCTATATCTTATCGGGGATAGTTACAGTGACAAGTCTTGTTGCCTTGAAGAGCTGATTCTGCATCATTTAAGGCATCCCTCCTTTGGGTATGACACCAGCAACAAACTTTGGGTTGTTTCTCCCGCTGCTAGTTCCTTGACTTCGTTCGTAAAACCTCTTCTGGAAAGCAGATTGGCGGAGCGAATACCCAATATGTATCCTGATAGATCTTCACTCGCACCAAGCTCAGATTCTTGTAGTGTGTAATCCTTTGAATTGATTAGTCGGTCAAGCTATGTAATAGCTTTTTGATAATCAATAAAGTCTGCTTTTTTTAATTCGATTCATTTTTTTGTATGCTTTGAATGAATGCGAGTCATATTGGCTTGTGCAGACGAATCTTGGACTGTAAAAAAGTCACGTCTGTCTGAGTAGACAGGACCCTAAGGTGTGAAACTATCCAATTCTAATCAAGGACTGGGCTAGCCTGGTTCTGAAGGGGACACGTGTAGTCTTGACTCAGCTTGCTTAGTAGTTCCCTTAACAAAATAACTTGATTCATCAATAATGGTGAAATCACTGGAGATTGATCTTTGTATGAGCGATACGTGCCTCTCGGGCGGGCTGCTTCCTGAGTAGGTACTGGTCTGTCGAAGTATTCCCACTTAATTCTGTGTAGAACTGAAGTGACAGAGAAATCACTTCGATCTCTTAGAACCACGTTTCGTACCATGACCTGACTCATTTTTTAGATGAATCTTGGTGGTCAGGGCGTTGCCTTGGTCAGTATGGACTAGAACAATTGTGTGTGTTGAGTCATCCATGGACTTTACTCGCCTGCTTGCGGTACTATCCGTGGTTAAGGTTTGGTTCGCATGTGCGTTGCCTTAGTTCTTTAGGCGGACTAGGTTATTTCTAGAGCAGTGAGCCATCCATCGCCCGCTTGCAGTGAACTGTCCACGAACTAAGTTCGGTCCGCATGTGATATGCCTTAGTCTCTAAGGCAGACTAGGTTATCTCTGGAGCAGGGAGTCGTCCGTGGATTGGTCTGGATTGGACTCGCCCGATTGCGGTTAACTATATATCTGTTGACTTGGTGCGGTCTGCATGTGTGGTGCCATGGCTCATGAGGAGGGAGGTTAGTTATGTGGAAAGCTGTTGACATCCTAAATAGGACTAGGCTTGACCAATGTGCACCATTATGGTCCATGCAGTTGGACCAAGTCTTCTTAGGAGTGAGCCATCTGTGGACTTGACTCGCCCGTTTGCAGTGAACTATCTTTGGACTGGGTTCGGTCCTCGTGTGTGTTGCCTTGGCTATTGAGGTGGATTAAGTCACTTATGCAACAATCTGTCAACATCCTGAATAGAACTAGGCTTGACCAATGTGCTCCATTATGGTCCCCGTAGTCAGACCAGGTCTTCTTAGGAGCGGTGAGTTGTTCGTGGACTGGACCCGCCCACTTGCGGTGAACTATCTGTGGATTGGGTTCGGTCCACATGTGTGCTTCCTTGGCGCCTGAGGCGACATCCTTAATAAGACTAGGCTCAGCTAATGTGCGCCATTATGGTCCCCAAAGTCGGACCGAATTATCTTAGGAGCGGTGAGCCGTTCGTGGACCGGACTTGCCCACTTGTGGTGAACTGTGGGTTCGATTCGCATGTGTACCATTGTGGTTCTGTGGTCAGATTAGGATGTTTAAGAGCAGTGAGTCGTCCGTGGACTGGACTCGCTTGCTTGCGATGAACTATCTATGGACTGGTTCGGTCCACATATGTGCCATCGTGGTCCTATGGCCGGACTAGGCTTGTTCTTGTGCATCAGAGTCATATGAATTGTGATTCTTTAAAGAGATTACCTTTATTGATAATACTTCTTCAAGTGCTCTACATTTCATGATTTTTTTAGCTGCTCTCCATTCAGGTTTTCTTGCCAGTAGGTTCCTGGCCTTTTAATTGTTGTCACTTTGTAAGGACCTTCCCAGTTCGGGTTTAGCTTGCCTCCTTTTCGGTCTCTTGTGTTCGGCTGGGTTTTTCTTAGTACTCAATCACCAACTTTGAATTCTTGAGGCTTAATTATTTTATTGTAGTGTTGAGCTATCTTTTGTTGGTAGGCAGCTATTCCAACAAAAGCTTCATCTATTCGCTCTTCGAGTAAGTCTAGTTTGATTCTTAGAGCTTTATCGTTGTTTCTCCATCCTGAACTCCTCCTTCATGAATGTAGGTATTCCTAATTCTACTGGAACCATTGCCTCAGACCCATAGGCCAATGCAAATAGTATTTCTCCCATCGGAGTCCTTTTTGTGGTATGGTATGTCCAAATGATGCCTGGAAACTTAGAGACCCAAAGCCCCTTGGCTACATCTTGATTTTTTTCCAGGATAGTTCAGCTGGTGACTTCTGCTTGTCCATTGGCCTAGGGGTGATCCGGCACGGAGATGTGGTGATTGATGCCCAGGTCGGTGCAAAGTTTCCTGACTTTCCCACATTCGAACTGAGTCCCATTATCGCTGAGTAGTATTTTCATTATTTCGAACTTGCAGATGATAGATTTTCAAAGAAAGTTCTTGATTTGATTTTCTCCTATCTTGGATAGAGGTTCTACTTCTACCCATTTGGAGAAGTAGTCGATAGCCATGAGGAGAAACTTCTTCTTATAAAAGATGGGAAATAGGCCTATGATGTCCATCCCTCACTAATCGAAGGGCCACGGGCTGTTCATTCGGACCAGGTTCTGTGCTGGCACATGTGTGTACAGGGCGTACCTATAACACTTATCGCATTTGCGGATAGGTCTTTGGCCTTTTGTTGCACTCTCGGCCTATAGTACCCTAGTGTGAGAGCTTTATGAGCTAGTGTCCTTCCTCAAGGGTGGTTCTTGCAGATTCCTTCCTGGAATTCTAAGAGGACACAATTAGCATATTTGGGAGTCAGACATCTAAGCAAAGAGCCAGTCGTTGATCTCCTGTATGACCCATCGGGGAGGAACATATATCGTACCGCTCATTTTTTAGCTTGTGAGCCTCTAGCTAATCTGATGGGAGGAATCCAAATTTTATGTAGCTGATTAGTGGGCTAATCCACCTGGTCACCTTACTTGTGGAGAAGGTTTCGTGGAGCCCTTCGTCCTCCAGGGCCAACTTCACTTGGAACTCTATGAGTGTGTCAGAGTCATCCTCTGTGGATGAGGCATTTCTGGTCAGGTTGTCGGCTTCTTGGTTATCTGCACTGAGCTGTGACGGAGTAGTATTATCTTGAACCTTTTTTTGGTGCCGATTGCTTTCCCGAAATAGGCCATTATTTGTGGTTCTTTAACATCGAAGTCATCGTTCACCTGATTGACCACCAGTTGGGAGTCGCTGAACAAACGTGATTTCTTCTTCTCCGATTCCTTTGGCTAGTGCAATACCGATTGGAGTGGGTAATCGATCATGATTATTATTGAGAAAGCTTGGAAGTAAGGTCTTGATTTTCTGGAAGAAGTTACCAATGCTAATGCCAATTTTTCTAGATTATGGTAGTAAACCTCCGCCCCACTGAACATTTTACTGATGAAGTGGACGAACTTCTGTTTCCCTTTTTCTTTTCGAATTAGAGCTGAGCTTACATCATACTCTGAGAGTGAGAGGTATAAGTAGAGCGTCTCACCTGAAGTAGGTTTTGAAAGAAGTTTTGTGCTTCCCATAAACGCCTTCAAATCTTGGAAGGCATGTTCACACTGCTCTCCCGTTTGAATTTTTTGTTCCCCTTCATGATCTTAAAGAAAAGGAGGCATCTGTCTAAAAGTTTGGAGATGAACCATAACTGCTGTCATCCTCCCAATCCGACTATGAACTTCTTTAATGTTTGCGGCTGGTCTCATGTCGAAAAGAGCCTGAATCAATTTTGGACCTGCCTCTATCACCTTTCGGTTGACTATGTAGCCCCTAAATTTCCCTGATTGCACACCGGCCAAAGGTTCATTTCTATGGGTTGAGCTTCATTTGGTACTTCCGAAGTTAGGTAAACAGTCATTGGAAGTCCGCCAAGTGATCGGGACTTTGGAGGGTTTTTACCAGCATGTTGTCGATGTAGACTTCCATGGTATTTTCGATTTGTCCTTTGAACATTCGGTTCACAAAAATCTGGTATGATTCTCCCATATTTTTCAGTCCGAACGACATTATCGGATAGCAATATGTGCTTCTGTCCGTTATGAAAGAGGTATTCTTCTGCTCCGGTGGGTGCATATTAATCTGATTGTAACCAGAATATGCGTCCATGATGCTGGGTAGGCTGTGTTCGGACGTCGCGTCCACGATCTGGTCTATCTGGGGCAGTGGAAAGTTGTTTTCCCGCTAGGCTTTGTTAAAATCCATGTAGTCCACGCATACCCTCTACTTCCCATTTTTTTTTTACCATAACCGTCTTTGCCAGCCATTCTGGGTAGCAAGACGCCTTCATCATGCCGATGTTCAGAAATTTTTGCACTTCTTCATTATGGTCTGATTGCTTTCGGGCGTCACCGACCTTCTTTTCTGCCGTATTAGCTTCAAGTCAGGATTGACTGCTAATCGGTGCGTGATTACTGAGGGGTCGATCCCCACCATGTTTTTTATTGTCTAGGCGAATCCTGGTTTTCCTTTAAGAGTGCAGCTAGGTGATTTGCACGCACTTTTGATAATACATCAAATTTTCCTCTGAATTGTACACGTGTCATGATAATCTCGTCTAGAGAACAAAGCATGCCCAATTGCACGCTCAATCTAGTGAGGTCCAAACAGCAGCAATCCCATCATTGGAAAAATCCAGACAGTCGGGTCCGAGTTGCAATGAGCCAGTAAGCCCACGTGTCATGCTGTCAAGCCCAATACTCGTAAGACCTCTAAGGCAAGTATCTGAGATATCTACCCTAGACAGGCAGGCCAACAACACATTGGATCCGACTAGGAAACATATATTAGAGTATAAGTAAGGCAAGGAAACTTCCTTGCATAGACAACACTCAGAAAGGGGAATCTCTCATGCAGATTCGGAATGCAAGTCGTGTAGGGAAACTATCCCACATGGACAACTCCCAATCAAGAAAGGATCTCCACAACAAGATCACTTTTCCTAAACTACGCCACCAAAGGCCTAACCGAAAGAGGACTCATTCGCTATAAAAAGGGAGATAAGGTCGATGAACTAGAGGTTCGCAATACAACCTAGTTTATAATTTTAAGCCTCTCCTAAGCCTTATTAACTTAAGAATCAAAGTGCCATCGGGCACCACACGGTAGTCCTTGGCTCACGTTTTCTACCTATGCAGGTATAGGTAAGCAACGAGGAAAGATAGCAGAAATCGACTACATTAGTTTGGCGCCGTCCGTGGGGAACGACAAAGCTCTTTAGAAATAACAGTAGTTCCACCTTTTCCAGAGAATCAACGAGATGGTGACGACAAGGTCTCGCAACAATGGAGATGTTGCCGAACCTTCTTACGCTCAAATCGGCAAAGCGTCGCCAATTCCACCACCACCACTGGAGGAACCTCCTCAGACCCACGTGCCAGTGGCGGCCGCAGCAGACCCGAGGGTTGACCTACTCTCATCATAGACGCAGCAGATCGCAGAGACGCTGGAGGCTCTCCAAATGTGGAATCCTCTACTTGCAGTAGGAGACCGTGAGTAGTGAAGTGCTTGCTCCCTAGAAAGTTTTAGAGAACATGTTAAGGAGAGCCGCATGACCCCATCAACTTTACAATGGAAAAAAGGCGGATGCACGACCAATAGAGACCCAGCGCCCATAGTCGATAGGCACGTCTCGCAAAACCCCCTCTGCAACGGGCCACAAATGTGATGTTAAGTCTATAGGTCCCTCTATTCATGAACCATATCATAGATGAACCACTGCCTAAGAAATACATCCAACCAAAGTTGGAGTTTTATGATGGGACAAGAGACCCGATCGATCACCTGCGCCACTGCCAACACGTTATAGTGCTTGAAGAAGGGTTCGATGAGATAACATGCCGATCATTCCCTACAAGCCTGAAGATGTCTGCACTGACGTGGTTCCACATCCTTCCTCCAAAATCCATTGATTCATTCCGGGCGTTGGCATTAATGTTTCTTACACGCTTGTGGGCAGCCAACGGCTCAAGAGGGGCCCGTATTATTGACTGACCCTAAGGAAAAAACAAAATGAAACGTTGAGGGAATACGTCACTCATTTTAATGATGAGCTGACCCTCATAATGACACCGTCGTCACGGCTTTCACTTCGGGTCTGAGAAGAGGCAAGCTCTATGACTTCCTCACACTTGAAGTGGCCGCCTAAGCAACAAGGAGACCCTGCTAGGCGCGACAACAAGTATTGTGCCTACCACAAGGAAGGCGGACATGATACCGAGGATTGCATAAACCTCAGAAGAGACGTTGAGTACTGGATATGGAAAGAAAAACTCACGGAGTTCCTAGGCTCGGACATGAGGTAGGGCCGAGCAAAAGAAAGAGCGGACACTGTCAAGGAGATCGAAAAGGAAGTTCAAGGCGTCATCTACATCCTCCACAGGGTCAATTGCGAGGGAGAGCAGTCAAACAAGTCCCGCAAAAGGACACTGACCGAGATGCAGACACCATCTCATTATGAGGACCGACAAGTGCAACACGCACGAGTTATGATCCCATCACTGATGTTTACAGAGAGGGATCTCCAGGGGGTACATTCTTCTCACAATGACGCCTTGGTCATCTCCATCATTATCGCTAAGTGGGAGGTAAAAAGCTTTGGTGACACTGGAAGCTCACTTAATGTCTTGTTCCTCAATGCATTCCGCAACATGCAACTACATGAGAAGGACCTAATGCCTGCAAGCCACCATATGGTAAGATTCAGCGGAGATAAATGCTTCCCCGTCGAAAATATCAATCTAATGATGGTGGCAGGAGAGCCACAACTACGGAAGTAACTTGTCCAAGAGTTCATTGTAGTTGACGCCCCGTCCACCTACAACATCATTATGGAAAGCCCTTGCTACATCATATGGAAGCAGTGGTATCCACCCTACGAAAATGCATAAAATATAAAACCAACCATGCTCAAGGGACTATCCGAGGAGATTAGCCCGTAGCAAGAGATTGCCATTATGCAGGCCTGAAGCAGTTGAACTGTTGCTAGTTACAGCTCGAGCCCACATAACCTACATGTTAGGCATCGTGCCAAACTTCAGACAATGATCACCGAACCCTGCCAAAAGTTTAGTCATAACGACTGACAATGATAACTGCTAGCTCGCTCCAATTCATAGCCCCCCACAAATGGATCAAGATGGATTGGAAATTGGGAGCTTAGTATCAAGATGGGTTGGAAAGTGGGATCTTAGTATCAAGATGGGTTGGAAATTGGGAGCTTAGTATCAAGATGGGTTGGAAGATGGGTTGGAGTGCTCAACCAACAGACTCCATGAGCATTTAGACGAGGAGAAGTCACCAAGTGGAGTATCCGTGAAGACAACAGGAGGTCAGCAAGCTTGGCCTTGATAAGGATAACAATCAATGTTCTATACCCGTTCGACATAAGTTGAACGAGTGCAATACCGAGGTACACCAGGAACTCCCAGATCTCCTTGATAACAGGAAAGTGGATTCGGCTAGGAAACAAATATTAGAGTATAAGTCGGGCAAGGAAACTTCCTTGCATGGACAACACTCAGTAAGGGAAACCTCTCCCACATATCTAGGAGCACGGGTTGTGTAGTGAAATTATCCCACATGGACAGCTCCCAATTAGGAAAGGATGCTAAACTATGCCACCAAAGGCCTAGTCGAACAAGGACTCCTACACTATAAAAAGAGAGATAAAGTCGATGAACTAGAGGTATGCAACAAAATTCCATTTTACAGTTTAAGCCTCTTTTAAGCCTTATCTAACTTAAGCATCGGCCATCACACGGTGGTCCTTGGCTCACGTTTGCTACCTATGTAGGTCTAGGTAAGCAGTGAGGAAGGAAAGCAGGAATCAACTACGTCAGTTAAGCGTATAATTTTTTCTTTCCTCCCGTATGTACTGGAAGAGATTATCTCAGTACTATGATCTAACTCGCAGTTCTTGTACTGATTTCGTTAGTGAACGATTCGAGTGTTGTCGCTTCTCATTTGTCCCATGAGGGACACATAGCATGTCTAGAGTCGCGTCTCTTGTTTCTTGTGTCATTCCTTCACATATGGGCTACATGTCCCCGAAGCCGATGAATTCCTTCAGATGTCCTCTCTAGATCAAGTTTTGGATCTCATCTATGAGGCTCCTGCAGTCTTTAGTGTCTTGACCTATCTCCTTGTGATTAGAACCATGCTTATCCTTATCACGCTTTGAAGGATATCCTTTGAGTTTTGATGGCCACTTAATGTCTTTCTATTTTTCCTCGGTGGATAAAATGTCGGGCAGACTGGAGTTGAGCAGAGTATAATAGGGGTACATGGAGCCGCTGGCCTTGTACAACTTTTCTTAGTCGAGCCCACTATGTTTTTCGCCCCGTTTCTGCTTGGAACTATCTCCCCTTTAATTCTTGTCCTTGGCTCTAGTGGAGTGCTTTGGCTCGCTACTTAATAGACCCGCCACATCCGCTGGGGGTTCTAAGGTGAGGGAGTTGTAAAATTGACCTATTCGAAGGCCGAAAGTGAAAGCGGTGACTGATTTATCGTCACTGCAATCATTAATCAAGGTCAGATCATCATTGAAATGAGTGATGTACTCCCTAAAGGTCTGGCCATGCTTCTACTTGAGGCTTAGCAGATAGTAGAATCATTTTTGGATCCATTGGCTCCCGATGAACCTGGTGACGAATGCCTTCCCCCTACCTGGAACGAACAAATAGATGTCGACTGGAGGCTGTGGAACCAGGTCAGCGCAACCTTATTTAGGTTGGTGGGAAACATTGTGCACAAGATGGCTTCTGAACTTTCTTAAGAGCCATCACATGGTGGTAATGGCGCAGATGATCTGACAGATTTAGTGTTTTGTTATAGAATTCAAGCTTCGGTGGGACAAACTTCTTCAAAAGAGGGGCACTTATGATCTTTTCTGAGAATGGAGGGATAGTAAAATCATACATGACATCAGGATCGGATGCCTCTAGTCAAAGCGAGATCTTGGTCGTGGCCTTGTCTGTCCTCAGGATATGGTCCCCATGATCCTCTCCTCGTCCCTTCTTGGTAAGCTCTCGGTTCCTCTGCATTGGGATTTTTATCCTCCTGGACATGTTTTTGTGCATCCTCTCGGGTCCGAGATATTCCCAAATTTTGACCCGTCTCAGATTGCTATCGTCAATCTCGAGTGAGCCTTGGTGGAGCATAATCTGACTCATGTTGGGTCAACTTCGGTCACCTTGGTTGTTGGATCGTGCAACTATTCAGCCTCCTCGATCGGATCGATTTGGCTTGGTGGTTGGGCTTTCACACCTAGAGCATTTTCTGGCTCGACGTCATCATTGTATTTTCGAGATCTAGTGCTAATGACCATGTCTCGATGCTCTGCTTAGCTAGACGGTGCCAAACTGATGTGTCCAAAATTTTCCTTGTTGATATTGCTAATCTCGAGCCTGAAATATGAGCAGCGGTTAGTCAGAGACTAACATTGTGGTAGTCGAAGGCACTCCGATGCTTAAGTCAAATATTGATGCAACGAAGATTGAAGACTAGATTAAATTGCAAAGTGCAGGCATACCTTTCTTCTTCCTTTTTCTTACCTTTAGTAGTGAGTGTTCCCTATAGTTGTCCCTGTGATTGAGGACGTGATGGAGGGAGGAAACCTCGCCAAGATCTTACCTGTGCATGACTGAGTCTATTTGACACTTGGCTCTGTTTAGGATCAAATGCTTGATTGAGCTAAGAGCTGATTTGTGCAAGCGAATCTCAGCCTATCGCAGCCCAGAGATATACGTTAGGGCCTTATTGTCCTAGGCCTAGCTGCAAGATCCGTGCCATGTGTGCTGGTGTGATTTGGGCTTGGGCACCTGAGTTACAGATTGAACAACAGTTTATGAACGGGTCCGTTTGGGACCGTGTTGAAGCCTTTCTCATGTTAGGATTGGGCCATGCCATGTGTACAGCTGCGATCGATGACTGTTCGATGTCTCATCAGTATTATTTTCAAATTAGATCCAACTTCAAAATAAGGGGAAATGTTATGGAGTATATAATTGATCAGGCACAGAGTAAAAAACATGTAAACAATTTATTCAAGATCAACACGAAAGAAAAACGAAATTCTAACTTGTTCATTCCAATACTCATAGTTTTCTTGAGATTACATTCAAAATCCAAAATGAAAAACCCACTATTCTCCAAAATACTGTTGATGATAAACAAAAATGGTCACATCCTTGAGCCATACACGTGTCATAATGGTCTCGAGAAATTATGGACCCCAGCGTCAGTCTAACACTGATTCGGCCCAAGCGGTACCAAGCCTGCCTAATTCAGTCCGCCCAACTCTTACAACATGCTAGGCCCATACGTCTCACAACTATCCTCAATACCCGTAAGTCCTACAAAGGCAAGTATCTCGAGGATCAACTTCAGGCCGACAATTACAACAACTATCTGCTTCCAACTAGGAAGCAAATACCAGAATACATTCCGCGCAGGGAAACTTCCTTCTACGGATTGCTCTTGGATTGGGAACTATCTCCCACGTATCTAGGAGCACAGGGCTAACAGGAAACTTCCCTCCTACAACACGACTCCTAATTAGATAAGGATCTCCATGAAGATCTCCTTCCTAAACTACGCCTTCGATCGCCTGGTAGAACCTGGACTCCTGCACTACAAATAATACATGAGGTTTTAAGCTAAGGTACACTACAAATTCCATGTTTACAACATTACACCTTTTTCCGATCCCTATTTGACTTTAGCATTGAAGTGCCATTGGCCACCACAACGGAGGTCTCTGGCTCACGTATGTTACTTGTGTAGGTCAACAAGTTAGCGTGACTAGGTCAAAGCAGGGAGCGGAAAATGACTGCATCAGTTTTGGTGCCGTTCGTGGGATGACAAATTTCCTAACTTTTTACTAGCACCGTCTCCCTTCAAAACCCAGAGAGATGCAGACCACTAAATCACGCAACTACGGAGAACAAGTGGACATGTCAAACGCTCAGGCTGGCGCTGTACAACCGCTTTCAGTAGTTTCAGTCATGCACGAACAGCAAACTCACGTTTCCGCACCAAAAACAGCAACGATGGACCCCTGAATAGAGATGATGTCATCATAAATACAGCAGATCGCCAAAGCGGTGAAGGTTCTCACGTGACAAAATCCACCGCCCGCTAATGGAGATCAGAGGGTTTAGAGCCCCATTCCACCTTGACCTTTATGGACAAAGACCTCGAAGGAGCCTGAGCACCGCACAACGACGCCCTAGTCATATCGGTTTACATTGCAAGGTGGGAGGTAAAAAGAGCTCTGGTGGACACAAGAATGTCGCTCAACTTCCTGTTCTACAATGCGTTCCGTAGTATGGATCTCAAGGAGTAAAACCTGACGTCCTCAGATTACCTGCTGATTGGATTCAGTAGGGAGAAATGCTTCCCCATCGGAAAGATAAGGTTAGCAATAATGGCAGGAGAGCCGCAGCTAAGAAAGGTCATGTTTCTGGACTTCATGGTGGTAGACGCGCCATCAACTTACAACCTTATCTTGGGAAGACCGTGGCTCTGCTAAATTGAAGTCGTAGTCTCCACCCTTCACCAGTGCATTAAGTACACCGCTAGCTGCTCTGAATGGGCAATACGTGGAGACCAACCTACGACACGAGGTTTCCATTACGCTGCACTGAAACAATTAGAGTGCTCCCAGATCCAACTGAGTCTTACTAAGCAGCCTGAACATGTGCCAGGTCAAATAACAACGGAAGCACCATAGCCAAGTTGTACAGGAGCAATATGTTCTTCAACCAAGAGGAATGGAGAGGCTGAGGAAAATGGGAACACAACCCCCCGACTTTCTGTCAGTGCGGAGATTAACCCCTCTACAAGGTTTACTTTTCAGTAACCTTTGTAAAGCCAGTAAATCTCGACAGTTCGTTGAGAACAATAACGATCCACAAGGGCCATCCGAATTCACATCAGGGACAAGATCAATCTCTCTCAGTCAACAGTTAGTCATTTTCAATTGTTTATTTCCCTTTTTATAGTAAATGTAGAGTTTTAGTTCTGAAAGGCTTACGTGATTTGCAATCATTTAAGTTGTAAAAAAATGATTACGAAAACAAACGCTATTGATTGCTGGAAAAATGTAACAACAAGGGCCTTGAGCGGGATACAATGGACTACAAACTACAAGCATATGAAATCAGTGCGACATGAAGTATAGACTCACTTAGACGATCTAACTACGTAAAGGTATCTGAAAGAGGCCATGCAAGCTATTTGCAAGTGACAACAAATATATTCGATGGACTTCGTTCGACCCCTTCCCATGATCAAGGACAAAGTGTCAGAAGGGATTGAAAGGACTGAGCGGTCAATTGCTCCATAAAATCACTCCAGAAAATTGCCCCTACAACAATGTTGTAGACCTTACAACATACGGCTGACTTCCTCAAAAGGCATCCTACCTCCTTGATGACTTTCTCGAATGGTTTTCGGCCTCCCGAAAAAGATAGAAGAAGGCGGATGATGATGGCCACAAGCGAAACAACCAAGGTCTCACAATATTGTCAAGCGAGGAAACTTTTCACATGCATGGTACCTGGGGTGACTAAGAGATACCACATCAGAAGCATCTCGCATCTGCTAACACTTCTATCAACCATAAGTTAGCAGCGGGAACTGCATAACGCGGACACAAGCGACACAAAGTAACACCAGGGCATCTCCCTTGGTAGGAAATTGATACTACTTCTCCGCAATGTGAAAAGAAATTATGAGAACTCAACAAATCAACTACGTGCTCACCTAGAACAGGTGACCACACATAACGGCGATTATGATCGTGCCTGATCAGTGCAAATGTCATAACATTCGAAGTCTCCATTGCTGGAAATCTCCCTTAAGCCTTTGGAAAACCCAAAACATTTTTTTCAAGCAAAAACATTACAAGGAATACACTCTACGAAAGATAGTGCCTACAACGATGGAAGAACACCATTATATAAAAATGATGGTTCACCAAATGGGCACCCTAGCATTAACTGTCAAGCATTGAATACCGCATGAGAAATGAGGAGACGGCAGTTCCCAAAAAACTGAGGGGGAGTAACCAATACGCAACCCCATCAATTGAGGGGGAGTAACTGATACTCAACCGTCCTGCAGCTTACGCCGTACACGTGTTACCGCACGATATATGTCGTACACGTAGCGCAACCGTACAGGAAACCTTAGGTCTTCTTCTGCGGGCCCATAGGCTCGACCCACCATTTAAACAATATTCTGTTACATGCTTGGTCTGAGAACAAATTTGAATCAGCTTTGACGTACGGATCGTACCTACGGATCACTGTTTAATTTAAGGTAATGTTTTCCACATAGTGTGCGACACTAGCGAACATGGGTTTACACGCCCTCAAACAGATGGAACCTCCCTCCAGCTGGGAAAGCTTAGTCAGCCAAGGCTGATGACGACGACATCTGGTACGTCCCGACACCTAGTCTGTTCAGTGCGGATCTCGATGGTTTAGGAAGTGAGAGTCTAATTAGTGCAATCAAGCATGGTGACGACGACTCACTAGAGATCGTTGCCCCTTCGTGATCATGATCGCCGAACCCGATTAGGTAAGCCTAGCCGGTGACGACTTACAATGAAAGCTTCTGATCAAAGCCTAATCCTGTAGCCGCCATTGTGCGGGTGTAGATGGTTTTGAATGTGGGAGCCTAGTTAGTCCCGAACTGATTCCGACGACTCATCACAGGACCACTGCTTTTCAGCGTGGCCGCCGAATTACCAACCTTGGACTTGTAGCCTGCATTGCGCAGGTGTAAATATTTCAAAAGGTGGGAGCCTAGTTAGTCTCGAACTGATTTCGATGTCTCACCACGGAACCACTGCTTTTCAACGTGGTCGCCAAATTGCCAACCCTAGACTTGTAGCCTTACTGAGCGGGTTGCACAAGCCAGAGCTATTAGGAAGGATGGTCAAGTGGTCAGTAGAGCTAGGACAATTTGATATCCACTATACTCAAATAACGACCATCAAAACGCAAACGCCTGTGGATTTCAATGTCGAGTTCACTGGAGCAAGATAACCAAAGCCAAAAAGCCCAGAAGAAATTGAGAACCACTAACCAATTTCACAAGGGTAAACCCTGCGATGCAACATGTCATCTGACAAGAAATGAAGTGGGGTTGGGATTGTTGTCTGTATTCCAACGGCGATAACCCTAAAGAAAGCCATCGGATTCTGCTTTAGCGCCTCTAACAAATAAGCAAAATACGAGTCCCTCATAATGGGGCTGAAACTGGCTAAAGGAATCGGAGTAGAAGAAGCCACAATATTCAACGATTCTCAATTGGTGGTAAAATAGGTGAATGGCGAATTCAACACTAAAGTCCCTCGAGCCCCGGGAAAGGTATTGGTTACTGGCTTCAGTGAATTTTCTATACTTCAAGCTTGGGGGTCGTAGAGTCCCAAGATACTTCCAGTTGGACCTTCGTATGTTTCTTAGTTGCTGACTTATTATTTTGATCCTAGATGCGATGCTAGTTTGATGTCATTTCTTTTTTCAGGGAAGTTTGCGGTTCCAACTCTCACTGAGGAGGAAAGACGGATAGAGAGACGTCCGTTGAGGAGGTCATAATGTCAGGCAATGTGGTGCGTAGTGGGTTGCAACGGTGTTCTCATGACGTTCTCACAAGAGGTTGTCAATCATTCCAAAAAGGAGGCAATCATCTGATCGTGTGACTTGTACCCTTTGGCCGTCACGTTCTGCTCAGGTGGCAATTTTAAGGGGTCGTCATTTCTTGCTTAATGATGCTGCTCCTGTGTTAACTTAGAGGGAGAGAACATTGGACCACGCGTCGACATTTCATGTCACCATGGGTCCGAGGCAGATGTTTGCGCCCTTGAACCACATAGTCCTGTTGCACTGCATCCCGAAGCTCGCGGGCGAGTCTTTTCCTTGGAGAAGGCTTTTGCAAACCAGCGGATGTCGTATTCAGATGCTCTCCACCGGGTGGATTCCTTGACTGACCCATGAAACGAAGGTTGCGGGTATGAGATCTCAACTGAGGTTGGCCAAATCGAATCTGGCATCAATCCATGCTGAACTGGGATGAACTAGGGCTGAGTTGGAGCGTTTAGATGCGGTTGTGGACAAATGGTCATCCGATTTGCAGGCACAAGACGCTGAAAGGAAGCGGGCAAAGAACAAAATGAACAGTTTACGATGGCAGCTGGAGTCGAAAGTTGATGAGGGGCTTCACCGCATTCGCAAGGCAGAACGACTACTGTCAAAGGAGCGTTCGCACTACGCTGCCTTGGTAGGCATGGTCGATTTCGACATCCGGGCCAGAGGTCGCTAATCTCGTCAAAGGTCATTCGGGGCAGATAAGAGCTTTTGGAGCTTATCAGAGAAGAACATCCTGGCATCGACCTTTACTTTTCCCATTATAGGAGGGCAGCTTTCGGACTCATCTCTAGAGAAGAAGACCCTGGTTCCCTAGGACGGGCTAATGAGGATGATGTTTCCCCTTGAAATAGTTGTAACTTCCTTTCTGAGATAGACAAAACTTTTAATGGAAGTATTATTTTCTCTTGCATTGTTGTGTTATTTAGAAGCTTCATAAATCGTAGAATTAGCATTATATGGTTTTGCTGCTGACAAGACGCTCACTTTTGTTAGTTGAGTTCTTTCGAAACTGACTGTTTTCATCAGCTGTGTTTATGTGTTGTCGTTGTTGTCCGCATACTGCAGATCACACTGAGTAGACTCCCACTTCCTCGGCCGTCGTGGTCCGTGCGCAGCGGACTAGGAATTGGACACTAGAAGCCATCATCATCAGTCGCATACAGACTAAGCTTACATGGAAAGTTTGGTGATCATTGTCTGTTGGAGAACAATGATACCTCGGCGAGTCGTCATCATCAAGCGGGCGGGTGCTGACTAGACTTCCACTTTGTCGGTCGTCGTGGTCTGCGTGCAGCGGGCAAGCGCTGACTAGACTCCCACTTCGTTGGTCATCATGGTCTGCGCGCAACGGACTAGGCGTTGGGCACCAGAAGACATCGTCGTTAGTCGCGGACTGACTAAGCTTGCTTAGTAAGTTTGGCAATCATTGTCTGTTGGAAAGTAATGATCCCTTGGCGAGTCATCATTGTCAAGCGAGCTAGGGCTGACTAAACTCATACTTCCTCGACCATCGTGGTCCACACGCAGCGGACTAGGCGTTGGGCACCAAAAGCCATCGTCATCAATCACGAAATGACTAAGCTTGCCTGGTAAGTTCAACAATCATTGCCTGTTGGAAAGCAATGATCCCGTGGCGAGTCATCATCGTCAAGCGGGTGAGTGCTGACTGGACTACCACTTCCTCGGCCGTCTTGTTCCGCATGCAGCGGCCTAGACATTGGGCTCCAGAAGCCATCGTCATCAGTTGAGAAATGACTAAGCATTCTTGGTAAGTTCGTCTATCATTGTCTATTGGAGAGCAATGATCCTTTGGAGAGTCATCATCATCAGCGGACAAGCGCTGACTAGACTCTCACTTTCTCGGCTGTCGTGGTCTGCACGCAGTAGACTAGGCGTCGGGTGTAAGAAGCCATCGTCACCAGTTGCGACTGACTAAGCTTGCCTGGTAATTTCAGCGATCATTATCTATTAGAGAGTAATGATGCATTGGTGAGTTGTCGTCATTAGCGGACAAACACTGACTACACTCCTTCTTCTTTGGCCGTCGTGGTCCGCGCGCAGTAGACTAGGCGTTGGGCACCAAAATCCATCAATACCAGTAGCGAACTGACTATGCTTGCATGGTAAGTACAACTATCATTATCGATTGGAGAGCAATGATCCATTGGTGAGCTGTCGTCATTAACGAACAAGAGATGACAAGACTCCCACTTCCTCGGCCGTCGTAGTCCATGCACAGCGGACTAGGCGTTGGGCACCAGAAGCCATCGTCATCAGTCGCAAACTAACTAAGCTTGCCTGGAAAGTTCGGCGATCATTGTCTATTGGAGAGCAATGATCCCTTGGTGAGTCGTCGTCATCAGCAGATAGCGCTGACCAGAATCCCACTTCCCCGACCATCGTGGTCCGCACACAGCGGACTAGGCGTTGGGCACCAAAAGCCATCGTCATCAGTCGCGAAGTTATTAAGCTTGCCTGGTAAGTTCGATGATCATTGTCTACTGGAGAGCAATGATCTCTTGGCGAGTCGTCATCATCAGAGGACAAGCACTGACTAGATTCCCACTTCCTAATTTGTCGTGGTCCGCATGAAGTGGACTAGGTGTTGGGCACCAGGAGCCATCATTATCGATTGACAACTGACTAAGCTTACCAGGTAAGTTTGGTGATCATTATTTATTTGATAGCAATGATCCCTTAGCTAGTCGTCATCATTAGCAGACAAGCGCTAACTAGACTCCCACTTCCTCGCCCGTCGTGGTCCACGTGTAGAGGACTAGGCGTTGGGCAACAAAAGCCATCGTCATCAGTCAAAAAATGACTAAGCTTGCCTAGTAAGTTCGGCGATCATTGTCTATTGGAGGGCAATCTTCCCTTGGCGAGTCACTGTCATCATCAGACAAGTGATAACTAGAATCCCTCTTCCCCGACCATCATGGTCCGCGCACAGAGGACTAGGCGTTAGGCACTAGAAGCCATCGTCATCAGTCGCGAACTGACTAAGCTTGCCTGGTAAGTTCGGCGATCATTGTCTATTGGAGAGAAATGATCCCTTGGTGAGTCATCATCATCAGCAGACAAGCGCTGACTAGACTCTCACTTCATTGACTGTCGTGGTCTGCACGTAGCGGATTAGGTGTTGGACACCAGAAGCCATCGTCATTAGTTGCGAACTGACTAAGCTTGCCTGGTAATTTCGGCGATCATTGTCTATTGGAGAGCATTGATGCCTTGGTGAGTTGTCGTCATCAGTGGGGACAATCACTGACTAGACTCCTTCTTTTTCGATCATCGTGGTCCGCGCGCAGTAGGCTAGGCGTCGGGCACCAGAAGCCATCATCATCAGTCGTGAACTGACTAAGCTTGCCTGGTAAGTTTGGCAATCATTGCCTATTGGAGAGCAATGATCTCTAGGCGAGTCGTTGTCATTAGCGACAAGAGCTAACTAGACTCCCACTTCTTTGATCATCGTAGTCTGTGCACAGCAGACTACGCGTTGGGCCTTAGAAGCCATTTTCATCAGTTGCAAACTGACCAAGCTTGCTTGGTAAGTTCGATGATCATTATCTATTAAAGAGCAATGATCCTTTGGCGAGTCATCGTCATCAGCGGAGATGCGTTAACTAGACTCCCACTTTGTCGGTCGTCATGATCAACTCGCAGTGGACTACGTGTTGGGCACCAAAAGCCATCGTCATCAGTCGCGAACTGTCTAAGCATGCCTGGTAAGTTCGGCGATCATTGTCCATTGGAGAGCAATGATCCCTTGGCGAGTCCTTGTCATCAGCAGACAAGCTCTGACTAGACTTCCACTTCCTCGGTCGTCGTGGTCCGCGCGCAGTTGAGTAGGCGTTTGGCACCAGAAGTCGTCGTCATCAGTCGCGAACTGACTAAGCTTGCCTGGTAAGTTAGGCGATCATTATTTACTTGAGAGCAATGATCCCTTGGCTAGTCGTCGTCATCATCAGCATACAAGCGTTGACTAGACTCCTACTTCCTCGGTCGTCATGATTTGCGTGCAACGAATTAGGCGTTGGGCACCAGAAGCCGTCATCAACAGTCAAGAACCGACTAAGCTTGCTTGGTAAGTTCGGTGATCATTGTCTATTGGAGAGTAATGATCCCTTGGTGAGTCATCGTCATCAGCGGACTAGCGCTGACTTGACTCCAACTTCCTCGGCAGTCGTAGTCCGTGCGCAGTGGACTAGGATTTTGCACAAATATTAGAGTATGGACATAGCCGGGTTTGTTGAGGGTTGTAAGGGACAATAGTGGAAGTATTAGTAAAAGTAAATATTTTATTGATAATATTTTTTGAGATGTTCTACATTCCATGTTCGATTAAGCCCGTCGCCGTCTGCATCTCCCAGCTAGTACGTTCTCGTCCCGTTGACCTTGGCAACTCTGTATGGCCCTTCCAAGTTTGGATTTAGCTTTCCCGTGTCGGCTTCTTTGGATTATGCTGCGTCTTTCTGAGTACCCAATCCCCCACCTTGAAGTCGCGTGGCTTGACTTTCTTGTTGTAGTATTGCGCCATTCGTTGTTGGTAGGCGACTATCTTGGCGGAGGTGTCTTCAAGAAGGTCTAGCCCAACGCGCAAGGCTTCGTTATTGCGTTCTGGTCTGAAGTCTTCCGCTCGGAAGGTCGGCACCTCGAGTTCTAACATGACCATAGCTTCTGACCCATATGCCAGGGCAAAAGGTGTCTCTCCGGTATGTCCGGTAGGAATTCTATTGGTTGTTTGATACGCCCAGAGTATTCCTGGTAGCTCTGAAACCCATTTTCCCTTGGCCAGGTCAAGCTTCCTTTTGATAGCCTCGAGGATTATTCGGTTGGTAACTTCTACCTTGTCATTAGCTTGGGGTGCCTGGCAAAGAGAAGTGGTGATCAATATTCAAACTTTTGCACAGTTTTTTAACCTTGATACCTTCAAACTGAGTTTCGTTGTCGCTGACCAAAATACTGAGGATGCCAAATCTATTGACGATGGTGGCCCATATGAATTTTTTGATCTAGACCTGCCCTATTTTGGAAAGGGACTCGGCCTCCACCCACTTGGTGAAGTAGTCGACGACCACAAGAAGGAACTTTTTATCGGTTGATGCTAGGAGTGATCCGATGATGTGCATTCCACATTGCACGAATGGCCTTGGACTAGTCATCGAAGTCAATGGCTGGGCAGGCATATGTGTGTATGGTGCAAACCTTTTACATTTGTCGCACTTGCGGACATTATATTTTGCAACACACTGCATGGTCGGCCAATAGTATCCCAGAGTTAAAGCTTTGTGAGCGAGGGTTCTTCTGCCCAGATGATTCTCGCATATACTGCTGTGGATCTTTCCAAGGACGTGACTCGCCTCTGAAGGTGACAGACATCGGAGCAGGGGCCCTATCATAGATCTCCTATAAATTTGGTGTTTAGGAGAGTGTACCTTTCTGCTATGTTTTTGAGTCTTCTGGATTCAACCTTCTCGGTTGGCAGGGCTCCGGTTGCAATGTATTTGATTATCAGATTCATTAAATTTGGTTGCGCCTCTACAACACAAGTATCTATGGGCTCTTCTTCGATGAGGCCGCTTGAGATTTCGTTAGAGGCTAAGGCTTCTCTGTCTTGCGCGTCAGCTCTTTTATTGTCGTCTCGATGGCATTGTATGAGTTCGCACATCTCGAACCTGCCCATCACGCAAAGAACCTTATCGCGGTAGGCTATCATGTGGGGGTCTTTGTTGATGAAATCCCCTTTTACCTGGTTTACTACCAAACGTGAGTCACTGTATGCCGTTATGCGATCTATACCAATCACTAATGCTAGCTTTAGGTCGAACAGGAGGGCTTCGTACTCGACCTTGTTGTTTGAAGCGAGGAAGTTGAATCTGACTGCGTTTTCTAGGGTGAAGCCGTTGGGGGAGTGGAGCGTGATTCCGACTCTGTTTGCCTTCCCAGTTGAGGACTCTTCGCAGCACAAGATCCACGCCTGGCCATTCGAATCAGAGGGCTGGTGATTTTTCTTTGACTCTTCTCCACTGGTAAACTCAGCAATGAAGTCTGACAGCGCCCAAGCTTCGATGGCAATTCTTGAAGCGTAGTTTATGTCAAACTGCCCGAGCTCCACTGGCCATTTTTCCATCCTGTCGGATAGCTCGGGTTTATGTAATATCGACGGAGTAGATGCTTGGTTAGGATCGTTATAGAATGAGCCTGAAAATAGGGCCTCAAATTCCTGGAGGATACGATCAATGCCAGAGCCAACTTCTCCAGGTCTGGATAGTGTGCCTCTACTTAAATGAAGGTTTTACTAGTGTAATACACTAGTCTTTAGTCGTCTCGTACGAGGGCCGAGCTGACGGCATGTTTAAAAATAGAAAAGTACAAGTAGAGTGTTTTCCTTGTCACCGGTTTTGAAAGTAGCTCCGGACTCCCTATGTATATGCTTTCAGGCTCTAAAAGGCTTGTTCGCACTCTTTGTTCCAAGAGAATCCTTTGCTGCCTCTTAGTATCTTAAAAAAAGGAGGCATTTGTCGAACGAATTTGATATAAATATCACAAAGTGTTGTTATCGTCCCAGTCAGGCGCTCTGAACGTCTTTGATGTTGGTCGGGCTTTCATGTCCAGAAGGGTGTGAATCTAATTTGGGTAAGCTTTGATTCCCCTCTTGTTCACTATATATCCTATGAATTTTTCCAGACTCAACTCCGTATGTGCATTTTTGTGGGTTGAGCTTCATCTGAAATTTTCTGAGTTGGTTGAATGCTTCGGAGAGGTTGTGTATGTGGTCGGGGCTACAGGGGCTCTTGACAACATATTGTCTATGTAGACCTTCATGTGTTTTCCTGATCTGTTATTTGAAAATACGGTTGACTAGTCATTGGTACGTAACGCCTGCATTCCTTAAGCCAAATGGCATTACCTTGTGGCAGTATATCCCCTTTTCCATTACGAAAGATGTTTTCTCTTGATATGTGGGGGTGCATTAATATTTGATCGTAGCCCGAATAGGCGTCTATGAAGTTGAGTAAGTTGAGCCCTGATCTGGCGTCCACGATCTGATCGATGCGGGGGAGTAGGAAGTTGTCTTTCGGACAAGCTTTGTTCAAGTCCGTGTAATACACACTTACCCTCCATTTCCCCTTTTTCTTTTTTACAAGAATGGTATTCGCCGGCAAGTTGGGTATCATGTTTCCTTTATCATGTTCGCGTTGAGTAAGCGTTGTACCTCATTGTTTATGATCGCGTTCCTCTCGGGCGCCACAGGCCTCTTCTTCTGCCTAACAGTTTTTATGGGGTACACCTCTAGGCGATGGGTGATTGTTGACGTGTCGATCCCTACCATGTCTAGCATGGTCAGGCGATGGGAATTGATCTGAACAACCTTGCTGTCGAGGTGGACCGTAATGGTTTGTTCCTCCGATTGACTGACATTGGGCCTACCTCGAGGGCTTACTAGAGCCTCATCGTTTGGGATTGGTTGTACTCCTCATATGTCTCGGGTGGAACAAAGAGTCATCTTAGTCGTGGGGCTAGCCGCCGACTGAGAATCATTAGGTGGCAGTGTTGTCATGTACTGGCATTTCCTAGCAATTGTCTGATAGCCCTTTAGAGTGCCGACCGCTTGGTTCACTGGATACTTGATGCATTGTTGTAGAGTGGAGACCGTCACTCCCATATGATGTATCCAGGGCCTCCCCAGAACCGCGTTATATGCTAAAGGTGCATCGATCATTACAAACTCTTGAAACAGGCTTTTCTCCCGCTGTTATTGTTAGCTGTATCTTTCCCACGGGGAGTCGCTTTTCGTCACTAAAGTCGATCATTGGACGGTTATCACGGGTTAACGCCCTCTCCTTTAATTGCATGATATAGAACATGTAGATAAACATGACATTCAGTGAGCTCCCGGTATCAACCAAAGACTTCCTTACTTCCTAGCTTGCTAAGGAGATGGTCACCACCAGGGAATCATTGTGCAAGAGTTGCATGCCCTGGAGGTCCCTCTCCATTAATGCTAACGGCACCGAGTGGTCACGCTCTTAGCATATGGCACCAGCTGTTCGCTGCGTATCGTTTGGATCTTAATACCTCGGAGAGCCCTCTTCCTGGATCAATTTGACAGTTTGGACTCAAAGTGGGCTCCATGAAGTATGCATATCCCGCTATGTCATACTAGGCGATGTAGCTCTGCGCTTCCCTTGCCCGGTATGTCATACTGGCCGGTGGGTCTAGAGTTAGGAAGTTGTAGAAGTTTCCTTTCCCCAAACCGTTGATGAAGGCTGAGACGACCGTTGTGTCGTTGCGTACGTTGACGTTGATTTACTCATTTCTAAAACGGGTCAGTTATGCCTTCAGTGTTTTGTTAGGCTTTTGTTTCATCGATCTGAGCGTCTTTATTGTTGACAAAGCTTGACATATAAAATGGGATCTTAGACCTGATTCGATGTCCGTCGGTGCTGCCATTGTTCTAGGAATGTCGGTTTGACGCCTGTGCACTATTTGCTCCGTCGAGGGTGGTGAAACAGCACCAGGCTGAGCGCTCGATGTTTCACCATGGTCTCCATCATTGCGTGATCTAGTAGTCACTATCTTTTTGTATTTCGAAGGGAGATGATGTTAGTGAAAGGTTAGGAATTCTGTCATCCCCACGGACAACGCCAACTGATGCAGTTGTTTTTCGTTCCCTGTTTTGACCTAGTCCTGCTGACCTGCTGAACTGCGCAAGTAACGCACGTGAGGCACGAACCACCGTTGTGGCGGCCAATGGCACTCCGATGCTAAAGTCAGACAGGGATCTGAGGAAGGTGTAACGTTAAACAAGGAATTTGTAGCTTACCTTAGCTTACCAACCTCATGTCTTATTTATAGTGCTGGAATCCTGGTTCGACTAGGCCATCAATGGTGAAGTTTAGGAAGGAGATCTTCGTGGAGATCATTTTCTAATTAAGATTCGTGCTGTAGAAGGGAAGTTCCTCGTTAGCCCTGTGCTCCTAGATACGCGGGAGATAGTTTCCCATCAGAGGGTAATTCATAAGAGGAAGTTTCCCTGCGTGATATGTACTCTAGTATTTGCTTCCTAGTCGAAAGCGAAGAGCTAATTTAATTTCCTGTCCGAAGCCGATCCTCGAAATACTTGCCTTAGGAGGGCTTACGGGCATTGAAGTCAGATGTGAGACGCGTGGGCTTAGCAAGCTGTAAGAGTTCGGGTTCGTCTAGCGGACTGTATGGGGCAGGTTTAGAACTGCTTTGGCCGAATAAGTGTAGGGCTGATGTTGGGGCCCGTGTTCCCTCGATATCATCATGACACGTGTATGGCTCGGGGATGTGACCGTTTTGGTGTATCATCAACTATATATTTTTAATTATTCATTTTCATGTCCATAGTAATAAATTTTGTATATAAGGATTAACATTGATAGTGATTTTTTATTTTATTTTTAGCTATGGATAAGTATCTTAAAAGAAAAAAAAACGCCAGAAAACAAACGCCTCAAGCTCTTCCTACCCAAGTGAATGATGACCATCCTCAAATGGAGTCTTCCTCAAAGATGAGTCGAATACAACCTGACTTATCAAATCCTCAAAAAGACCCTAGATTAAGAACTCAAATTTCAGAGTATAGCTTTAATGCTATAGATAAAGTCTGAAAAGCATACTTGCTAAAGGGACTGTGTCAGCCTTGTAATCATATTTTCCTCGAAAGAAAATAGGAAGTGTGCTATGACGGTTTAACCCATGTTAGTATGATGACTATGGGAGTTGGTTGGAGTATATCATAGCAAAAGATGTTGCATTTTGTTTGTGTTGTTATCTTTTTCGACCAAACATTGGGGAGCAAGGCGATGCTGGCGCTTTTGTAGTTGAAGGCTTTAGTAATTGGAAAAAGAGTGGGAAACTTCAAGCTCATGTTGGTGGGCCCAAAAGTACTCACAATCTAGCTTATATGAAGAGTCAAGATTTATTATAGCAAGGTCAACAAATTCAAACATGTTTTACTAGGCATTCAGATCGAACAAGATATGAGTATCGCATTCGTCTAAATACATCCATTGATTGCATCTGTTTTCTTCTACACCAAGGCTTAGCGTTTCGCGGCCATGATGAATCAAAAGAGTCAAACAATCAAGGAAACTTACTTGAGCTATTACAATTTACCGCTAACCACAATGAAAGTATTAAAAAATATTGTCCTCCAAAATGCTCTAGAAAATCATAAATTGACTACTCCTGAGATTCAAAAAGACATTACAAATGCAGCTGCTGAAGAGACCATCAATGTTATTCTTAAAAATCTCAGGGAAGAACTTTTTTCTATTTTGGTTGATGAATCTCGCAATATATCAATCAAAAAGTAGATGGCTATTATCATACGCTTTGTGGACAAGAAATGATGTGTGATTGAAAGATTTATTGGCATTAGGCATGTTGAAGAAACCACAACAACTTCACTTAAAGTTTCCCTCATGAAATTGCTTACTGACCGTCAATTGAGTTTTACGAGGTTGCAAGGTCAAGGATATGACAGTGCTAGTAATATGCAAGGTGTTTAATGGACTGAAAACACTTATTCTGAAAGAGAACAAATATGAGTTCTATGTTCATTGTTTTTCCCATCAGTTGCCGTTGGAACCGATTCATGTTGCAAAAAATCATTCCCAAATTGCGCTGTTTTTCAATTTAGTCACCAATGAAGTGAGTGTTGTTGGGGTCTCTTGCAAGTGTTGTGATATTCTTTGCACAAACAAGCTGCTAAAATTATTGAAAAACTCAAGAGTCGTGAACTTTTAAGTGGGCAAGGTTTGAATCAGGAGACAAACATTAAGCATTCTGGGGATACGCGTTGGGGTTCACATTATGGTACACTAATAAGTTTAATTTTGATGTTTTCATCTGTGATTGATGTGCTAGAAATTGTGGTTGGAGATGGCTTAAGCTCTTAACAAAAGGGTGAAGCGTATGCTTTATTGGAATCGATGCAATCTTTTGGTTTTGTGCTAAGCTTACATCTAATTAGGAATTTACTTGCAATTACCAATTCTTAGTCAAATGCGTTGCAGCGCAAAGATCAAGATATAGTGAATGCAATGAACTTAGTGAAAATATCAAAACAACATCTACAAACGATGAGAGAAGATGGATGGGATTCACTTCTTAATGAGGTTTCTTCATTTTGTGTTAAACACAATATCGTAATTCCTCGCATGGAAGATCCATTTGTTGCACGAGGGCGGTCGAGGCGAAGATCTGAAGGCTTCACCAATTTACATCACTATCAAGTGGAGTTGTTCTATATTTGCATAGATATGCAACTTCAAGAGCTTAACAACCGTTTTGATGAAGTAAATACAAAATCGTTACTTAGCATGGCTTGTTTGAACCCAAGTAACTCATTTGCAGCTTTCGAAAAAAAAAAGTTGATTTGTCTAGCTGGATTTTATCCGGTTGATTTCTTCGAAATAGATATTGTGGTGCTCAATGATCAATTGGAGACTTATATCATTGATGTGCACACGGACGATGATTTTTCAATATTGGAAGGAATTAGAACACTTGCCAAGAAAATGTTTGAAACAAAGAAGAATATCTTATATCCATTAGTTTACTTGCTAATAAAGTTGGCATTACTTCTCCCAGTTGCCACGATTACAATTGAGAGAGCATTCTCTGTTATGCATATAGTGAAGACCTGTCTACAAAATAGAATGGGAGGTGATGGATGAACGATTGCCTAATCACAAACATTGAAAAAAATATTTTCAATAACATTGATAACGAGGTGATTATGCAACACTCCCAGAAGATGAGCAAGCTAAAAGGCCAACTGTAAACTTTCATTTCTTATGTTTGAGAATTTATATAGCTTGTTGGTAACAATGTGTTTATGTCACTAAAGAAAATTCTTATTTTGGGATATATGATAATACATTTTTTTGTTTTATTTTTATAAAAGTAATTATGTACATGTCATTTGTAAAAAGTTTATATGTGTTTTACTTAATTTATGATAGGTTTTGCTTTACGTGTAGTCGACAAAAAAAATTATATATATATAATTGAATTCAATATTGTTAAGCAAATAAAGTCAGTCAGTTAGACATCTGTTATCTAGTTTGTTAGATTCACATTGTATAGCTGTCATTCTGTTTTGACAGTCAGTTATGCATTCTAGAGGTCTAAATAAAGCAATGTATGAAGATCAATCAAGTGTAATGAAATCATAGAAATTCTTATTTCATAATCTCTTTCAAAATTCTAACATGGTATCAGAGCTTTCTAACTGTTCTTCATCTTCTTTTCTTGGTCTCTACTCAGTTTCTTCTCATATTTCCAATCAGCATTAATGGCTGATTCATCTTCTTCAAATGCTGCAACTATCAGCAATTCTACAACTACAGAATGGAAACCAGTCATGTTCACTCACGTATTGTCTGTCAAACTGAGTGAGAACAATTACTTGTTGTGGAAACAACAAGTATTAGCAACAATCAAAGGTCACAAGTTGCACAGATTCATTGAGAAAGATTCATTTCCACCTCGATTTCTGTCAGATGAAGATCAAGTTCATGGCAATGTCAATCCAGAGTTCTTCAGTTGGGAGTAGCAGGATCAGCTTCTCTTCTCATGGCTCCTTTCATCCATGACTGAATCACTACTAACAAGGTTAGTCGGTTGTGAGTCTTCTGCACAAATTTGGCATATACTTGAGGTTTTCTTCAATTCTCAAACTACAGCCAAGATTTCACAGTTTATAACACAACTTCAGAATCTCAAGAAAGGTGATATGAATATCAATGACTACTTGCTAAAGATCAAGCACATCATTGATCAGCTGGCTTCAGTAGGTCATTCACTTTCGTCTAAAGACCACATTAATGCGATTTTTGATGGCTTACCTCAATCCTATGATACATTCATAGTTTCTGTTTCTTCAAGATCAGATTCATACAGTATTTCAGAGATTGAATCACTTTTACTGTCTCAAGAAACCAGAATTGAGAGACATGTACAGAATCTTGATGTATCCAGTTCTGCAAATGTTGCACACAGCAATTACAAACCCTCTCCTAGATCCTTTGCTTCCAATCCACATTCATGGCGACCACAGTTCAGATCACCAACAAACAATTTCTCCTACAGAAGTGGTGCAAGATCTGGTTCAGGGAGAGGTTCTAGACCTTCTGGATATCAAAACAACAGACCTCAGTGTCAAATTTGTGGAAAGGTTGGTCACATAGCTATCAAATGCTACAATCGATTTGATAATACTTTTTCAAATCCATGGAATCCAAGCACTGCATCTCAACAGACAGCTTTGTCTCAGCAAGCAAACTTTCAAGCACATATAGCAACTAGACATGCCCTCTCAGCATCGTCCAACCAACCTACTGAAGATAATTGGGGAGTTGGGACAGTATCTCAGACACAAGTGGTTCCTTCCTCATCTAATTCATCTGATAACAGATGGTATCCAGACTCTGGTGCGACAAACCATTGCACTCCTCACACTCATAACATGATGTCCTCCTCTCCATATTATGGCAATGAGCAACTTTTCATTGGTGATGGCTCTGGACTGCATATTCAAAATGTTGGTGAGTCTACATTACATTCCTACAATCCTTTAAGAATATTGCATCTGAAAAGTGTTCTCCAAGTTCCAAAACTCACTAAAAACCTTTTGAGTGTGTCCAAATTTGCAAAAGATAACCATGTCTTCTTTGAGTTTCATCCTAATTGTTGTTTTGTTAAGGACCAGGTCACCAAGCAGATGTTATTGGAAGGAACACTTAGCAATGGGCTTTACGTATTTCCATCCACACATCTTGCTGATTCAGTCACTTCAGAGTTTAACTCCTATTCCAATTCAAACAAGACAGTAAATACAACATCTACAAATGCTTTCTCCCACTTGTCTCTTTGGCATGCTCGACTGGGACACCCATCTTTTTCTCTTGTTCATAAGATTCTCAGACAATGTAACATTTCTGTTTCTAGGCCAGATGAATCTATGTTTTGCTCTTCTTGTTGTTTAGGAAAGATTCATAGATTGCCTTATTGAAGTTCTTCAACTGTAAACAACAAACCATTAAAACTAATTCACACGGACCTATGGGGTCCTGCTTCAACTGTGTCATCTTCAGGCTATAAATACTACATACATTTCATCGATGCTTATAGCAGATTTACTTGGGTATATCTATTACAAAATAAATCGGATGCATTTCCTACTTTTCTCAAGTTTAAAACACAAGTAGAACTTGAATTTGGTCTTCCCATTAAGTGTGTCCAGTCAGACTGGGGAGGAGAATACAGACCCTTTTCAAAATTATTAGCTCAAAATGGTGTTATTCATAGATTAGCTTGTCCCACTACTCACCAACAGAATAGTGTTTCTGAAAGGAAACATCGACATATTATTGAGTCAGCCCTCACTCTTCTTGCCCATGCTTCTCTTCCTTTAAAATTTTGGGAGGAAGCTATCAGAACTTCAGTCTATCTTCTTAACAGAGTACCTACTTCTGTCTTGAATGGAGTGTCTCCTTTTGAAATACTTTATCACAAAGCACCAGATTACAGTCATCTTAAAGTGTTTGGTTGCTCATGTTTTCCCAATGTCAGACCTTATAATGCTCATAAGCTGCAATACAGATCTGAAGAGTGTACCTTTCTTGGTTACAGCATACAACACAAAGGGTATAAGTGTAGATCATCTAATGGTCGAGTATACATATCTAGAGATGTTATGTTCAATGAGAATTCATTTCCATATCAAAGTTTAAACTCTTCCTCTATCAAGACAAATTCTCTTTTTCCTGTTTCTACAACTGCATACATCCCAAAGTCTGCCCCATCCAATGACAATACTACAGTGCCATCTATACCAACTACTCACACACTGCAGAGTCCTTCAGTCACTCAGAATACTACTCATGGTACAAGTCAGTCTCCCTCTTCTGACACATTGCCTTACACTCAACTACCTATCAGTTCAGCGATTCCATCAAGTTCCTCAGCAGATACTTCTCTTCCTACTACATTACCTTCTCCACTACCTACTGGACATCCATCAGATGATTACTCGGTCTAAAGATGGCATATACAAGCCAAAGGTCTTTCTGGCCTCTACAGAACCATCCAGTTTGAAGGAGGCTTTGATCACTCCACATTGGCTCTCTGCTATGCAAGATGAATATCTGGCTCTACTATGTAATAACACTTGGTCATTGGTGGATTTTCCACATCATAAAAGTGTGGTTGGATGTAAATGGTTCTTCAAGGTTAAGGAGAACTCAGATGGAACAATACAGAAGTATAAAGCTCGTCTAGTAGCTAGGGGGTTTCAACAAACTGCTGGTTTTGACTATAAGGAAACTTTCAGTCCTGTGGTTAAACCATCTACAATCAGAGTCATCTTATCTGTTGCAGTCACATACTCTTGGTCAGTTTTTGAATTGGACGTCAACAATGCTTTCTTAAATGGGGATTTACAAGAAGAGGTATACATGATGCAACCTCCTGGGTTTGAAGATCCAACTCATCCTAATGCAGTATGCAAGCTGTCTAAGGCTATTTACGGTCTTAAACAGGCACCTAGAGCTTGGTTTGACAAGCTTAGGCACGCCCTTATCAAGTTTTGTTTTACAGCAACAAAGTCATACTCTTCTCTTTTCATCAGACACTCACCATCTCCCATCTTTATCTTAGTGTATGTTGATGATATATTAGTTACTGGGTCTAGCACATCTGATATTTCATATTTGATAACTCAGCTACATGCACAGTTTTCTTTGAAAGATCTGGGATTGGTTAAATACTTTCTTGGTATTCAAGTTAAACACACAAATGCTGGAATGTTTCTATCTCAGACCAAATACATTCAAGACCTTCTTTGTAGAGCTAAAATGCAATTTGCAAATGGGTTGCCTACCCCTATGTGTGGTGGTGAGAAGCTGGTAGATACTGGGAGTGATCCAGTTCAAGATGTTCACCTGTACAGAAGTATTGTTGGAGCCTTACAATATGTCACTATAACTAGACCTGACATAGCATACTCTGTTAATAAGGTATGTCAGTTTATGCAAAACCCACTTGAAGCTCATTGGTGAGCTGTTAAGAGAATCTTAAGGTATCTGAAGGCTACATCAGCTTTCGGTCTTCACATAGTTCCTGCTACTTCACTCAAGTTCACTGGGTATTGTGATGCTGATTGGGCATCTGATCCTACAGACCGACGTTCTACTTCTGGGTATTGTGTGTATTTAGGATCAAATCTCATATCTTGGTCCTCAAAGAAACAAAGCATTGTTTCTAGGAGCAGCACCGAAGCTGAGTACAGGAGCTTAGCATCAGTCACAGCTGAATTAACATGGTTACAGACTCTTTTCTCTGAGTTGCGGATTGGTAGTGCACCTCCTAATGTCTGGTGTGATAACATGAGTGTTGTTCTACTAAGTGCCAATCCAGTACTTCACTCCAAAACCAAACATATTGAAATAGACATTTTCTTTATGCGTGAATAGGTTACTAGAAAGCTCATTAATGTTCTTCATATTTCAGCCAAGGATCAAGTTGCTGATATTCTTACAAAAGCTCTAGGCACTTCTAGATTTCTACTATTACGTGACAAACTAAGTGTTGTTAATGGGTCTACACTTAGTTTGCGGGGGAATGTTAAGCATACAAAGTCAGTCAGTTAGACATCTGTTATCTAGTTTGTTAGATTCACATTGTATAGCTGTCATTCTGTTTTGACAGTCAGTTATGCATTCTAGAGGTCTATATAAAGCAATGTATGAAGATCAATCAAGTGTAATGAAATCATAGAAATTCTTATTTCAAATCTCTTTCAAAGTTCTAACAAATATGATTTGCTACTTTGCCCCCATCGGTGAAAATCTTGGCTCCGCCGATGATTGGAGTACATGTTCTGATATGCCTGCAACCTATTTAGCGACTCAGCTTTTTATTCTTCCAGATACCTTCTTATATAGAGTTAGGACTGAATGACTGCTCCGATTTCTACTATTAACTATTTTTGTTGTTTATTAAAGTAAGATGCACCAACACAATTCCAGTTGACTGTGCTAACTCTAATCATATGGTATCTGACCAACCATTCTTTTTTAACATTGAGAAGATCTGGCAATTAATTTTCTGTCAGTACTAAATGAACTGTCAAATGGGCTGTTGCTTATTATTGTTGGAAGATATGTGACCAGAAAAGTTGGCTGCTGGCCACCTGCATCTCCACAAGTTGTAAAATTCGTTTTGTAGAGATGTATTTAAAACTAAGAAGAGATTCCCTATGCGAATGCATACGTAATAAACTTTTCATTTAAGCTATTAATGGAATAATTACTTGTCTATTAATGACTATTATTTCTTTCTCCTATATATAATTGTTTGTCTTGGAATGCAATGAGAAAGTTTGATTAAAGTCTGTGACAATGGTAAATGTCATCTAGTTCAGATGATACATCAAATAAGACTATTATCAAAGTCATACATGTGGCAAAAATCGTCCATCATGAAGATCAAATATCCCAAAATTAGGTCAATTTATAAAGCCCAAAAAGGATGAATCCAGTCATAGAAGCCCAAACATGGTCCGTCATAATAAACAATAGACAAATGCCCAAATCTAGACCCAATAGAGTTCTCCCTAAAAGAAGAGAAACATTACAAAGAAAAAGAGTTGTGGAGGGAGTTACGCCTCTGCTTCATAAAGGAGGAGACTGTTACGAGGAACGTCTCCTCTCGTTACACTTCACATGCTTAAGTCACGCATAGAATTAACAACAACAATTATATAAGGTAAATGGAACATTCGACAAAGGTATTCAATTTTATCTGAGTTCTGTCCAAATTTATCTTCATTTCCAACTGAGTTACTGACTTAAGCATCGGAGTGCCTTCGGCCACCAAAAATGTGGTCCTTGGCAATCTAACATTTGTTTTGCAGATCAAACTTACAGGAGACCGGATTTTAGGCGAAACTGTTTGACGCAATCAGTGGGGAATGACAGTTTTCCTCTTAAGAAGAGAGTCTGCAGTAGGAAACTTCCTTAGTTTTGATCAGCGATTAAAAAGATTTTAGAACAGATTAAACACATTACAGACCCTCAACCTAGCAACAAATAAAAAGATCCCTTCACTGGTGAAACCGTGTTACCTACAATGTGTGCTTTACTCCCAGAAACAACTCTCGAGTCGACCGTCAGCCACAACATGGAGCAATAGCCCAGGCTTCTCAAATATCTGACAACACCACCACGGATCCTCGTGTAGATCAACTCATGACCAAGATGGATCTTCTGATAAAAACGGTTGACAAACTCACTCAAGAGCATGCTCAATCCGCCAACCATGTTCGAGAAAGTAATGAAAATTCTTGCAGAACCTCAACAGGCGAGCTTCGAAAGCAATGAACCACCAAAAGATGGACCCTCCCAAAATGATATGACCTCTGTGCAAATTTCATTTAGGATCGAAGTCACAAATCCTAACGTGCTATACGAATTGGCCAAACCATCATTCTCTAACGTGCTCATGATAACTTCTCTACCAACAAAGTTCACTCCACCAAAGTTTGAAACATACGATGGCGCTACTGATCTCACCGACCATCTATGGCTTTAAAGAAGAACATAAAGTCCATCCTATGACGAACATTTTCAATCAGCCTCACCTCCACAGCGATGAGTTGGTTCCATAGCTTATTGCAGAGATCGATAGACTTTTTCCAAGCGCTAGCCACTGCCTTCATCACGAGGTTCATCGGTAGTCAACAAATGAGAAAAGGCCCACACTATCTGTTATCATTTACCAAAAGCTTGAAGAGACCATAAGGGAATACATCACTCGTTTTACTAACGTGTTAACCATCATCTACGGCTACAGCGATGACACGGCCATTGCCACCTTCACCACCGGATTAAAAAATGGACCATTCTACGATTCTCTAAATCTATACCCCCCAAAAAATAAGGCGACTCTATTGAAAATCACCCAAAAATACATCACCTTCGAGGAGGTTGTGGCTGATAAGAGGAAAATGAATCCGAAAGGAGACACGCTTCATTCGATTGAGAAAGGAGAGAATAAGGATGGAGGGACGACAGGCCCCAAGAAGAAAGTAGTCAATCAAAAAGACATCGAACCAGTTGCAAATCCAAGTTTGATCAACAAAAACTTGAAAGGCTGCAACCCAGAGGATCCAAACACGAACGATCGACATGCAAACTGTTCACGACTTTATAAACAAGTCGAGCAAAGATCCTTAAAACTACGGTGAAGTGGGAGGAGGTTAAGTGGCCACTTAAAATGAGAGGATATCCACATAGCAAAGTAAAAGTAGATATTGTTTTTTCTACGAGGACTATGGCACGACACTAAGGATTGCCACAACTTAAAAGACGAGATCGAGCGCCATATCAAAAAAGGATGACTCGGCGAGTCCATTAGGTGAAGGGAGTCCAAAGAAAGAAAATCCAGGTCGGATGAGCAATCAAGGGAGCTGATATAAATCTTACATGGCGTAATGGGAGAGAATGAGTTGTCCAATCGATCTCGGAAGCGATCAATCCGGGATTTACGAACAAAGAACAAATACCAGGGCCTTCTGCACAATGTGCCCAAACGACGAAACGAACTCTGACATTCTCTAACGAGGACGCGAAGGGAGTCTATTTCCCTCATAGTGACGCCCTGGTTATTTCAGTACTGATAGCCAGGTGGGAGATCTGAAGAGTGTTGGTCGACACAGGTAGCTCGACCAACCTTTTGTACTTGACAGCGTTCCGAAAGATGCGGTTCACCGAAAAATGTCGTCCGCTCAAAATGATCCAACTACTAGTCGAAATGGGAGAACACCAGGGAGACAGTGAGTCTTGTTGACAAATTTCCTTGTTGTTGATGCTTCATCTGCATACAACATGCTCATCAGAAAGCATTGGATACACGAAATGGATGTCGTATCCTCCACCATGCATCAATGCTTGAAGTACCATACCGAAAAAGGCATCAAAATAATCCAAGGAGATCAGCCATCAGCATGAGAATGCCACTATGCAATGATGAAATATCTGCAGAAATAACAATTACTACAACGACCAAAGGAGCTGCTGCAACAATCTGGTCAAACAAACCCCAACCTCCCGAATGACAATACAATCCTAACTAGTCCAAGTGATCAACCAAACACTGGACAACCAGAAGAAGAAATGACAGTAGTCTACTTGGATGATGGAGGAGACAAAGCAGTTTTGATTGGCACAAAAATCCAGCCAGAACTCACCATGATTCTGGTCCAACTGTTGAAGGATAATCATGACATTTTTGCTTGGACGATGAAAGACATGGTGTGAATAAACTCATCTGTCAACACACAAACTGCAAGTCAATCCGAATAAGAAGCCAGTCTGACAATAAAAAAGGTCGGTTGCCCCTGAACGTAACCAATCAATAAACGAGGAAGTGCACCATCTGATAATTGCAGGAATGATAAAAAAATTTCACTACTAGGACTGGTTAGCTAAAACGGTGATGGTAAAGAAGAAGAACGACAAGGGGAGAGTATGTGTAGATTACACTGATCTGAACAAAGCCTGCCCAAAAGACAAGTTCTCACTTTCACGCATAGACCAAATAGTGGATGCCACTGCAAGACATGAATTCCTGAGTTTCATGGATGCATACTCTGGGTATAATCTGATACAGATGCACCCTCCTGACCAAGAAAAAACATCTTTCATAATAGAGAAAGGTACATACTGTTACCTAGTAATGCCATTTGGACTAAAGAACGCGGGAGCCAAGTACCAACTACTGGTCAACAAAATGTTCAGATACCAAATCAGTAAGATGATAAAGGTTTACATTGATGACAAGTTGGTCAAAAGCTTACACCGAGCAGACCATATCAAATATCTTGAACAAGCCTTCTCCAATCTTCGAAGATACAAATTAAAGCTGAATCCGGAGAAATGCACATTTGGAGTAGAGTCAAGGAAATTTCTCGGATACATGGTCAATCAAAGAGGAACCAAAGCTGATCCGAAACAGATACAGACACTTCTTAACATGCAGTCACCAACAATCATAAAGGGCATGCAATGTCTTAATGGTTGGATAGCGGCTCTAAACAGATTCATTTCAAAGTCCTCGAACAAATGTCTAACTTTCTTCAAATTCTTGAAAGGAAACAAGACATTCAAATGGAACGAAAAATGCGAGAAGGCCTTCCAAAGATTTAAGGCGTACATGGGGAGCACAAAAATGCTGTCAAAATCGAGCACGGGGGAAACATTGTTTTGTACTTATCCATGTCCGACCATGCAGTAATCTCAACACTGATATGAGAGGAGAAAGGCGCATAAAAGCCAGTATATTACATTAGCAAAACACTTGCAGATGCGGAGATCAACTATCCGACTTTAGAAAAACTGGAACTTGCCCTGATCACATCTTCAAGAAAGTTACGACATACTTCCAAGCTCACCCAATCATTGTCATGACGAAACAACCACTTCGGTCATTATTGCACAAACCATAGCTATCCGGAAGAATGGTTAAATGGGCAAAAAAACTCAAACAGTTTGACATCATCTATGCCCTCAAAACCGCAATAAAAGCTCAAGCATTGGCGAATTTCATCGATGAATTCACATGCAGCAATGACCGCCAACCAGACAGTAACCACGAAGAAGAACAAACTAAACAAACTGTCCACGAATGGCTCCTCCATTGCGACGGAGCATCCAACAAGGCCGAAAGTGGAGTTGGAATGATCATGTACAACTTGGAAGGCGTAACGTTAGAGAAAACGATAAAATTCAACTTCAAAGCCTAAAACAACAAAGTAGAGTACGAAGCAGTAATAGTCGAGCGACAATTGGTGAAACACTTGGGAATAAAGGAAATCATCGCCTTCACCGACTCCAAATTGGTGGTCAATCAGATGAACGACGAATTTCAAGTCAGAGATGCTTGAAAGAAAGCGTAACACCAAAAGACTAACGAGCTGATGAAAATTTTTCAGGCTGCAATCATTTGGCGATGTGCAAGGGCAGAGAACAAAAGAGCTGACGAGATAGCCAATGAAGCATCACGGGCTAAAGAAAGTGATAATCCGCTCGTCACGATACAGGAGATTTCCATACTAGAAAATCAAGTACAAGAAGCATGTGCATTGGTCAGGAGAAAAATTGGACGATCCCAATCCTCGAGTATATATTGAACGGAGAAATTTCGACGAACAAGACGGAGGCCCAAAATTTGCAAAATCGGGCGCCACGGTGCACAATGATTAACGACAGACTCTATAGAAGATCTGCTACTAGCCCACTTACCTGATGATGTTGACTATGTTCTGCAAGAGATTCATCATGGTACATGCGGAAACCATCCAGGGGAAGAACACTGGCTCACAAAGCCCTAACATTGGAATACTATTGGCAGACAATGCAAGCGGATGCAAATAAACACGTTTGCGCTTGCGACAAATGCTGGAGATTTTCCCCATATACTCACATGCCAGGCTAAAACCTAATCCCAATGAATAGTCCATGGCCATTTGCACAATGGGGGATGGACATCGTAGGGCTGCTCCCAATGTTCGACAAAAATAAAGTCCTTGTAGTGGTCGATTACTTCACTAAGTGGGTGGAAGTCGTGCCATTAGCAAAAATAGGAGAAGCTCAAATCAAAAAGTTTCTCAGGAAAGGCAAAATATGCAGATTCAGAGTCCCAGGAGTGATTGTAACAGACAACGGGGAAGCAATTCAAAGGCAAGAAGGTTATTGAGTTGTGCGATAACTTGAGCATCCAACAACACTTCCCAGCGCCTGCCCATCCACAAGCAAATGTGCAAGCCGAGGTCTCCAATAGAACTATCTTAGAAGGGATCAAAGAAAGCTCGAAGCATCGAAGGGATTGTGGACATCAGAACTGCCTGGCATCCTCTGGGCATACAGAACGACAAAAAAGAATCCAATAGGGGAAAGTTCTTTTTCTTTCTTATACGGTTCTGAAGCAATGATACCTGTAGAAATATTTATGCTAACATTCAAAACCGAAGAGTTTCGAGCAGAGGACAACAACGAAGCACTGAGAGTCGGACTAGATCTCCTCAAGGAAAAGCGAGAAAATGCTTCTATCAAAACAACAACCTAACAACCATGGATGGCTGGCTACTATAACAAAAAGTTGAAGCCTCGTACGTTCAGTATTGGCGACTGGGTACTCCGAAAAGTTCAACTCAACATAAATGAACTAGGCGCGGGCAAACTGAGTCCGAATTTGGAAGGACCATACAAAGTGGTAGAAAATAACACACCAGGAACATACTGGTTGGAAAATAATGAAGGTGAACTACTACCACGACTATAGAATGTAGAGCACTTGAAAAAATATTATCAATGAAACTTCAAAGTTTACACCCTTCGTTTCACGTTCCAGCGATAAAGTTTAGTCTGAACGACAAAGTCAGACTCAAAAGCTTACTCGAAAAACATAGCACGACCAAAGTATCGAGCTACGAGTAAAATCTAAATATAAGTATCAGGACAAAAAAGTCGAGCATAAACATGAAACTTCTGGTCTAATCAAACATGAAGTAATAATTACATGGTCATATGAACCAGATTTTCTCTCTAGTCGACTAAAACCTACGACATCAAAATACAATCCAGACGAATGAAGTCGGATTAGATAAAGAGCTTCTGCACGACTAATATGTCGAACTACAAAGCAAACTTATAAAAATTCAGACAAACAAGTTAGAATTCAACTAGGAATGTTAAAAGCAAAAATCTAAGTCTAACAAGCTAGACGAAAAGACATACAGCGTACAAATGACAAAAATAATAAAATGAGATTCTCATTGATTTTCTAATTTGTTACATCAGAAAGAGGTTACACGAGTTCGAGGAGGGTCAATAAGAGTATTCAAGAAAAGGCATGCAGAAGAAGTTGAGCCTCAGGTTCGAACGACTGCTCCCCATCGACTGGATCACTCCATATATCTAGAATGGGTTTTTCTTTGTCTTCAAATACCTACTCGACATAACAACAATACTTTGACAAATCCAAGCCTTGTAACTCTATAAAGTCAAGGAAGTCATGATGACCATCAACTACTCTTTTCCAATTCGCCATTTCTGCAGTTTTCAATTTATCAATAACTGCTACAAGCTCGGCCTGAGACAATGCGAGATCACTTTCAACAACAGTGAGCTTAGCAGAAGCTGCCGATTTGGCAGCAGCGAACTCGGTAATCAACTCAACAACTTGCTCAATAAAAGCTTTCAAACTGGCAGAGTAGTCTGCAACAGAAGGTTGTTGAAGCTGCTCAAGGTTCACTAAAGAAAGTCGAGGTTGTTCAAAATAAGTTTGCTTTTGAACTCTAGGCCTCTGAGGCGGAACTGAATAATCTGTCAGCAAAGTATCACTGAGGAGTTGTCCAAAGGAATAGTCTGCCGATCAGGTGGCCTCGTCACGATCAACCATTCCTTTGGACAACTCCTCAGTGATACTTTGCTGACAGATTATTTAGTTCCGCCTCAGAGGCCTAGAGTTCAAAAGCAAACTTATTTTGAACAACCTCGACTTTCTTTAGTGAACCTTGAGCAGCTTCAGCAACTTTCACATGCTTTGTACATTGCACTCTAAGCAAATCAAATTTACGAAGAACTTGAGAAATAACCAAGGCCTGCCCCGCCATCTTCCACTTAACGAGTGCCACCTGTTCGTGCACGACCTTATAATCTGACCCCATAACACAAGCATAAACTAGGTGATTCATCCCCTCCATGAGATGCTTGAGACCTTCATAAAGGAGATTACATGAGATGCATCGATGCACGTGCATAGGAGCCATCTCAACCAACCGCCCATGACAATCTACAATAAGATTACGAGCACTATCTTGCACGACAACCTCATAAGACAAGTTGAACTTCTTAAAAGCACCAACAATAGGATGGGGAGCAGGGAGAGTAGCAGGCAACTTTGCGGTACGCACAATAACAAAAGAAACAAGAACCTTAGAACTTTGACCACGAGCAACGACTTGATTTTCCAATGAGGAGTCAAACTCGAAATCAGCTAAAGTCTTCATGTTGTTCGGATTCTTAGACAGCTTAACATAAAGCTGGAACATCTTATTGTCGATAACACATGAATCATCAACCGACAAGTCAGCAAAGTCGGGCACACTGTAGGAAGAGACATGACTCTTTTCATGATCATCCAAAGGACAAGAAACCTCTTGTTTGCTCCTTTCAAAAGTTTGATTAATCTCCTCAGCTTCTTGAGCAGTAGAATCAACAACATCACCACCACCCTTTCTGGAAGACACTGGAGTAGGGGGAGCCTTGGTAGCACCACGAACTGAAGTAACAAGTTTCTTCTTCTTTGGGACATGACCAGGGTTGATTGCCAATAGCTTGGACGGACTAGCATGCCTAGAAACTTTCCTCTTTCTAAATCTCGAGCCAGCATTAACGACACCTCTAGCAATAATAGGAGCACTGCAATTCTTAGGCTTCTTAACAGAGCTCACTTCCAAATCAATGCTCGCACCGCCAACGACAGCCAGAGGAGTGCGCTTTTGCCCCTTGTTAGAAATGACGACACTTCGCATGCAACAATAACTTCTTAAGCACAAGCCGTCGTAAGCGTTGCACAATCCGCCTCGCTCATAGTGTACAGGCTACTGCGATCGATGATATCCGTAGTAAGGAAAGCTTATACTTGGGACAGGGGTAGTTTATTAAATCGCTCACATAATTCTTGCTTCCCCAAGACAAAAACACTTCATTCCTCTTGGGTTCTCGGAACGATAGTAGAATATGTATATTGCGTAATTTGAAATAATTAGAAGAAGTGGACACGTAAATCTAGGGCCTCGACCAGCCCCTATACTCGTCACTAAGATTCTCAAAACAGGATGGACCACGGAGATAACAAGTGTGGTTTGCGTTCACACTAAACCCTACCACGGAGTACAGAACCTTGATGTTCATTGGAGTCCCAGATAAAATGACCCTTGCTAAGGTTGTGATCATTACTCTCCAGCCATTAGGAATCAGCTATGCGGGAGCGATACCCAAGAAGTCTTGATACTCACAGAAGATTTCTAGAGCTGGAAGCCTAAGACCCACTCGAAACATGCCAGGGTACAATGCAATATAGCCAGGCCTCGGGCGACAAGGATTCTAACCCTCTACAGGTAGGATGATCTCGAGGTCAGATGGCAATGAATAGTCATAACGAACACTATCGAAAGTCATTTGCGCCGCCCACTTAAGAAAATTGTAAGCTTCGCAAGTGGCAAGCACATTACCACTTAGAACCCTGAAAGAAGACATTGTTATAAGACAATAACAAAAGAGAAAGAAATCAGAGCCTAGAAGCAAAAAGGACGTAAAGAATAAGATATTGTATTCAACTTCTCATTTTTATAGGGTTGAACAACGAAAGGACTACCCATGGGAGAATGTCCAGGACACGATGGTCGTGCGAAACCCCAGAAATCATGCAGAAACAAACAGGCGGATGGGACATCGGAGCAACAAACGCAATAACAGCTGGTAACGACATTAAGTAAGGGTGAGTAGCTGATGATACATCAAATAAGACTGTTATCACAGGCATACACGTGGCAAAATTTGTCCATCTCGAGGATCAAATATCCCAAAATCAAGCCAATTCATAAAACCCAAAAATGGTGAAACAAGCCATAGAAGCCCAAACAAGGCCCATCAAAATAAATCATAGACAAAGGCTCAATCCAGGCCCAATAGAGTTCTCCCTTAAAGAGGAGGAATGTTACAGAGAAAAGGAGTCGTGGATGGAGTTACGCCTCCAAGGACATATCTTCATAAAGAGGAAACTGTTAAGAAGAACGTCTCCTCTCATTGCGCTTCGCATGCTTAAGTTATGTAAAGATTTAACAACAACCATTATATAAGGTAAAGGGAACAATCGACAAAGGTATGCAATTTTAACTGAGTTTTGTCCAGATTTATCTCCATCTCAAACTGAGTTACTGACTTAAGCATCAGAGTGCTTTCCGCAACCAAAAAGGTGGTCTTTAGAAATCTAAAATTTGTTTAGCAGGTCAAACTTATAGAAGACCGAATTTTGGACTCATGAAATATTATTATAGAAAATATAGGGAATTTGTTTAATGACTGGCATAGCCACAAAATAGTTTTCATCTACATGGTTTACATTTTACAAAATTTCCTATACTGGTTTACGGTTGGTTTGCCTAGGACAATTTCACCATGAGAACAGGACAATTTGACACATGCACTTGTGTACTCTTAATCTTCTAGGCTTATTAGTCACATTTATTTTTATTATGTTACACAATGCTTGTCATTCCCGTGCTTCCATTTTTTACTGAATTTCCTTCACTGAACCTAGGAAACAACATTTTCTGCTTGCTTATAGAACAACAACTTCCTTTTAGAAAATGTCATTTGATAAAGGCAATGACTACTCCACACCACCATATATGCTGTCTCACACCACTATGTACTTTTCTTTTATTTTTTTCCTACTAACCCACACCACCCAATAAACTATTTTTGAAAAAAATAGTAACATAAAAACAGGGTAACTTTCGACCAATTTAAACCTTCAATTGAGCTTGATTCTCAAGCTCATCAAAACACGTAGTACTCTGAGTTATCTAATAAACACAATTTGAATCACTTGAAAATGTTTCTAAATGAGCAAGTTATGGTCATTTTACTAAAGTCGCGCAAATTTGTTCGCAATGAAAATTGGGTAGTGTCTCTGACTTTCAGCCAACTTATATGCTCGATTGAGACCAATTCTCAAGCTCATCAAAATACGACAATTATACTACTATGAGTTATGTAATAAACACAATTTAAATCACTTGAAAATTATCAAGTTATGGTCATTTTACTAAAGTTACATGTTTTCGAGTTTTTTCCAAAAAATTTGAGATTTTTTCCATAAACTTCGGGGTTTTTTTTTTTTTTTTTTGTAAATTTATATTTTTTTGTAAAAATACAGAAACCAACTACCAAAATTTACATTTTTTCAAGGAATTTTTTTTAAAATTTTAGGATTTTTTTCTTCTAATTATTTATTGATTTTTGAAACCACCTCCTCATTTTCTAATTATATATTGATTTCATGTTTGTTTAATTTCTTGATATTTAAGCTTCACTTAATGTGTTTAATAGATTTATTTACTTGCATTTTTTTTTCACATATTTCATATACACTCGAAATTCATTATATATATTCATGTATCCTCGAAATTTTTAAGTTTTTTCTTTAAACACCAAAATATGTTTTGAAATATTTCTTAAAATCAGGAGACCGAAATTAACACGAAAAACATAATCACAATCCTTGGTTATGATGATATGTTTAGTGTCTTGGTTGTATATAACTTTAGTCTTAACTAGTACTCGCAACCTTATCTATGCACCACTTATGACTGTACTTTATTATTGTATGTCATTGAACTTAATTAGTCCATCTTTGCAATGATATGTGATGATACATCAAATGAGATTCAAATCACCACCGTACACGTATCAAATATCACCTATCCCGAGGAGCAAGCACTACAGTCTAGGCTCGACTCAAAAGGCTCAAAAAGACAGAACCAATCATTAAAAAGGCTAAAAAGGATCCTTGATAAAATATCACAATCAAGGGCCTGAATCCAGGCCCAACGGATTTCTTTCCTTAAGAAAAAAAGACGTTACAGAGGAAACAAGTCGTGACGGGAGTCATTTCCCCAAGGACATATCTCAATAAAGTTTGAAATTGATGCAAAGAACGTTTCCTCTCCTCACGCCCTACATGCTTAACTCATGCGAAAAATTAATGACAGACATTATATAAGGTAAAGGGAACATACAAAAGGTATGCAAATTATTTAACTAAACTATACTCTGTCCAAATTTAGTATTCTCCCACAAATTAACTAACTAAAGCATCAGAGTGCCTTTGGCCACAAAAAATGTGGTTTTTGGCAATCTAACCTTGTTTTGCAGGTTAGATCTCTAGGAGATCGGATTTGGATGCATTAGTTTGGTGTCGTCTTTGGGAAATGACAATTCCTTTTCTAAAAGAGAGTTTGTTGTAGGTAATTTCCTTAGCACGAATCAGTAGCAGAAAGACTTAGTGCAAATGGAACATACTACAAATTCTTAGTTCAATAATCAAGGCAACCCTTCCATTAGTGAAACTGAGTTACCAATCAGGCATATCCCAAATCCAACGCCAGGAGAAGCGATCATGCCCGGTAATGCAGTACCAATACATGGAGTGGTGGCCCAATCATCTCAGATGTCGAGCGGTACAATGATAGATCCCCGTGTGGTCAAAGTGGTTGAAAAGTTCACCCAAGAGCGTGCTGCACCTGTCGAGCACTCCCAAACGCCACTTCAACAAAATTCCGCCTACCACATTCAAGATAACCATGAAGTTCTTACTAAACTTCGACGAACAAAATTTGAAGACAGCGAACCACGAGGAGATGGCTCCTAGAGTGATGGAATTCTTCCACAAGTTCCATTCAGGATCGGAGTTACAAATTCCAACGTGCATTACGAATTGCCCAGACCGCCATTTTCCAACTCATTCATGAAAACATCTCTGCCGAAAAAGTTCACTCCCCTAAAGTTAGAAACTTATAATGGCACTAATGATCCGACATACCATCTACGACATTTCCACCACATGATGGTACTGAAAGAAAACACGGAGTCCATTTTGTGTCGAACCTTTCTGACCAGCCTCACGTCCACAGTAATGAGTTCGTTGAACAGTCTTCTACTCAGGTAGATAACTCCTTCCAAGCATTTCAATGACCTTTATCACAAGATTAATTGGTAGTCAGCAGATCAAAAAGGGCCCACACAACTTACTCCACATCAAACAAAAACTTGAAAAAACTATTAGGGAGTACGTTACTCGTTTTACTAACGAGTTAACCATGATTGATGGATGCAGTGCCGACACGACCATAGCCTCTTTCACCACTGGATTAAAAGGAAGGTCGTTTTACAACTTTTTGAACCTGGATCCTCCAAGGAACATGGCGACCTTATTGAAAATTGTTAAAAAATACATCACCCTCGAGGAGATGTTGGCTGCCAAGAAGAATAACTAGTCCAAAAAAACATTCCTTCCCTACAACTCGAGAAAAGATGGAGGAGAGATGAATAGATATATGATAGGCCACTAGAGGGAAATTGTCAGTCAAAATACATCAAACTAATAGCAGATCTTAGTTTAACAAGCAAGTACCTGAAAAGCTACAATCCGGAAGAACCAGACATGAACGGTCAACAAATGTAGTCAACACGACCAACAAACCGTTTACAGTTTTAAAAAAAGTCGAGCAAATGTCCTGAAGTTCATGGCAAAGTGGGAGGACATTAAATGGACACTCAAACTGAAGAGAGATCCGGCCAGACGAGATAAGAACAAGTATTGTTCTTTCCACAAGAACCACGGACATGATACATAAGACTGCTATAACTTCAAGGATGAAATCGAGTATTGAATCCAGAGAGGACGACTCAGTAAATTCATCGGATTGAAGGATAAGCAGTCCAAAGGGAAAGAGAAAACAAACACTACCACGCCGTCGAATGAACAATCCAAATAACTGATATATGTCCTACACGGTGTTGCTAGAGAGAAAGAATGGTCTAACCGATCACGAAACCGATCAATCTGAGATTTACATACGAAGATTCGATACCCGGAGCCTTCTGTTTAGCATGCCAAAACACATCAACGAACTCTGACCTTTTCTGTAAAGGATACACAGGGAATTCATTTCCAGCCCAATGATGCCCTCGTGATCTTGGTTTTGATAGCCAAATGGAAAATCAAAAGAGTACTAGTCAACATAAGTAGCTTGGGCAACTTTTTGTATCTGACAACATTATGCAAGATGCAATTCAGTGAAAAGATGCTTACGCCCAACAACAAACCAATGTTAGGTTTCAGTGGAAAACAATGCCACCCACTCAAATTAATCCACTTAGCAGTCGAGGCGGGAAAGCCAAGTAAGTGACGAGTCTTGTTAATGAACTTTCTCGTTGTCGTTGCACCATCCGCATACAACATGCTTCTAGGAAGACCTTGGCTACATGACTTTGGTGCAATGTCTTATACCATGCATCAATGTCTGAAGTATCACACTGATGACAATGTTGGGGTCTTCAAGGGAGATCAATCAGCTCCACGTGAATGCCACTACATAGCAATGAAGGCCTCGAATAGATAGCAATCATAGTCTCGACCAGAGGTGCCATTATAGCAGCTTGATCAACTCCAAATGAATCCCGACCTATTAGAGGGCAATGCATCTCCAATCAGTCTGAGAGGTCAACCAAACACTGGACAACCAAAAGAATAAACAACACCGGTCCATATGGACACTAAAAGGGGAGAAAAATTGTCCGGATTGGCACAAAACTTCACCAAGAACTAACTAAGCAGCCGATCCAACTGTTAAAAGACAACTAAGACATCTTCACCTGGACAATGAAGGACATGGTAAGCATTGATCCCTCCATCATCACTCATAGGTTGCAAGTAAACCCGGATAAGAAACCAGTCCGATAGAAAATAAGGCAGATGCCCCAGAACATAACCAAGTAATCAATGAGGAGGTGCATCATTTAATGAAACGTTGAGAGAGTATGTCACTCATTTTAATGATGAGTTGACCCTCATCGATGGCTATAGTGATTATACCGCCGTCACAACTTTATTTTGGGTCTAAGAAGAGGCAAGTTTTGTGACTTCCTTACCCTGGACCCCCAACCAATAGGACGGACTTGCTCAGGGATGCCAAGGGATATATCATTCTGGACGAGATGGTGACCGCCCAGAAGGAGGCAGAATCAGAAAAGAAGTCCTCTATCCCCAGGGACAAGAAGGAGGAAAAGAAGTAAGAGGACGACGACGAAAATAAGAGGAAACTCACTGACAACAAGACCGATTTGGGTCGCACCAGGCAGGACAAGGCCTCGAATTATGTCGGTCCAAATCAGTCACCCATTTTAACACCAGTCTGTCTGACATCCTTGATTCATCAAGGATTGTGAAGAGCTAAAGTTGTCGTTTAAGTAGCGAGGAGACCCCACTCAATGCGACAACAACAAATATTGTGCCTACCACAAGGAAGGCGGACACGATACTAACATGTCCTTCCAAAGGCAGTGACCAAGATGCGGACACCATCTAAGTATGAGGACTGATAATTGCAACATGCATGAATTCAAGGCCTGATCCCATCACTGACGTTTACGAAAAGGGATCTCCAGGGGGTACATTCTCTTTACAATGATGCCCTGGTCACCTTCGTCCTCATCGCTAGTGGGATGTAAAAGGGCCTTGGTGGACATTGAAAGCTCACTGAATGTCATGTTCCTCAGTGCATTCCGAAACATGCAGCTACACGAGAAAGACTTAACTTCAGCCACCCACCCCATGGTTGGATTCAGTGGAAAAAAGTGTTTCCATCGAGAAGGTCAAATCTGATGGTGGTGGCAGGAGGGCCGCAATTATGGAAGTACCTTATCCAAGAATTCATGGTAGTTGACGCTCCGTATACCTATAACATCATTCTAGGAAGGTTGTGGCTTAATCATATGGAGGCATTGGTTTCCACTCTGCACCTGAAATAAGATATTGTCATTATGCAGCCCTGGAGCAGCTGAATTATTGCCAATTACAGCTCGGGCCCACAGAACTAGCATATCAGGCACCATGCCTAGACAAAATAACAACATCATTCTGTAGGGGTGGAGAAGCCCAAATAGGCAAAGTGCAGCGATGCAGAGAGCCTGAAATCAGAGCCGACAGCGCAATCCAGACAAATAAAGAGCTAAATAATGATACTTCAGCAAATGGGAAAATATTCCAAGAGCTGTTAATCAGCAAGGAACTTCCCACCAACACGAAGTCCACTATTCAATAACTTCACTAGCCTTAGCAAAACAAAGCATTTCGCTAGAGGGACTATACAATCCGAGCCAGGACGAGATGAGCCTTCTTTGGGGCCAGATTAGTTTAGTCCTCGATCGGAGTTAAATTATCTTGTTGCTTTGATTTCATTTTTTGTTTTCTATTTTTCATTTTAGCTTAGAAGAATTTTTCATACAAGATAAATTTCAGAAATAAAACATATTTTATTGATTCCAATGAGAGTTATTGCAATACTTGCCGACCAACTAGTACAATAGTTCATACACTACAAGTATCTAAGTCCAATGCAAGTATTTATCCTTTGAAATAAGAGTATAATTTTCGATATGCTAATCCACTTCTAGAAGAGGAGGTGGTGAAAGTAAAACATCTGCGACAGAAGACGAAAGAGTGCACTCAATTCATTGCTCCGTCAAATTACCTTACAACGACGATTTGAAAACCAGAAAAGTACTTGAAGAAAGTTATGAGTACTTCCTTGATTCTTTACTCCATCGATTCTCTCATGAAGAGGAATAGAAGAAAGCCACAAAAATGAGGGTCATGACCTCCCAGTACTCATGAGTTCCCAAACGGCAGATCATCGAGGTCTCACAGTACTGCCAAATGATGACGCCTCTCAAATGTGTAATGCCTGGGGTTACGCAGAGATACCACCCCAGGAATGAGGGTCATGACCTCCAATGCTCCCATCAACCATAAAATAGCCGCGAGGATCATGCCCCGACAGCAGTAAACGAGTAAGAGAGTGCTTGATCACTTGAGGATGAAAGACAGACCTTACCCTTGAGAGGAAGTCTGTAACTATTCTTCATAATGTAAGATATTACAAGATCTCATTAGTCAAACAGGTGCTCACTCAGATCAGGCGGCACTGCATAATAGCAAGTCTCATCAAGACTCATCGGCGCAAATGTCAGAACATTCAAAGACTCCAGTGAGGGAGAACGACGGTTCCAATTGCAACTGCACCAGTCCACATCTTTCGAATTAATGACCCTGTAAGCAATTCCATTAATTGGAGGGAGTAATCAATACTGAACCGTCTCACAATATCTGTCGCATCCTTAGCATGCTGATCCACAAAGACTTTTCTTAATTGGGCCCCTCCACTAATTGGCCCAAGCTTATGCCCTGCCAGATCCGGCCCAGCACATGCAAAGGAACAAACAACAAAGGCTCTGAGCGCCCATCGAATAAGAAGCTCGCCTAAAGAGTATTATCATTAAATCCAAGGCATCAAATCTATCATTATTCTGCTGCATATTGTTAAAGCCAATCAATCTATTATTAGTCCGATAAATAGACCTGACTCTGGAATTAGACCGCCATGCAAACTAAGTAGCTCAGGACACCCAAGCCAGAGTTACAAGCCCAATATCTTATTCTGACCAAAGCTTAGTCAGCTTCGACTGATTACAATAGCTTCTGGTCCATTCTAACATCTACCCCGTCAAAAGTGGATGACGATGGGTTAGAAAGTTGGAGCTTAGTCAACATTTGTAATACCTGACCACGATGGCTTGCCAGGGACTATTGTCCAACTATAGATAACGATCGCCGAATCAAACCAAAGCTTAGTCGGTTTTGACCAATGACGATAGCTTCTGGGACGTTCTAACACCCTTTCCTTTAAACTAAACGAGTTTCAACGGTTTAGAGAGTGGCAACTTAGTCAGCGCTCTGATGACTGATCTAGACGGCTTGCCAGGGATCATTGTCCAAACATGGGCAATAGAGACTGAACCCGACCAAAGCTTAGCCAGTGACGACCAACGATGATGGCTTCTGGTCTGCTCTAAGCCTAGTCCACAAATAACAGATTCCTACGACTTAGAAAGTGGGAGTCTAGTAAGCACTCTCGTTGCCTGATTAAGATGGATTACCAGGGGTTACTACTCATACGCAGATAGTGATCACCGTACCTCGACTAAAGCTTAGTTAGTGGCCGTTGATGACGATGGTTTTTGTCTACTTGAAGCCTAGTTGCTGCGCGTGGATTACGACAGCCTAGAAACTAGGAGCTTAGTCAGTGCTCATGTAGCCTGGTAAAGACGGCTTGCCAGGGATCATTGGCCAACTACAGACAATGATCACCAAACCCCCGCCAGAGTTTAGTCAGAATGACTGACAATGATAACTTCTGGCTAGCTCTAATTCCTAGTCCACCACGAACGGATCAAGATGGGTTTGAAAGTGGAAGTCTAATCAGCGCCCACGATGCCTAATCAAGATGGCTTGTCAGGGACCACCATGGTTGCCAAAACACGACCCCGGTATAGTCAGTCATAACTGACAATAACAACCCACGATCCAATTAAGAATATTCTACGAATAGCAAATAAAAATGAATCTGAAGTCTGGTCAGAGTTTCATAAGCTCGACCATGACAACTCGTGAGGACTATTGTCCAATCTTCTACAACGATGCACGCGCTGGGAACACTTTCTGACTAATTCGCTTACAACAACAACAACAACTGTTGGTTCAACATACAACCAAGCTGCTAGACAAAGGGTGAATTATACTCCCCGGCCTCTAAGAACACTAACCAGAATTGCACGAACTATCGCAGCGCAAGGAGTTAAAACTCTCACAAATATATCAATCATAAAGCTTACTATTCTAGCGAAGCCACTCGTCTGAAATTAATAAGACAAAGAATGTAAATGCTAGCAATAAAGCAAAGGTAAGAATGAACAAGTAAACAATACTACTCATTTGAAGCAAAAAGAAATTACAAGGTTCACCCTTCATCAGGAGGACAGTCAGATACAACAGAACCAGATTTAGTAGGGGAAGAAACAGGAAACACATCTGTATGTGCTGCCTCTTGACCTCCTCATCAGGATCACCTTCTTTTTTAGATGAATCGGAGGTCGCTCCAAACTTTGCATATGCAATATCTTTATAATAGGAGAGGTCTTAGTCAAGATGTTTTTCCTTCATCAGATGCAACAACTCAAGCCTACCATGCAAAAATCTACTTAACTCAAACGTGCCTTGGGCTTTAAGAAGCGTCTCCTTGCGCACCCTTTATTTAGCAAGCTCCTGCTCCAGCCACTCTAGCTTGCCCGAAAACATGTCAGTCTTGGACTTCTCGACACCCAGCTTATCATTGATGACATTCAACTCATTTTATGCCAGAAGGACCTACTCTTCAGCGATCTGCGCACTCTTGGCATTAAATTCAACATCGGCCTCAAAATGCTAACATCAGACGTCCATTCACGCTCCTTATTGAACCCCTCAGCATGAAGTTAACCTAAACTCTAGCCACAGTCTCATGGGCAAGCTGCAAGTCCAAAATTTTTTATTTTTTTATTTTTTATTTAAATTGGGTCATTGACCCTTTTTATTTATTAATCCATGCCCAATGGCAAAATGACTGACCCCATAGGGTTAACCAAACTAGGCTCGAAGGCTATATGACTGGCCCTATAGGGTTAACCAAACCATGCCTGAAGGCTACAATATTCCACTTAATATCCTCATGGCCTCCATCTCGCATGGTGACTTGCTTTCGCTCCGGTCCATCGCCTCCAACTTGGCATGAAGACTGGCTTTCACTTCGCTCAGGTCTAGTACATCTAAGTTGTTGCATTCAATACCCGAAGGCTTATCAACAACAAAGCACGCGTGCTCCTAATAATCAGGCGAAAACTCACAAAATCCTAACTGGTGAGTCTCGAACCCGCAACCTCTCACAAGGAGAGTGGATGTCCGACCAACTGACCTACAGTTGGTGGACGCTGCAAGTCAAGATAGGTAAGGTTCAATTAATTTTCAAACCGATCCCTTGTAGACATAGTCCCCGCCAGGTCGGACTCAAGCTCTTCAAATCGAACCTTTTGAGCCCTGACCCAGTACACCGGGACTCTGTTCCAGCATCTGAGTAAGCTCCAAGCTACTTCCTCAATGACTCAATCTGGTAGAGAGCGTCAGGGTATGCCTTCTGCAAATTTGCAAAGACTCGCTCCATAGTATTCACTCTCTCATGAGTGGCTTCAACTTCAGTTCCAGCTGTGACCACTTGATTTAGGTATGACATCCCCAACACGAGATGTTTCTGCCGTTTATCCATACGCTCTCCCAGCGACTTTCCAACTGGCTCCGGAGTACAGTTCCCAACCAGTCATTCCACCTACTGATATGCTTCCTTGAAGTGTAAGAGATGTCAACCTCTTGATGCCACGCTTGGTTGTTCATCCTTATTACATCTGGAACAACACAGACTGATCCGGGCATCCGGATGAAGATCATTTGAAATCAGAATCACCTAGCACCGCCCTTGACCGTCTACACTGCATCAGGGCTTTCATCAACAACTTTCCCTTTGCCCACAACAACCGGCTTTCTTTAACGTGCCGAGTCAGAATCAGTTGATGGGGAAGAAGAAAGTGAATTGTTCTTTGGACCCGTCCTCAGTTCAATATGGAAACGAAAATGAAATGGAGAACAGTACAGGCGATAAGAAGGAGACCTTTCATCATGACGCTGACGATTGGACGAATCTTCAACGGGTTCATGATCCAGAGAAAGGCAGAGCTCAAAGTTATTTATTGAAAAAGGACGTCTAGTTGAAGCTTCCATGCCACCTGCATCAACATTTTATTTAGAAACTTCGCCTGCTTGGTACTCAGTTTGGTTACATCCTCCAAGCCCACCATATGCAAATACTCCCTTTCCAAGTCAGAAAGGGAGGTAGAGGCCATGGCCTGAGCATCACGCCCCTCATAGACATTGGTCTCATCCGACACTTGCCCGACAGCATCACGTCTTTCGGACGAGGCCAAGCACTTGTGGATAGGTCTAGACAAAGCATGAGATCTCTTCACAAGCACAGGAAAAGGAAACGCCTTATCTATTTTTGCCTTCCTTGAAGGGCTTGGAACCTTAATCTTGGAAAGTTTCCTTTTTTTCGAACCAGACACACCTCCAAGTTTTGGCTTATTTACAAGAAGAGTAGGAGCCACATGTCAGTGAGCCCACAATATGTCACAGTCAACATTACAAGAAGCAATGACATTCCATACTTACAGTCGAGGCATGTCACGAAACGCATCCAAAGTTACCTCATCCTCAGTAGATAGTGGCGAAACTGGGAATTTCCTTGCGTAAACCACACAAATCAATCTAATATGTAGTTAACACAAGCAAGACCAAAAAAAAAGAATCAAACTTAATCAATGGCCTGAATTCACGCTCAACTGGACGACCAACATGCTCAAAGTACGCCGAGTCTGCAGGAGCAAAGAAACAGAACTTCTTTCAAGATTTCAAATCATCAGGCAGTTTGCCAAAGCAGTCTAGCGACGTCAGCACACATATAATGTGCACATTTGTCCGAGGGGAAGTAAGAAGTTGAAGCGCCTTCGAAGATACTAGAACACCATCATCCCTAGCCCTAATCAGAATGGCAATCACAATACTATATCTGTTCGACTCCAGTTGAGTGGATGCAATGTCGAGGTACTCCAGGAACTCCCAAATCTTCCTGATAATAGGAAAGTGGACACTTGATTGAAGTATACCTCGATGAAGACAAATACACCCCTCAAGAAGGGACAACGGAGTCAGATCGGTGCCCAGAGTTCAGAGCACCAGATCATCAGGAATCCCGTATGTCTTACGGATGACTTCCAAATCAGATTCAGAGAGCAACCACTCCTCAAAGAACTTGCGACCCTTAGTGAACAGTTCTCAAAAAAACTGATTATGTCCCACCATGAAAGATAGTGCAAGCTTTAGAATACGAAGGTTAAGCAAAATCAAAAGCACTGATGGAGATACGGTAATGCAGAATCTCTAAGATCGAAGGAGTAAAGGGGCTACACTCCATTAGGCAGAAGATCTATATAGAAAACTGAACTCTCGGCTTTCCTTCTTTCAAGCTAGCGCACGCCCAATTAATGAAACTCGCCGCTCAAGGAAACAACTCAGACTCAATCATAATATTGCAAAATAGCTTCATGAAATGACCTAGTAGACAAATAAGACGACCCTCTAACTCGAGGGGCGTAACTGATGATACATCAAATCGTCATCTGATCAGTACCAAACACGTGTCATGATAATCTCATCAACAAAACAAAGTAGGCCCGATTGCGTGCACAATTCAGCGAAGCTCAGCAGCATCAAGCCCACTGTTGGAAGAATCCAAAACGTTGGACCTGAATTACAAAGAGCAGCTAAGCCCACATGTCACGCGGTAAAACCCAATACTCGTAAGCCCTAATAAGGCAAGAGTAAGCCCCGATAAGGCAATTATCTGGGGGATCGATTCAAGACAGACAAGCCAGTAGTACATCGGTTCCCACTAAGAAACAAATACTATAGTATAAATCGGGCAAAGAAAGTTCCTTGCATGGACAACACTAAGAAAGGGAAACCTCTCCCACAAATCTTGGACCACAAGTCGTGTAGGGAAACTATCCCACATGGATAGCTCCCAAACAGGAAAGGATCTCTAGCAAGATCTTTTTTCCTAAACTATTCCACCAAAGGCTTAGTCGAACAAGGACTCCTACACTATAAAAAGGGAGATAGGTCGATAAACTTGAGGTATGCTACAAAATCCCAGTTTTTAGTTTTTAGCCTTTCCTAAGCCTTATCTAACCTACATCAGAGTGCCATCGGCCGCCACATGGTGGTCCTTGGATCACGTTTGCTACCTGTACATAAGTAGCGAGGAAGGAGATCAGGAATTGACTACATCACTAGAAAATGAATGACAACAGTGGTTTAAGTGGGCAAAGTACTTATGTGAATTAGAGATGTAGGGAAACTTAGGGTATGGTCCTATTTATAAGAAGATGAATTCGGAACAATATAAATGACTAATTAGAGGATCCATCTAGATTTTGATTTACTATTTCCATATTTTTATTCCTTGATTCTGATTGATTGACTTTTTGATGACAAGTTTGACATCACAAGGCAAGGAAATTTGTTCTTATTTATTACTGGGTCGGAGCATAGATGAGCAACCAGAGCTTTGGAAACACAGGGAAGCCCGTCATAGAGCAATTGACTAGAAATAAAATATTGCTAGCCTGAGATAAGGTGGCCTCTCTCAGAAAACATTTCCCAATTTCTTTTCTTTCTTTTTTACATTTTTTGTATGTCTCTCTACCCCGAGTAGAGTGAATGCACAAAAATGAATATTCCAATAAATATCCTTTGACCTAGCATTTAATTTTGTTTCTTGCTTCTCCTCGTTGCTGGTGATGTTGAGTGACATCTTTGTTTGTTGAAGCAATTGAAGTTGCTATGGTAAATTTTTAAGTATTCTCATGTTGTTTGTGTTGTTTCTTCTCGTTGTTCGAGTCCTTGAAGTTAGTTTGGAAGTATGGATGAAACATTTTTGTTGCTTTCTAGGTTATTGGAAAATTGTTAAAGTTTGTTCCTTGCTCCTTGTTGTTGAGGACGCATCCACAGTTATGGTCTTTTCATTTCTTGCTTTAAAAATCACCTTTGACATCATCGTTTGTCCAAGGATTGTTAAAGGATTCTTCTTAGGTTTCTTGACTGTTGTATAAACTAGACATACATATTTTGTTCTATCCGACTTGGCTTGGCTTGAGGGGGGAACGGTGACAAGGAAGTATGAGCAAGTGGACTTGCATACATGTAGACGACGTCTTTGATAAGAAAAATTATTAGGTCCATGAGTAGTTAGTTCCTTTTATTGTTGTGTGTTTCCAATGTCTGAGTTTACTAGTTGGTATAGTTTTCATCTTGTAGAAGTTTGACTGTTTTCCCTTTTTCCAATTGTAGTAGGTTACAATTATAAATAGATACATGCGAGAGTCACCCTAGCTAGTTTATTTAGGCAGCTACTAAATAACACCACCATTTCTTCTGATGGACACCACCATCTACCTTATGTTCTCCCAAAACCAACAACTTCTCCTCCTCTCCCAATCGCACAAACCGACCCCTCTACCACCACCTTCTCATCCCTATCTTACCGGAACCAGGACTGCCAGCCACCATCGCTAGCCTTAACTTCCCTCTCTAACTCGCCTTCATCATCCATCTCCCCTCTCTATTGTTTTTATGCTCTTACTCGTGAGCAAACATGTCTTCCACCCTCCTTCATTTTCCATCAAACTTAGCTTCCATTCTTGGTCTTATTCCTCACTCCCAACACCGTCTTCACTCCCTCTCTTCAACATTTTGTTGTCTCCCCTCTTTGTTCATATTACTTAGTTAGGGGTTTGGTGAAGTTTGTACATAAAATGGATGAGTTCAGTGAAAGTACGGTTGGTAGGCTTCAAGTTAATAATGCTGCAGTTGAGAGTCAACATTGTAGTCCATTTATAGATGCCAATGAAGAAGATGGGCATTTTCAAGACAAAAAACGACCCACTGCACTTGAGGTACACTCTCAACTTTCTCAACTTGAGATGAGCTATTATGGATATTTTTTATTTTATTGTCAATATCGAAATATCATGTTTGATTTCCTTTTTCGTTTATTTGAAGCAACTTTGTTATTTTTAGGGTTAGTTGTTAATATTTGAACCCTAAAATTTGCTTACTTGTAGGGTTAGTTTGACCGTTGATGTTGTTCTGTTGTTGGTTGTTGTTATTATGTGCACAGAATGCCATCGTCGATCTTATAGATTGTAAGATACCCTTTCATGTAGATGACCAGGAGAAACTTAAAGCATATTTGAAGAGACAAACCTTCTAAAGGTAAACTTTGTCCTTAATGATTTTATTCATTACTAAATATATGATTAAAATAACAAATATTACTATTTACTTAATTTAGAAGGATGATGATGCCGAAGCCAATGACGCACAAACACTAGAAGAAGTAGTTGATGATGGCTACTTGTATATGATGGAAGAGGTAAAGTTAATTCTCATAGGCATTACATTATTTAATCTTGTTTCACAAGTTGATTGATTAGTGTTCCTAACATTAGTATGCATTATTTTAATTTTTTTGTAGGTATTCACATCAAAGTCATCCTTAGTATCTTGGTGTCAAGGTATTGGTAGAGAGATTAACATTTTTTGATTATCACAAATTCGGAACCTACTGATAGTAAACGCAAAAGAAGGCTCCACTTGGGATGTAAAAGGGGATGGAGGATGAAGAATGTTCAAATGCACAAAGAAAAGGCTGGTCGGTCTACAAGTTCAAAGAAGTGTTGGTACCCATTCCAGTTGAGAGGGGTGCCACTTTGTAATGATCATTGGAAGTTGCAAGTGACATGTGGAACCCACAATCATCCACGATCAAAATCTCTTATTAGCCATTCCTTTGCTGGGAGACTGAATGAAGATGAGATGGATTTGTTGGATCATTAAATATCAGCAAATTATATTTTACATTTCATGATGATTTGTATTGGTTTTGTATTTTATGGATGGATGGGTAGTTTTATATCTTGGTAATGGGTAAAAGTAACTGAATGGTAACATAAACATGAGCAAAAAATGCAGATTACAAAAAATCCACAGTGCAAAATGGAGTATATTTCAAAGTCTGAAATTTTAGTTGTAAAAAAATTTCAAACACTAAATGCACAAGCCACTGTGAAATGATACCAAAATAGCGCATGAACTGTTGCATGTTTGAAATACATAAATCGAGCGGCTCCCATATTTTGATCCTGAAAAATTTTCAACATTGATTAACATCCAACGCAGCAGCTACCAATACCAACATAACTATCACTGGAGTGGCTATTGTGATTAAAGAAAAACAAGCCGCAGTAGCTGCTGCTGTTGGACATAGTTCCAGACCATGTCCATTTTTTCAAAATTTTTAATTTAAAGATTTTTTTTTTCAATTCCTATGGGTTTGATACAGTATTTGCAATAAAGATTTATTGCTAATCCCCACTTTTGAATACCCAAAGTTGAGAATGTCAAAATTGGGGTTTACCAATAAATCTTTATTGCAAATATTTTATCACATACATAAGAATTGAAAAAAACAACAAATTTAAAAAAATGACCATTTAGACAAAGTCAGTTTTCTGTCCAAATGCAGCGGTTGCTGCGCTTTATTGTCCACTGGTCACAAGAGCCACTACATTTGGATAGAAAACAAACTTTGTCTATTTTTTCAAAATTTTGAATTTGAAGGTTTTATTTTTTTTCTTCAATTTTTTAAATTACTTTGGGTTTGATACAGTATTTGCAATAAAGATTTATTGCTAATCCCCACTTTTGAACAGCCAAAGTTGAGAAGGTCAAAAGTGGGATTTAGCAATAAATCTTTATTGCAAATACTGTATCAAACCCATAGGAATTGAAAAAAAACATCAAATTCAAAAAAATGAAAATTCGGACAGAGTATGTTTTCTTTCAAAATGCAGCAGCTTCTGCAATTTATTGTCCACTGGTCGCAGCGGCCGCTGCGTTTGGACAGAAAACAAACTTAGTCCAAATTTTTTAATTTAAAGTTGTTTTTCATTTTTTGCAATTCCTATGGGTTTGATACAGTATTGGCAACAAAGACTTATAGATGATCCCAACTTTTGAACACCCAAAGTTGATAAGGTCAAAATCTTTATTGCAAATACTGTATCAAACCCATAGGAATTGAAAAAAAACCTCAAATTCAAAAAAATGAAAATTTGGATAGAGTCTGTTTTCTTTTAAAACGCCGTGGCTTCTGCGATTTATTGTCCACTAGTCACAGCGGTTACTGCGAGGTGGATGACATTTGTCCTAGTAGCCACTGCGTTCGGACAGAAATCCAGACTGTCAAAATTTTCAATATATGTCCTAACGTAGCGATCGCTACGATGTCTAATTCTACTTTCGCAGTAGCCGCTGCATTCGGACAAATTCCAGACTCTGTCCATTTTTTCAAAAAAAATTATTTTTATTATTTTCATTTTTTAAATTTTTTATTTTTTATTTTTTAAATTTTTTATTTTTAAATTTTTTCAGTTTTTTCAATTCATATGGGTTTGATACACTGTTGAAAAATTTTATTTATTGCAAAATTCAAATTTTGAACATCCAAAGTTGAGAAGGTCAAAAAGGAGGTTTAGCAATAAATCAAATATGTCAATAGTATATCAAACCCATAGGAATTGAAAAAAATAAAAAAAAGGTTCATATACAAAAAATCGTAAATTTGGACGGAGCTATTTTTTGTCAAAATGCAGCGGCAATTGCAGTATAAGTTGAATGTATCACATTAGCCGCTGCGATATGTTGTTAATGCAACGCATGAGCCGCTACATTTGGTATTATTTCTATGACATCAGATTTCAAGACCCAAATGCAGCGATGAAAGCGATTTTTTTTTTTATAATCGTAGTGGCTTTTGCATTTGCAGAAAAAAATGGCAGATTTTCTGTTTTACATCACTTTGAGTCAAAATTTTCATGGCTTTTGATACAATTAGTTACTTATACTTGGACTACAGTTAACATTACAACCATTACGGAATATATATAAAGACTGATGCGAATCGTAATTGTGAAATCACAGTTTAGTTACATAAACATATAGTCATTACTACAAACAATTGTCTGAAAATTGTTTATGAAAATTATACATCAATTCCTCTTTCTTTTCTCGAGGTTATTTGTCAGGCATACTCTTCTCATGCCTCTTCATAGTTCTGCCCTCAATGCCACCACCAGCAAGAACTTCACTGTCACCACCACCACCACTACTATCACCCCTTCCTCTACCACCACCAACAACACCAGAACCACCATTACCCCTTCCTCCACCAACAACAACAACACCATTACCCCTTCCTCTACCAGCAACAACACCCCCATCACCCCTTCTTCTACTACCAACACCAGCACCATCACCCCTTCCTCTACAACCAACACCACATCACCTCTTCCTCTACCACCATCAGCAACACCCCTCCCCCTACCACCACCTGCAACACCACCAGTCAGAGCACCGCCACTCGGAATAACACATGTTGGAGCACCACCACATCACCAATTTGACTTGGTTGTTCTTCTTCCTCATTATCTCTTAAACAAGAGAATTTTCACGTAGACATTTGTCTTAGCAGCTCACGTATTCTATTAATCAACACACCCTTATCCACGTTCCGTCTTTCATTAGAGGCATCCACTAACTGAAGAGCCTCATCAACCAACTTCTTCTGTAAGGAAAACATCAGTCTTAGTAAAAAAAAAAAAACAAAGAAATTATATATTTAAAATGTAAGCAAATTTGTTAAACTATATATCAATTACCCGATTGTGAGATATGAACAATTTATTTGTAAAGGGATGTGTCCTCCTAGTCTTTGGTGGTTGGATGAACAGATGGCTAATCTCATTAAACCACTCCAAGTAGTCGTTATTGCAAATCCATGGAAGCTTCACTAGCGGTCCTTGGTTTTCAATTGAGAGGAGATGATTTTGTCAAGTTGCATCAAATGAAGACAGTATCTCGTGCTTCACCGAGTAGTTGTGGCCAGAACTGCCTCTATTCTTCATTTTGGCTTGAATGGGTGGACTTGGAATGATCTGTACCCTTCCCATCTTCTCATAACTCAATCAGGATGATAGGGTTCTTTAACATCAGGGCATATCAAGCATCCTTGGAACCATGTAACGCTGTGAAGTGGAGTTCTTAACTTGGCTTCTGCATAAGGATCCCAAATAACCTGACAATACAAACATGAACTTATTAAATTTACTGAGATGAAACATGAACTTAAATGACTAACTCATACCCATTCAGGAGACATGTCATCAAGATTCTCCCTAAGAGTCAAAATTTCTAAATTCACGACCTCGCTAAGTTGAGGGCAATCCCATTTAGCCATGGTAGGGAAGCGATCCTTCAACAAGTATCGAGTCGTACCCCAAAGGCTAAAGTGATCGTATATCCAACACTATAAAAGAATTAAACATATTAATATAAATAAACAATATTTTAAACACTAAAAGGATAATTAACTGAACAATTAACCATAAATTGTACCTCAAAAAGTGGCAGATATCCAGATAATTGTTTGGTACCCACTCTGCTAGCACAACCAAATTGACGATACAAGAACGCCAAAGTACCAACTCCCCATGCGTACTTCCCAATATCATCCACCTTCATTAGCAACTTCAAATATTCGGTGTGCACCTTGGTTCCAGTCTTATCAGGGAAGATCGTCATGCCCAGAATAAATAACAAGTAACCCCGTGCAACTTGTTTTTTTTTAAGAGAATCACTTGTGCTCACTTTCCCTCAACATTGATCTTAAATAAATTCCATTTCCACGTAAGTCTAATACTAATGGACATGTTTTTGTGCTTCGCTCTTTTGAATCCCCAAAACATTATCGAAAAGTTGAACACACTCATCTGGCTTCATTTGAGTTCTCTTCACCATAACCTGCTTACCAACTAATGCAGTCGATTTCCACTCTATACTTTGACCTTGACCTGCAAACCTACTGACCTGCCCAAGGAACGTACATGAGCCACGAACGACCATTCTAGTGGTCGATGGCACTCCGTTGCTAAAGTCAGTCGGGAATATGAAAAAGGTGTAATGCTATAAACATGAAATTTGTAGCATACCTTAGCTTACCAACCTCATGTCTTATTTATAGTGCAGGAGTCCTAGTTCGACCAAGCCATCGATGGCGTAGTTTAGGGAAGAAGATCTTCGTGGAGATCCTTCTGTAATTAAGAGTTGTGCTGCAGAGGGAAGTTTCCATGTTAGCCATGTGCTCCTAGATACGCGCTAGATAGTTTTCATTCTGAGAGTGGTCTATAGGTAGAAATCTCCTTATGTGACAGATACTCTGGAATTCGCTTCCTAGATGGAAGCAAATAGCTAGTATAGTTTCCCGTACGAAGCTGATCCTCGAGATACTTGCCTTTAGCAGAGCTTACGGGTATTGAGGATAACTGTGAGACACGTGGGCTTAGCGAGTTGTAAGAATTCAGGTCCATTTGGCGGACTGCATTGGGTAGGTTTAGAACCGCATGGGTCGGATTAGTGTCGGGCTGATGTTAGGGCATATCTTTATATTTTCCTCGAGATCATTATGACACATGTATGACGTAAGGCGAAGACCATTTTGGTGTATCATTAGCCACTGCCCCCAAGTTAGTGGGTCATCACATCGGTTCGCTAAGTCATCTCTTGAAAAAATACGCTGCTCATGATGATTGAGTCTGAATCGTTTGCTTGAGCCGCGTGCTTCATTAATTGAACGTGCGTCGGTTCAGTGGAAAAGAGGCGAGAACCCAATCTATATTTAGGTTTTTTTGTGTGCAGAGGCTAACTCTAATATTTTCTTGCTCTTAGAGATATTGCTCTATTCATCTTCTAATTAGAAAGATTGTTTATCTTTTTCATGTTCAATAAAACCTTTTTTATGACACAACTCTGGCCAAGGGCCTTGAGTTTTTCGATGACAGGTTACTTTTTGAATCCGGCCTTACTGAAATCCGTACGAAGTTCGGGATCCCTGAGGACCTGCCGTTATATGCTCTGAAGGATGAGTAGACGCCAATGTTTCCACCGGCAGGGTTCATCTGTTTGCTTCGCGGGATGCTCCAAATTGGAGTCTATTTTCCCGTCCTGGATGTAATTTTTGACTTCTTGGACTTCCTTGGAATTCCCCCATCCCAGTTGGGGCCTAATGGGTACAAGATCATTATTCTCATTTTGATTATTGCGAAGGAAGCTGGCTTCCCCGTGAGTCCACGAGTGATCCAGTAACTGAATTCTCCTTGGTTGAAAAATAATGCCATCTGTAAAATGACATCGCCGGCCTGCTTTGTGAATCTGCCTGATGACTTCAATTTCAGGCAAAAGTATTGCTTTTTGGCCCCTGCAGATTCAAAGTACTTCTAGGTCAAGGGTTGTCCGCTCGAGCGGGAGTTCAAGCCACTTTGTAAGTACAGTTTTTTCTTTCGATTCCTTGGTGCTTGATTGTATTCTAATCGTTGCTCGTGTTTCTTCGCAGGATGGTTTTTCACTACTCCTCTTACCCTTGAGGAGCAAAACACTATGGAGACATTCTGCGGCTTGTTAATGCAGAATGTAGTGGAAGTCATATGTGTCGCTAGTTTTTTTCGCAGTAGGTTGTGGGACAACTGGAATGTGGCCCTACTATCTACCGATCATCACGAGTTAAGATTGAAAGTAGGGTCCCTTCGAGGAAAAGGAAGGCCGTCAGAGTCAAGGCTCATGCCTTGTCTGACACGAAGGAGTCGTCTGAGACACTTGCCTCCTTTGTGATCTTGAAGAAGTCTCACATTAGGATTGGGTCATCTTCAAAATAGTCTACTCCAGTAAGTGAAGAACGCGAGTCTGAACCGACAGGGCGGAGACCGATGTATCTGAATGGGAGAAGGACTACCTGCAGTTAGCAGAGGTTGAAGATATATCGAATCTTAGTGTCGCGCAGGCGGAAGCTTTGAACGAGCAGTTGACGCAAGCTACAATAGCGGCTTCTACTAGTGCCAACCAGCCTCGGACCGTTTCAAAAGAAGGCTCCTACGAAAATCCACCTGAGGTTCTAGAAGCCGATTGTCCCATTTGCTGGTGGACAAGTAGTGTTCGTGGTGACACACGCCAAGTTTCTCATTGTCCGCATTGTTTTCCGCCTCGCTCCAGGCTGAATCTCAAGGTGTTGGAGGGTCTGTTTGAAAACTTGCTTCCCTTTCTTCCTTCGGATCCTGCTAAGCCGTCTCATATTAAGGGGTCGACTACTGATGGAAAAGAAAAGGCTCCAGAATAAGGCCTGGAAGTTGTCGTGACAACGAAAGGTGGTGTTGATGTGATCTCTTTTCCATTAGAACTTCATCCGGATGCACAGATAAGACTGTTTGCACGGAACTTAGTAAAGATAAGCACTCAGGTTTGGCACCGAGAGATTGATGTGGACTATGCTTCGAAGAAGCATATAAGCAGGTGTCACAACTGGCTGATGGACTAGGCTCAAAAACTTGAGAAGGATACGCTAGAAGAGTGTATGGATAAGGGCTTAAAGTACCTTATGTTGGGAATGTCTCACTTGAGCCAGGTGACCGTTGCTGGGATGGAAGTCGAGGCAGCCCATGAGAGGGTGTACTCCATGGAGCGTATCTTCTTGCACATGCAGACATTGTATTCTAACACACTTTATGAGATTGAGTGAATGAAGAAACAAATCGACGAGGGGGGCAGGAGCGGTCGTCCGTTGATGCTGAGGCTCAGAGGGTTTTTCTGGACGCCCTTGAGTATGATCTAGAGGAGGCGATGGTCGTGAGAGACAGATTTTAGCAGGAGATGGATCTGGTCCGCCGTTATATGAAGGCTACACATGAGGTTGCAGTTGAGGCTTGTTCTAAACTACGATCCCTTATTGAGGAGAATGCCTTGAAGGAGGCAAATTGGGTTGTTCAGAAGCAACAATTGGAGTTCGATGTGGAGTTTAATGCTCGAACTGGAGAAACATGAGCTTAGTGTTGTGAAGAGTAGTTTGACTACCAAGCAATCCTAAGTCGATGCGCTGATAGTCAGATTGGACCTTGCCGATGCAAAACCGCTCGAGGAATAGCTCTTCCTGGAACAAGGCAAGTGTTAATTCTGCTAGGTTGTACATGGTAGATTGGAGCTGCTGGCACTGATGAAGGAGGAGCATCCAGAGTGGAACCTTGATTGCTATAAGAAGATGTCATATGTAGACTTGTCAGTGGCCATTGCATCGTCAGGGTGATCCGGACCAGGATATCCAGACTGCGTCGTGCACGGGCGTGACTCCTACTTCCTCCTCTGTTAAGCTTAACTCTTTTGTTATTGTACCCCCTTTTGACAAGGAGTGGACTTTGTATACTTGTACCTATTTTGTTCCAACTTTAATAAAAACAGGTTTACGTTGAATATGCTCCGAATCCATTTTGTACTTGCTATCCCTATTGCGTATTTTTTGTTTCTATTTTTTGTTTTACTTTGGCCTAGGCTGGCTGGATCAATAGGAAGTCAAGTGGTCTGTCTGTTGTTGAGAGTTTGATCGTTTGCGCCGCGAGTGACTCTGAGTCACTGTTGCGTAGTCACGTCCAATAAAGGGTGTTTTGTGGATGGTTGGGGAGCGGGTTGCGCTACTTAGTTGTGGCCCATGCTCAAGTTAAGCTGTTGGGGGCTTGTTTTGTCTATCTGACTATCGGTAGTGGTTACTGGCATGAGTGAACTGTTGTCGTCAAGCATATGCGTCGTAATTAGAGTGTTTGTTCGGAGTCGGTTTCATAAGTTTGGGCCGGCATTTCGTATAGCACTCGTTCGCGTGTTGGCAGGACGATTTGTGGGTCGGCATGAGCGTCCTTTGCTGGTAATTGAATGTTAGATCGCGTGAGCGTGAAGGCGCTATTTGAGCCATGAGCGAGAAGATGTTGTTTGAGTTGTGAGCGTGAAGATGTTACTTGACCTATGAGTGTGAAAATGTTGCGTGAGTTGCGAGCGTGAAGACATTGTTTGAACTATGAGTGCGAAAATGTTGCTTGAGCTGTGAGCATGAGGACGTTGTTTTGAGCTGTGATTTATCTTTGGGCCGTTGTTTCAAAAAAGAGCGGAGGTCTCGTGGCGAGCCATCTAGGGCTCCCACTTTTCTGTACCATATATGTCCAAGCATGGTGAACTATAGGTTCGGGGATTAAGGATTTGGCAATCATGGTCTGTTTAAGAGCGATGATCCCGTGGCGAGGCATCAACATCAATTCGGGATAGACTAGCCTCCTACCTTTCAAACCATCTACACCTGCACATAGCGAGCTACAAGTTTGAGATGAGGGGGTTCAACGACCAGGCTGAAGAACAGTGGTCCCGTGGCAAGCAGTCAAAATTAGTTCGAGAATGATTAGGCTCTAACCTTCCAAATCATCTACACCCGTGCGCATCGAGCTACAAAATTGGAAATTTTCGGCGACCATGGTCAGTAGAAGAACAGTGGTCTCGTGGCAAACCGTTGGAATCAATTCAAGACTTACTAAGCTCTCACCTTCAAAACCATCTACGCCCGCGCAATGGGGGCTACAAGTTCAAGGTTGGTAATTTGGCGACCACGGTCTGTAGAAGAGCAGTGATCCTGTGACGAGCCGTCAAAATCAGTTTGGGACTGGCTAGGCTCCCACTTTTCAGACTATCTATACTCACGCAGTGGGGGATACAAGTCTGAGCTTTGATCAAAAGTTGTCATTGCTAGTCGTCACCAGCTCGGCTTACCTGATCGGGTTCGGCGACCATTGTCTTAAAAGGGGGCAACAGTCCCTGGCGAGTCGTTGTCATCAGAAGTGAAAGCGATGATTGGACTCCCACTTCCTAAACCATCGACATTGGCACTGGGCTGACTAGGTGTCGAAGTGAACCAGAAGTTGTCTTCATCATCCAAAGCTGACTAAGCTTGCCTGGCCGAGTAGGGGCTCCGCCAACTACGGGCGTGCGAGCTTGTGTTTGTGAGCAGAGTGTGCTGTGCGGATGAGTTATAAAGAAGTACCTTGGATCATCTAGCGGTATGCAAGTGTGATCCGCATGTCAGGAATGAATAGGGTTCCTCATGCTCATGTCATGCACGTGGTAGAGTACTATTTTAGAGCGAGCCGAGCCCATGGGCCCGTAGAGTGAGAACTAGGGTTCTCTGTACGTGAGATTCTACGTGTATCACATAGATCGCATGGGAGCACGTGTACGTCGTGATTTGTGAGACGTTTGAATATCAGTTACTCCCCCTCAATTAATGGGGTCGGATGTAGCCCCGTTGATTGGACGAACATGGACTTGTGCAATATCCTTGGGAATCGTCGTCTCCTCATTTCCCATACGTTATTCAATGATGACAGTTAATGTTGACATGCCCGTGGTGAACCATTATGCCTATATAATGGTGTTACTCCATCGTTGTAGGAACTATCTTCTAAATAGCGTATCTTCTGTAATGTTCTCATTTGAAAAGGGTGTTTTGGGTTTCCCAAAGGCTAGAGGGAGATCTCCATCATCAGAGTCTTCGAATGTTCTGACATTTATAGTGATCAGGCACGATGAGAATTGTTGTCATGCCCTGGGTGAGTACATAGTTGTTTCGTTGAGATTTCGTGATTTTTTCTCATATTGCGGAGAAGAAGTATGGACTTCCTCTCGAGGGATGAATCTGTCATTTATTTGTTGGTGCCTTGTCGCTGCTCTGAAGCGCTTAATCTTAGATATAACACCAACAACCAACTCCGAGGCGGTCACCTCCATCACTTCTCGATTAACCCCGTCATCTCACCTTGTATGGAATTCGAAATCTCGATATGGGGTGGAGTTGGACATATTCTGATGGATTGGGCCATTGACTCCTGGATGCCCCTCTTATCCCTGCAGCAATAAGGTGCACTCTATCTGTATCAACCTGATACTTGTCCCAAGTTCACCTGGTAGCCGGATCGAGCGTGTGAGTTGCCCGTATATGGTTGTGGCTTGTCGCGTGGCCCTTGGTTGCTGATTTTGTACCACCGCAGACCATATTTGAGGGTCGTGTCTGCAAGAGTCTTTGAACGGAGGTGTTACTCCTTGTTGCCTTTTCAAATGTCCGTCCCTCTTCCTATTGTCGCTCGCAGATAACGTTCATCGGAGATTTCTCGAGGCCCTTGCTCTCTTGGGATCTTCTTGTGCAGTTAGACTTCTTAACTGAGTCTTTATGTCGCATCAGATTTAGATGCTTGTAGTATGTAGTCTTTTGTATTCGCCTCACGGCGTCCATTGTTACATCTTTCCAGTAATCAATAAAGTGTGTTTGCGTAATTATTTATTTATTTGTCAAATGATTACAAACCACATAAGTTTCTAAGAACTAAAACTCTACATTTACTATGGAAAGGAAAATTAACAACTAAAATAGACTAATTGTTGGCAGAGAGGAGTCGACCCGGCCCTGAAATTAATTTGCATGGCCCTTGTTGGGTTGTTGAAGTCGGACTGTAAAGATTTGCAGATGTCAGTGAGGCTATTGAAGAGTAAACCTCATGTGGGAGTTATTTCTCCGTGCCGACAAAAGGTCGGGGGTATACTCCCTTCGGCATTGACCTCTCCGTTATGCTGGGTTGAGGAGCAGATTGCTTTTGTGCGCTTGGTTGTTCCCCATTTCTGAAACTTGCCCTCGTTGTTGTGATCTCGTGCGCGTGAAGTTGTTCGTCCGCGATCGCAGGATCTGATACCATTTCAGGTTGCGTTGTAGGATCCGGTTGGATTTGGGAACATTCTATTTGCTTTAATGTGGCATATGGCAGCCTCGTGCCATAGACCGGTCTCCACGTATAGTTCCTTCAGAGTGGTTAGCAGTGTACATAACGCATTGGTGAAGGGCGGAGACTACTGCCTCCATTCGGTAGAGCCATGGTCTTCCTAAGATAAGGTTGTAGGTAGACGGTGTGTCTACTACCATGAAGTCCATAAACAATATCTTTCTGAGTTGTGGCTCTCCTGCCACTACTGCTAACCTGATCTTCCCAATCGGGAAGCATTTTTCTCCGCTGAATCCGATCAGCGGGTAGTCCGAGGACGTCAGGTTCTCCTTTTTGAGGTCCATACTATGGAACGCGTTGTAGAACAAGACGTTGACTGAGCTCCCTTTGTCTACTATGGCCCTTTTTACCTCCCATTTCACAATGTAGACCGAGATGACTAGGGTGTCATTGTCGCGGTTCTCAGACTCCTTAGAGGTCCATATCCATAAAGGTTAATGTGGGAATGGGGTTCTGCACTCTTGAGTAGCAAACGCATCTATCCTAGTCCGCGGGTTGTGTCCACATCTCCAGTAGAATCTGCTTCCAGGACCTTTTCAACTGGTCTTCATCTGGTCCAACTCCATGAAGAACATAGATTTTGCCAGGAGTCTTCTTTTTTATTTATTTAAGCGGCTTCCTCCGGTCCTTGGATCATTCTGGTCGCTTCTCAGAGTTCAGCAATTCTTTTTTTTTTTGAAAGGCAAGCATGGGGGGTTATATGGGCTCCCCAGACCACTGAAAAAATAAAGTAGTAGATTGGTTACATTCGTGCATAATTCCTACCCCTAGCATCATCAAATACAATTTTCTTAGTATCTCCCGCAAAAGAACTTGGAATTATCTCAATAAACTCATTGTTAGGAAGTAGCTTTGCCAGTTTATCCGCTGCCTAGTTTGTTTCCCGCACTGCGTGTATGATCATGCATCCCACAAACATTTTGAAAGCCTCCTTAATCCTTCTAGTAGTGTGAATTTCTTCCCATGGAGGAGCTTTATCAAAAGTGAGATACTTAACAGCAGTATTGGAGTTCAGCAATTCTTTTAGCTTGCCCCTGCGGATCCAGTACTCAATCTCATACCTTAGACTTTTGCAGTCGTTGGTATCATGGCCACCCTTCTTGTGGTATGAGCAATACTTGTTGTCACGCTTGGAGGGGGTTTTGCGCTGTTTTGGGGGCCATTTCAGATATTCCCAATTTTTCATGGAATTCAGGACGTCCGATATGCTAGAATTGAGGGGGTTCACGGCTCTTAATCTCACGTAGTTCGATGTTTCTCTGGCCTGGCTCAGCCAGGGTCTAACCAATTGTCATTGTGTTTTCGTTTGCCTCTATTTACATATTCACGCCTCCTTCCCTCTTTTGGGTCTTTAGGAGTGAAAGGTCTCTAATCTCCCTCTGTTTCTATTTTCACTGTTCTTAACTTTTCTAAGGTGATGTACTTCTGGGCGCGGGTTCCAGGGTGAGAATTTCATACAGCTTTCCCTCCTTCAGGCTCGCGGTAAAATCCATCACGACTGTGTCGTCGCTGCAACCATCGATGAGCATCAGCTCATCGTTGAAACGCCTGACATACTCTCTGAGCGTGTCATTAGATCTTTGTTTGAGAGAGTATGTAGTATGGGCCTTTCTAGAGGCGTTGACTTCCTACAAAATGTGTCAGGAACTCCTTAGCCAGTGCCTTGAATGAATCGATCGACTTCAGCATGACGGGTTTGGAACCAATTACTTACTGATTTTTTCAGGTTGGTGGGGAAGGTTCTGCACGTGACCGACTCATATCCTTTTTTGAGTGCCATTACGTTTCGGTAAAGGCATGAGTGGTTGAATGGGTCGGTGGTCTCGTCGTAGAAGTTCAACTTCGAAGGCGTGAACTTCTTTGGAATGGCCTTATTCATGATACGGTCCACGAACGACAGAACAAATAGACGATACAACACGTCTAGGTCTTGTGCACCTCTGCGAAGAGGGTTATGTGGGTCGAGTCTCTCTGCCCAGAGAGTTGATTTCGTGTTAGCTGCGTAACCTCCTTTGGTCCAATGGGAACTAACAGGGGCTTGACTCTCATGTGCTTGCTGTCTATTGTCTTCTAGAAATGGAGGCATGTGTTGCTCTTGATCTCCATTGGCGGGTAGAGAATTTTGCTTCATGAAAGCCTCCACGGCTTTGGCGATTTGTTGTATCTGAGACGACAGGAACTCCTTCATTGGGTCCATTGTCATCGTGGCTAGCGCAAGGGTGTGAGTCTATTTCCTTGTGTCACCGGCATAGTTGAAAGCAGTGGTATAGCGCCAGTCAGAGCGTTCGACATATCCCTTTGTTTTATATTGTTGCGTGATCTGGTGGTCACCATCTCTTCGTAGCCTGACGAGAGATGATGCTAGTAAAAGGTTAGGAAGTTTGTCATCCCCACGGACGGTGCCAAACTAATCCAGTTGATTTTTTATCCCTGCTTTGACCTTGACCTGCTAACCTGCACAATGAACGCACATGAGCCACGGACCACCGTTATGGTGGTCGATGGCACTCCGATGCTAAAGTCAGACAAGGATCTGCGGAAGGTGTAATGTTGTAAACAGAGAATTTCTAGCATACCTTAGCTTACCAACCTCATGTCTTATTTATAGTGCAGGAGTCCTAGTTCGACAAGGCCATCGATGGCGTAGTTTAGGGAAGAAGATCTACGTGGAAATCCTTTTGTAATTAGTAGTTGTGCTATGGATGGAAGTTTCCCAGTTAGCCATGTGCTCCTAGATACGCGGGAGATAGTTCCCATTCCGAGAGTGGTCTATAGGTAGAAGTCTCTTTATGTGACATATACTCTGGAATTCGCGGCCTAGTTGGAAGCAAATAGTTGTTGTAGTTGCCCGTACGAAGCTGATCCTAGAGATACTTGCCTTTAGCAGGGCTTACGGGTATTGAGGATAGCTGTGAGACACGTGGGTCTAGCAAGCTGTAAGAATTTAGGTTTGTTTGGCGGACTGCATTGGGTGAGTTTAGAACCGCATGGGTTGGATCAGTGTCGGGCTGATGTTAGGGCCTATCTTCATATTTTCCTCGAGATCATCATGACACATGTATGGTGTAAAGCCGGGACTGTTTTCTCTTCCATACCATTTCTTTTTTTAATGGTTAATGACTTTCTGAAATACACCATCATTGGTTGTCTTTCAGTTGGATGACCCCCACCAACACCACCACCATCACCCCCACTTACACTACCCCCAACGTCACCACCAACACCACCAACTACAGAACTAACACCACCACAAACCACCTCCACAACCTCCTCGACAACATCTTTTTTGTCTTTGCCATACTAAACTAATGCAATCAATTTTCACTCCCTGATTGATCTTGACTTGCTGACCTGCACAAGGAACACACATGAGCCACGAACCACCGTTGTGGTGTCCGATGACACTCTGATGCTAAAGTCAAACAGGGATCTAAGGAAAGCGTAATATTGTAAATAGGGAATTTGTAGTGTACCTTATCTTACCAACCTTGTGTCTTATTTATATTGCTAGAGTCCTGGTTCGACCAGGCCATCGATGGCGTAGTTTAGGGAAAAAGATCTTCATGGAGATCCTTCTCTAATTAGGATTTGTGCTGTGAAGGGGAGTTTCCCAGTTAGCGTTGTGCTCCTTGATACACGGGAGATAGTTCCCAATCCGAGAGTAGTCCATAGATAGAAGTCTCCATGTGTGACATATACTCTGGTATTTGCATCCTAGTTGGAAGCAAAATGTTGCTTTTTTGCCTCTCTGAAGCTGATTTTTGAGATACTTACCTTAGCAGGGCTACGAGTATTGAGAATAGCTGTGAGACACATGGGCTTAGCAGGCTGTAATGGTTTCAGGTCTGTCTAGCGGACTGCAATGTGCAGGCTTGGAACTGCTTGGGTTGGATAAATGTTGCGCTGACGCTTGAGCCTATTATTTCTCGAGATCATCATGACACATGTACGATGTAGAAAAGAGGTCGTTTTGGTGTATCATCAGCTACTCCCCCCCCCCCCCCCCGAACCTTAAATCAGCTTGTGATATACAGGTGTGATCCGTGTGCCAAAGGTGACTAGGGTTTCTAATGCTCGTGTCAAGCGCGTGGTAGAATACCGCTCGAATAGTGGGCTGAGCCCATGGGCCTGTATAAGAAAAGTTAGGGTTTGTCATAGGATCAAGATGTTATATGTTTAATGTAGATTTCATGGTAACACGTGGTGAGCACCCAATTTGTTCACTGAGATCTTGTAATTTCTTCTCATATTACGAAGAAGTACAAACTTCCTCCCAAGGGATGAGTCTATCTTTTATGTGTCGGTGCCATGTCGGCACTCTAAAGCGCTTAGTTTCAGAGATAATACAAGCAACCAACTTTGGAGCGATTGCCTCCATCACTTCTTGATTAGCCCCGTCATGTCACACTGTGCTGGAATTCGTGATTGCTGGTTGGGATGGAGTTGGACATGGCCTGTCAAAGTGGGCCATTGACTCATGGATGCCTCTCTTATCCCTTCAGTGGGAGGGTGCACTCGATCTGTTTCAACCTGATACTTTTTCCAAGTTCGCTTGGTTGGGCGGATCGAGCATATGAGCAGGCCGTAGCTTTGGCTGGCATTTTGCGGGTCCCCTAGTTGTTGATTTTGTAACGTCTCAGACCATATTTGAAGTGTATGTTCGTAGAGGCACTGAATTAAATGCGCTATTTCATCATGCTCTTGGTCATGCCAGCCCTTCATTCTACTCGTGCTCATGGATAATGTTCATCGTAGAATTTGTGGAGTCTACTTTTGGTACCTTTGTTGTCTTTTTTGGGAATAGGATTGTATAAGTGAGTATTTACTGTTTATTGTATCGGATTCAAACGCTTGTAGTTTGTAGTCTTTTGTATTCGCCTCAGAGCAATCGTTGTTACATCTTTCCAGTAATCAATAGAGTGTGTTTTCATAATTCTCTTTTATTTCTTAAATGATTGCAATTCACATAAGCTTCTAAAAACTAAAATCAACATTTACTATGGAAAGGAAAATAAACAACTGAATACTAAATGTTGGCAAAGAGAGGTTGATCCGGCCTAATTCGCATGGCCATTGTTGGATCATTGGTACCTTCAGCGAACTGCCACGCTTCATTGATTTCGTCATTCTTACTAAAGAGTAAACTTTGCGTAGGAGTTTATATCGGTGTCGACTGATTGTCGGGGGGTTGTACGCCCGTCTGCATTGACCTCTCCGCTTTGCTGATTTGAAGGGCGGATTGCTCCCGTGACGTTTGAATGTCCCTTATTTCTGAGTTGAGCCACCATCATTGGGATCTCGTCTCCATGTGAGCGGAGTGACTCGTCCATAGTCTCTGGGTCTGGCTTCAGTTCATATTGCTATGTGGGCTCCAGTTAAATCTGGCAACATTCTATCTGCTTCAGTACAGCATAATGGCAGCCTCGTGCCATTGGTTGATCCCCACGTATTGTTTCTTCCGAGTGGTTAGTGGTGTACTTCATGAATTGGTGAAGGGTGGAGACTATTGCTTCCATCTGGTGGAGCCATGGTCTTCCCAGGATAAGGTTGTAGGTAGATAGTGCATCTACCACCATGAAGTCCAAGAACAAGATTTTTCTCAGTTGTGGCTCTCTTGCCACCATTGCTGACCTTATCTTCTGATAAGCGGGTAATCTGAGGATGTCAGGTCTACCTCCTTGAGGTCCATATTGCGGAACGCGTTGTAGAACAAGGCATTGAGGAAGCTTCTCATATCCACCAGGTTCCTCTTCACTTCCCACCTCTCAATAGAGACCGAAATGATGAAAGCATCATTGTACAGTGCGCGGATGCCTTCGAGGTTTTTGTTCGTATAGGTTAAGGTGGGGATGGGGCTTTGCACCTTCGAGTAGTATACGCGTCTATCCTCGTTTGCGGGTTGTGTCTGCATCTCCAGTAGAGTCTGCTTGTGGGATCTGTTTGACTGCTCTTCATTCGATCCGACTCCATGAAGGACATAGATTATGTCCGCAGTCTCCTACTCAATCTCTTTGAGTGGCTCTCCCTTGTCCCTGGGTCAGTCTGGTCACTTCTCTAAACCCAGGAATTCCCTTAGTTTGCCTCTGCAAATCCAATATTTGATCTCATACCTTAGACTCTTGCAAACGTTGGTATCATTGCCACCCTCGTTATGGTACGAGTAGTACTTGTTGTCACGTTTGGAGGGGTCTCCGTGCTGTTTTGGTGGCCATTTTAGATCTTCCCAATTTTTCATGGAATTCAGGACATTCGATAAGCTAAAATTGTGGGGGGTCATGGATTTGGATCCAACATAGTTGGAAGCTTTCTCCGGTGAGGGTCTGACCTGTTGCCGTTGCGTTTTCGCTTGCTCCTTTCTTCATTCTCTCACCTTCTTCCCTCCTTCCTATCCTTAGAAACGGAGGGCCTCTTCTTAGCTTTTATTTCCCTCTTTACAGTTCTCATCTCTTTAGAAGTGTTGTACCTCTGGGCGCCCTTCAGGAGTTTTGCTATATCCAAAGGGGGCTCCAAGGTGAGGAATTCATAAAGTTTTCCTTCTTTTAGGCTCGCGGTAAAAGTCATCACGACTGTGTCATCGCTGCAGCCGTCAATGAGTGTCAACTCGTCGTTGAAGCGCGTGACATACTCTCGTAGTGTCTCATTGGATTTCTGCTACAGTGAGAGTATGTAGTGTTGGACTTTTCAGAGATGCTGACTTCCGACGAAGCGCATCAGGAATTCCTTAGCCAATGTCTTGAATGAGTCGATCGACTTTGGCAGGAGACTATGGAACCATGCTAGTGATGACTTCTTGAGGCTGGTAGGGAAAGTTCTACACATCACCGACTCGGATCTTTGTTTGAGTGCTATTACATGCTGGTAATGGTGCAAGTAATCGAATGGGTTGGTAGTCCTATCATATAAGTCAAGCTTTGGAGGCGTGAACTTCTATTGAAGAGTTTCGTTCATGATACGGTCAATGAATAGTGGAAAAGAGAGGCGATATAGTACGTCTGGGTCGTGAGCCCTTCTACGGAAGGGGTTCTACGGGGAGAGCTTGTATACCCTGAAAGTCAAGTCTGCGTTAGTTGTGCCACCTCCTCTAGTCCAATGAGAATTGGCAGGGGCTTGACTCTTCTGTTCTTGCACTTTGTTGTCCTCCGAAGATGGCGGTCTGTGCTGCTCCTGATCTCCATTAGCAGATGCAGAGTTCTTCTTCCTGAGAGCTTCTACTGCTTTGGCGATTTGTTATATTTACGACAACAACAAATCTATCCTTGGGTCCATCGTTTCTGTTTCTAGAGCGAGGGCATGAACCCGCTGCCCATGTGTCACCGGCACCGCTGAGAGCGGCGGTATAGCACCAGTCTGAGCGTTTGATGTGTCCCCTTGTTATCCATTGTTGTGTGATCTAATGGTCACACCCTTATCGTATTCTGAAAAGAGATGATGCTAGTGAAAGGTTAAGAACTTTGTCGTCCCCACGGCGGCGCCAAACAGATGCAATCAATTTTTGCCCCCTGCTTTGACCTTGACCTACAAACCTGCTGACCGACAAAGGGAATGTAGGTGAGCCACGGACCATCATTGTGGTGGACGATGGCACTCCGATGCTAACGTTAGACAGGGATAAGAGGAAGACATAATGTTGTAAACAGAGAATTTGTAGTGTATCTTAGCTTACCAACCTCATGTCTTATTTAAAGTGTTGAAGTCCTGGTTTGACCAGACTATCGATGGCATAGTTTAGGGAAGAAGATCTTCATGGAGATCCTTCTCTAATTTGGATTTGTGCTGTGAAGGGAAGTTTCCCTGTTTGCCTTGTGCTCCTAGATACGCAGGAGATAGTTCCTAATCTGATAGTAGTCCATAGATAGAAGTCTCCATGTGTGACATATACTTTGGTATTTGTTTCCTAGTTGGAAGCAAAGTGTTGTTGTCTTGCCTATCCGAAGATGATCCTCGAGATACTTGCCTTAGCAAAGCTTACGAGTATTGAGGATAGTTGTGACACGCATGGGCTTAGCAGGCTATAATAGGGGTGGGCACGGGACGGGATGGGACGAGATATACCCATCCCTATCCCATCCCGTTCATACGGGATTGGGACGGGAAGGGATGGGAAAAACCCCATCCCGACCTCGTCCCATCCCAAACGGGTTCAGGACGGTACGGGATTAGCGTGCTGCCTGTAACTGCTGCGAAGATTATCATCATATAACAGTGTGAAAAATAACTTTATTATAATTAGATATAGATGTGACATGCAAATATAAGGGTAGCCACTAAATCCCCTAACAATGTAGTCGAGTGGGCTGACTTTTAGAAAATGACATGATAAATGGAACCCACTAAGAGTATTGTGTCGTTGTGATGGCCTCCCAACTGATTTTACAATTTCATTACTGTGGGGAAACAAAATTCATGGTTCCTTGACAAAATTACATTTCATCTTTTGTTAGGGAAGAAATATAGACCTATTGGTGATGCTCTAACATATTCATAATGGTTTACCATCAATACATATATCGTAATTAAAAACAATTATTTTTACAACCCAGGGCATCTCAAATTCTTGGCTCCACCCCTGAATGTTCCCTTCTGAATATGTATTACTCAGTTAATTTTTATTTTTCATCTTGACCTGGTATTATCAATATTTGGAAGTTAAATAATTGGAGCCACTTTTATTGGGAATCCAAGCAACAGTCTGCTATCTTTCTCTTGCTTAATGAATATTTATTTCTTGAAGTAACATTTCTGTTACCACTGCAAACACCATGAGTTTCTGTCAGTCATCTGTAAGTTTATATGAATAAAAATAAATAAATAAAATATTAATAATAAATATTAAAAAATTAGCTCGGGACGGGACGGGATTGGCGGGATTGAAAATCTTCATCCCATCCCATCCCATTCTAGATCGGGACGGGACAGGATTGGGATGAAATTATTCAATCCCATTAAGACCCGAAAAAAATCGAGACGGGACGGGATCGGGATTGCGGGATGGGATGCCCACCCCTAGGCTGTAATGGTTTCGGGTTCGTCTGGCGGATTGCAATGTGCGGGCTTGGAACCACTTGGGACGGATCAGTGTCGGACTGACACTTGGGTCTATTATTTCTCAAGATCATCATGACACGTGTACGGTATAAAAGAGAGGTCGGTTTGGTGCATCATCAAACTAAACAATTAAAATAAATATGAAACAATCAAAACAACACAATCGAACACAACGAAGGGAAGAAAAGAGAGATTTACCTAAATTCATTTGGGTTTGGTTGAACAATCAAACACAACGAAGACCACACACTAAATCGAACCAACTGAGCCCTAAAATCGCACACAAACACAATAATTTGAACACCAATAGACCTCAAATCCCACGAAAACCTCTAACATTTGAATCACACACCAACGATAGAGGGAAAGAAAAGAGAGTAGAACAAGAAAGTAGAGGGAAATTGAGGGTGGGAAGAGTTTTTGTGAGAAGTTCAAACTTTGGGAGTGGGAGAGGGAGAGAAAGGGGAAATTTTTTGTTAAGGGTTTTTATAGGTGGTGTCCTTCAGAAAAGGTTTCTGATGATGGTGTCCATCAGGAGAAATGGTAATGTTTTTTAGCAGCCACATTTATTTATTCTTCTCGTACTTTTTTTCTTTCTTTTAGGTCTATATCTTGGTTGCTTACTGCAATCCAGCCTAGATAAAACAAGACTAGCACAGTGATTGGTCAATGTTTTTATGAAAATGCTTCATACAATAAGTTGGACATCAATCAAGTCATATGTGTAAGTGTAACTACTCATTATCTTAGACAATTGTTGCAATGATTCATTTAAAATTTACTCATGGGAAGTTTTTCCATCATTTTGTCACATAGTGATATAGGACGTGCTAACTCAATCACCAGGATCATCAATAGGATCTCTTTGCTTTCTAAAGCTAGTGTGATTTGAACTTGATGATACACCGAACCGTGCAGTTATTCACATCGTACGAGTGTCATGATGATCGAGCTAGCATGAGCCTCCAAGTGAGCGTTTGCCTTGGTCCAGCCCAAAAGCCAAAAAACAAAGCCCAAATTACTCCAAACCCACTTACGTGGGTACCAGGAAGTTGGACCCAATCAGCAAGGCCCTTTTGATTCCATAAGTCAAATGGTCAATCCCAGTACTCGTAAGACTAAATAAGGCAAATATCTAGGAGCTTGACCTAGGACAGGTAGACCAGCAACACACTGACTCTTACTAGGAAATAAATATCAGAGTATAAGTCATGCATGAAAACTTTGATACATGGACAACACTCCACAAGGAATTGATCTCTAACATATATCTTTCCTTAAACTACGCCATCAAAGACATAGTCGAACAATGACTCTTGCATGGTAAATAGATAACAAGATTGAGGAACTAAGGTACGCTACATAACCCAATTTCAAGAAATACACCTTTCTCACACCTTGTCTGACTTTAGCATCGGAGTGCCATCGGCCGCCACAACGGTGGTTTTTGGATTACGTGTGTTCCTTGGGCATGTCAAGGTCAAGGAAAATGGAAACTGGTCTATCAGTTTAGCGTCGTCCGTGGGAGCGATAAAGTTCATAAGAAAATAGAGATAACACCCCTTCATTACAGTCCATAAAGGTGGTAGCCACAAGGTCTCGTACTAATGAAGAGATCGTCGAGCCTTTGAATGCTCGAGCCGAGGCAGTACCACCAGCTCAAGTGGTGCCAGCCATGAGGGGAGAACTACCCCGGGCTATCGTGCTGGCTGTAGGCATGACAAACTCTAGGGTGGATGGGCTATTTGCTCAAGTGCTCAAAACCCATCACCCGAAGGTGGTAATGGGGAGGCAGAAAGGACCATGTCTTCACAGGAGAATACAAAGCGCGTTTAGAAGAGTCACAATGTCCCTTCTAGTTCTCAGGGGACCAAAGAAGGTGGGAATCTGGGGAATGGAGCAGTCTATGGAGACTCAGTGTCTAAGGCCGACAAACCAACTTCATAAAACTCCCTCCGGCTTGGGGCCACCGATCCAGATGTGTTATACAACCTCACCGTGCCCATTTCATGGATCAGATCATGAACGCACCACTGCCGAAGAAGTTCAACCCCCCAAAGCTGAAGTTCTTTGACTGGACAACGAAACTATCTGACCACCTACACCATTACCATCACGTAATGGCATTGAAATAAGGATTTGAAGAAGTTGTGTCGGACATTTCTCACCAACCTTAACAAAAGTAGCGTTGAACTGATTTCACAATCTCCCTCCAAAGTCTAGTGAATGCCTTTTATCACTCACTTTGTTGGAAACCAGCAGATTAGGAAGGGCCCACAACACTTGCTCAGCCTCAAGCAAAAGCCTAATGAAACATTAAGGGAGTATGTCACTCGCTTTAATGACGAGTTAACTCTAATAGACAACTGGTCTTCACCTTGGGTCTGAGGGGAGGCCAATTCTACAACTTCCTCACCCTAGAGCCTTCGACATACATGGTGGACTTGCTAAAGATCCTACAACCTAAGTTATTAATGCAGCAAAAAATCACCGATTAATTGTACTTCGAGGTTTGATCGAATCGAATTGGGTGAAATCGGTTGGGGTTTAGCGGACACCGATTAATCAGCGAGTCAACGATTAATTGGCCCAGTCGACTCGCTGATTTATCGTTATGTATGTAAAAAAACCTAAACTCAAGATTCTCATTTCATTCACCGACATCAATTCCCCCTAGATCTTACACAGAATAAGAAAAAAAAGAAGAATAGAGAAGGTGAAGATCTCTGGGACAACGACGACAATGATAATCTCTATCTCTGAAACTCTTTTTTCCTCCCTTCATTTAAACCAAATCAGAAAGGTATGTATGACTTCAACCTTAATTTCCCTCTCCTCCCAGTCTCCATCCCACTTGGCCTCCCCTATTCTTCTCCCTCCCATGTAGAATTCATATGGACTGGGAGAGCTTGTTGATTGAGGTTATTTGTAGTGATATGGATTTTGGTGAAACAATTGATTGTTGTTGGACCGAATTGGATTCAGCTTGTTGTTGATGTTGAACTTCAATCTTTTTGTGTATTTGACATTTTTAGCCTTCTAACTAAGAGAACTAATAACTGAACCTCACAATTTCTTTGAAACTTTGTGATTATGTGTGACAAATCCACACAATTTTCACGCACTCAGTCAAGACTTCTTTTAATCTTTGGTTTAGAATATATTGGCATAATCCTCTAGATGTGAAATATTTTGTTTGTACAAAGTGGCCCTTCGAGAAGTATCTTCGGTGCAAAGTAATACGATTTACCTTTATGGGTTAGTGGAATAAGTAGGTTGGTTCGTCTTGTTAAGTCTGACATCTATTTGACTTCTGAATGTTTGCCTTGGTAGCTTGGCTGTGAAAACAGTCTACAATTTTCTTTTAGTTTCTTTTTAAGTAGCTTGGCAGATAATTAGTAAAGTTATATAATTACAAATTTACACCATTTTTATTAATTATTTATTTTTGTAATCTATGACTATGATTAAATTTTTAAAATATATACTCTGAAAAATTGATCGATTAATTCCGCTTAATTGTAATTCGGTACTGGACCGCGCTGAGGCCGCTTTTCGATTTAACTACATAGCCTACAACTTCCTCACCCTTAAGGAGATGTAGGCCACCAAAAAATGGGAGAAACTAAAAAGATATATTCCCCTAGCCCTCAAGATAAGAAGGAAGTGAGAAAGTCGAAGAAGGACGAAAGAAGCAAGAGGAAGCAGAGTCACTGTAAGCCAGACTCTGGTCGGACGAGGCAAGATAAACCCTCCAACTTTTCGGATCCAAATCCTACACTCCCTCAACTTTAGCCCATCAGACATCCTCAATACCATTAAAAATTGGGGAGAAATGAAGTGGCCCTCCAAACTTCGGGGAGATCCCTCTCGGCGAGACAATGGCAAGTACTGCTCATTTCACAATGACATTGATCACGACACGAAAGACTGCAATTCTCATAAGAGAGATTGAGTACTGGATCAAGAAGGGAAAACTCAAAGAGAAGAAGCCATCAAAGAAATAAAAGAAAAGGCGGGTGACATTATATATGTTCTGCATGGGGTGTGTTCGAAAGGTAGGCAGTCCAACAAGTCCTGAAAGATGACGCTCCGCGAGATGTAGACTCAGTGCACCTATGAAAACATACAAATGCCATATGCTCGCATTCAGAACCCGATCCTGTTGCTAACATTCACCGATAAAGACCTCTGGGGCGTCCACTCTCCTCACAATGGCGCCCTAGTTATCTCAGTTCTCATAATGAAGTGGGAGGTGAAGAGATCCTTGTAAACACTGGGAGCTCCCTGAACGTCCTATTCCTCAATGTGTTCTGCAACATGCAACTCAAAGAGGATAGCATGATGCCCGCCAGTCACCCTATGATAGGGTTTAGCGAGGAAAAGTGTTTCCTTGTCGTGAAGATCAAGCTGGTGGTAGTGGCGGGAGAGCCACAACTGCAGAAAGTCATGTTCTAGAAGTTTCACCTACAATATCATCTAGGGAAGGCCTTGGCTCAATCAGATGGAAGCGATAGTTTCCACTTTGCATCAATGCATCAAATACCCCGCTAATCAGGCAGTAGGGACCATTTGAGGAGACCAGCCCTCAGCAAGAGATTGCTACTATGCAACATTAAAACAGCTGGACAGTTAGCAATCACAGTCCGGGTTCGCAGGTCAAACATCACAGAGCCTGGGCCCAGAGATGAGACTAGAATTTTCCCTTCGGATGATGAGATTCCAGTCAGTCCAAGGGGATGACCTAATGTTTGCCAACTAGAGGAGGAGTCAGACACTGTCTACCTCGACAGCCTCAATAACAACAGAGTCGTCCAGATAGGTTCCCGCCTAAGCAAAGCATTGGTGGAACGGCTGACAAAGCTGTTGAAGGAGAATCACGACATTTTTGCCTGGACGATGCGGAATATGGTGGAAATTGGCCCTTCTGTAATCACCCATCATCTGGAAATTGACCATGAGCGGAGACTAATTAGGCAAAAGAAAATACCTATGGGCCACGAGTGAAGCAGTTCATCAATGAAAAGGTACAAAGGCTACTTAACACTGACATGATTAAAGAAGCACGATATCCTGACTGGCTAGCGAACACCGTCTTGGAGAAAAAAAAGAATGGGAAGTGGAGAGTCTTTGTGGCACATACTAAGGCTTGTCCTAAAGACAACTTTCCACTTCCCTGCATTGATCTGATCGTGGACGCCACGTCCGGACACAACCTTCTGAGCTTCATTGACGCTGATTTCAGATATAACAAGATACAAACGCACCTCTAGATCAAGAAAAGACATATCTCATAACTGAAATAGGGATATACTGCTATCGGGTTATGTCGTTCGGCCTAAAAATGTTAGAGCAATGTATCAATGACTGGTAAACTGGATGTTCAATGAGCAAATTGGCAAGACCATGGAGGTCTATATAGACAACATGCTGGTCAAAAGTCTCTGCAGTCTAGATCACATCACCGACCTTGCCGAAATATTCATTCATCTTCGCAAGTATCAGATGAAGCTTAATCCACAAAAATGCACCTTTGGGGTTGAGTCAGGAAAATTTCTGGGTTACATAGTGAGCCGAAGAGGGATAGAAGTTGATCGAATGCAGATTGAGGTTATTCTCAATATGAAGTCTCCGACCACTATTAAAAATTTTCAAAGCCTGACTAGGAGAGGGCTGCAATCAATAGGTTCATCTCCAAATCATTCGACAAATGCCTCAAAAATTCTATGGGGTAGTAAAGGTTCAAATTGGATAAGAGTGCGAGTAAGCCATCCAAAGCATGAAAGCATATATGGGAAGTACGGAGTTACTTCCAAAAATTATACCAGGAAAAACACTTACCTTGTATCTATCTGTCTCAAAGCATGCTGTCAGTTCAGCCCTTGTTCGGAGTGTAAAGGCCAATATACTACACCAACAAAACCTTTGTGGAAGCGGAGGCAAACTACCCAGACCTAGAAAAGTTAGCCTTGCCGCTGGTCGTTTCCTTTAGGAAGTTGCGGCCTACTTCCAGGCCCACTCTATAACAATCTTAATTAAACATCCACTCCGCACAGTATTGCACAAGCTAGAGTTGTCAGGCAGGATGGTTAAATGGTCATTTGAATTAGGGCAGTTTAATATCAACTACGCCCCAAGAACAACCATCAAAGCTCAATCGTTGGCGGACTTCATCATTGAACTTACTAGCGGTGGAGAACAGGAATCAGACAACCAGGAACATAGGTCAGATGACCAAGATGGATCCTGTGTTGTGATGGGTCATCCATAGTCAATCAAAGTAGAACTGGAGTCACTCTCCACTCTCCAGGCGGCGTGACTCAGGAAAAAGCTGTCAAATTTGGCTTCCCCACCTCCAACAATGAAGCGGAGTACAAGGCCTTAAGCATCAAAAATAAATTAGTTGACCGTATACACGACTCTCATCTGATAGTCAACCAAGTCAAAAGGGAGTTCAGCATCAAATATCCCAGAATGTTGGTTTATTGTGAAAAAGTGGTCAACACCATAAGCAGATTCAAAAGGTTAGAGCTCCAGCAATGTCCCAGAGACGACAACGAAATGGCTGGCGCACTGGCCAAAAAGGCTTCAGCTACGGTTGAGACCTCAGATGGGCTCATTAAGTTTCAAAAAAAATCGAGTTTGAAAGAAGAAGAATCCAATGATGCCTGCGCGACATGCAAAATGACAAGCTGGATAAATCCCATCTTTGATTACGTCAAGAATGGAGTCCTCCCAACAGAGAAGACAGAAGCTAGAAGGCTGAAAAACTGGGGAAACGCCATTTGCTTCATCATTTCCATTCGACCAACGTGTTTGACGGAGGAGTTCAGATCAAATGGCAATGATGAAGCTTTGCGCATTGGACTAGACATCCTCGAGGAAAAAAAAGAAATGAGGCTTCTGCCAAGATAGCTGCCTACCAACAGAAGATGGCTCAATACTATAATAAGAACGTCAAGCCGTGAGAATTCAAAATGGGCGACTGGGTACTCCAAAAAATTCAACAAAACACTAAGGAATTGAGCGCAGGAAAGCTAAATCCAAACTGGGAAGGGCTTTACAGAGTGACTAAAGTCAACAGACCAAGGACATATTGGTTAGAAAACATGAACGATGAAAGCCTTAAGCGGCCATGGAATGTTGAGCACCTAAAGAAATATTATCAATAAAAGGTATTTTCTTTTACTAATAAAAGGAATGTTGTTGTTCATTAAATCTAGTTGGGTATCTAATCAATCTATAACAATTTGATTTAAGTATTAGACACGCTAGTCCAACTCTAAGTCAGGCTACTATGTGAGTAAAATAAGTCAGGACACCGTCAGACTTATACACCCAATGCCATTTGAGCATTTTTCGACCATAGACAATTGATGCAGTCGATTTTTGCTCCCCGCTTTGACCTTGACTTGCAAACCTACTGACCTACACAAGCAATGCATGTGAGCCACGGACCATCGTTATGGTAGCTAATGGCACTCTGATTCTAAAGTCAGACAAGGATCTGCGGAAGACGTAATGTTGTAAACAAGGAATTTGTAGCGTACCTTAGCTTACCAACCTCATGTCTTATTTATAGTGCTGGAGTCCAAGTTCAACCAGGCCATCGATGGTGTAGTTTAGGGAAGAAGATCTTTGTGGATATCCTTCTCTAATTAGGAGTCATGCTGCGAAGGGGAGTTTCCATGTTAGCCTTGTGCACCTAGATAAGTTGGAGATAGTTCTTGTTCCAAGAGTAGTTTGTAGATAGAAGTCTCTATGTGTGATATATTCTTGAATTTTCTTCCTAGTTGGAAGCAAATAGTTGTTGTAATTGCCCGTCCGAAGATGATCCTCGAGATAATTGCCTTAACAGGGCTTACGGGTATTGAGGATGGTTGTGAGACACGTTGGCTTAATAGGCTATATAAATTCAAGTCCGTTTGTTGGAATGCATTGGCGAGCTTAGATCCGCTTGGGTCGGATCGGTGTTGGGCTGACGCGAGAGCCTATCATTCCGCGAGATCATCATGACACGTGTACGGCGCGGAGGAGGGACCATTTTAGTGTATCATCAGCTACTCCCCTTGAATAAATGGGGTGTTTAGTTGGTCCATTGACTCTCTGAAAAGCAATTGTACCATCATGGTTATTGAACCCAAAGCGTCGTCTCGAGCGACATATAGTATTAATGGATACACGACTACTCAAGGAGAAAAAGTATGATTTTTTTTATCTTTAAATATTCATTGTTTCGAGGAAGATTTATCTTGTTCTTATCTGTGTTGTTTCTTCAAGCGATCATATTGCTGTAAAGTTTGATTCGTTCTTTCTATCGATGGCTGATAATGTTGAACTTCCAAGAATTTGTTGTCCTTTACTTGCCTCAAGATTTTTTAGGATAGTCTGGTTGACAAAATCGAGTTAATCAGGCTACGAAGTTTGTACTGTATTCCAGAGGATTTGGAAATCATTCCCATGTTCAGAGATAGGGCAACTACTTCACCCCTACAGGGGTATATAGGGTTGCACCGGGGCATGCTTGAATCGGGGCTCTGATTCCCATTGCATGATGATGTCTGGCATTTCTTCCTTTCTCTTCGCATGCCTCCCGCTCAAATGGTTCCGAGTTGTTTCAAGATTCTGATTTCAATTCTTCTTAGGACGCACGATGTTGGCCTTTGTTTGACCCCGACGGTAGTCCATCATATGACCACCGCTTTGCATACTGAATATCCCTGCTTGTTTGCGTCCGGTAGCGGATGACATTGAGCCCTAGGATAAGTATTGGTTTCTGGCTTCGGTGAATTCCTCGTACTTCAAGTTCGGGGGTCTTCGAGTCCCCAGATAATTCCAATTTGACCTTCGTAAATTTCTTTGTTGCTGGCTTATTCTTTCGTTCCCAGATGTGATGCCAATTTGATGTCATATCTTTTTTTAGGGAAGTTTGCAGTTCCAACTCTTACTGAGGAGAGAAAACGGATAGAAAAGGAGTTTATCTAACTTCCATTAACGTTAGTTGAGGAGGTCATAATGCCAGGTAATGTTGTGCGGAGTGGGTTGTTGGTCGTAATTCAAGAAATAGGAGCCTAGTCTTGCCTATCCCGACTAGGTTAGTAGAACTGGAGGAAAGCGTGCCTCCTGTTGTAGTTTCAAAAATAAGGCAGTAATTTGATCGTGCAATTTCTTTTTCTGGGCTTTTGTGTTCTGCTCATGAGGAAACTCCAGGAGATCGTCGTCTCTTGCTTGATGTTGTTATCCCACCTGTTGACTCGGTGGGGGAGCACGTTGGGCCACGTGTTGACGTTTTGGGCCACTGTGGTCCAAGGCGAAGGCTTGTGCTCTTGAATCACATGGTTCCATTGTGATGCATCCCGAAGCTTTCAAGCGGGTTCTTGCTTTGGAAAAGGCTTTTGCAGACCTGCAGGAGTCATTACGGGTGGCAACGGAACTGGATGGGACAGGATGGACCTCATCCCTATCCCATCCCATTTGTTCGGGATGGGACAAGACGGAATGGGATAGACCTCATCCCAACCTCGTTCCATCCCAAACGAGTTCGGGATGAGATGAGCATGTACTAAATTTTGGAATAAAAAATTTACATGCAAGATTAAAAATTTTGGATTTACCAAACACACAACTCTATGAACAACTATATAACTTTAAACCAATGATTATTATTTCCCCACTTCATTAACTTTTTTACTTTGTTTTTTAGAACCACTATTGAAGATGGCCATTTTTTTGTACACTGCTAACGAAAATGATCAATGTGTATGTGATTTAAAAACTACGAGGAGCACACATTGTTGTTGTCAAAAGTTAGGAAGATGAAAAAAATAAGGGAAGGGGTTTGAGTTAGATTCATTATCTAGGTGAGTCGCATGGAAGCTTGTGAAAATAAAATAGCTATGTCAATAAATAAAACAACAAATATAAGGCATGTCAACAAATAGTTTCATAGTTTCATACTACATATTTCATATAAATATTTAAAAAAATTGGTTCGGGACAGGACGGGATGGGCGGGATTGAAAATCTTCATGCCGATCCCATCCCACTCTAGATCGGGACTAGACGGGATCGGGATGGGATTGATCAATCCCAATAGGACTCAAAAAAATCAGAACGGGACAAGATTAGGATGGGATCGGGATCGGGATCGGGATCGGGATCGCGGGATAAGATGCCCACCCCTAAGTGTCGTATTCGAATGCTCTCCACCGAGTTGATTCCTTGACTGGTCAGTTGTAGAATTCTGGAACTGCCGAGAACTTGGGAGTCATGTGAGCCGCAATGTCTGCCTCCGAAACAAAGTTTGTGGATATAAGGTCTCAATTGAGATCGGTCGAATCTGATTTGGCCTCAACCTATGCCGAACTGGGATGGACTCAAGTCGAGTTGGAGCGCTTAGAAGCTACTATGGACAAGTGATTGTCTGATCTGCAGGCCCAAGTTCTTGAGAGGAAGCGAGCGAAGGTAGAATGGGCCATCACACGTCGGCAACTTGAGTCTGAAGTCGTTGAGGGGCTTCGCCGTGTTCTCGAGGCGGAATGCTTGCTGTCGGAGAAGTGTTCGCACTATGCTATCTTAGTAGGCGCAGTGGATTTCGACATTTCGGGATGGAGGTTGTTAATCTCGTCAGAGGTCATTCGGGGCAGATTAGAGCTTTTGGAGCTTATCAGATAAGAGCATACCAGCATCGACTTTGGGAACCATCGCTCGAGAGGAAGATTCTGGCTCTCTAAGACAAGCTGCAGAGGAAGTTGTTTCTCTTATTCCATCTTTAAAATAGTTGTAACGTCCTTCCCGAGAAAAACCAAATTTTAATGAAAGCATTGTTTTGTCTTGTCTTGTATTGTCTTGTTTTCTTTAGAAGTTTCATAAACTGTGGAATTAGTGCTGTCAAGCGCTACTGCTGGCAGAACGCCCATTTTTGTCAGTTGAGTTGTATCAAAATTGACTGCTTTTGGCTGTTATCGTTTATGTGTTCGCTGTTGTCATCCACATATTGTAGACTGTGCGTTGAGATGCTCCAAAAACTGTTATTTTTCAGTGAGCATTGGCCATTTGGCGGTCGTCGTCATCATGCGTAAGAGTACCGACTAGACATTGACTTCGTCGATCGTCGTCATTCGCGTGCAGCGGACTAGACATTGAGCACGAAAAGTCATCGTCATCAATCACGAACTTACTAAACTTACCTGGTAAGTTCGGCGATCGTTGTTTGTTAAAGAGCGATGATCCTTTGCTGAGTCATCGTCATCAAGCGTGTGAGCGTTGACTAGACTCCCACTTCCTCGATCCTCATCGTCCGCACGCAGCAGACTAGGCGTTGGGCACTAGAAGCCATCGTCATCAGTTAAGAATTGACTAAGCTTACCTGGTAAGTTTGGCAATCCTTGTATGTTAGAGAGCAATGATCCTTGGCGAGTCATCATCATTAGGCGTGTGAGCACTGACTAGACTCCTACTTCCTCGGTCTTCATCGCCCACGTGCACCGGACTAGGCGTTGGGCATCAGAAGCCGTCATCATCAGTCGCAAACTGACTAAGCGTACCTGGTAAGTTTGGCGATCATTGTCTGTTAGAGAGCTATGATCCTTTGGCGAGTCATCGTCATCAGGCGTATCAGCACTGACTAGACTCCCACTTCCTCGGCCGTCGTCGTTCGCGCATAGCGGACTAGGCATTGAGCACCAGAAGTCGTCGTTATCAATCACAAACTGACTATGCTTACCTGGTAAGTTCGGCGATCACCGTCTATTAGAGAGCATCGATCTATTGGTAAGTCGTCGTCATTAGGCGTGTGAGCGCTGACTAGACTCACACTTTCTCGACCGTCATCACCCGCGCGCAACGAACTAGGCGTTGGGTGTAATATTTGAGTCTGGTCATAGTGGGGATGATCAAAGATCGAATTTGTCGTAACGGACAGCAGTGGAAGTTTAGTAAAACCAAATTTTTTTATTGATAATATTTTTTGAGATGCTATACATTCCATGGTCGTTTAAGTTTTTCATCATTTACATCTACCAACCAATACGTCCCCGGCCTGTTGACCTTGGTTATTATGTAGGGTCCTTTCCAGTTCGGGTTTAGCTTTCCCACGCCAACTTTTTTGGTGTTTCGTTGGGTCTTCCTGAATACCCAGTCTCCCACTTTGATTTCGCATGACTTGACCTTCTTGTTGTAGTATTACGTTATTCGTTGCTGGTAGGCAGCTATCTTGGTGGAGGCTAGATCCCACTTTTTTTCGAAGAGGTTTAATCCAACGCGCAAGGCTTTTTCGTTTTCGTCTGGTCTGAACTTTTTTATTTAGAAGGTTGGCACTTCGAGTTCTACCGGAACCATGGCTTCTGTCCCATATGCCAAGGTGAAGGGTGTTTCTCCGTTAGGGATTTTTTTGGTTGTCTGATATGCCGAGAGTATTCTCGGTAGCTCTGAAACCCATTTCCATTTGGTTGCATCAAGCTTCATTTTTATTGCCTCCAGGATTATTCGGTTGGTGACCTCCGCTTGGTCGTTGGCTTGTGGGAGCCCTGGCAAGAAGAAATGGTGATTGATGCTCAAACTTTTGCATAGTTTTTAACCTTGATACCCTCAAACTGAGTTCCATTGTCGCTAACCAATACTCTGAGGATGCCAAATCTGCAGACGATAGTTGCCCATATGAATTTTTCTATCTTGACCTTCCCTATCTTGGATTGGGGCTTGGCTTCGACCCAGTTGATGAAGTAGTCGACAATCACAAGAAAGAACCTTTTACCCGCTGAAGCTGGGAGTGGTCCGACGATGTCCATCCCCCACTGCGCGAATGGCCACGGAATTGTCATCGATGTCAGTAGTTGGGTGGGCATGTGTGTGTATGGCGGGAACCTCTAATTTTATCACACTTGTAGACAGTATCTTTGGCGTCTCATTGCATTGTCGGCCAATAGTATCCTAGAGTTAAAGCTTTGTGGGGGAGGGTTCTTCCCCCGAAAGATTTTTGCATATACCGTCGTGGATCCTTTCCAGGACCTGACTTTCATCTGGAGGTGACAGACATCAGAGCAGGGGTCCTGTCATTGATCTCCTGTATAACTTGTTATTTATAAGAGTGTACCTCGCTGCTCTGTTTTTAAGTCTTCTAGCTTCGATCTTCTCGGTCGATGTATTCGAGGATCAGAGTCATCCAATTTGGTGATGCAAATGCAGCGCAAACATTTCTAGGTTTTTCCTCGTTGAGGCTTGATCACTCTTGGTATTCAATGACACCGCTAGGGCTAAGCTTCTCTAGCTAGCGCGCCAGCTCTTTTATTGTTGTCTCGAGGGCATTGTACGAGCTCATGCCTCTTAAACCTACTCATTGCGCAGAGTACCTTTTCGCGGTAGGTTGTCATGCGGGGGTCATTGCTCTTGAAATCTCCTTTGACCTGCTTGACTACTAATCTTGAGTCGTTGTATGCTATTAAGCGATCTATCTTGATCCCCAAGGCTAGCTTCAAGCCGGATAGAAAGGCCTCATATTTGGCCTCGTTGTTTGAAGCAGGAAAGTCGAATCTAATGGCTTTTTCGAAGATGAAGTCACTTGGAGAGTGGAGTGTAATCTCGGCTCCGCTTGCTTTTCCCGTCGATGATCCGACGCAAAGCAGGGTCCATTCCTGGATGTTTGAATCTGAGGTTTGAAGATTTGTCTTTGATTCTTCTCCATCAGTGAACTTGGCGATGAAGTTTGCCAGTGCCTGGGCTTTGATGGCGGTTTTTGGAACATAGCTTATGTCAAACTGCACGAGTTCTACTAACCATTTCACCATCTTGCTGGATAACTCTAGTTTATGCAGTAACAAGCTGAGTGGGTGCTTGGTTAGAACTGTTATAAAGTGGGCTTGAAAATAGGGCTTCGGTTTCCTAGAGAGGATACAACAAGTGCCAAAGCTAACTTCTCCAGGTCCGGGTAGTGTGCATGTGCTTCCACAAAGGTTTTGCAGGCGTAATACACTGGTCTTTGGGTTCCCCAATCATATCGTACGAGGCTGAGCTGACAGTGTGCTTGGAAACAAACAAGTATAAGTAGAGTGTTTCCCCCATCGCCGATTTTGAGAGTAGCTCTGGACTCCCCATGTATGCTTTTAGGCTTTGAAAGGCTTGTTTGCACTCTTCGTTCCACGAGAATCCTTTGCTTCCTCTTAGTATTTTAAAAAAAATGAAGGCACTTGTAGGATGATTTAGATATAAACCTATTGGCGGGGGCTTTCACCTCGAGAAGGGCCTAAATCTGTTTTGGATCAGCCCCGATTCCCTTCTTGTTCACTATATAACCTAAGAATTTTCCAGACTCAACTCCGAACATACACTTCTATAGGTTGAGCTTCATCTGGTATTTTCTGAGCTGGTTGAATGCTTCAGTGAGGTCTCTTATGTGGTCGGGGCTGCAGAGGCTCTTGACCAGTATATCGTCAATGTAGACCACCATGTTCCTGTCGATTTGTTCTTTAAACATTCGATTTACCAGTCGTTGGTATGTAGCATCTGCATTCTTTAAGTCGAACGGCATCACCCTGTAAATGTACATACCTCTTTCAGCTATGAAAGAGGGTTTTTCTTGATCTGAGGGGTGCATTAATATTTGATTGTAGCCTTAGTAGGCGTCCATGAAGCTTAGTAGGTTGTACTCGAATGTGGCGTCCACGATCTGATCAATGCGAGGGAGCGGGAAGTTATCATTCGGGCAGGCTTTGTTCAAGTCTGTGTAGTCTACACACACTTTCCATTTTCTGTTCTTCTTTTTTACCAAAACGGTGTTTGCCAGCCAAGCTGGGTATCGTTCTTCCTTGATTATGTCCGCGTTGAATAACCATTTCACCTCCTCATTTATGATCGTGTTTCGCTCGGGTGCCACTGGTCTCTTCTTCTGCTGTATCGTTTTCCTCGTGGGGTCAACTTCTAAGCGATGAGTGGATACTGCTTGTATCGTTCACAGGTCGATTCCCACCATGTCTTGCAAGGTCCAGACGAAGACGTCCTGGTTCTGTTGTAGCAGCTTTGTGAGCTGTTTCGCCAAATCTTTCCTCAAGTGGTAACCTATAGCTCTGCTGATGAGAGGGCTGTTGAGGTAGACCGTGATGGTTTCTTCCTTCAATTAGTCGACGTTGGGCTTGCCTCAGGGGCTTACAGGAGCTTCATCGGATAGGTTGTTTTCCCCCTTATTCTCGGGCGATATTGAGAGACAACTTGGTCACAGGGCTAGTTGTTAACTAAGAATCGCTTGGTAGCAATGCCATCATGCACATGCATTATCTAGAGATTGCCTGGTTACCGCTTAACGTATCGACCGCTTGGTTTGGCGGATACTTGATGCATTGGTGAAGAGTGGATACTGTCACTCCCATTTGTAGTATCCAGGGTCTTCGCAAGACTGCATTATATGCTCAAGGGGCGTCAATCACTATGAACTCTTGAAACAGAGTTTTTTTAGTCGGCTTCTCTCCTGCAACTACTATCAGTTGTATTTTTCCCAGCGGAAAGCACTTTTCGCCACTGAAATTGATTATCAGGGGTCAGTGTTTTTTCTTTTAGTTGCATGCTGCGGAACGTGAGAAGAAACAGGACGTTCAATGAGATTTCAGTATCCACCAAGGATCTCCTTACTTCCCAGCTTTCCAGAGTGATCGTTATTACCAGGGCATCATTATGTGGGAGTTGGATGCCCTGGAGGTTTTCGTCTGTAAAGGCTAGTGGCACGGAGTGGTCATGCCTTTGGGCGTGTGATGTTAGTTGTTCGACGCGTATTGCTTGGACCCTCATCTCCGAGTGGCCTTTTTATTGGACCTATTTGATAGTTCGGACTCAGAGTGGGCCCCATGAAACATGTATATTGCATCGGCCAATTCTCCTTTTCCCCATCTGTCGGGGGATTTCTCCCTGGGCCAAGCTTTACTCCTGATTGTATGTTCTTCGTCTAGGGAGATGTAGCTCTAAGCTTCTCTCGCTGGGTCCGCCATATTTGTTGGTGGGTATAGAGTTAGGAAATTATAGAACTTACATTTTCCAGACCATCTATGAAGGCCGAGACGACTGTCGGGTCGTTGCACACGTTGACGGCAGTTAGGTCACTGCTGAAGCGCGTTAGGTACACCTTCATTGTCTTGTCAGGCTTTTGTTTCATATATTTGAGCGTTTTCATCGTCAACAGGATTTGTTGTATAAAAAGTAAGATTGGATCTGTTTTGGGGTTCATTAGTGTTGTTGTTGTTCCGGGAGTGTGAGCTTGTTGCATGTGCGTTGCTTACACCGTCAAGAACGGTGAAGTGGCGCTAGGTTGAGCATTTGACGTGTCCCTTTTTTTTATTGTTACCTGATCTGGTGGTCACCATCTCTTTGTATCCTGAAGAGATGATGTAATAAAAGGTTAGGAACTTTGTCGTCCCCACAGACGAGGCAAAATTGATGCAGTCGATTTTCGCTCCCTGCTTTGACCTTGACTTGCAAACATGCTGACCTGCACAAGGAACGCACGTGAGCCAAGGACCACCGTTGTGGTGGCCGATGACACTCCGATGCTAAAGTCAAACAGGGATTTGATGAAGGTGTAATGTTGTAATTAGGGAATTTGTAGGGTACCTTAGCTTACCAACGTCATGTCTTATTATAGTGCAGGATTCCTGGTTCAACCAGGCCATCGATGGCGTAGTTTAGGGAAGAAGATCTTCGTGGAGATCCTTCTCTAATAAGGAGTCGTGCTGGAAAGGGGAGTTTCCCTGTTAGCCTTGTGCTCCTAGATACGCCGAAATTTGCTTCCTAGTTAGAAGCAAATAGTTGTTATAATGGCTCGTCTGAAGCTAATCCTTAAGATATTTTCCTTAGCAGAGCTTACGGGTATTGAGGATGGTTGTGAGACAAGTGGGCTTAGCAGGTTGTAAGAATTCGGGTCCGTCTGGTGGACCACATTGGGTGGGCTTAAAATGGCTTCGGCCAGATCAATGTTGACTAGACACTATGGCCTATCATTCCTCGAGATCATCATGACACGTGTACGACACAGAGGAGGGACCTTTTTAGTGTATCATCAACAATAATGGCCTGATTTGACCAAAGTATAGTCAACTCATGAAGATTGATGAAGACAACTTCTAGTCTGCTCTAACGTCTAGTCCGCCAAGAGCGAACAAGTACGGCTTAGAAAGTGGGAGCCTAGTCAGAGCTCATGAAGCCTGAGCAAGATAGCTTGTCAGGGATCATTGTCCGACCATAGACAATGATTGCCGAACATGACCAAAGTTTAGATAGTTTGTCAAGATTGATGAAGACAACTTCTGGTCCACTCTAACGCCTAGACTGTCAAGGGTGGACAAAGACGGCTTAGAAAGTGGGAGCCTAGTCAGAGTTCATAAAGCCTGATCAAGATGGATTGTCAGGGATCATTGTCCGACCATAGATAATGTTGGCCGAACATGACAAAAGTTTAGTCAGTTCGTCAAGACTAATGAAGACAAATCATGGTTCACTCTAACACCTAGTCCGCCAAGAGCAGACAAAGACGGCTTAGAAATTGGGAGTCTAGTATGAGCTCAAGAAGCCTGATCAAGATTGCTTGCCAGAGATCATTGTCCGACCACTGACAATGATGGTCGAACTTGACCAAAGTTTAGTCAGTTCGTTAAAGATGATGAAGACAACTTCTAGTCCACTCTAATGCCTAATCCGCCAAGAGCCAGAAAAAATGGCTTAGAAGGTGGAAGTTAAGTCAGAGCTCATGGAGCCTGATCAAGATGGTTTGCCAGGGATCACTGTTCGACCATAGACAATGTTGTCTGAACTTGACGAAAGGTTAGTCAGCCGAAAGAGGTTGATGAAGACAACTTTTGGACCCTTTAAGAGTCTAAACCAATTACACTTGGCTTCAAAAACAGATACAAGTTGAGTGGTCTGAACTCAAAGGAACAAGTTAGCTGCACAGTTCCCTGACTTATTGAAAATTCATGTTTAAATACCAACACCATGGCAAGACAACACAGAAAAGATTCAACAGAAAAATTTGAAAAAATACAAGTACAAAGTGTTACTTAACTACTTTTATTCCATTAATGAATAAAAATTTACAGTTTTGGAGAATCAGTTTCAACGGCTGGGAGGCCAGATACGCCAGGGGAGATAATAGGGGGCAGAACAGCAGCCTCAAGAGCTGGCTTTGGATCGTCATCTGAAGGCGTCGGGTCAAAAGCTTCTTCTACAAACTTCGCATAAGCAACCTGTTTTTAATAAGTGAAGTCAAGATCAGGGTGGTCGTCTTCAAGCAGCTCTAGCAATTCCAGCCTACCCTTGATGACCTTGGTGAAATCCAAAGTAGCACGACCTTCAAGTAGGTTCTGCTCAAGGATTTCAGACTCCGCCAAATTCTTCTCCACCTTCTTCAACCTGGCCGCAAGTGCAGCTACCTTAGACTTCTCCTCTACCAATTGCTTCTTCAGAGGGCTGAACTAATCCAGCGCATAAGCAACCTGATCCTCTGACTTGCGGACACAGTCAAGGCCGGAAGCGACTTCGAATTCAAGCTTCTGGCGTAAGGCATTTCATTTAGACACGACATTTTTTCTTTCAACAACATGAGATTGCAGATCAGTTTGTGCCTTATTCGTAGCCTCCTCAACGCGCCTTGGCTCCTCCTGAACACTCCTCAACTCAGCCTCAATGCCACACCCATGGCGGATCGAGTTTTGGTCTAGTCCACCTCAGCAGACATCAAACGAGCCCTGAAGAGTCCAGCTCAGCTTTAAAAGCTTCCATCTTGGCTTAAAAGTTTGCCTGTGCCGCCTGCAAACGGGACCCAGAATCTGTCTCAGCACCAGACTCCTTCAACTGCTTATTCATGAAATCGATTTGATAAAGTCCATTGAGTACGACTTTTGCAAATTGGCAAAAGTTTTCTCCATGCCATACACTATATCACGCGTCCTGCCAATGGCATCTTGATTCAGCAAGGTTATCCCCGGCATCAAGTGCCTCTGACCCTTATCAATGTGCTCCGCCATTGTCACCCCTCAAACACCGGCTCCCAAGAGTTCATCCACTCAAACCATTTGCGGATTTTTCGCTCTGAAATAACGGATATGCCTACTTCCAAGTGCCAGCCTTGGGTACTTGATTCCGGACCAGGAAGATCGATTCGGGCAGCAAGATTAGATCACTCTAATCCAAAAATATGCCCGCTCCACCGTTGGATGTCAGCGCAATGCCATAGGCCCTCTACACAAATTTTCGTTTCTCAGCTGCAATTGTCCTAGCTTGGGGCGCAACCCGGTGCTTCATATCAAGGTCTGTGGGTGAGAGAGATGGAGAAGAACCACTCCTTGTAGCGATTGCTTCAGTAGAGCGGGTAAAAGGAACTAGTGGAGCAAAATGTATTTATTACCATATTCATAATAGTTTCACAAAATTTATTCACCTAATTCCCACACAAATAAAAAATTACTTTAATGGTTTAGTTTCAAAAATATTGTCAACTCTACATGTATAAAAGTTTTAGGAATAATTCTATTCCAAAAATAATATTATAATTCTTCAAACACACTTGGATGTGATTTTTATTCTCAAATAAAAACTTAAAATAAAAGATAATATAAAAAGTGAAAAATAATCACTTCTTATACAAGTTTTTGTGTAACGTAAAGTACAAATCATCGATCGGGATAATATCAATTTCGATTGATTTTACACGTAAGTCAAAGTACATTGTGGAATAGACTCGATAAAAAATCTTAAGATTCCTACAATCTGGACATTGACAGTTTTACTACCTCAACAAAATTCCAACCGTGGGATTGACTCCAAACCAACGTTGTAATTTTCATATGGATGTTATTAATCTACAGATTTAATATCAAAAGATTCTGATCACTAGAAGGTCTTGATCCACTAGAAACACTAAAACTTCATAGAGCTGTCTTTATTACGAGATTTAAATAAAAGCCTAGTTTTGTGTTTTCTATTATAACTCAACAAATTCCTAAATACAATAAAAAAAATTCATATTTCAGAGTTATATCCGTATTAAACTCTAACCCTAATTCATTGATTAATCTAAAAAGTAAAAGAAAACGAAGAAAAAAACTCACAGGTGCCATGCATTCTACTTCTTCTTCTTTCACCCTCTTCCACCAATTCTTTATGTAAGTTCCTTCCTTTGTTTTATTTGTGTAAATGAAAGAATGACGCTAGGTTTTCTTTTAAAAGAGTTTTAATTAGGATATTTCCTAACATTCGCAAAATACGCCCACCACCTCTCTTCTTTTACAAACCACAAACCAAAGTATCAATTCATTTTATAAAGTATTTATATATATTACCAAATAATAAAATAAATAATATCTATAGTTAAAATAATCAGGCGGTTATTACCATATACACAATTCAAAACAATCCCGTCCCGAGATTCGAAAGGTAAGAGAGTCATGTGAACTTTGAATTGAAAATACAATTGGCAAACGAAATTGGGTTTTAGAAATACATTTTCAGATAAGAAATTATTCAAATCTTATACTCATAGAATATTTTCACATCATGCAAAGTCAAACAACAAACATAAATAGACACGACGATGTTACATGCATATATCCATATTATTTTTACAATACTACAAAAATAATAAATTGAAACTTTATTTACAAAAATATTTATTACGGTCATTGAAAATATACGGGTGTTACAATATATACACCTCAAAAGAATCTAATCCTGAGATTCGTTAGAGGGAGTAACTAGGTAATTAATTTTACAATAAGCCAACAACTTACAGAATGAAACAACACTAGAGTCCAATTAGTAAACCATATCATAATAGATTTTCTTCTAACCCTCCCTAAGAAACAAAACACACATCACATGGACAAACAAATAGCTCATGAATATGCTAATAACTTCATGAAGACAGTCACACAAAATTCATATCCTAAAATATAATAAGTATTAAAAAAAATACGAGGTGTAAAAAATATACAACTCAACAGGAATCTCGTCCCGAGTTTCGCTGAAACTCATGATAACAAACCAATACAAGAGAAACTAAACGGAATAATGTCACTAAATAATGACATTATAACAAGATAAGAATACTCCAGCACACACAAGTCAAAGAAATCTCATCACGAGATTCACAAAAAAAGAAACAATACTAAAGGTTCAAGGTTGATCATTGTCACTTTATCTCCAGACATTTACAACCTTACTCACCTATATCCACATTGCGAGGATCACCTAGATTCTACCTCAGCTTTGGCTAACCAAATGCTCAGCTACAAAACTGTCACGACTCGATTTTTGAGAAAACGAAATTCCTTATATCCACGTAGGATTAGGATTATCCATTTTTCCCAAAACTCAGGACGTGGAAATTTAACAAACTGAAACATTAAATAAATATTAACATAGACAAATTATAACCAGGTAACTCTTAGAAGATGATCGCTATAAAAAATAAATCGCCGAAAATGCCGCCCAAAACTCTATAACATTATAAAGGCTAAAAGACTAAACTTATTTGGGTCAGCAAGGTACCCAAGACTATAAGAAACATAAACTTATTTGGGTCAACAAGGTAGCTGGTATAAGAAATCTTCGTCTCTTATAAATAAAATAAGATAAATGCTTTAATATGAAAAGTTCACACAGTAAATAACACATCACAGACATGTAGTTCCTCCATGAGGCAAACATGTCATACTAATAAGTTTACCATATTCAAGTAAACATGTAGTTCCTCCAATGGAACAAAAATCAACAAAAACTCAAATGCAACTTAGCAGATCAAGTACATCACAATCAAATACTCATATTCACCTTAATACATTAACATATATTTTTCGACCCTTAACATTTAAAGAATTATTGTTAAATCAGAAGTCAATCTGCATTCCAATCAACTTCAAGTCATGCTATGCACATACCAAATTACATAACAATACACATACTCAAATTAATCTCATCAAGGGATTAACCCTCGAAATTAATTTCAACGTACCTTACAACTTCATCCTCTAAATGTGAAATTTAACAAAATATACATCAACAAATATTATCACAATTTTTAATGTAGACATCTATTTTCAGTAAAAAAAAATGTATTTATTATTTCACAAAATTTATTCACCTAATTCCCACATAAAGAATAAATTACATTAATGGTTTAGTTTCAAAGATATTGTCAACTCTACATGTATAAAATTTAAGCAATAATTATATTCCAAACATAGTACTATATTTTTTCATACTCATTAAAATGTGATTTTTATTCTCAAATTAAAATTTAAAATAAAAGTTAATATAAAGAGTGAGAAATACTCACTTCTTCTACAAGTTTTTGTATAACATATAGTACAAATCATCGGTTCAAATAATATCAATTTCAATTGAATTTACGCGTAAGTCATAGTACATCGCAGAATAGACTCGATAAAGAATCTTAGGATTCCTACAATATGGATATTGCCGGTTTTACCGGCCTTGACAAAATTCCAACCGTTTGATGGACTCAAAACCAACACTATAATTTAAATATGGATGTTATTAATCTACAGATTTAATTTGAAAGAATTTTTATTACTAAAAAATCTCGATCCACTGGAAACACTAAGACTGCACAAAGCTATCTTTATTACGGGATTTAAATAAAAACCTAGTTTTGTGTTTTTTCTTTTAGCTGAACAAAATCCTAGGAAAATACAATAAATATTTTATATTTTAGAGTTATATCCGTATTAAACTCTAGCCTTAATTCATTGATTAATCTAAAAAGTAAAAGATAACGAAGAAAAACTCACATTTGTTATGCATTCTTCTTATTCTTTTTTCACCCTCTTCACCCAATTTTTTTATGTAACTTCCTCCCTTTGTTTCATGTGTGTAAAAGAATGAATGAGGCTAGGTTTTTTTTTAAATAATTTTAATTAGGGTTTTTCATAATATTCGCCAAACACACCCACCACCTCTCTTCTTTTACCCACCATAAACCAAAGTCTCAATTCATTTCATAAAGTATTTATATATATTACCAAATAATAAAATAAATAATATCTATAGTTAAAATAATTATGTGGGTATTACAATATACACACTTCAAAAGAATCACGTCTCGAGATTCGAAAGATAAGGGAGTCATGTGAACTTTGAATTGAAAATACAATTGGCAAACGAAATTAGGTTTTAGAAATACATTTTCGGATAAGAAATTATTCAAATCTTATACTCATAGAAAATTTTCATATGTTGCAAAGTCGTACAACAAACATGCATAGACACAAGGCTGCTACATGCATATATCTATGTTAATTTTACAAGAACAAAAAAATAATAAATTGAAACTTCATTAACAAAAATATTTATTACGGTCATTAAAAATGTACGGATGTTACAATATATATAACTCAAAAGAATCTCATCCTGAGATTGTTAGAGGGAGTAACTAGGTAATTCTACAATAAACCAACAACTACCGAATGAAACAACACCAATTAGTAAACCATATCAGAATAGATTTTCTTCTAACCCTCCTTAAGAAACAAACTACACATCACATGGACAACCAAGTAACTCACAAGATAAGAATACTCCAGCACACACAAGTCAAAGAAATCTCATCACGAGATTCACAAAAAAAAAAAAAAAAAAAAAAAAAAAAAAAAAAAAAAACAATACTAAAGGTTCATTATTGTCACTTTATCTCTAGACATTTACAACCTTACTCACCTATATCCACATTCCGAGGATCACCTAGATTCTACTCCAGCTTGGGCTAACCAAATGCTCTGCTACCAAACTGTCACGACCCGATTTTTTAGAAAATGAAAGTCCTTATATCCACGTAGGATTAGGATTATCCGCTTTTCTCAAAACTCGAGACGTGGAAATTTAACAAACAAGAACATTAATTAAAAATTAACATAGACAAAAATTATAACCAGGTAACTCTTTAGAGATAATCGCTCCAAAAAATAAATCGTCAAAAATGCCGCCCAAAACTCTATAACATGATAAAGGCTAAAAGAATATGTTCCAATAAGAACGTACCCAAGAAGCATAAACTTACTTTGGTCAGCGATGTAGCTAGTATGAGAAATCTTCATCTCTTATAAATAAAATAAGCTAAAAGCTTTAACATGAATAGTTCACACACAATAAATAACACATCACAGACATGTAGTTCCTCCATGAGGCAAACATGTCATGCTAATAAGTTTACCATGTTCAAGTAAACATTTACTTATCCAACACTCATTACATGGTAAGTCAGAACTACAGACAGATTAGTAGACTTACCATCCAGCATGAAACTGTTACAAATGAATAAAATTTCTAATATATTGGCCCTAAAAAATACTATTTATTTTCAACCAAATACAAATCATTGTCATAATACACTACCATTTAAATATAAACAAAATACATATGTATATAAGGAAGACATGTAGTTTCTTCGCTTAAGGCAACCATGCACATAGACAAAAATTTCGCTTCTTTTCCACAATCGTACTCTCCTCTTGTGTCGAACACACCACACCCAAGTGTCTCTCTTTTCTTCGAAACCACTCGGAGCGTACATGTTCCAAGTGCAGTGTCACATCAAGGAACATGTCATCTCACCCGAAGTTCGATCCATGGCAAGCATTTTCTAAACGCTATACGTACAACCAAACTCACATATAACGGTGTACCCGATATGCAAACAAGTCTGCAAACTAAAAATATATACCACGTATACAAGCAAGTATGTATATAAATAAGGATTTTTCATTTTTTTTTCGGAGTTGTGGAACAAAAATCAACAAAAATTCAAATGCAACTTAGCAGATCAAGTGCATCACAATCAAATACTCATAATCACCCTAATACATTAACATATATTTTTCGACTCTTAACATTTCAAGAATCATTGTTAAATTAGAAGTCAATCTGCATATCAATCAAATTCAAGTCATGCTATGCACATACCAAATTACATAACAATATACATACTCAAATTCATCTCATCAAGGGATTAACCATCAAAAATTAATTTCAACGTACCTTACCACTTCATCCTCTAAACGTGAAATGTAACAAAATATACATCAGCAAATATTATAACATTTTATAATGTAGACATCTATTTTCAGTAAAAAAAAAATGTATTTATTATTTCAAAAAATTTATTCACCTAATTCCCACATAAAGAATAAATTACTTTAATGGTTTAGTTTCAAAGATATTGTCAACTCTACATGTATAGAAGTTCAACAATAATTCTATTCCAAACATAGTATTATAATATTTCATACTCGCTTAAATGTGATTTTTATTCGCAAATAAAAACTTAAAATAAAAGTTAATATAAATAGTGAGAAATGCTCACTTCTTCTACAAGTTTTTGTGTAAGATAAAGTAAAAATCATCGATTCAGATAATATCAATTTCGATTGAATTTACCCGTAAGTCATAGTACATCGCAGAATAGACTCAATAAAAAACCTTAGGATTCCTACAATATGGATATTGACGGTTTTACCGGCCTCGATAAACTTCCAACCGTTGGATGGACTCAAAACCCACGCTATAATTTACATATAGATGTTATAAATCTATAGATTTAATTTGAAAGAATTCTGAATATTATAAACTCTCGATCCACTGGAAACACTAAGACTGCGCAGAGCTATCTTTATTACGGGATTTAAATAAAAACCTAGTTTTCTGTTTTCTCTTTTAACTGAACAAATTCCTACGAAAATACAATAAAAAATTTCATATTTCAGAGTTATATCCGTATTAAACTCTAACCTTAATTCATTGATTAATCTAAAAAGTAAAAGATAACGAAGAAAAACTCACATTTGTTATGCATTCTTCTTCTTCTTTTTTCACCTTCTCCACCCAATTCTTTATGTAACTTCCTCCTTTTGTTTTATGTGTGTAAAAGAAATAATGAGGCTAGGCTCTTTTTTTTTAAATAATTTTAATTAGGATTTTTCATAATATTCGCCAAGCACGCCCAACACCTCTCTTCTTTTACCCACCATAAACCAAAGTCTCAATTCATTTCATAAAGTATTTATATATATTACCAAAATATAAAATAAATAATATCTATAGTTAAAATAATTAAGTGGGTATATTACAATATACACACTTCAAAAGAATCTTGTCTCGAGACTCGAAAGGTAAGGGAGTCTTGTGAACTTTGAATTGAAAATACAATTGGCAAATGAAATTAGGTTTTAGAAATACATTTTTAGATAAGAAAATTTTCAAATCTTATACTCATAGAAAATTTACATATCTTGCAAAGTCGCACAACAAACATGTACAGACATGAGGCTGCTACATGCATATATCTATATTATTTTTACAAGAACACAAAAATAATAAATTGAAACTTCATTTACAAAAATATTTATTACGGTCATTGAAAATGTACGGGTGTTACAATATATACAACTGAAAATAATCTCATCCCGAGATTCGTTAGAGGGAGTAACTAGGTAATTCTACAATAAACCAACAACTTACCAAATGAAACAACACTAGAGTCCAATTAGTAAACCATATCAGAATAGATTTTCTTCTAATCCTCATTAAGAAACAAACCACGCATCACATGGACAACCAAGTAGCTCATGTATATGCTAATAACTTCATGAAGACAATCACACAAAATTCATATCCTAAAATATAATAAGTATTAAAAAAAATACGAGGTGCTACAAAATATACAACTCAAAAGGAATCTCATCCAGAGTTTCGCTGAAAGGGCTAACCAAACACTCATGATAACAAACCATTACAAGATAAACTAAACGAAATAATGTCACCAAATAATGACATTAAATCAAGATAAGAATACTAAAGCACACAGAAGTCAAAGAAATCTCATCACGAGATTCACAAAAAAAAAAAAACAATACTAAAGGTTTAAGGTTCATCATTGTCACTTTATATCTAGACATTTACAACCTTACTCACCTATATCCACATTCCGAGGATCACCTAAATTCTACTCCAGCTTAGGCTAACCAAATGCTTTGCTACCAAACTGTCACGACCCAATTTTTGAGAAAACAAAAATCCTTATATCTACGTAGGATTAGGATTATCTACTTTTTCCAAAACTCGGGATATGAAAATTAACAAACATAAATATTAAATAAAAATTAACAAAGACAAAAATTCTAACCAGGTAACTCTTCGGAGATAATCGCTTCAAAAATGCCGCCCCAAAACTCTATAACCTGAGAAAGGCTAAATGGCTACGTTCTGATAAGAACGTACCAAATAACATAAACTTACTCGGGTCAGCGAGGTAACTGATATGAGAAATATTCATCTCTTATAAATAAAAATAAGTTAGATGCGATAACATGAAAAATTCACACACAATAAAAAAAACACATCACAGACTTGTAGTTCCTCCATGAGGCAAACATGTCAAACTAATGAGTTTACCATCTTTAATTAAACATTTACTTATCCAACACTTGCAACATGGTAAGTCAGACTTGCAGAAAGGTTAGTAGACTTACAATCCTGCACGAAACTGTTAGACATAAATGAATAAAATTCATAATATATCGGCCCTCAAAAATACAATTTATGTTCAATCAAATACAAATAATAGTTATAATACGCCATTATTTAAATATCAACAAAATACATTTTTCCTTAAGGAAGACACACTACAACACAAATGCCCAATAATAGCATTTGTTAATAGCGTTTTTACTAAATACGCTATCAAAGATGAAATTTTTGGCGTAAACAAAAATGAAAACGCTACAAAAAAATGGCGGGATTTTTGGCGCTCGATTCTGTCCTCCCTCGTTTTACTGGGCGCTCGATGTCCACCCTCCCTCATCTCGCCATCTCCCTCCCTGCTCTCTCCATATCTCCATCTCCCTCCCTCACTGCTCCCTCCATCTCGCCATCTCCCTCACTGCTCCCTCTATCTCTCAATCGCCCTCACTGCTCTCTCCATATCTTTATCTTCATCTCCCTCATTGCTCCCTCCATCTCTCCGTCGCCCTCCCTCTTTCGATTCACCTCTTTTTAGAGAGAAATGGTTGGGATGAGACCATATGAACCAGATGAGGGTGAGTCTGAGTTTGTTGAAGTTGATCCAACTGGAAGATATGGAAGGGTACTTAAACATCTCTACTTTGTTGCTTGTTTGGGTTCTTCTTTATGTTCTTCATTTCTGATATTTGGTTCTAATTTTGTTGGTTTTTCAGTACAATGAGATCCTTGGGAAAGGAGCTTCAAAGACAGTGTAAGAAACTTAAAACCCTATTTGTTATTTTTTCATCCCTTTTTGAGATTTTGAAGAAATTTCAGTTTTTTATGAGAACTTTTGCAGTTTTATGAGATGGGTATATGTTGGTGGGTTTTCTTCCTTTTTGGTTTTGGGTGTTGCAGTTACAGAGCTTTTGATAAGTTCGAAGGGATTGAAGTGGCTTGGAACCAAGTCAAGCTGTATGATTTCCTTCAGAGCCCTGAGGATCTTGAGAGGCTTTACTGTGAAATCCATCTTCTCAAGAACTTGAAGCACAAAAACATCATGAAATTTTACACCTCTTGGGTTGATACGGCCAATAGGAACATCTATTGCAAATTGGGCAAGGTGATAATCTCTTCCATAATCGGTTTGCAATAATAATAGATTTTCTGCTTTGTTAATTGTCACAGACTATTTTTGCACAAGAAAATTTACACAATAATAATAGATTTTGAACTTGGTAGAATGCAAGTTTTGCAAGAAAATTTACATGATAATTTCTCAACATGTTATATCTAATCTAGAATCAATAAATGTAGTAGTTTTCTGTACTTCCCATTCTTTGTTTCCTGATCTTTGATCCACAATTTGGTTTGTGGCATTGCTTTTATATGTTAAAAGATTCTTGTGGGACGCTACATCTGAATATTTTGACTATCTTCGCAGGTTCTTGTGGAACTGTGTATCATGGTCTTTGGAATGGCTCGGTATGTTATTTTATTTTTATTTTTTTCATAATTTGATGTCTCGGGGAATCATACTGAACTGGTGGTAGTTGTTCTTGGTGTTAATGATTTCTACTTCTTTTAGGATGTCGCAATCAAGGTATTCTCCAAGCAAGAGTTCACAGATGATGTTCTACATTCTTTCACGAAAAAGGTCTGCATTTTAGTCATGATTAGTTTTGCCATTCAGAAAATTTCCTTGTTCATATCTTCAAGCGTGTTCTATTAATGTAATTGTTTGATGAATTAATAACACAAGCTTACAATGAGGATTGAATAATTTTCCAAGATAGTGTGTAATTGATGGTTTGAATGATAGAACGGGCAGAAGGATTTGTTAGGGAGAAATATGGCGATCAAATAGCCACTTGTCAGGATCATGCCTTCTAATGTCAACTTTTGTTTTCATTACTTTCCCTTTAGTCTACATTTCAAGGTTACCAGGAATTATTCATATTGTGATTTCCCATATTGTACATTATACACTGAATATAGAATTGAATTTGGGGGCAGATTTACACGGGCAATCTGTTAATCTCATGCCAACAACTATACAAGGTCATGTGCTAATAACTCAAATGCTATATGTATGCATGGTGACCTTGTTCAGGATAAAATCATTTATTAAAAAGATGATTTTGCAGTATTCAACAATACATAAATAAAGTGAAAACCCATAAATATGGATTCTTATAAGGTTCTGTTCTCGTCTTTGGATTATGATTTTCACCCACGAAAATAACCTGTGTTGAAAACTTGTATATGTATCCATTGTGCTCTGTATTTTGTGGTGTTTAAGGCCATCAGAAAATATTTTTTCAGAATAGTTTGTAATTAATTGCTCTCTCGTACATGAAATGGAAGTGGGGTTTGAATGTAAATCTTATATTCATGAAGGTGTCACTTATGAAGAGGCTTAGACATCCTAATGTACTACTCTTTATGGGGGCAGCAACCTCATCTCAACGTCTTGGCATTGTTACAGAATTCCTTCCACGGTTGGTTCTCCGCTTCTTTTGAAAAACATTGAAATAGGGAGCAGTTGAAGTTTTTCCTCTGTTTCCCTTATATTACATTGTCTTCTGTTCTTAAATGCCTTACTATTTAATTATTTGGACGTAACAGGTTTACACTTGTTTTGAGTGCAGTGGGAGTTTATTTCAGTTGCTCCACAGGAAAACAACTAGACTAGACTGGAGGCGGCGTACTCATATAGCTCTGGATATTGTGAGTATTAGTTTTCTATGAAGGTGACAACCATTGATTGTCTGATATCTGATATTTCTATCTTCTTATTCTTTTGAGCCGGTTATGTATTTCTAACCCAAAGAGTTTACTCCAGACTGATCAATTTTCTAACTGACATCTACTAGGCAAGAGGAATGAACTATCTTCATCACTGCAACCCACCTGTTGTCCATCGTGATATGAAGTCGTCAAATGTACTAGTTGATAGAAATTGGACAGTGAAGGTACGTTTTAATTTATCTATGAACAATGTCCATAATGGCCTTTTTCTGCCATTTTCTACTTAACCATGATCAAACGCGTGCGTCCATGGTCCATGTCTAACATGGGTGTGCAGCATTGGACATATCACACATTCACCTAATGAGTTTGATTCAGACCCCATTTAAGTGTGTCCTGCATGGGAGTCGCTCAAGGTGTTGGACATAGTAAAATTATGGGAGTGCATTTGACTAATTTTACGCCTAAATATTTATTTAAAAAATGAAGAACATGTCTTCTTTCTTTTTCGTTTCATCAGGTTGTTGACTTTGGTCTTTCACGTCTCAAACATGAAACATACCTGACATCAAAGACGGGGAAAGGAACGGTATATTACATACAACTTCGTTTCAGCTACACAGTTCTCTTTGGATTGCATCTTTGCCGTAATATGATCATAGTCTGGATCTTTCTGTTGTAATCTGTGCAACAACCTAGTGTTTATTTAACCTCCTCTTATTGTTTTTATAGCCACAATGGATGGCTCTAGAGGTGCTTCGTAATGAGAGCTCAGATGAGAAGTAAGTTGAAATTTTAAGGTTTTAGAAATATCTATCTTTGATTTTGCAATTATACGACTCAACAAATGTTCTTGTTTTGTTTGTTTGATGACCTGGAAACCTTTAGGTCTGATGTGTACAGCTATGGTGTAATACTATGGGAGCTAGTCACGGAGAAGATCCCTTGGGATAACCTCAACCATATGCAGGTATTGTATCGAGTCACACACTAACCTACTATCACTTCACTATGATTCGGTTGAATTAACTGAATAAAAGCACCCTTTGCAATTTATTCCAAATAGGAAGGCAATATTTTCTTGAATCGAGTGAACATCTCGCTTGGGTTCAAATACTTTCTATGGAGAGTATTTTCTGCGCTGTGTTGCTGTTGCGGATGCTGCTGCTGAGTCGCTGATGCCGCTGCTGCGCTGTTGCTGCTGCTGCTGCTGTGCTGAGGTGCTGCTGTTGCTGCTGCTGCTGCTGCTGCTACGCATTGCTGCTGTTGTTTGCTGCTACGCTGAATTGCTGTTGCTGCTGCGCTGATCTGTCGCACCGTTGGTTGGAACATTTGCACTTTGAGCTGGTACTTGTATTCAAGTAATCAAAACAGTTCTTGTTTAAATTTTACAACCACTATGCCACTTGTAAGTAGTGCAAAATCTCGAATAGTGCATGTAGAATGTGGTTTTATTTCTGTCTTGTTTGGTTTTTACAGGAGTTTAAGGAACTGCAGCTTGCAAGGTCTAGTTCCTGACCTAAGCACCATACCAAAGCTTGGTTATTTGTAAGTTCATTATAAATCAAGAGAAATTGGAGAGCAAGCACTGTAAGTTGGCTTTGTTTTGCAAATGGATAGGTAGACAATTTGATTTAGCTTGTTCATACATCGTCAAATGGTTTTGTTTGGCCCCCACCCTGGCAGGTACTGCCATTTGATACCAATTACCTATCTGCTTCAATTCTTCAGCCATAATCCTTGGACCCCCTGCTCTCCTTTCCTCCTATTTATTGTGGTGTTTGGGTAGACTTAAACTAAAAACCTTCAATCTATTAATCTTTATCTATATAACATAAAAAAGGCCCTTACATATTACAAAAATAAAATGAAATGAGTGTCATACTAAGGGTTGTTCAATAATTAGACACTGAAGAATAATAAATGTGGAATTTCAAGTTTTTCAATTCAATAAAAACGAGTCTTTGATTTTCAAAGTCGTCGTTAAATTTTAACTTTCAATAAAACCTGTGCTGCGTGGTACGCCTTTTAGCACATAAATAGTTTAGCTTTGGTGTGAATAAAATTCTAGTGCTTTATCTGAATAAAATGCTAGTGGTTTGAATGAATAATATGCAAGTACATCAGGTGAATAAATTGCTATTAGTATGGAAGAATAAAATGCTTGTGTTTTGAATCAGTATAAAGTGTGTAAGAATAAAATGCAGTTTTAGCAAGTAGTAGTAAATAGTAAGTGATTAAAAGGTAATCCCTTTCATTTAATATTTTTTAATCACTTACCACCTTGCCATCGTCGATTGTTGCGCTAGGCTGTGTCCCTCACGCTTCGACAACCAACCGATGGTAGATATATAAGTATGATTTGCATTCTTTTGATTCCAAGGCCTCTTCGACTCAACGACAAAAACTCTAGCGGATGGTACCAAAGTTTAGCGGTTTGATCCTCGCCGGATCCAATTTATTGGACTCTCTGGAAGGAGAGAAATTAGAGAATCTTTGAAGGAATTTATGTGGATGTGTCACCCTACTCCCAATGAAGGGGAGGGAGGGGGTTGTGTTGGAAAGGCGCCTCCTGTGGAGTGATGATCATTGCTTCAGGATGTGTTCCACATGCTTAGATATTGTTTCAAATGAAGATTCTAAAGTGTGAACCTGCACTTTTATGACACCAAGGTCTTTTCAGCTCAACAACAGATGTACAAATGTGAAAGGGAAAGATCTAGGTTTGAACTATCTGTGGTGGTGGTTAAGTGGGCATAGGATCAATGATACGAGTTGATCATTACAGTGGATGTTGATAAGAATCATAAGATACCCATGGAATGCCTCCTATTGCTTCGGCGTTGAGCATCCGCGAGGAACAAACTATCTTGTGTAACTTCTGAAAGATTTTGGACTCGTTTGGTTGCTTTCTTTCTTCCAACTAAAAGGAAACATTCTCACTCGCAATGATAGTTTTTATTGTATGAAACACATGTGACCTTTAAAAACAAATCATCAAGTTTTGTGATAAATAAGAACATCAGTGGTATATAATGTTGTTTCACCTTCATATATCATAAAATTTATCATAGTTTTTCCTGTTAGAGCTATTCTAGTCTTGTAAAACCTTGTAGGATCAAGCTCCTTAGCATCTACCCACTGATTTATTTTTAATGTTTATGGGGACAGGTATGTTCAAGTTTGTCAGTAAATGCATTGATAAGAAGGGCTTTTCAGGAACAAAACGTTATTTTGGTGATCTAGGAAAAACTGTAAGTTTCTTACTTGGAAATGAAGAATTACAATTCGTTTTTTTGTTTTCTTTTGTTTTTGATCATGTAATTCGTTGTTGAATAAATGTCATAGGATTTAAATTTGTATTTCATTTTTCAGATAAAGGCAGCTGGATCAAATGTAATCTTTGCTGCTATTACCGAAATATCAGATAGTGTTCTGAAAGGAGCAGAAGCAAATGGTTTTAATGGCATGGTACTGTCTACTCTTGACACAAAAACCACCTGCTTAATCCGTGCATATATGGAATATAAGCATACCCTTAACATTGTCTGTCCACATGGTATATTGTTAGGTGACTGAAAGTATGTGCTAGTTTTAGGCCAGAACATAAAAAAATTTCAAATTTTGATCATTTGCAGAGATGTTGAAGGAGCTGTCAAGAAGAGAGGTTGCTTGCTGCTGCTGTCGTTGCTATCATTGCTTGCTGCTGAGTGTAAGATAACGCTTTTAAATGCCGTTTGATTTTTGTCAAATGCATACATTTCTGATATCAGACAACAAATGAATGAAGCATGCCTACTCTCACTGGCAGTCTTGGTTATCTTGTGTTTTTCTTTCATAATCTTTTAGTTGTTAAGTTTATATCTCAAGTGTCAAAGCATTATTCATCCCTGGAGAAGGAAACTATAGTTATGTAATGCACTTACTAGGTGTTGTTGCCAGTGATTTCACTCTTGATCAAATCTGTAGGCCGTGTACATGTCTGCTAGTGCTTAGCAGTTAGCACTAAATGAAAAACATTAGACAGTATCTACTAACTTAAAGAGGCATTATCTTACTCAAATTGTTTGTACTTTTGTCTGGCACCTTTTTTCTTTGGAAAAGAAAATCCATCTTTAGGTCATTTGCTAACTTTTTAGTTGAGGTAAACGTAGTAATCAATGTTTGGGACTTCCAGTGTTCACTGTTATGTTGCCTCACTATAATGACAAATCAACTTGTGCTATTTGCAACCATTGTTGTTGCTTCCTTTATAAGTGTTGCAATTTTTTGAGAAATCTGTGGTATCCATTGTCCTTGTTCTGTTGTTTTGGCATAACATTGTTATTACTTCCTTTTCAAGTATTGCAACTTTTAAGAAATCTCATGGATCTGTGCCTTGATTCATAAACATACCATACCATCAGCTAGGAGAAGCACCCAGCTCTTCCAAGTGTCAATATTGAATGAATGTCATCATTCAGTGGCTTCATTGGTCAGTTTTTGATGATCTTTTACCCTGTAGGCTGCATGCAAGAATTCTCCCGAGAGTGGTGAAGCTAAAAGAGCAGTTGATTTGCTGTATGATACAGCTTTGATCTCCAGTGGATACTCAGTAAGGACTCCCTCTGAAACTTGTTTCTGAACGAAACCTGTTTGATAATTACTTAACTCTATCTTGATAATATTTGCAGCCTGATAGTCCAGCTGATTTGGGTAACAAGATATATGAAATGATGGCAATTGCCCTTGGCGGGAGATGGGGAAGATCAGAAGAGTCTGATGCCACTGAAGAATCTGAAGCTGCTTCAACTGCCGAAGCCTCTGAAACAGAAGTCGTTGAGCCTTCAGAAGTGAGGGCAGAAAATGATCCTTGGAGTGATTGATAATTTTGATAGGTCCAAGTGTCATAAACAGAATTTTGAACTCCCAGACCTTGGAAGCAAAAAAGCCATTTTGTTAGAGAAGCGGGTGGTGTTATTGGCATGATTCTCATTGATCTAATGGGCAAAACCATCGCTTAATTTTCAGTTTGTTATCCCAAGTACCATAATTGTAATACATTATTTTTATTATTTGATAGATTTTGTGACTCGATGTAATACCGTTTATTAATTAATTACATTACTTTGCCTCCATTCATGGAAATGTTTAACTTTGGCACATTTAAATTTTTATTTTCTAGACATAAAACTTATGAGATGTGTAATAAAAAGTCATTTGATAGTAAAAAAAAAAATAAAAAAAAAAAAAAAAAAAAAAAAAAATTGCTATGTATACTTACCATAGCGTTTTTAAAACGCTATGGTAGAGTCTACCATAGCGGTTTTAGAGTCTACTATAGCGTTTTTAAAACGCTATGGAAGAGGCTACCATAGCGGTTTTGAAACGCTATAAAAGCCAAACTTACCATAGCGTTTTAAAACCGCTATAATATCCCCTGGGTCTATTATAGCGCCGGCTGTCATAGCGGTTACTAAACCGCTATGGTAGCCTACCATAGCGGTTTTTAAACGCTATTAATCACAATTTTTCTTGTAGTGACATTTAGTTCTTATTCAATGATTGAATGAACATTTAGTTTCTTCCCTCAAGGCAACCATGGACATAGACAAAAATTTTGCTTCTTTTGCACAATCGCACTCTCTTCCTGTGTCGAACACACCTCACTCAAGAGTATCCATTTTTTCGAAACCACTCGGAGCGTACATGTTCCAAGTGGGGTGTCACATCAAGGAACATGTCATCTCACTCGAAGTTCGATCCATGGAAAGCATTTTCTAAACATTACACGTACAACCGAACTCACATGGAACGGTGTACCCGATATGCAAACAAGTCTGCATACTAAAATTATATACCATGTATACAAGCAAATTTGTATACAAAATTACATTTTTCATTATTTTTTTTGGAGTTGTGGAACAAAAATCCACAAAAACTCAAATGCAACTTAGCAGATCAAGTGCATCATAATCAAATATACATCAGCAAATATTATTACAATTTATAACGTAGACATCTAATTTCAGTAAAAAAAAATGTATTTATTATCGTATTCATAATAGTTTCACAAATTTTATTCACCTAATTCCCACACAAAGATTAAATTACTTTAATGGTTTAGTTTCAAAGATATTGTCAACTCTACATGTATAAAAGTTCAGTAATAATTCTATTCCAAACCTAGTACTATAACTCTTCAAACTCGCTTAAATGTGATTTTTATTCCAAATAAAAACTTAAAATAAAAGATAATATAAAGAGTGAGAAATACTCATTTACTTCTTATACAAGTTTTTGTGTAACGTAAGTACAAATCATCGGTCGAGATAATATCAATTTTGATTGAATTTACGTGTTAGTCAAATTACACCGCGGAATAGACTCGATTAAGAATCTTAGGATTCCTACAATCTAGACATTGATGGTTTTACCTGCCTCTATGAAATTCCAACCGTTGGATGGACTCAAAACCAACGCTATAATTTTCATATGGATGTTATTAATCTACAGATTTATTACGGAATTTAAATAAAAACCTAGTTTTGTGTTTTCTCTTTTAACTCAACCAATTCCTACAAAAATGCAATAAAAATTTTCATATTTCAGAGTTATATCCATATTAAACTCTAACCTTAATTCATTGATTAATGTAAAAAGTAAAAGAGAACGAAGAAAAACTCACATGTGTTATGCATTCTTCTTCTTTCACCCTCTTCATCCAATTCTTTACGTAAGTTCCTCCATCTGTTTTGTGTATGTAAAAGAAAGAATGAGGTTAGGATTTCTTTTAACAGAGTTTTAATTAGGATTTTTCATAATATTCGCTAAACACGCCCACCACCAAAGTCTCAATTCATTTTATATAAGTATTTATTTTATTATTTGGTAATATATATATATTACTAAATAATAAAATAAATAATATTTATAGTTAAATAATTAGGCGGGTATTACTGCGGGTACCAAGAAGTTGGACCCAATCAGCACGGCCCTATTCAAATGAGCTCATAAGCCATATGGTCAAGCCTAGTACTCATAAGACCAAATAAGGCCAGTGTCTAGGAGCTTGACCTAGGACAGGCAGGCAAACAACACATTGACTCCTATTAGAAAACAAATATCAGAGTATAAGTCGTGCATGAAAACTCTCCTGCATGGACAACACTCCACAAGGAAATTATCTCTTGAAATGATCTCTAACAGATATCGTTCCTTAAACAACGTCACCAAAGGTATACATGATAAATAGAGAATAAGGTTGGGGAACTAAGGTAAGCTACAGAATCCAATTTCAAGCAATACACATTTCTCACACCTTATCTGACTTTAGCATCGAAGTATCATCGGCCGCCACAACGGTGATTTTTGGCTCATGTGTGTTCCTTATGCATGACCAAGCATCTTAAACAATAATATAAAAGGTCGACAGAATAAGAACTAACATGATCCCGTATAAGCTTTGGTTTACTAATTCCTTGCTATTTGAAAATTCAGGCTGGGCAAGGAAGGGCTGAAAAAAAGGCAAAAAGTTCATAGAGGAGTTTATAAAAAGAGTTTTATGAAGGACGGGATGGAGTTTTATATAGTGGATCCATCTTTTGCTACATGTGTGTGAACACCTGCAAGGGTCACGAATCCTACCTTGATACAGAGTCGACTATTAGATTCATAAACTAAACATTTCTTGCTAATATTAATGTGTATATGTGTTGTTCAATAACTTTTCATTGTGAAAAGGGAATGAATTATATTTATTTTATTTTTTACCCTTAACCCTCCCCATCCCATGTCACATGCATTCCATCCCCACCCCATGCCATCGGCATTACATCCAGCGGCATGGGGTGGAGAGGGTTAAGGGTAAAAAAAAGGGAATGAATAGAATATTGATTTTAATGACTTGAACAAATTTTTTAACATATATAAACAGTGAAATTTTGTTCAAATCAACTTGGTAGTTTGCTTGACATAGTTTATGCTGAATCCAGTTTATGATAAAGGAGTCTCTCTGGTGCAAAAAAAGTTTGTCAAATGCTACATTTACCACACAATAGAAGCAGTACATGATGAAAAATATGCTTTCTTGTTGCGACTACTAGTGTTAGAAATTAGACAAGTATTGATAACAACAGGATAAAGCACAAGGAATTCTCAACATCAAAGAAATAAACAAGTTTTTGATTAATAAACCGATCTTGTTTTTATTGAAAAAACAACAAACAAATGCATCACTCTTGAAATAGGTATTATTATCAATCAATACCAACCTACCAACATTCATGACTATTACCTGAATCTTTCTTCTCCTTCCCCCGCCCCTTTACTATACTTATCTTCCTTCGAGCAAAGTATGAACATAAGTAATTAAAATATGAATAAGACTGACAATAGTGAACCGCAAACAACTCTTTTTGATGTTAAGTTTGGGTCTTGAAATAATGTTTAAGCTCATTGGAATCTCTCCTTTCAAGTTTGACCTTCAATCCGTGCTTCATGTACAGTGTCAATGCCAGTTTGGGTACCACTGGATGATTTTCCAAAACCTTGACTCGGTAACGATATAAGATTGTGGCAGCCACGAACTTCATTTGATAGTAAGCGAAATCCTTGCCTAAGCACAGCCTAGGCCCTCCATTGAAGGCTGAGAATTTGTAAGCCGATTCACTCATGAAACGGCCATCTCGCAACCACCTCTCTGGCTTGAATTCTCTACAGTCCTTTCCCCATATACAATCCATTCTTCCCATTGCATAAATTGCATAGATCACCTTTGTTCCTTTCTTTAGGATGGTACCATTAGGTAATTCTTCATCTTCAATCACCTGAAAAGAAAATGCCATCTTTACATTAACTTTCTTTAATCACTAGGGTAAATAGTGAAATAAATAAAATTGAGTAAAAAAAATGCATAAGCGAATAATACCTCCTTGTGGTCCAAAGGCACTGAAGGATACAACCTAAGAGCCTCTGACAGAGCTGCTTGCAGATACTCCATCTTCTTCACCTCCTGAGGCTATAATATTAAACCATTAACCCCCTCATTCACTTGCTCTTCGGCCTTCTTGTCCCCAATTATTTGTTGAATCTCCTCAACAATTCGCTCTTCAACATCTGGATTCTTATTAACCAACCAAAAGAACCAAGTTAATGCAACAGAAGAAGTATCTCTCCCTGCAAGAATGAAGTTCACACATATGTCCCTCAAGAACTTATCAGAGAAAGCATCTCCTTGCTCATCTTTCAATCCCATGAACACGGTCAATAGATCAGATCTAGATTTTTTCTCGTTTTGTAAATCAAGACTGAGCTCTTTCTTCCTTGAATTAATCACCCCATTCGCGAAATCATCTACTTGTCTTATACATCTCTTGAGCTCCTTCTCAAGACTAATGTTGAAATACCTCATAGTCTTCCATAAGAAGGTTGGGGTCACAAAGCGTAATACAGTCACCTCTGTAGGCTGTAGCATCTTCAAAGGCTTTAGCGAATGGTATCTTAGGCAATCCTTGGCTGAGACAACCAGGGTCTACGCCAAAGGCTATCATGCAGACATTGTCAAATGTGAGCCTTAGTAGAACGTCTTGCAAGTCGATGTAGTTTCCAGTAGAATTTTGTTTGATAGAGTCTTCTAGCACTGGCAAAAGACGGGAATGGACTAGCTCGTTTAACGACTCCGTAGTCATGTTACGGAAGTCTGATGAGTGAAATTTGATGCTGGCAGTCTTCCTCTGTCTACGCCATGTTTCATCGTCTGCACTAAATATACCATCACCAAGGAGGTCGTGAACAGTGTCACGAAAGTAATCCCCTTTGGGAAAATTGGTGAATTTGGTCTTCAGAAGGTACTCCAAATTCCTAGGGTCTGAGGTTACAACACAATTCAGGTTACTAAACCAAGGACCCTTGAAGATGAAGATACCATTTCCATGGTTGAGTAAGCCACAGAGCCATTTGTATGTTTCACCTCTAAGGATACATCCGATCAAGGAAGGCAACATCCCAAAAACAGGCCATACAGCTAGGCCATGTCGTTTTCTTTGCCTAAGTGCATGAATAACTAGAAAGAAGAGCAGCGCCACCAGAACTTCGACTGCACATATCTCTGACAGAATCAATGATTGTTTTGAAAGGTCAAAAAATCCTCCACCAACTGTAGCAGCGTCAGAGGTTTGGTTGCATAGCAGGTTGCTCATGTTGATAGGAAGGTACGTGGTCGTGTTGTGTCTGCAGCAAGTGTAAGAAACGATGATTTGTGAACAAGTGTAAGTAAGTAGGTAATGCATGAACAAGGCATTGGGTTATAGGGAGTTGGGGGTCTTGTTTCTTGTGTGCATAGTATGCATATAGTTAGCGGTTTTGATTTGGTGAGCTGAAAGTTGGTCTTTGGTCCTAATTTCTTTTACTAGTTTTGGGTTTGCTCTGCTGGGTATGGAGTCTTTACCCCTTTTAGGCATTACTTCCACGAGAGAGGGGATATGGAAATTCAGAGTTGCTGTTTAGAGGTGTTTTGAAATGTAGTGGGGTTTGTTTAAAGGATTGGAGATGCATGGAGGATGAAGAGTGGGTGTGACAGATAACCTATTAACACTACAGTCTCAACACCCATTTCCACCTCACCTCAGGATTATGAATATGCATCTCCCTAGAATACTACTTCATTTTACAATAATTAATCTCGACTACCATGTACTTGAAGAAACCATATGGGGCTGACATTTCTTTGCCAAAATACGTGGTTGGGTTGGGTTCGGATCCAAAAAAACAAAGAGAAAGTTGGGTAGTAATTGATGAGTTGTCATTAAATTAAAAAAAAAACTTCTTAAACACTTATGCCATCAGAAACTCTCGTTTTTTTTTTCCCCTTGCATATTAGGTAATTGTAACATGATGTTGGGGATAACTTTTTCTTCTTCTTCTTCATTATAGGGAATATACTATTTTTGACCTAAAGGATAGAGGAATATTGTTGTGGGCCGAATGATGGGTGGTTCCATCCAAAATATAAAATGTCGGATTTGATGCCTAGTGGATTGAGGCAATTGAGTGCACCCTCCTATAAGTAATCAACCTTTCTTCCTCTAACATTAGACCAACGAGGAAACAAGTCTGTGCAGCCAACACAACAGGTTGTTAGGTTTGATCAACCACTTTGAATTGATAAAAATTAAGACTTGATCAATCGAATGGAATGGAATACTAGGATTATTGAGTTTCTTCAAGGTCTAAATTTTCTTTCATAGCAGTTTTTTTTTTCCCATAAGAATTTAATGACGTAATTATCTAACATTTGTACAGTACTAGCGTTGCCCATTATTATGTGAAAGGTGTTGTTATTAGGGGTGGGTACGGGATGGGATGAACCCATCCCGTTCATTTGGGATCGGGACGGGATAGACATCATCCCGTCCCAAACGAGATCGGGACAGGATGGGATCAACATGTTGTATTTGTTGATCAAGTTTGCAACATAATCTGACTCAATTTGCAACATAACCTATAAGGCAACATAACATGACTCAATTTGCAACATAACTTGACTCAATTTGCAACATAACCTGTAAGGCAACATAACCTTCTGAACATACATAACATGACTGAATGCAACCTGTAAGGTAACATAACCCTACTGGAAATACATAACATGACTTAATGCAACATAACCTGTAAGACAACATAACCTGCTGGACATACATGACTCTGTAAGGCTATAACTAAACATTTATAACTTGTAACATTTGTAACTCAACATTTACAACCTGTAACATTTATAACCTATAACATGACTCTGAATGCAACATTTATAACATGAGTGTAAGGCTGTAACTCAACATTTGTAACATAACTCTGAATTGGAACATTTTTTCGGGACAAGACGGCATTGATATTAAATATAACTAAATAAGTATATTAAAATATTAAATAAGTATATTAAAATTATTAATATTAAATATTAATAATTTAGTTCGGGACAGGACGAGATTGAAAATCTCTATCCCATCCCATCCCATTCTAGATCGGGACGGGACGGGATCGGGATGGGATTGATCAATCCCAATAAAATCCAAAAAATTTGGGATGGGATGAGATCGGAATGGGATCGGGATGGTATCGGGATTGCGGGACGGGATGCCCACCCCTAGTTGTTATATTATGAAGGATGTTATGGGTCATCGTGAATTATGCCCAGGGCATTTGCTAGTAAAAGAATAAAATAATAGTTGAGGTCACTGTAGTCATACTATTTGTAGCGCAAATATAGCTTCCATTTCCTGCAAAATGAATTTTTTTTTTCACAAGTGGCTAAATTATTTGTGAAATAAATGCTCATTTCATTTGTAATCTAACTAGGGTATTCCCCGTGCCGTTGGCACGATTAGAGTTTAAACATGATAAATAGAATTTATTCTACACTTCATTATAACTTGTCAAAACTTGATTAAGTCATTATATTATTGATCACGCTTAAGTTTTCATCCTTCATACTTACATGCCAATCACCGCCATCAACAATTAAAGAAAAATAAATAAATATCAAAATGTTGGGTATGAGAATCGAACACATGCACCCTTATTGGGGATTGATTGAAGGTAAGACATAAAGGCTGACTTTAAGTCCCAACCATTAGATGAAACAAATATCAACCATGAACTATGTTTATCTACAAACTCATCTCTTGGTGTTTTAAGTTCTATGTGATCCGTCAGATTCTTATATTTGGGTAAATTTGAGTTGTCTTTTATTTCCAACCTCAAACACCATTCTTATTTGTAATTTAGACTAGTGTGTTTTCCAAGGGGTGGGCAAACGGGTCGAAGAACCGCGAGTTCAAACCAAACCGGACCGTTTTGCTTCAAACGGTTCGAATTTTAAATTTGTAATTGTAGATACGGTTCGGATTCGTTACAAACGGTTCGAGTCCGATTCCAATTATTTAAAATGAAACGGTCTGGGTTTGACCAGTTTAAATCACATTGTAAAACTAAAAATGGAAAGACATTAAACAACTAAACAACAAGACAACTTTCTGTCGTTTCCCTCCATCTTTTCTCTGTCGTTTCCCTTCCATCTTCTCTCTGTCGTTGCGATAAGATGATCAACATCAACAACAACAAGGGTTTGGGGTTTTGCATGGGGTTAGGAATGATTGATTTGATCAATCCAACAAGACAAAAAGAAGGAGAAAAAGGTGAAAATGATCAAAGGGTATCTGTAGATCCACCTGTACCCAGAAAATCCCAAGTCTGGGTTTCCATTACAAGAGAATGGTAAAAAGAACTTCATCCAAATCCAATTTGTCTTTAAAAAGTTGTCATTTTTATTTGTTTTGTATGGTTTTATGGTATGGGTTTTGATTGATTGTGTTGGTTTATGATTCAGGGACCTTTGAAGCATGTTCTTCAATTAAGGTTAGTGGATCTAGGAGAGGGTTTGATGCCAATCGACCTCCATCTAGTGAAATAATTGGTTAGAGTTTCAGTTTTCTCTTTCTTGTTTTCAATTTCTTTGATGCAACGCAATCTCTAATTGCGTAAACAAAAGACCTCCCCTTACCCTTCCACATCTTAAGTAGATTCTTTCTTCTTAGCCTTATTTGGTAAATGTATATACAGTCTAAAAGCTAAATTGGAATGGAAGTGAAAAGTTTTATAAAAATGGTAGGTTTCAATCAATTGGTATTATTTGCACGTTTGCATTTCACAGAGCTTGGGATACATAGGTGTGCGTTAACCCTTACACTTTCATCAATCATGGTGAACCTCATCCCAACATTTACTTTCTTGTTGGCCATCACTGTCAGGTATAGAAGAAGACTTCATGTTGATTGGCCAATTTGTTCCTTAGCTAAACCAATGAGGATGGGAAAGATCACCTGAATTTTATTTTGGTTTATTGTTTCTTATTTTACTAAGCAGACTTGTTCATACTCAAATTAAAATGAGTTGCATTTTGAATGGTTTGTAAGTGATGAGATCATCTCCACACCAAAATTTATGTATAAATGAATAAATAAAAATTGTGGGCATACCAAAAATTGACTCTAAATAAAATATTTTGTGGCATACTCAACTGTGACTTGAATTGCAATTTGGTGAATGAGGATACCTTGTTTTTTCTTTGAAGAAGAAAATGATATTTTGCTAATAAAGGAAAGCAAAATTGATCTATATCAGTTATTTTCAACTTAAGAAATGCAAATTTCAAGTAAGTCAGAAGTTACTCAAGTCAAAATCTTCTGGATGACTATGATGTTCAATTGGAAAAACAAGATTTTAGGCATTGATGGTCAAAATAGTGAAAATAAAAAAGTCTATGAATCCATCAACACCATTAGTAACAACACCAATGGAATTTGGAACCGTTTGGAACCATAGGAACTGGACTGTTCCAAACGGTTCGAGTTAGGTTTGGTTCCAATGTTTAAAATGAGAGAATCCGGACCGAACTGGATCCGTTAATTTTAAACGGTTCGAGTTAGGTTCCTCAAAATTTGGAACCGATCCGGACCGAGCTCAGCCCTAGGCACAATATGGTAATTGAAATATAGTAACTGAAAGCGAGAGAGATGAAAGAGTGTAAGTGAAGCTTAAGAGAAATTGAAAGATAATAAATTGAAATATTGTAAGAGATATTGAAATATGAGAAATTGTATAGGATCGTCAGATTCATATTTTTAGGTAAATCTCAGCCGTTTTTTATCTCCAACCCTAAACACCATTCTGATTTGTAATCTGAGTCAGTCTTTTATCTCCATCCTCGAACACCATTCTGATTTATAATATTGATAATAAAATATATATTTTAAAATTTTAGCGTTTGTATTGATCATTGGTTTTGTTAGAAAGATCTTTAAAAATGTATTTCAACAATGTCAAGTTTACCAAAATCCGACGACTATGTAGATAGTTATGATAATTTTCATTTTAAGAAAAAAAAAACTTAATATTTTTTCTCTCCGCCACATGTACATTCTATCAACATTTTTCACAATTTTTCATTTTATTTGCCATTTTATATGTTTTATATTTACAAACACGTGAACAAAGGAAATGAATCTCAATCCTCAACACATTTCCCAACTTTCAATCTTAGCCATATTTAACTTCAATCCTTAGTTTGTCCCAGTCAACAATAAATAGTAAAACACCATTGTGAATTGTAATATAGACTAGCATATTACCCGTGCCGTTGACACTCCACATATGTTTATTTATTTTTACTATTAATTATCATACACTGGACACCCACATCACTATCTCTACCATTGCCCTTAATCAGTTTCATAAAAATATCATATTTTAAAATAATAATTGTTTTAGAGTCGAACTCGGTAAAAATTAGATTGATTGAATGTTCGAAGTCTTTGTTTGAATGTTCAATAAAATGTCCGTCCATTTGAAAAATATTATGCTTAGGCATGAAAATCTAAAAATTATTAACATGTTTTAAAAATAAAATACATATTTTGAAATTTTAAGTATTTGTATTGATCATTGGTTTTGTTGGAAAGATCTTCAAAATTGCATTTCAATGATACCAAGTATATCAAAATTCGACAACTACGTAAATAGTTTTCATTTTGAAAAAAAATAAAAAACACAATACTTTCTCTCTCCGCCACATTACATTCCACTAACTTTTTCACATTTTTTTCATTTGCTTTGCCCTCTACATATTTTATATTTACAAACATGTCATTATAGATGAGAATGAATCTCGACCATCAACATCTTCCCAACTTTCAATCCTAGCCCTCTTTTATCTTTAATTCTCATTTGATGTTTGTCCCAATTAGCAATGAATAGTAAAACACTTATGTGAATTGTAAGATAGACTATGTATTCCCCGTGCCGTTGGCGCAATTAGAGTTTAATATGATAAATAAAGTTTATTCTACACTCCATTATAACTTGCCAAAACTTGATTAAGTCAATATTATTGATCAGGCTTAAGTTTTCATCTTCATACTTACATTCCCAATCACCCCATCAACAATTAAAGAAAAATAAATAAATATCAAAATGTTGCATATGGGAATCAAACTCATGCACTCTTATTGGGGATTGACTGAAGGCAAGACATAAAGGTTGACTTTAAGTCCCAACCATTAGATGAAACAAATCTCAACCATGAACTATGTTTATCTACAAACACATCTCTTGGTGTTTTAAGTTCTATGTGATCCATCAGATTCTTATATTTGGGTAAATCTGAGTCGTCTGTTATCTCCAACCTCAAACACCATTCTGATTTGTGATATAGATTAGTGTGTCTCCCATGCTGTGGGCACGATATGGTAATTGAAAGATAGTAACTGAAAGCGAGATAAATGAAAGAGTGTAAGTGAAGCTTAAGAGAAATTGAAAGATGATAAATTGAAAGAATGTAATAGATATTGAAATATGAGAAAATGTATAGGATCGTTAGATTCATATATTTAGGTAAATCTCAGCCGTCTTTTATCTCCAACCCCAAACACCATTCTGATTTGTAATATAGACTAGCATATTACCCGTGCCGTTGGTACTCCACATATGTTTATTTATTTTTACTGTTAATTATCGTACACTAGACACCCACATCACTATCTCCACCATTGCCTCAATTAGTTTCATAAAAATATCATATCTTAAAATAGTAATTATTTTTAAAGTCAAACTCGGTCAAAACTATAATCGATTGTATGTTCGGAGTCTTTGTTTGAATGTTCAATAAAATGTTTGTCCGTTGCTTTGAAAAATATTATGCTTAGGCATGAAAATCTTAAAAATACTTACATGTTTTAAAAATAAATTATATATTTTGAAATTTTAAGTATTTGTATTGATAATTGGTTTTGTTGGAAAGATCTTCAAAATACATATTTTGAAATTTTAAGTATTTGTATTGATCATTGGTTTTGTTGGAAAATTCTTCAAAATACATATTTTGAAATTTTAAGTATTTATATTGATCATTGGTTTTGTGGGAAAGATCTTCAAAATTGCATTTTAATGATACCAAGTTTATCAAAATCCGACAACTACATAAATAATTATGATAGTTTTCATTTTTATAAAAAAAAAAACACAATACTTTTAATCTCAGCCACATGTACATTCCACTAACTTTTTCACATTTTTTTTCATTTTCTTTGTCATTCTACATATTTTATAATTACAAACATGTCATTATAGAGGAGAATGAATATCAACCCTCAACATCTTCCCAACTTTCAATCCTAGCCCTTTTTATCTTTAATTCTCATTTTATGTTTGTCTCAGTCAATAATAAATAGTAAAACACCTATGTGAATTGTAAAAAAATAATATAACCTTCCACATTCATAAAATTAGCCATTGGAAGGAAGTGGCAAACCATGTGTGCGTTTGTTGATGGATGGATGTTACCAACCAAAACATATACTATTGGAAATTTGAATTGCTCGGAAAAACAAATAGGTAAATTTTCCATGAACAAAATGATTGAAAGGTGAGGAGTGGCCTATGCTCATGTCATTTTCTCAAATCCCTCCTCCCTCTTGGCTTGGTAACCCGCAACAAGATATTTTGTGTGCCACGTGGTATACCCTCATCTGTTACCTTACAAATTGTATTTGTGTGTATGATCTTGGGTGTTAGGAGGGCTCTAACATTATGAAATAAACTAGTGTACTAGCCTTGACATTGGCATGGTCATACACTTTCCACATAGCATGTATATGTAAAGTGGAGAAGTAAAGTGTAAGTAGAGGTTTCTCGTCCGTTAAGTGAGTATGAGAAAACCCTCATCTTTGCCAAGTTTTCGGATGACGATCCTTGTGTCATCAATAATAGGATGATACATCTTGCTATGGAGTTGTCTCATGATCCGACTAGTACGAATACCATAGCTAATTTTGACTACAATCATATTTTTTATGAGTTTGAAGTTGATCGTGGTAAGAGTTCCAAGTCTCCTCCTCAAACTTCTCCAACTCGTGATGCTGATGTAGTTTAGTTGCCTCTTTCTTCTCCTACTCGTCCCATGTTTCCGTTGTTGTCTTGAAAAAGAATGGTAAGAGGGGTACTTCTGTCATCCTCACTGTTTTGACTATCAATCTCGTTACCAGAGGCGGGGCGTCAATTCTTCCGAATCCCAATATCCTCCATCCATGGATCGGTTGGAAAAATTCTTTCTCTGGAGAGATCCATATTAATTTGGAGAAGTTCAGTTGTTCTCCGAGATGGACATTGAAGATAGTGCATGTAATCTGATCATCTCGTGGCATAATCATTTGGTTGAGTGGGTCCCGATGCTAGTGTTTCGGCCTAGTGATCACCTCGACCAAGGTCTTAAACCGAAAATGGAGGGGATGAATCACCTCACTTATGCTAGGATGATGGGGTTGGATTTCAAGGTTGCACGTGAGCATGTGATTGTCATAAAAAGGAAGATGGCAAGGCAGGTGTTGCTATTTTCTCATGTTTTATGCCAATCCGTTGAGTTGAAGGCAGAACATGTTGAACTGGAGAAAGTAGTTGATGTTGCTCGGGCTTCGTTGAAGGAAGCATAGTCTGTCCGGGACAAGTTTGTTGTTGAACTTGAACCTCGGAGAAGGAGATGAACGAGATGCGGGATCAGTTGGATGTTGTTGAGAGGGAGTTGTTTAGTGAGAAGGTTGGTCGTGATGTAGCAATGCGTATTGTCGATAAGCATTCTGCTTGTCGTAAGATCACTAATGAACGAGTAGTGCAGCTGACGGCTGAGCTTGTCTTGTCTTGACGAAGAATGAGCTTTCAACGGTTACATATAGGTATAGGGCTATAAAAGCAGCGGACCAGAAAAGGGTCGTCGATGGCAGGATTGACATCATCGACTTTATTGGATCGGGGGAAAGTCGTGATATGTCAAAGTATCGTGCTTTAGCTGACCAAGTCTTTGAAAATGATGAGGAATATGTTCTGGACCTGGCTAACGAAGGTCAACCGTCTTCTCCTCCCTCTGATCCTTCTATTGTCGACGAGACCTTTCCTCCTTTGACTGACCCTGTCGGTGGAGTTAAAACACCACCACCATCTGCTAAAGATAAAGTTTCGACCCCCTTTGAAGACAAGACTATATCTCCTCCCCCTGATCATACTACTAAGGTCGATACTCAACCTCGTTCGTCTATCCCTGCTTTGATTACTTCGACCATTTCCTCATCAACCATTGTATTTTCCTCCTTGGAGGTAACCAAATAGAAAATCAATGAAATTACCTTTTTGTTTATACTTGTTTTTTTTTGTCATTTTCTTAGTGATTGTTTTCTGATCTGCATGTCTCTGCTTATATATTGTATCTTTGAAAATTGTCATAGTCGTAGCCTGACTTTTAATGTCTAGGCAACTTTTTTTTAATCATAAACCATAAATAGAATCTGACTTCGTCGTTCTTGTTTCGCATATATCTTCGTTTAGCTTATTAGTTTAGACTTAGCTGAATTTTTGGTTTTGAACTTTCTTCTTAGTTGTCTGTAACTTTTGATAGAGTCTGACTTATACGTCCTGACTTGTTAGATGTACTTCGTGGTCCGATATGGTGATCGGATTAGAGGCTTTACGACTAAGTCTGACTTAGACGTCCTGACTTCTTTAGGTATATTTCATGGTCCGACCTGTTGGTCGGGGCATAAATTTTTTTAGTAAGTCTGAATTATATGTCCAGACTTTTAAATACCCTTCATGGTTTGACATGTTAAGTCAGCCAAAATTTTTATGAGTAAGTCTAACTTATATGCCCAAACTTTTAAGTACACTAGTCTGGTCAGAAGATTTATGAGTAAGTCTGACTTATATGTCCAGACTTTTAAATACCATTCGTGGTCCGACATGTTGGTCAGCCAGAAATTTTACGAGTAAGTTTGATTTATACGTCCAAACTTTTAAGTATACTTCGTGGTTCGACATGTTAGTCGGGCCAGAAGATTTATGACTAAGTCTGAGTTATACGTCCATACTTTTAAGTACACTTCGTGGTCTGACATGTTAGTCAGGCCGAAAGATTTACAAGTAAATATGACTTATACATTCATAATTTTAACTACCCTTCGTGGTCCAACATGTTAGTCGGCCAGAAGTTTTATGAGTAAGTCTGACTTATACGTCTAGACTTTTAAATACGCTTCATGGTCCGACATGTTAGTCAAGCCAGAAGATTTACGAGTAAGTATGACTTATACGTCTAGACTTTGAAGTACACTTCATGGTTTTACATGTTAGTCGGACCAGAAGATTTATGAGTAAGTCTGACTTATACATCCAGACTTTTAAATACACTTTATGGCCCGACAAGTTAGTCGCGCCAGAAAATTTACGAGTAAGTTCCTAGTCTGAATTTGACGTCCTGACTAGATTAGATTATTGGAACACGAGACGAATGCTTCTTGGAATTTGGAAGTTTATTGATAATACTTCTTCAAGTGTTCGACGTTCCATGGTCTTTTTAATTGTTCACCCTTCGAATCTTCTAACCAGTATGTTCCTGGTTTGTTGACTTTTACCACTTTGTATAGTCCCTCCTAGTTTGGATTCAGTTTTCCTGCGTCTGGTTCTTTTGTATTGAGTTGAACCTTTATGAACACTCAGTCGTCAATGTTGAATGTGCGAGGCTTTACATTTTTATTATAGTAACTTGTCATCCTTTGTTGGTAGGCTACGATTTTGATCGAAGCTTTTTCTCATTTCTCATCGAGGAGGTCCAGTCCAACTCACAGTGCTTCATTGTTATCTTCTTGGAACTCTTCAGTTCTGAATGTTGGCATGCAATTTCTACTGGTACCATTGCTTCAGATCCGTATGCCAGGGCCAATGGCGTTTCTCCGATCGAAGTTTTCTTCGTTGTTTTGTAGGCCTAGAGGATGCCTTGAAATTTGAACACCCACAATCCTTTTGATGCTTCAAGTTTCTTTTTTATTGCTTCTAGAATTGTTCTATTAGTCACTTCTGCTTGTCCGTTGGCTTGTGGGTGAGCGGGTGCTGAGAAGTGTTGTTTGATATTTAAGTTTTCGCACAACTTTTTGACTTTCTTGCCTTCGAATTGTTTTCCATTGTCAGTGACAATTACTCTGTGGACTCCAAATCTGCGCATTATGTCCTTCCAGAGAATGTTTCTAATTTGAGCTTTTTAATCTTTACCAATGGTTCTACTTCTAACCATTTGGTGAAGTAATCCACTACCACAAGGAGGAATTTCTTTCTATTGGACACTAGAAGTGGTCCTACGATGTACGTTCCCCCAATGCACAAATGGTCATGGACTATTCATTAGGGTTATGTTTTGGCCTGGCATGTGAGTGTATGGAGCGAATTGTTAACATTTGTCACAAGTCTGAACTACTTCATTTGCATCTTTTGCATTGTTGTTCAGTAATATCCCAATGTTAAGGCTTTGTGAGTTAATGTTCTTCCTCCTGGATGGTTCTCACATATGTCGAAATGAATTTCTCCTAGAAATTGTATTTTTATGCTCAAATTCAGGAAGAGAAAAGGCGAAGAGTATTTAAAGGTCGGTGGCCCATACAAACACCACTAATAAACCCCACAACCACCGGCATTAGATTTCTATATATTTAAACAGTAATTTCACAGAAAATTTTCCCACTTTAGATGTTCATGGCGGATATAAATGCAAATTTAGGATTTATAACTGTTGGCATAAATTTTATTAATTTTTAATGAGCATTTGGGCGGAGGAATTTCCCTTTTTATATTTTCATTGGGAATATAAACGGCAAAAAGACTATCCTAGCAAATAAAAGTCTTAAGATTTTCATTTTTCTGACGAATACCCTTAATCCACTGGAAATATGCCTTTAGGGTCATATATCATCTGCCAGAATTGCCCCTTTTGTAGTAATGTTCGTATGGCATCACTCGGTATTGCTACATACCACTTTCTATTGGAAAGATGTCTTCTCCTGGTTGGGTGGGAGCATTTGTATCTGGTTGTACCCAAAGTATGCGTCCATGAAGCTTAAGAGTTCGTGTCCGGAAGCGACATCCACTATTTGATCTATTCGTGGGAGTAGAAAACTATCTTTCGAGCAGGCCATGTTCAGGTCCGTATAGTCTACACACACCCTCCATTTACAATTCTTTTGTCTTGACAAAAACTGTGTTGGCTAGCCAATCCGGGTAGTGGGATTCCTTCATCTTCCCTGCATTCATGCACCTCCTCGTTGATTGCTTGGTTACGCTCTGAGGCAACTGTCCTTTTTTTTTGTCAGACTGGCTTCTTATCTGGGTTGACCTGCAACCTGTGAGTGATGATAGAGGGTTCGATGCCTATCATCTCCTTTATTGCCCAAGCGAAGACATCCTGGTTGTCTTTCTGCTATTGGATCAACAACTTAGTTAGTTTTGGGTGAAGTTTTGTGGCAATTCAGACAGTTTTTCTTTCTTCTTAACCGTCCAAATGGACTAGTGTTGTTTATTCTTCCGATTGTCCAGTATTTTTTCAGCCACTTGGACTAACTAGAGCTGCATTGTCCTCTGGTAGGTCGTGATTCATCTGTAATTGCCCGGGTTGCTGTAAAGGCTCATCTGGTCGTGACTGTGAATGTTATTTGTTTGGGGCCTTCAATGTTGCGCAGTAGCATTCACGAGAAGCTGGCTAATCTCATTTGAGGGCCCTGACGTCTTCATCACTGTGATACTTCAAACATTGATGCATGGTATAGGACACTGCACCCATTTCGTGTAGCCAAGGTCTTCCTAAAAGCATGTTCTATGCAGATGGTGCATCGACAATGATGAAGTTCATTAATAGAACTTGTTGTTTACCTGGCACTTCTACTTTTACTGGTAATCAGATAAGTCTGAGTCGACGGCTTTATTCTCCACTAAGACCTACCATCGGTTTGTTATTGAGTGTAAGCATCTCTTCACTGAATTGCATCTTGCGGAATGTTGTCAGGTACAGAAGGTTGGTCGAGCTACCTTTTACAATTTTTTCTGAAAAGGTTTGAGTTGGGTAGTCGTGGCGCGCAGAACAAAAAGGTTTGGCTAACCCAATTGATCAATTCCGTGATCTATTAGATCGTTCATTCTCTCCAGCTACACCGTGCAGGACGTATATCAGCTCTATGGATTTTTCATTCGACCCCGTGGTAGCTTCTTCTTTTCTTTCCCTTTGGATTGTTTGTCATTCAATCTGACAAATTCACCTAGTTGTTCATTCTGAATCCAGTACTCGATTTCATCCTTCAAGGTGTAGCAGTTTTATGTATCATGTCTGTGGTCCTTGTGGAAAGAACAATACTTGTTCTTATCTTGTCGGGCCGGATCTCCCCTCAGCTTGAGTGGCCATTTGACGTCCTCTTAACTTGCCATGGACTTTAGGAAATTTGCCCAACTCGTTTTCAAAGTTGTAAACGGTTTGTAGTTAGTGTTGACTGCATTTGTTGATCGTTCGTGTCTGGCTTTGCCGGATTGCAGCTTTCCAAGTTCTTTTTTGCTGAATTTGTACCTGCCATTGGTCTGAGGTCTTTTCGACTGTCCACTTTCCTCTCGCGGCCTATCATTCCTTTTTTTCTCCTCTCTCCTTTCCCGATTTGTTGGGAAGGCTCTTTTCTCGGACTCTGTCTTCTTCTTAGCGGCCAATATTTCCTCGAGGGTGATGTATTTTTTAGTAGTTTTCAATAGGATCACCATGCTTCTCGGAGGATTAAAATTCAGATAGTTGTTAAACAATCCTATTTTTAGTCCAGAGGTGAAAGTAGCCATGCCCGTGTCGTCACTACCTCCATCGATCATTGTTAACTCGTCATTAAAACGAGTAATGTACTCCCTGATAGTTTCATCAAGGTTTTGCTTAATGTGTAGCAAATAGTGAGGGTCTTTTCTAATCCACTGACTCTAATGAATCTTGTGATGAAGGTCTTGGCCAATGCTGGGAAAGAATCTATCGATCTGGATGGAAGACTATTGAACCAATTCATCGTTGTAGATGTGAGGCTGGTCAGAAAAGTTCATCACATAATGGACTATGTGTTTTCTTTCAATGCCATCATGTGGTGGAAATATCGTAGATTTTCTGACGGATCAGTAGTGTCATCATAAGTTTCAAACTTTTAGGGAGTGAACTTTTTCGACAAAGGGGTCTTCATGAGTGCGTCGGAGAATGGTGGTCTTGCCAATTCATAAAGCACATTGAGATTTGTAACTCCAATCCTGAAAGGAAGTTGTGGAAGAATTCCATCAGTCTAGGAGCCATCTCCCTGTGGTTCACTACCTTCACACTTTGTTCGTTGGAGCTCTGCAGGAGCTTCATGGTTCTCTCGAGCGTGGTTGACGAAATTTTTCTGAAGTGGCGTTTGGATGTGTTTGACAGGTGGAACACATTCTTGAGTGAACCTTTCAACCATTTTGGCTAGATAATCCATCTGAACCAAGAATTGGTCCACACGAGGATCTGTCATTATACCGCCAGATGTCTGGGATGGTTGGGCCACCATTCCATGTGCTGGTACTGTATTACTTGGTATAATTGGTTCTCCTTTTAATAGATTTGAGATATGCCTCCTTGGTAATTCAGTTTCTCTAGTGGAAGGGTTGCCTTGATTGTTGCCAAGCTTAGAGTTTGTAGTATGTTCCATTTACACTAGATATTTCTGTTATTGATTCACGCTAAGGAAATTACCAACAAAAGACTCTCTTTAAAAGAGGAAATTGTCGTTCCCCACGGACAGCGCCAAACTGATGCGTCCAAATCTACCCTCCTAGAGATTTGAACTGCAATACAGGGTTAAATTGCCAAAGACCACCTTTTTGGTGGCCGAAGGCACTCTAATGCTTTAAGTCATTTAATTGTGGGATAAGAATAAATTTGGACAATGTATAGTTCAGTAGTGTTTGCCTACCTTTGGTCGAATGTTCCCTTTACCTTATATAATATTAATCATTAATTCTCTGCGTGACTCTACCATGTAGAGCGTAATGAGGGAAGACATTCTTCACAATGATCTCCTCCTTCATTGAGATACATCCTTGTAGGAGTGATTGCCTCCATGACTTGTCTACTTTGTAACATCTCTCTTATCCGTTGGTCCTGGGGTCGAACCTTTAATTGTGATATGTTATTAGGGACCTTTTGAGCTTTAATGACTGGGCCTGCATTTTCGGGTTTTTTAGATCAAGCCTGTTGTCCGTGTTGAGATCGAAGTGTTTGTTCTTCATGATAAATGATTTGTGCCATGTGTATGGTCGTAATTAGAGGCTTACTTGATGTATCATCAAAAAGTATAATGAGTTTTTGCATTTCAGGTCTTTTACAAAGTGATTCTCGTTGGAACGTAATCATCTCACCACCATTTAATTCATAGGTATCAGTTTAAACGTTGATTGTTCTATCCATTGGAAAATTTTGATTTTTAAATTAAATATATGATATTAGTTTCAGCTTGATTCAACAAATGATACACATCAAAACCTTTCAAAAAGTATTCGATCAGAAAAGTTCCACGGCTCTGATTGTGATTAAAAAATAATTAAAAAAATCAAGGAATGTTTCAAAATATTTGTGAAATTAGATCCCCATCAAAGTATTATAAGTCTCAATTGTAGATTATTGTGCAGTACATGTTCACTATGCACCAAGCCATTGTAGATCCCTATCATCAAAGTAAGTCTTGTTTGGTATCATATAAATAAAACTAGGCCCTTGGGGCTATATTCTTTTAAAGTTGTGACTATTTCACACCACCTAAAGTATTGTCTCACACCACCATATCAACTTTTTCTCTCCCACACCACCACTTCTTTCCCACACAACCAATAAAAACTCAAAATTAAAAATTCTCTCTCTTCATCTTATTTTCTTCCCTTCTTCTCCTCCCTCCCTTTCTTCTCCATCAGACACCGCCATCACGCCACCACCCCGCCACTGCCACTTCTCTCCTTCTCCCCACCGCCACCTTTCTCCTTCTTTTCTCCATCAAGCACCACCACCAGCCTGCCACCTCTCTCACCCTCTTTGTTTTTGAAAATATGGTATTATCCCTAACTTTGGTTAAATTTAAATGCTCAATTGAGACTGATTCTGAAGCTCATCAAAGCATAAAAATGTACTATTCTTAGTCATCTAATCAACACAATTTGAATGAATAAAAAATGTTGTGAATTGAGCAACTTATTGTCATTTTACTAAACTCACTCAAAACTGATTGTCCCTGATTTCGACCAATTGATGCGTGGAATCGAGACCGATTCTCAAGATCATCAAAACATAACAATTTTTTTAATCTGAGTTACCTAATAAACACAATTTGAATCAGATGAAAATGTTAGGAAATGAGCAAGTTATGGTCATTTTACTTAAGTCACGCAAATTTGTTTCGCAGTTAAAATGAGGTAGTGTCCCTAACTTTCGGCCAATTTATACTTTCTATTGAGCCCAATTCTCAAGATCATCAAATACAAAAATTGTAGTACTCTGGGTTATCTAATGAAAGTTTTTTTAATCGCTTGAAAATGTTTTGAAATGAGAAAGTTATGACCATTTTATGACAAGCACTTAAACTATCAAGAAAATAAAAAATAAAATAAAAAAAGTTTGTTTTCACCCATTAGCATTGGGCAATGCGAGGAAGAGTCTCAAATTTGCCCAAACCCATGCGAATTAAAGTCTCCAATTCGCCTAAATCTATGCAAATGTGAACTTCCACTTGCATGGACCTTTGCGAATGTGAGACTCCTACTCGCATTGTCTAATGTGAATGGGTAAAAACAAACTTTTTTTTTCTGGACAGTTTGAGTGTTTGTCGTAAAATGACCATAACTTTCTCATTTCAAAACATTTTCAAGTGATTCAAATTGTGTTCATTAGATAACTCATAGTACAACAATTTGAGTGTTTTGATGAGCTTGAGAATCGGCCTCAATAGAGAGTAGGGGTGGGCACGAGATGGGATGGGATGGGCCTCATCCCTATCCCATCCCGTTCATTTGGGATCGGGACAGGATAGACATCATCCCGACCTCGTCCCATCCCAAACAGGTTCAGGATGGGACGGGATCAACAGGTAATACAATATAGGGTGTATAAATGTAAAGAAAAAAAAAACAATGCATGCCTACCGTCTAGAGAACCCCCATTTATATCCAAGTACTTACGTCAAAGGCATTTAAAAGGGGACCCGTTGGTAGTGCTTCGCGTTGTATGTACGTTAGGATTGGAATCTTCCAATTGTTTTCTTAATCTGTTGTGCAAGTTTCTTCTGTTTGGTTTTCCAGTATTGAGCTTTCTTGTACTGTGACAAGTGGATTATCAGTTTTTTTAGCTCATGATGCCTCTATGGCCAAGCTGTCAGCTCCATCATTTTTCACTCTTGTGCATTGTTGAACGGATACTGCTTTAAAGCTTTCGATCAACTCACTTGTGTTTTTATGAAAGGATTTCATCCAAGCATCTTTAACTTGGAATTCACCGTTCAACTAGTTGACTTCCAATTTGGAGTCAGTGAAAACGTTGACTTATTTTATTCCGAGGTGTTTGGCTAATTGTAATCCGACTATCACTGTTTTATACCCGGCTTCGTTGTTTGAGGATTTGAAACTGAATTTTATTGCCCTTTCCAACGTTACTCCTTTTGAGTTGTACAAAATAATTTCAGCTCCACTCCCCTTTTCGTTGGATGCTACATCACAGCGCAAGGTCCATTCGTGAACAGTTGATTTAGTAGTGCCTTTCTTTTGGTTGTGTTCGGTCGATATTCGTTGAAGCATGTGAACTCGATTATGAAGTCACCTAACTCCTAAGCTTTTATTGCAGTCTAAGGAGCATAACTGATATCGAACTGACCGAGTTCCACTGCCCATTTCACTATTCTTTCGGATAGCTATGGTTTGTGCAGTACCGACCGAAGTGGTTGTTCGGTCATGATAGTGATGGGGTGGGCTTGAAAGTATGGTCGCAGCTTTCTTGAAGATACGACCAAGGCGAGTGCTAATTTTTCAGAGATGGGTAATTGACTTATGCGTCCGCGAATGTCTTACTGACGTAGTAAACTGGCTTTTGTGTGACAGCATCTTCTCGTATTTATGTTGAACCGACTGCATGTTCGAACATTGATTGATACAAGTAAAGTGTTTATCATGGTTTTGGCTTTGATAGTAGTTTAATGCTCCCCATGTACGCCTTTAAACTTTGGAAAGCCTTTTCACATTCTTCACTCAATTTGAACGTTTTGTTATCTTTCAAGATCTTGATTAAGGGAAGACACTTGTCTGATGATCGGGAAATGAACATGTTCAAGGTTGCTATACTACCATTGGGGCTTTGTACACCCTTGATGTTGGTAGGCGATTGCATGTTGACGAGCTCTTGTATCTGTTTTGGATCAGCTTCGATTCCTTTTCGATTGACCAAGAAGCCGAGTAATTTCCCTGATTCTACTCCACAGTACATTTTTCTAGGTTCAACTTCTTTTTGTACTTTTGGAGCTGATAGAATGCTTGCTCGGAGTCTGATGTGGTCATATTTTCATATGTTCTTAACCAGCATGTCGTCAATGTAAACCTCCATGGTCTTGCCTATCTGATCTCTGAACATCTTGTCACAAGACGTTGGTACCTGGCTCCCGCATTCTTTAGTCCCACTACTACAAAAATGGACAACCTGGCAGATGATATGTGACACTAAGAACTTACTCCCGGCGCTAGAAAACTTATATTTGCCAGGAAAATGTTGCAGTCCGGATATAAATTCCACCGGTAATACTAGCGCTAGGAAAGAGATTGTCTTGACGGATATGTCCCTTAATCCGTCAGGAATAATTTTGAATTTGGAAAAAAAAGATATCCGCTAGCATAACTTAGTGGCGGATATAAATGACAAAACAATTTTATTCGGGTGCTTTTACATGACAGAAAAATGATTCTGCGAAGCATAAATAAGCCGGCTATAAATTTATAAACGCCAGGACTCCAAAATAGGCGACACATGTATACCCCAGGACTGAGTTCATAACCGCCGGGAATCTAGAATGGGTGACACCTGTATCCGTCGAGAATTTAATATTATCCGCCAAGACCTTTAATTTTATCCGCCAGGTAGTCGCCATGAAAGTTTGCGTATTATCCGCCAGGACTTTAATATTATTTGCCAAGAGGTTTTTTAAACATTTTAAAAAATATATTTTTGCAGCTGATATAAAAATAATATTAATATAAAAAAATGTCATATATATATGGCATCCCAAATATGTTACATACATCTCCGCCATGAACAAAAAAATAAATAACTAAAAAACACATCGTACATCTGCCAGTAAATATAAGCAGGCAGTCCAATCAACTACCTAAACTTGAACCTGAATGTGTAACTGATCATCCAGATGTTCTAATAAGCCTAATAATAACTGCATCAGACATATTACCTGAAAGAAATCCGCTGAATCACCCTAATGGAACACCATTAGAATGATGAGAGTCATCAGATGAATGTTGTGAGGTTGAAACGAAAGACATATGTCCAAAGGATGCATTCGATACATAGGGTAAGGAGGCTAAAATGGTTGACTTTCCATGACTGGTGTGATGTTTGAAAACTCTGCATTGTTTCCTGCGACTGCATAGCATGCATGAACATCATCAACATCTGTAGTTATTGTTGATGCTTTGATTGTTGCTGATATTGTTGTTGTTGTTGCTGCTGAGCCTGCAACTCCTCTTGTTCCTTCTGGATAGCCTCATGTTTTGTCTTCATTTCTAGGCACTAAGACTCCAAGAAGACTTCCCTAAAGCTCTTACACAGGGATCGATATTGATGCAATGAGATGTAATTCAAATAATTCAAGTTTGATTTGTTAGCGTAGCATGAAAAAAATTGAGATTTAATCTTCAATAAATGAGCACTTTTTCTAACAATGTATCAGTACAACCACTAAATTTCTACCAAGATTTCCACCTAAACTGTTGATCTGAAAGGCTGTTTTGGAATTATCATGAGTAACAAAAGCATATCTTAGCAGCAAATGATCCACAAAATTTACAAATATAGCAATTTTAAGAAATAAATAATAAATATACAAACAACATCTTATCCAATCTAGAAAAATTAACTAGAAAACAACTATTAAGCAAAACATTATTTTTTCTTCTTTTTAGCAATTCATCAAACAGTTGGTGTGTATTATAATGCTGGGGATGAGTGAGTCAATGTTGCAATCAGTGGTAGTGGTTCTGAGCTGAAGAATTGGTTGTAGTCTGTGAAAGCTTATAGAATAGAATACTAAGAACTTAGTAGTAGGAGAGGACGGTCTTATTGCTAGATAGGCATCAAACAACAGTCACATACCTACAAGGAAGTGCAAAGATGAATGTTTCATCAAAGGAAGGAAGTTCGAAAATTAGATTGTACAACTAACTAACTAATTAGTTACTCGATTAGAGCAACCATAATACATAGCTCGCTCAAATTCAAAACTATTTTCCATGGAAAAAATATAAAATAAAGTCAAACACACTTGATCTCAAGTAAAGAATATCAAACCTATATAATTTCAGTCACTGGCTCGCTGCTGAAACCAAACTCTAACCAGGAGAATGAGGTCATCGCCTTGCCTAGCGCTTGAAAACACAAGATCCCAATGTCTTATAAATTATCCTTAGTCTCTTCTAACAAACATGGAGTATTCATCCTCCTCCTATATGATCTTGGTGTACTACCCTTTCATACCCTCCGGTGGGATTTCTACAACTGTGATAGAGGCATAGAGCTCTCAGCATCTTTATTCATCATTCCTCTTACGAGCAATGCTAAACTTCACTCTCTTAGAACAACTTCGGACCCAATCACTCCAAATGTGCTTGTTGAATTTGACACCAAACCTTACATCACTTTGTTCCCATGGCCTTTTGCGCAAATTTCTAATCCTTTTTATGCCCTTGGTAGCTTTTTGCAGGTGCAGCCATGAATGCCTTAATGTACTCTCTGGTAACAACCAATACCAACCTCTCCTTATTGCCTTCAATCTTCTCCACTATTTCTAACAGGTAATATTCCATTGCAATATTGCCTTCATAAATCCCACCTACATTTTGTTTATCCAAATAAGGTTAGATGTCTGTATAATTGTCTGCTTTTGCATCTCACTCTCCTACTTCCAAACCATGTTCATTTCATCAAAATATAAAAAGTTCCATCTACAAAGAACCTTGAAGACCTCACAGTTATATTAAATCAAGATCTTGACCACCTGCATTTTTCTCTCATTATTGAAGCCACCCTTTTTTACCTAACACATACAAGTGAAATCCAAGACATCCAGCCTGCAGAAGATTGCTTCACGGATCTCTTTTTTCTTTTTTATCAACAAAACAAAATCTATTTCATTTCAGTGTAAAGAACAAAAAGTATAAAACTTGAATGTTAATTGTTTGTAGTTGTGTTATCACTATCTCACCCTAATCATCATACACGAGGAGAAGTGAGCGCAGGGGCGGACCTACTAAGTGGCGAGGGGGGGCTCCTCAATTTTTAAAATAATTTTATTATATACTGAATCATTAAAAAATTAATTTTATAATATATAATACAATATGTAAATTGTTCATTCAAATAGTTTTACATCTTTTTATTGGTGTAGTGGTTGGAAGTTTGTAAATTTTTGTAAACAACCCGAATTCGATACTCATCGAGCGCATGTTTTTTATGGCTATTCACTATACATTTTGATGGTTATTGATAATTATTATTTTTATCATTGTTACTCGCCTAATTTTTTATTTTCAATACAATTTTATAGTAATTGCAAACATTAAAAAAATTATTTAGTTTAATAAAAAATTATTTTTGGTCATCTCGAAGCATATGATTTCTTTATGTCTATACAATTTTGTCATTGTGACATTCCCCTACTTTTTGTTTTCAACTCAATTTTATATGTAATTGCAAACATTAAAGCAATGAATTGCTTGTTCACAAGTGGCGTAAAACTTTTAACAAAAAAATTATTTGAAATTAATATCTAAAATAATAACTAAATAATTCAATGAAAATATATGCCACTAGCCAACTCGTACAAAATTTTAGCCTCATATAAACATTTTTCAATGAAATGTATCAGAATCTTATTATGTTCGTAAATTTTCGATTTTTTTTAGCTTCAATTATATATTTATCCTAATTATTTTGTAATTTTAGTTATATATTCTAGTTATTACGCTCATTTGTCCCTTGCTAAGGTTATTGATATTGTAATTTTATTTGCTTAAAATTGGATTACACTTAATTCAATTTGATATATACAATGTATTTTTATAGTTGTATTTTTCTTATTTTACTAATTTGGATAGAATTTTGTTTTTTTTTTTTTTGCTTGCCATTTCCCCTCCCCACCTCCTGACTAAAATCCTGAATCCGCCACTGAGTGAGTGTCCTTGAATATACCCCAAGTGTGGCACCAAACCCAAAGAGCAACATTAACATCTATCATAGGGTATGTATATCCGTAGTTACTTCTTTAAATATCCTACTGTTCCTTTCTCCAAACCACCCATGCTAGAGCATGGAGCAGTCTATTTCAGGCCCATTCCGAATCAAAGACAACAAAGTTTCAGCCCATTGTTGAAATGATGTCGGAATGTTTGCTTGCAATCTAAACTCAAGAAGATATTCTCTCCAAATGTGAAGGACAAGCGAGTAGTAATTATCGATACTTTCTTGTGCACCTCCACATATAACACAATGGTTTGGCATCAACATTCATCAGTCCCTTTCTATTGACGTTATCAACTGTGAGAAGCCTCCTTTTTGAAGAATGATCCAGAGAAGAAAGCAAGCTCTAACCTCTACGCGGTAAATCTTTCAACTAAATCAAGTGGTGGAGCTTGTGCATTCTGAGATCAGCATAAGAGAATTGGATAATAGGCTTGATAATATCATCAGTCCTTTACTGAAAAGGAGTTACCGTGCCATGTCCAGCACCATTTATCATCTTCTATATCAAGCTGAACTTCTTTTCCATTTATCATCTTCTATATCAAGCTAACCTTCTTCAGTGTCATGAATTAGGTTCACCATTTGAGGGAACACCCATTGTTTAGGTTTCTCCTGAGGTGAATGTCCCAAGTATTTTCAGCTCCTTCGGGGGTGTTGCAACTGCTGAAATCTCTGATTTACCATGCTTCCCATTGCACGCATTGTAAATGGCTGGATATCTAAGCTTGAGGGGCTGCTCACCCAACCATCCAAAAGCTGATTTTGTCTCCCTCACGGGGCTTCAAAAGCAATATTGCTTGCAAGGATTTTCTTGTGACTCATGATGCTTTTCCAAAGGGACCCATGGGTCGTTTTACAGGAATGAGTAAACCAATCAGATGGGCTAGCACCATATTTGGCTGCAATAACTCTTCTCCATAAGGCATCAATTTTCAATCCAAACCTCCATATCGATTTTATTTTACTAAAAAAGCTTTGTTAAATTCTTGGACTCTTCTAATCCCGAGTGCTCCACTCTACTCCAATTGAGTAGATGATATTACTTACTAACACTTCCCAACTAGCCATTACGAACTCCCCCAAAACACTCAAAACAACTAGCTCTAACCTCAAGTTAACCCTTCAAAACACACCAATCAACACTTAGATATGTAGTTTGGAGCACTAGGCGAAGCGATGCAGCAAGAGGTCGCCTGCGCAACTAGCAAGTTCAAATCAAAATCCAAATTGGGGATGTCAGGTTGGAAACTTGGGAGGGATGGCTGAATTGATAATCAAAAGCTTCAATAACCTACTGGTTGACTCCAACAGTGGAGCACCAACGACAGAATAATCAAAAGAGGGAGAGAACTCAAATAAGCTCAATTGAGGTTGTTGCACGGCTGTGTTATTGTCACGCGGCCTATGTTCTTGTCGCACAACTTGTCACACCTTCCATTCCCAATACTCCATCTCCATCCCCTCCATTTCACATTTTCCTCAACAAAGCTTCCAAAGAATTTCTATGATCCTGAGCTTTCATGTGTGGATCAACTTTACAAGTAACATGGCATTGTAAAAAGCAAACCCGAGCCAATGACATCAAGTGGTTTCAACGATAACATGATATCCTAAAGATCCACTGGTTTGAAGTTCAGCAAACACCCCTAAGATGAATATGTTTGTAGGACAGAAGGAAATTGACACAAATACAGGGAGATCTAATGAAAGCTCCCTATCCTTGAAGACCATCATTTATCGAAGCCATATCAAAACCCATAGTTGCTTCTCTTTCACTGGCTGCTTCAGGAACATATTTCAAATCAAAGCCACTTAGAGAGACCACCAAGCTTCCTTACATCCAATCTTTTTGAGTGATATAAGAGATCGACAACCATTTCTCAATTTCAAAGATTTATATGGTTCTCCAGATATTGCAAACTCTATAGAAAGTTATGAGCTCCAGAAGAGAAAGTTTGCTCCCTGATTAGGAAAAAGAACATTGACGAGGAGCTCATGCCACAAAACTAGCTTCGAAGTTCGAACCCTCTAAGCATTGTCATTGTTGCTAAGAAAGTCATTGTCATTGTTGCTAAGAAGGATGAAAAAAAATGTTCTTCAAGTGAGAGACACCATCTATCGTAAGTGGCTCTTTTGTTTTATCAATTAGATCATTAGAGATAACCAACTAGATTACTAGAAAGATATATTTTCTACGTGGTATTTTTGTGGGATGAATCTTGAGTGCACGGACATACACATAAAAGAGGGTCGGTTCATCAGTGGCGTTAATGTGTGCCTTTCGTGACTATTAATAACAAAGTCCTCAGTCTGATTCCGAAAAAATAATGGGGAGTCATAGCTAGTTTAAGCTAAATCTTTGGTGATGCATCCTCTGAAACAACATCCAAAGGTTTGTTTCATATCGAAACAAATTGGGGTTTCAGTATCTGATTTTTCAGTGTGGGCATGTATCATGCTAGGCACAAACGATCACCATCAATCGAAAATAGGAAATCTCATAGACAATTTCATTGGGAAAATTATGAGAATGAAACAAAAGAAATGGAGAGAGGCAGTAAAGTCTGTCACCCCAATCAGAAATATCTGGAGGGGAGGTCAATTGGGCCATTGGAACAAAGTGAGTCCTTAGAGGGCTATCTGATCGCTTTATAATCATATTTTATCCCAATTCATCTGATTCGATCTTCTCCAAGTGATAACCAAAGTTTGGGGATTTTGTTTGAAAGTTCAGTCATTGCTCCATGCATTACCTTGCAAAGTCTCAACATTTGAAAAATGACTGCTATTCTAATACATGGATGGTATCATCATAAAACTCAATTTTCTCCCACCTACATCATTCTCCTCCAATCAAGGGATGCCAATGATCTATCCTCGAGAAAGACTAGAACATATAATTGGTCACATTATCGTTGGCAGTTGACTAGGTTTGTGGTTGAGAAAAATTATAGATGTTTTGAGAACATTGGTGACAAGAAGACGTTTTGAGTTTTCAGATTGCATGTTTCGATGGGATTCTATAGTTTTGAATACATAGGAAAAGGTGTATACTTTTGTTGAGAGTTTTAGTGTTCTTTTTCCACTGAAGACTCTTTTTCTTCAATATTAATACAATACCAGTAGCTTGTTTTGCTGATAAAAAAGAAAAGAAGAAATTACTCACTGCACTTGATGCCTGTTTGCCTCAAAGATTCTGCCATTATTCCCCAAGGAAATGTCCCATAAGTGAAAATTCTCTCAGTTATATCGATAGCTTCCTAAGGTTAACATCTCTATGGATAGACTAAAATCCGATTCGTGTGTTGAAATATATGAGTTTATAATAGAAAACATATGGTTTCACTAATAACTGCAATTACATATCCCTAAGAGCAACTAACAATTGAAATTCACAACAGAGATTGTGACTTGGTCTAAGGAGGCATATAGAAAAATGGGAAGGTGAGAGATTTCACAAACAACCAGAAGGGATCCAACAAACTAACACTACACCATAAAAGGGCTTTTCTTACTGCTCTTGCATGTTGCTAATATTAATTGTAACACTTTTGAGCCCATACCAAATGAGGTAATACTAATATTTGTATCATCAACCAACCCATACAAATGAAATAATTGCAACATTATAAAACTAATACTAATAGAACATTGGTTTCATTTTGCAGCTCATACTAATTTTATATAGTTACATACACTAACTAATACTAATTTCAAATGAAGCTGATACTTAATTTCACTTTGTATCATGTAGAAACTATAACTAATTTTAAACGTCTTCCAAATAAAAATGCTAAAAAAAAATGGGTAGTACACATCCAAAATCTTCATAAACTACTTCTACATTCAAATCACTACACTTTAAATGGATATGAAGGTAAATAAATAATTACAACACAATACATATAATAGCAGCACCAAAAAAGAGAACAAAGAAATGTGAATACAAGACAACAAAATTTCAACATCTATGTTTGTCACTAGCTCCAAAAGAAATGTCATAGTATCAAACAATCATTTTTTTCATCATCTATAATGATTTTTCATCATCTATTTGTATATACACTGCTACTGTCAAGGCAAACTGTATTGTTGCACCGGTAGTTCGCTATGTTGACATGAAGTTGGACGGAGAACATCTTCTATCACATAGAAATCTAGTTATGCAAATCAAGGTCCAAGATGAAAGAAGACGATCAACATCTCTTCATTCAAGTTTGTTCTTTCAAGATTGGACCGTCTTGAGAATCTGGTAACAAAGAAATTACATTATGTTAAGCTGAGCATACAATGATCTGGCACTCTATATAATAATGTTTCCTATACAAGGGAAAAACAAGTCATATTTACTTGAAATGAAAGGAATAACCATGTCATTGCAATGCAAATACAATACAATACAATGCAGCAAAGAAAAAGTAAAAACACACGGGGAGAGAAATCCCCCAAAAGGTTCTCCTGAAGAATCATAAACAAATAAAAAATTCCAAAATGTTGGAAGTAAGGAAGATGATAGATAGATCTGAATCTCTGATCCAATAATTCAGACTCTAATCCAACAAAAGGAACAAAGAAAGAGAATCTAAGCATAAATGTAAGGTACCCTTACATTACCGTTTAGTCAGTCAGTCGGTCATTCTCTCTAAAATTTCTTAAAACCCTATTGGCTTCTCTGCAACAACAACCAAAAAAACACGAAAATCAGAGAAGAAAAAAAAATTAGAGTAAATTGGAGAGACCCATCGTTCTAGATCGAACAATAAGTCAATTTATTCCTAGAAAATCAAACAAACAAATACATAAGCAAAACAAGCAAGCTTATAGAAGAAGAACACATGTTTCTTGTAAGAAATGCAAAAAAAATGATAAAAATAAGACCAACCTTGTATGTGAGTACATGGAGAAGGCCTAGATAATTTGGGAAGGTATCTGTACAAGTGCAATCCATCCATTCAATCAAAAAGAGAAAAAAGGGTGCAAAAGGGCTATAAGATAATCTCATTTGAAGACATTCCCCACCATAATTTTTGGAATAGTAGCTGCGCAGCTACACATTTGAGCCGCAACAAAAAAGAGAGGAAATCATCATGTTATCCTAGTCCTTAACTACTCACAGCTTAAGTTCACATCAACTTACATTCTTCTCAATATAGTTCAAACAATCATCATTGGGTACGAAAGGAGCAAGCTTTTTCCCATTCTTAATCAGCTGAACTCATGCACACTTTCGGATAGCTCAGTTAGGCTGCTTAACTTCAATTCTCACGTAGAAAGCATGTAATACAGTTAGCAACGACCTTAGAGGACGGGAAGTCAACAAGGAATTAATCAAAAAATCACTCACATCTTCTCAACAACAATGCCCTTAGCATGGGAAGACCCAGCAAATGGCTTCTTCTACTCATTACCAAGGTGAGACTTCTTGTAGGACTTGTCTCTTTGCCTCCTGAGGTGAGACTTGAGCTTGCACCCGGCTCCCTCTCTTGTCATCCTGTATAAAAAACAAAATATTAAGCCACATTATAACCATCAAGTAAAATTGATCCTAGACATAAATTACTGAATTATCTTCATCAAATAGAGAACAATATGAGCGCTAAGAATCCAGAATTTTAAACATTCTGCACAAAATATCTTATGTTGCACTGCTGAAGTGAAAACTGTGAACAAGGATACAAATTTAGAGCTTAAGTAGACAGTGTAAATAATCATATGTTTGGTACCATACACAATAAAGATGATGAAAAAATTGAGCAAACCACCAGTACACAACATAAAAAATGCTATAAAATCCTACACAAATTATTGAGAGAACAAACTTTTAGAAAAAGTAACTAATTTCACTAACTAATTTACATCACTCTCTCCATGAAAATTATATATTGTTTCAATTCCACAACCAATCAAGGAAGTATTAGCATAACAATACACTATAAAACATACATTTACAAATTAATGACGCAAACTCAAATACGATAGTACCTTGACCATTAAACAGTGCCTTTTTCGAACATTGTACACTAATAGGGTTCATATAAACATTTGACACATAACCTTTCAAATTTCATACGTCATTGAAAATGCACTAATTTTTCAGAACTCTGAGAGTTACAAAGCATAACATATCATCAAAAATAGAAGGCATGCCATTGTTGATCAAACACACATACAAATCATCAACAACTCAAAATTACACTGCATGATCCCTTCGGTGATACAATTGAATTGGACAAATCAATTTCACATCAAGGATTTAGAATTAGATTGATTGGAGAAAAGGGGTTGAAGAAGTGACTGGGTAAGGTTAAGGGGAATTGAATCCAAGAACAACATCATTAGTTTTACCTGAAAAACAAATAAAAAAATCAATAAGAAATCACCACTGTAAAAAACCATAGGAAAGAAGAAAGAGCAAACTCACACCACTTGTGAGACACATGTCCATGCTATGAACCAATCTCTCTCTGCAAATAACTTGAACTTAATAGCCCATCAAAAACAGCTTAGATCAAGATCAATCACACTAAATTTCTGAAATTAGAAAATTACTAAGAGTGTAAAATAATCAAGATGTACATCTCATCTTATAAACATAGAAAGGGAAGAAGAGTTGGTGGAGATTGGGTTTAGGCTTCCTTTTTGTCTTATTAAACCGTAATAATTAGATAAGTCCCAACAATTCAATAACATCAATATCTCTCTACTCAAATTTATAAAGTAAAATTGTCCAACAATGCAACACATACAACATAATGTATCATGACCAAACCAAGAATTCGATGAGAAAAAAGACTAGCATATAATCAATCAAATGCTTGGAAGTCAACATTTAAATAATGTTTTTTTTAGTCGAATGCATAACATACATTGGTAACTCAAAAACACACGTTTAGAACAGAAAACTCAAAAAGAACACAAATAAAATGCAAATTGACAACTCCTACTAGGGTGGAGAAGGCGAAAGCAGGACCCATTATCAGCCAGCAATAAAAATGAAATGAAATAAAAACAACCTCCACCATTTGCTACCTCAATAGCCTCACTGCATTGTACAAGCCCAAAGGTTTAGAGTTGGTAGCATCACCAGCATGAAACAATTAGATAGTCTGTGCTCACAACATGGTGGCTAGCAGTCTCCTGATGAAGTTTAGAGACACAAAAGAAAGCTTGTGGCAAAACCTTGGGTGCCTTAGTAAAAGCATGTGAGAGAAATTGGTAATAGATTTGATAAGGGATCCCTACTACCCTCTAACGCTCCACCCAAAAGATAAATATTTTATCCAAGATGCAGAATAAGTAGAGACTGAAAAGCAAAATAACCTAGTATCCCTGGGCGGCGACTGTATGTGAGCGAGTAGGGAAAAACAGTATTGAATCTATGCTCAGATAGTTCAATGGCTGCTCTAAGCCCAACACCTCCAGTTTCCACCACCGCCGCATCGTGAGTATGATCTATGATCGTATATCTTCTAGGTCCACTAGTCTGCCACATTATTCAAAATCTCCATCTCAACAGAGGAATACGAATGTGAATCAAACCCCTCGTGAGGTAGATGAAGATACCATTAGGGAGACATGTCAGGTGCACTTTAATGCAACTTTACAAAAGGAAGGTGAAGTAAGGAATGATTACAATTCTAAGTACAAAATGGAAGGTGAAGAATGATTACAATCATCTAAAAGGAAAACCCCATTGATGGACAAAAGAGATCTTCCGAGTCTACAACACTGCATTGTAAGAGGGACAAGTACTTTATCCTTCTACTTCACACAATTTTTTTCAAGGTTGATCCTATACTACATTTAATGAACAACACATGAAGTTGTCATGATAGAGGACTTGCGCACATAACATGGGCGAGGGAAACATATAATTCTTAGTAAGTCATTTGAGAAAGAACAACCCATCTCTCACCCATATCCCTCCATATGCATGTAACAGTGAATTATGTTAGTAGTAGTAGTAGAATCTATACCTCTAAATAACAAGACCATCATTTTATCGTTGGTGTTGAAAGAGAAAGCTAATAAAGAAGTACCGCTCAAAGTTAGTACTATCATGGATGTTGTATATGTAATCAAGAGGGGGGTTGGCTGCAAACCAAACAATTCAAAATAAACTAAAGGACCTCACCATCTCATGCCGAAGGCCTTCAAGTGCTCTCTCTGTCGAAGCTCTTCGATTCGCCCAAACAAAGCTAGTAAAATCCACCATAAACGAACCCTAGATCACAATCTACACCGTCGCTATTCACAACAACAACTAAACCTTCACATTCCACAAAGAAACATGAATTACACCCAACACCGAGAGATCCGGCCGGCTTTGGACGATTTTCGACGGCCAGTTCCATGATTCCTCCGACGAGATGAGCAGAGAAGAGTGGTTTCACGCGATGGAGACTGGTTTGCTGATGAGAAGAAAGAGAAATCATGATCTCGCTATAAACGTCATCGGTGTTCTAATTGGCTAAAAGCCTAGTGAAATCAGTTGACAAAGCACCAAAGACGTGACATTGATGAACGAAGAGAGATCGGACGGGGAAGCCGAGTGCTCAGCGTGACACTGCGAGAAGTAGTAAATCCTAGAGCCAATGAAGTGGTTTTGGACGAAGAATCCAATGCAAGTATTGCAAATCGGCAATTCGAGCTCTCGCAACTGTGTTAATGGCGGCATTGTTAGGGGTTTTCAGAGAAGTTTGCAAGGAGATCTGAAAAAAATAATAGAGAGAAGAGTTTTTTAGGGTGTTAAGTGGAGTTATTTTTGTTAAGTGAGATACTCTAACCTCGTAGTTATTTATCACGAGATAAATCTAATGTTAATGGGCATCAGATTCACCATTGCATCATGTATAAGCTGTAACTATCATAATAAACCAATACAAATATTGCTACAGGCAAAAAATGATACAATTAAATTTGTGTTCGTGTTACAAAATAACCATTTTGGCGTAGTGTAAGATGGCACATAAAACCACATCAAGCAGAAATTCATAAATTCCTTACTAATCAAAGCAAAAAACAGAACACCAAACCATTACCATAGCTTGTGTGTTTCAACATAATGCACAAGCATATTTTCGAAATTCTTGAGATTTCATAATATTTACCCATTTCTTGTACAATAATCCCCAATTACGATACAATGATAGAAATTGAACATTGAAGAGAAGACAAAAAAGCATGGGCTAATAAAGGACTCAAACTCTCATAATCGAAAATCACCTTGAAAGCTCGGCAGCAGCAGTACACTAGATGACGGGCGCTTTGGCATCATCTTGAGAACAACAAGCAGCAGCATGGTGATGATGATGGTGATGGTAATGGTATGGTGTTGGGGATGGTGATTGTGTTGGTGTTGGTGTTGGTGATGGTGGTGATTGTGATTGTGATTGTGATTGTGATTGTGATTGTGGGTGAGGTTCCTCAACTGTTTCCTCGTATCATAAGAATCCTCTCCATCAGCATAATTAGCCTCAATGTCATGGATGTTGTATCCAAGCGTGTGGGTATAAAGATTGAAAGCAGCATGGTTGCTCCTTCGGACGTGAAGAGAGACGTAGCCAGCTCCAAATGCTTGTTCCATGGCATTCTGAGCAACGGTCATGAGTTTGGTAGCGAGGCCAAGTTTGCGGTGAGTTCGAAGAAAAACGAGAGAAGTGATGTGGCCATGACACTCTCAAGTCTTCCGACGATTCGACCTCCGTAGTCTTCTGCGACGTAGAGGAGGTGTGGCCATGAAGAAATGTGGTACAAGTAGTCTTCATTTGGTAGTTTTCAGGGATGCACACAAGGTTGCAAGCCTGCATCGCTAGCAGGTCATCAAAGTAAGTGCCTAATCGATCGAGCCCATAAGACAGGAAATTAAGCCTAAATCACTCATAGCCTACTGAGGTGAGTATTTAGGAATTAGATACAAAACAAAAGGGCTCTATCCAGCCCATAAGTCAAATACTCAAATCCAAAACCCATAAGACCAAATAAAGCAAGTATCTAGGATTTGACCTAAGACAGACAGGCCAGTAAGACATTGACTCTTACTAGGAAACAAACATCAGAGTATAAGTCGTGCATGAAAACTCTATAGATATCATTCCTTAAACCACGCACCAAAGCCATAACCGAATAAGGACTCTCGCATGATAAATAAGGCATAAGATCGAGGAACTAAGGTACGCTACAGAACCCTAATCTCAAGCAATACATCCTTCTCTACGTCTTGTCTGACATTAGCATCGGAGTGCCATTGACTACCACAACGGTGGGATTTGGTTCACAGTTGTTCCTTTTGCAGGTCAAGGCCTGGGAGAAGGGAAACTTAACCATCATTTTGGCGTCGTCTATGAGGAACGACAAGTTCCTAAGATCAAAGAAGTAACATCACTAGTCCAAGAAAATGGTAGCCACTAGATCTCATACTAATGGTGAGATCGTCGAGCCTTCAAACGCTCGAGCCGGCGCAATACCACCAACTCCAGTGGTACCAGCCATGGGGGATAACCACCCCAACCTCCGTGCCAATGGCAACCACGACAGAATCTAGGGTGGATCAGCTCTTAGCCCAAATGCAACAGATTGCTCAAGTGGTGGAAATGTTTGCTCAACAGAATCCACCATCTAAAGGCGGTGACAGGGAGGCGGAAAGGACCATGTCCCCACAAGAGAGCAGGGAGCGCATTTAGGAGAACCACAATGTCCCCACTAGCTCTCAGGGATCAAAGGCGGCAGGAACCTAGGGAATGGAATGGTCTGTGGAGACCCGATTCTAAGGCTGACAAACCCACTACACAAAACCCTCTCTGACTCGGGATGACCAATCCGGATGTGTTATACAACCTCACCGTCCCTGTTCACCGATCAGATCATGAACGGGCCATTGCCTAAAAAGTGCAACCCCCTAAAGTTGGAATTCTATGATGAGACAACAGACCCATCCGACCACCTACACCATTACCATCACGTGATGGCATTGAAAGAGATATCAGAAACAATCATGTGTCGGACATTTCCCACAAGCCTGAAGAAAGCAGCGCTGACTTGGTTTCACAATCTCCCCCAAAGTCAATTGACTCATTTCAAACATTGTCCAAGGCGTTTATCACTTGTTTTGTTGGCAGCCAGAAAATCAGGAAGGGTCCACATTATTTGCTCAGCCTCAAGCAAAAGCCAAGCGAAACACCGAGGGAGTACGTTACCCGTTTCAATAACGAGTTAACTCTGATCGATAGTTATAGCGATGACACCTCTGTCACAGCTTTCACCTCTGGCCTGAGGGGAGGCTAATTCTACAACTTTCTAATTCTAGAGTCCCTGATGGACATGGCAGACCTGCTAAAAAGCGCTCAAAGTACATTACCCTTAAGGAGATGTGGACTGCTAAGAAAGGGGGCAAGAATGAAAAGAAATATTTTCCTAAAACTAGAAACAAGAAGGAAGTGAAAAAGTGGGGTGATAGTAAGCCGGACGAGGCAAGAAAAAACCTTGAACTTCATCGGATCCCAAAACAGCTCCCACACTCCCCTCAACACCAGCTTGTCTGACATTCTCGCTACCATTAAAAATCAGGGAAACGTGAAGTGGCCTTCCAAACTTTGGGGAGATTCATCCTAGCGAGACAATGGCAAGTATTGTTCCTTTCACAAAGACAGCGGCTACGATATTGAAGACTGCAAGCATCTCAAAAATGAGATCGAATATTGGGTTAAGAATGGAAAACTCAAAGAATTCTTGAGCCTAGATAAAAGGCAAGCCAGGGGAAGGAAAGAAAAGAGGTCGTAAAAGAAATAGAAGAAAAGATTGTCGACATTATATGTGTCCTACATGGGATAAGTTCGGAATGAGAGCAATCCAACAAATCCCAAAAGAGGACTCTCCGTGAGCTGCAAACTCAAGCCACTTATGAGGACCGACAACTACAATATGCTTGTGTTCAAAGCCCAAGCCCATCGCTGACGTTTGCTGATAGGGACCTCCAAAACGTCCATCTCCCTAATAACGACGCCTTGGTCATCTCAATCCTGATAGCGAAATGGGAAGTGAAGAGATCCTTGATGGACACAGGGAGCTTCCTAAACGTCTTATTCCTCAAGGCATTCCGCAGCATGTAGCTGAAAGAGGAAAACCTGATAACCGCCAGTCACCCTATGATAGGGTTTAGTAGGGAGAAATGTTTTCCCATCGAAAAGATTAAACTGACGATGGTGACAGGAGAGCCACAACTGCAGAAAGTCATGTTCCAGAGGTTCATGGTGGTCGACGCCCCCTCCACCTACAATATCATCTTGGGAAGGCCTTGGCTCCATCAAATGGAGGCGGTGGTTTTCACTTTGCATCAGTGCATTAAGTACCCTACGAATGACAAAGTGGGGACAATCTGAAGAGATCAGCCATCGGCAAGAGACCGTCATTACGCAGCATTAAAGCAGCTGGATAGCTAACAATCATAGTCTGGGCCCGTAGGTCAAACATCCCAAGGCTTGGGCTCAGAAATGGAAGAAGGCTCCCTGCTAGGAGGATTAGGCTCCAGTCAGTCTGTGGGGAAGACCAAATTTTGGCGAGTCAGAGAAGGAGTTAGTCACTGTCTACTTCGACAACCCCGATAACAACAGAGTCGCCCAGATAGGCTCCTGCCTAGGCAAGGAATTAGCAAAATGGCTGATAGAGCTATTGAGGGAGAATCAAGACATCTTCGCCTGGACAATGAGAGACATGGTAGGGATTGACCCCTCCATGATCATGCATCGACTAGAGGTTGACCCAAAAAGAAAACCAATAGACAGAAGAAGAGGCCAATGGCCCCCAAGTGGAATCGGATCATCAATGAAGAGGTACAAAGGTTGTTGAACACCGACATGATTAAGGAGTCATGGTACCCAGACTGGCTAGCGAATATCGTCCTAGTAAAAAATAAGAATGGTAAGTGAAGAGTTTGTGTAGATTACACGGACCTAAACAGGGCTTGCCTGAAGGACAACTTTCCACTACCCCGCATCGATCAGATCGTGGACGCCATGTCAGGGCACAACCTTCTAAGCTTCATGAACCCTTACTCCGGATACAACAAGATCCAAATGCACCCTTCGGACCAAGAGAAAACCTCATTCGTAACTGAAAGAGGGATATAATGTTATTTGGTGATGTTGTTCGATATAGACGATATGCTAATTAAAAGTCTTTGCAGCCCTTATCACGTCACCGACCTCGCCGAATCGTTCAATCAACTCCACAAGTATCAGATGAAACTCAATCCACATAAATGCACCTTTGGGGTCGAGTCGAGTAAATTCCACGATTACATAGTGAATCGAAGAGGGATAGAAGCCGATCTGAAACAGATTTAGACTCTTCTAAATATAAAGACTCTGACTATCGTTAAGGAAGTTTAAAGCCTGACTGGGAGCGTGGCAGCACTCAACAGATTCATCTCCAAGTCATCTGACCACCGTGTAGGTTTTAGTGCTTGTTAATATCTCTTTGGCTTATGGTTTTTGGGTAGCAAGCAAGGGGCGACTTGCTCTGGCAGCAAGTTTATCTTAGTGAATTATTTGCATAGTATTTGAGGAAATTAAGGTCTATCATGTAAATCCTTTGTTTAATTCTTTGGCTACTATAATGTTTTTGGTTAAAGGCCTTTTTAAGGTATTTGCTTTTAGTTCTTGGTTTTAGGCCTTAAACCTTGGTTAGCCTTGAACCTTTACTTTTAGGCATTTTTGTTCTTGGTTTTGAATTTTCTTGGTTTAGGCCTCGAGAATTTGTTTTTCGGGTAAAGTCGCATGTACCCTCGACTGATGTAAAATCTTTTTGATTAAGTAATAAAGGTCTACCATTCCATAGCTGCCCCCTCCCTTCTGGAAGTTTAATTAAAAAAAATAATAATAATAAAAGGCATCCGACAAATGCCTCCCTTATTTCAAAATTCTAAGAGGAAGTAAAGGATTCAAATGAAACGAAGAGTGTGAGCAAGCCTTCCAAAGCCTAAAAGTGTATATGGGAAGCACAAAGTTACTTTTGATATTGATATAGGGAGAGACACTTTACGTATACCTGTCTATTTAAAACACGCTGTCAGTTCGACCCTGGTCCGAAACGATAAGGTGATACAGAGACGAGTGTATTACGTTAGCAAAACCTCTGTGGAGGCGGAGGCAAACTACCCAGATCTGGAGAAGTTAGCATTGGCACTAGTCGTCTCCTTCAGAAAGTTGCGGCCCTACTTCCAGGCTCACTCTATAACAATCCTTACTAAACACCCACACCGGACGGTATTGCACAAGCCTGAGTTATCGGGTAGGATGATCAAGTGGTCGGTCGAATTAGTGCAGTTTGACATCAATTATGCCCCAAGAACAACCATCAAAGCTCAAGCTTTGGCCGACTTCATCGCTGAATTTATAGGCGGTGGAGAGCAGGGGTCAGATGACTAAGAGCAGGAATCAGATAATCAAAAATGGGTCATGTGTTGTGATGGGGTCATTCACAGTTAATGGGAGTGGAACTGGAGTTACTCTCCATTCTCCGAGCGTGGTGATTCTGGAAAAAAGTCGTCAGGTTTGGCTTCTCTGCCTTCAACAACAAAATAGAGCATAAGGCTCTCTTATTCGGCCTGAAGCTCACCAAGGGGATCGGAATAGACGAGCTGACTCCGTACAACGACTCCCGTCTAGTAGTCAACCAGGTTAAAGGGGAATTTAGAAGCAAACATCCCAGGATGTTAGCTTACCGTGAGAAAGTAACCAGTACAATGTATGAATTCAAGAGTATAAAGCTCCAACGATGTCCCGGAGAGGACAATATAAATGTTGATGCATTGGCCAAAAGCATTAGCTACGATTGAGACTGTCGACGGACTCATTGAGTTCCAAGAAAAGTCAAATATGAAATAAGAGGAATCCAGTGAGGCCTGTGCGACAGGCGAAAAAAGAAGCTGGATAAATCTCATCATCGACTACATCAAGAATGGAGTCCTCCCAACAGAGAAGACAGAAGCTAGAAGGCTAAAAAACATAGCAGCACGGTATACTCTCTTGAACGAAAAGTTGTACAAGAGGTCAGCCATTGGTCCCCTTCTTTATCAGCCTAACCCGCACATAGGCGAATTACATTATTAGACAAACTCATGAAAGCATATGCGGGAACCACCCAGGTAGGAGGACCCTAACCCACAAGGACTTAATCTTAGGGTACTATTGGCTATAAATGCAACATGGAGCCAAGGATTTAGTCCGAAAATGCGACAAGTGTCAAAGGCATGCACAAATACGTGCACATGCCCCCACAACCGTTGTCCCCAATAACCAACCCATGGCCTTTCGCACAATGGGGAATGAATATTGTTGGGTCACTCCCCCTTTTCTTCCAAAAAGAGGTTCTTCCTTGTAGCTATAGACTACTTCACCAAATGGGTTGAAGAGGAGCCCATGGCCAAGATAGGCGAAAATCAAATTGAGAATTTCATATGGGCATCCATCATCTGCAGATTCGGAATCCCAAAGACACTAGTCACTGACAACGGGACAAAATTTGAAGGAAAAAATGTTTAAAAGCTATGTGATAACTTCCGAATCAGCCACCATACTCCTTACTAGGACATCCTCAAGCTAATGGATAATCGAAAGTCACCAACAGGACCATCTTGGAAGCACTCAAATGAAAACTCGATGCAGCCAAAGGAATTCTCAGAACTACCGGAAATTCTCTGAGCATAGTGGACCACCAAAAGAACTCCTACTGGGGAAACACCGTTCACTCTAGCTTACGAATCGAAAACAAGGATCCCATTTGAGCTAGGAATGCCAACGTTCAAAACGAATGAGTTCAGGTTAGATGGAAATGATGAAGCTTTGTGCATCAGACTAGATCTCCTCGAGGAAAAAGGAAATGAGGCTTCCGCCAAGATAATTGCCTACGAACAGAACATGCCTCAATAGTATAATAAGAAAGGTCAAGCCACAAGAATTCAAAGTGGGAGATTGAGTACTCAGAAGAACCCAACAGAACACTAAGGAACCAAGGGCTGGGAGGCTAAATCCAAACTGGGAAGGACCCTACAAGCCAGGTACATACTGGTTGGAAAACATTAACGGTGAATGCCTTAAGCGATTAAGGAATGTAGAGCACTTAAAAAAAATATTATCAATAAATTCAAGATATTTGATTTACTAAAGTTTCATTGTTGTTCATTAAATCTTGGCAATCTTTTGCAATTTGACTAAAGTGTTAGACCAGCTGGTCCGACCACCATGTCAGGCTACTAGGTGAGTTCACGTGAGTCAGACTTATCCACTCAGGGCCATCTGGTCCGCTCTACAGCCTAGTCCGCCAAGAATGGACAAGGATGGCTTAAAAAGTGGGAGTCTAGTTAGAGCTCATGAAGCCTTACCAAGACGACTCGCTATGGATCATTGTTCGACCATATGACAATGATAGCCAAACTTGACCAAAGAGTTTAGTCAGCTCACACAACTTGACGAAGATAACTTCTGGTCTGCTTTACACCCTAGTCCACCAAGAACATACCAAGATGGCTTAGAAAGTGGGAGTCTAGTCAGAGCTCATGAAGCCTGACCAAGATGACTCGCCATGAATCATTGTCTGACCATAGACACTGATGGCCAAACTTGGACAGAAACTTTAGTCGGCTCACACAGGCTGACAAAGATAAGTTCTGGTTCGCTTTTAAGGCTAGTCCGCCAAGAATGGACCAATGTCGCTCAAAAAGGAAAGTCTAGTCAGAGCTCATGAAGCCTGACCAAGATGACTCGCTAGGAATCATTGTTCGACCATAAACAATGATGGCCAAACTTGGCCAGAGAGTTTAGTCAGCTCACACAGCCTGACAAAGATAACTTATGGTCTGCTTTATAGCCTAGTTCGCCAAGAACGAACCAATATGGCTTAGAAAGTAAGAGTCTAGTCAGAACTTATGAAGCCTGACCAAGATGACTTGTCGGGGATCATTGTCCGACCATAGACAATGATGGCCAAATTTGGCCAGAAAGTTTAGTCAGCTCACACCGCCTGATGAAGATAACTTCTGGTCCGCTCTACAGCCTAGTTCGCATAGAACGGACCAAGATGACTTAGAAAGTAGGAGTCTAGTTAGAGCTCATGAAGCCTGACGAAGATGACTCGCTAGGAATCATTGTCCAACCATAGACAATGACGGCAAAAAATGGCCAGAGAGTTTAGTCAGCTCATACATCCTAATGAAGATAACTTCTGGTCCACTTTACAGCCTAGTCCGCCAATAACGGACCAATACGGCTTAGAAAGTGGGAGTCAAGTCAGAGCTCATGAAGTCTAACCAAGATGACTCGCCAGGGATGATTGTCCGACCATAGACAATGATGCCCAAACTTGGCCAAAAAGTGTACTTAGCTCACGCAACCTGACGAAGATAACTTCTGCTCCGCTTCACAGCCTAGTCCGCCAAGAATGGACGAGGATGGCTTAAAAAGTGGGAGTCTAGTCAGAGCTCATGAAGCCTGACCAAGATGACTTGCCAGGGATCATTGTCCGACCATAGACAATGATGGCAAAACATGGCCAAAGAGTTTAGTCAGCTCACGCAGTCTGATGAAAATAAATTATGGTTCACTTTACAGCCTAGTCCGCCAAGAACGGACCAAGATGGCTTAGAAAGTGGGAGTCTAGTCAGAGCTCATGAAGCCTGACCAAGATGACTCACTAGGAATCATTGTACGACCATAGACAATGATGGACTAACTTAGCTAGAGAGTTTAGCCAACTCGCAGAGCCTGACGAAGATAACTTCTGGTCCACTTTATAGCCTTGTCCGCCAAGAACAGACCAAGATGGCTTCGAAAGTGAGAGTCTAGTCAGAGCTCATGAAGCCCAACTAAGATGACTCGCCAGGGATCATTGTCCGACCATAGACAATGATGCCCAAACTTGGCCAGAGAATTTAGTCAGCTCACACAGCCCGACGATGATAACTTCTAGTCCACTTTATAGCCTAGTCCGCCAAGAATGGGCCAAGATGGCTTAGAAAGTGGAAGTCTAGTCGGAGCTAATGCAGCATGCCAAGGATCATTGTCCGACCATAAACGATGATGGCCAAACTTGGCCAGAGAGTTCAGCCAGCTCACGCAGCCTGACGAAGATAACTTCTAGTCTGCTTTACAGCCTAGTCCGCCAAGAACGAACCAAGATGGCTTAGAAAGTGAGAGTCTAGTTAGAACTCATGAAGCCTGACCAAGATGACTTGCCGGGGATCATTGTCTGACCATGGACAATGATGGCCAAACTTGGCCAGAAGGTTTAGTCAGCTCATGCAGCCTGATGAAGACAACTTCTGGTTCGCTTTATAGCTTAGTCCACCAAAAATGGACCAAGATGGCTTAGAAAATGGGAGTCTAATTAAGGCTCGTGAAGCCTGACCAAGATGACTCGTCATGGATCATTGTCCGACCGCCAAACTTGGCCAAAGAGTTTAGTCAGCTCACACAACCTAACGAAGATAACTTTTATTTCGCTTTGCAGCCTAGCCCGCCAAGAATGGACCAAAATGGATTAGAAAGTGGGAGTCAAGTCAGAGCTCATGAAGCCTGACCAAGATGACTCGAAAGGGATCATTGTCCATCCATAGACAATGATGGCCAAACTTGGCCAGAGTGTTTAGTCAGCTCACACAGCCTGACGAAGATAACTTCTGGTCCACTTTATAGCCTAGTCTGCTAAGAACGGACCAAGATGACTTATAAAATGGGAGTTTAGTCACAGCTTATGAAGCCTGACCAAGATTACTTGCCAGGGATCATTGTTCGACCATAGACAATGACAGCCAAACTTGACCAAAGTTTAGTCAGCTCGTGAAGACTGATGATGATAACTTCTAGTCCGCTTTATAGCCTAATCCTCCAAGAACGGACCAAGATGTCTTAGAAAGTGGGAGAATCTGGTCAGAGCTCATGTAGCCTGATCAAGATGACTTGCCAGAGACCATTGTCCGACCATAGACAATGTTGACCAAAGTTTGGTCAACTCATGAAGACCGATGAAGATAACTTATGGTTCGCTCTAATGCCCAGTCCGCCAAGTGTGGATTAAGATGGCTTGAGCAATGAAAAGTATAATTAACTTATGAACTCGAATAATCTCTGGTATGCCAAGATTATTCCTATTCCAATGTAAAAAGTTTAGCCGACTCACAGAGTCTGGCCAAGATAACTTCTGGTCCTATTAAAAGTCTATACCAAATTACTTGCCTTCAAAAGTGCATACAAGTTGAGTGGTCAGAACTCACGTAAACAAATTAACTAAACAATTCCCAGACTTTGTGAAATTTCTTGTCTAAATACCAACACCATGGAAAGGCAACACAAAAATGATTCAGCAGGAAAAGTCTAGAAAACACAAGTATAAAGTGTCAATAAATTTTCTTCCATTAATGATTAAAAAATTATAGTTTTTACTCCTTGGGAGGATCATTTCAATGGCGAAAAAGACCAGATGTATCAGAGGAAACAACAGGCGGTGGGTTAGCAGCCTCATGAGCTTCTTCATCTTCAAACTTTGCATAAGCTGCTTCTTTGTAATATGCAAAGTCAAGATCAAGGTGGTCATCTTCAATCAGCTCCAACAGCTCCAGCCTACCCTTAATAACCTTGATGAAGTCTAAAGTCTCCTGACCTTCAAGCAGCTTCTTCTCGCGAGCTTCAGACTCCGCCAAATTCTTCTCCGCTTTTTTCAAATCTAGACACAAGCATGTTAGCCCTAGACATCTCATTCGCCAGTCGTTCCTTTAGCGAAATAAACTTATGTTGCGCCAAAGCAACCCACGTCTCCGTTGTTCGAACACAACGAAGGCCATAAGAAACTATGGACTCAAGCTTCTAGCGTAAATCTACCCACTCCGACTCAGCATGCTTATTTTCAACTGCCTGAGTTTGCAGGTCACCTTATACATTCTCCGCCACCTCTTGAGCACACCTCAACTCCTCATAGGTGCATCTCAACTCGTTTTCAACGCCACTCATCGCAGACTGAGCATTAACCAAGTCCACCATATGAGAACCATTTCCGCCTTTGAAGCTTTTAGCTTGGCTTCAAAGTCTGCTCATGTGCCCTGCAAGCGAGCCTCAAAATCTATCTCGACACCAATTGGACCAGACTTCTCCTTCGACTGCTCATTCAGCGACTCAATTTTATTGAGTGCATCAGAGCAGGACTTCTGCAAGTTAGCAAAGACTTCTCCATGCCATACACTCTATCGCAGGCTGATTCCACTTCTGTCCAGCCATGACAGCTTGATTTAGAAATGCCACCCCCATCATCAAGTGCCTTTGACGCTTATCGATGTGATCCCCCATCGACACCATCTCAGGCAGCGATGCTCGAGTATTCAATCATTCATACCGTTTGCGGATGTTCTGCCTTGAAGCAACTGGCATGTCTACCTCCAGGTGCCATTCTTGTGCACTCAACTTCACTACATCCAAACCAAGAAGGTTGTTTCGAGCATCAGGATGTAGTTATCTATGATTCCTGCATCGCCCTTAGACGTTTGCACAGTGCCAGGGGCCTCGTGTACTGATTTCCCTTTCCCAGCCGTAGTCGTCTCAGTTTGAAGCACAGCCTTTTCTTGCATTAGGGTGTGTGGGCAAGGAAAAAATAGGAGAATCACTCATTGGAGCAGCCGCCTCAGTAGAACGGGCAGAGGAACATCGAAATAGCTTTAGTAGCAGGAGCCGTGTCTAAAAAAGGATTGAAGCCAAATTTTGGCAGAGAATGAAAAGGTTCACCATCATTAGCAGATGCAAACCATTGTAGCCCGTGTTAATTGAATGTCTAGAAGCTTGGCATGCTCTGTGCTCAGTTTGCTGAGATCATCAACGCTCACCAGCTTCAAGTAATCCCTCTCCAAGTCAATGACGGGAACAGGAAGCCCAGACGGAGTACTATGTTTGTCCAAGACTATCTCCTTGGTGGACTGAGCAAGCCTTTGCTTTGCAACATTCAACCCCTTCTCCAGAGGAACCAGTGATTGGGAAGGGAGAGCGGCCTTAGAACAAGCCCAAGAGTCTTCTTGGGACGAACGATAGAAGGCAGAACTGCCTCCAACACCTTCTTCTTGGACAGACTGGGCATCTTCAACTTCTTCTTCCTCAAAGGGCGATTGCCTGTCTCACTGGTCGGCGTTCTGAAAAGGGTAGGAGCCTCATGAAAGTACTCAAACAACCCACTCCGTGCGATGTTGCAAGGCTGCACAACATCTTCAATTGGCATAAAGAACAGTCCAAAGAACTCTTCCATTATTAACTCTTCTTCCGTAGAAAAATAACGAGAACCGAAAATTTTTCTGCAAAAAGATGAGTAATAGTTCAGCACATCATCCACAATAATCGGACAAAGAAAAAAAAGACATCATACTTACTACTCTCCAGTCTAAATTTATGAGCAAGCGGACAACCATCTAGGATAAAGTACTAAGAATCTGAAGAGGCCAAGAAATAATATTTCTGCCAGAACTTGAAATCATCTGGCAGAAAGCCCATGCAAATTGGCATCCGCAACAAACAGACCGCATGATCGTTCAACCGGGGAGAGGTTATAGATGGATCACCTTCGGAGTCAATCGAAGGCCAGCCTTCACCCTGATTAGAATGACGATTAAAGTTTTATACCCGTTCGGCACCATCTGAGCAGGCGGAATGTGTAGATATGCCAAGAAACGCCAAATATCTTCTGAATCGAGGGAGTGGAGTCCCGATTGAAACATGCCCCTATGCAAAGTGATGAACCATTTTGGAGGCATCATCGGCGTATGACTTGAAGTCAACGTGAAGAGTTCCAACTCATTAGGAATCGGGTACTTATCATGGAGATCGACCAGATCAGTCTTTGTGATCACTCTCTCCCTGAAACATTCATAACAGTCAGAGGCTAGTTTCTCAAAAGATGATAGATTCTCAGGAAATTGATTTTTCCTGCCATTGAAGAATGTATGAACCTTCAATGGTGCTTGCAAAAACAGAGATTGTTTAGAGCAATAGAACTGAAGCCAAGCGACAAGGGAGAGTCTCTGAAAAATTGCAAAAGTAAAGAAAACCAACTATGTATAAAGGAATACCTATATAAAAGTGAAACAGCGCGCTTTTATTGAGCAGTCACAAACCAAGTTAATGATGTGTGCCGCTCGATGAGGCATTTCATACTCAATTATCACGACTGTCAAGTTCCCTCATGAAGTGACTTAGTGGACCGATACGTTGGCCCACTAACTCAGGGGGAGCAACTGATGATACACCAAACCGTCCAGTAATCTGCACCACACATGTGGCATGACGATCTCATTAGCAGAGTCTGATCTAGCCCATAAGACAAGGAACCAAGCCCAGATCACTCAAAGCCTACTGAGACGACTATCTAGGAATTGGACCCAAGACAACAGGGCTCTATCCAGCTCATAAGTCAAATGGTCAAACCCAGAACCCGTAAGATCAAATAAGGCAAGTATCTAAGAGTTTGGCCTAAGACAGGCAGGCCAGTAAGACATTGACTCCTATTAGAAAACAAACATTAGAGCATAAGTCATGCATGGAAACTCTCTTTGCATGGAAAATTCTCAACAAGGAAATGATCTCTAATAGATATCCTTCATTAAACCACGCCACCAAAGGCATAGCCGAACAAGAACTATCGCATGATAAATAGGGCATGAGATCGAGGAACTAAGGTATGCTATAGAACCCTAACATCAAGTAATACATCCTTCTCTACGCCTTGTCTGACTTTAGCATCAAAGTGTCATCGGCCGCCACAACTGTGGTCTTTGGTTCACAGTTGTTCCTTTTGCAGGTCAAGGCCTGGGATAACAAAAACTGATCCATCACAAACCATGATGATTCTTCTCTTGATTCACTCACAGATGGATCAATGGATTTTGGTGGATTCACTTTTGGCTCAGGGTTAGGGTTTCTTCCCTCTCCTCCTCCTACTTGTTTTCTTTTCTCTTTTCTTCTTTTATTGTGTTCGAGAGCAATCATGGTTGAAGAGAGATATATAGGGCTGCAACTTCGGCGGGTTCAAACACCATATTTGAGATTTATTTGGCTGGATGGGCAAAGCCTAGCTCTAAATTAAGGTTGGCAATTGGCAACAGTGTATGCCCATTATACTCATGTTGTTTTCTTATAAGACTAGTCTTTTAGAGCATCTCTCGCGTGTGCAGGGGTTGGTGTGTGGGTGGATAACAATTTTTTTTAATAAAATAATCATTTTATCCCACCCAAGACCCAATTGTTTAGAGAGCAAAAACAAAGAAGAGAAATATGTGTCAAAGAGAATTACCTCGTCTCATATAATATTTTAGCTCTCGAATTGGTGAAGTATTTGGATTGTCAACCCCGTGAATATACAAATTGGATGACTGGAGGCCAATTTGAGTGCAATCCGAGATTCCAAGGATTTGAGTGAATAAAATAACATTTTTTGACTTCTAACCACTTGGGTATGTTTAAAATGACAAATTTAACTAAGAAAACAAGTTTAGTAGTAATTCACAGAGAGGGAAAAGCTCGTTCAAACGTTGTACATCAATTGGAGGCCAATTTGGGTGCAATCTGAAATTCCAAAAATTTGAGTGACCAAATGAACATGTTTTGACTATAACTAATTGGTTATTTAGAAGGACAAATGCAACAAGTTTGAATCAGCAAACAAGTTTGGTAGCAATTCACAGTGGGAAATATCGTTCAAACGTTGTAGGCTCAATTGGAGGCCAACTTGGGTGCAATCCGAGATTCCAAGGATTTGAGTGATCAAATGAACATATTTTTACTTCTAACCACTTGGGTATGTTTAGAATGAAAAATGAAACAATTTTGACTCGGCAAATTAGTTTGGTAGTGGTTCACAAATAGGGAAAGATCATTCCAATGTTCTAGGTTCAATTAGAGGCCAATTTGGATGCAATCTGAAATTTTAAACATTTGAGTGACCATATGAACACATTTTGACTGCTAACAACTTAGGTATGTTTATAATAACAAATGCAACAAGTTTGATCCAACAAACAAGTGTGGTTGTGCTTAACAAAAAGAGAAAGATCGTTGTAACGTTGTGATCAACTGGAGGCCAATTTTTGTGCAATATGAGATTCCAAGGATTTGAGTTACCAAATGAATATATTTTGACTTCTAACCACTTGGGTATGTTTAGCATGAAAAATGCAACAAGTTTGACTCGGGAAACAAGTTTGGTAGTGTTTCACAAAGAGGGAAAGCTTATTCTAACATTGTAGGCTCGATTGGAGGCCAATTTGGGTGCAAACCGAGATTCCAAGAATTTGAGTGACCAAATGAACATATTTTGACTTCTGACCACTTGGGTATGTATAAAATGACAAATGTTGCAAGTTTGACCCAACAAACAAGTGTGCTTCAAAAATAGGGCAAACTCGTTTAACGTTGTGGATCAATTGGAGACCAATTTTGGTATAATCCGATATTCCAAGGATTTGAGTGACCAAATGAACATATTTTGACTTCTAATCACTTGGGTATATTTAGAATGACAAATACAACAAGTTTTAGTAGCAAACAAGTGTGGTTGTGCTTAACAAAGATGGAAAGCTCGTTCTTACGTTGTAGGCTCAATTGGAGGCCAATTTGGGTGCAAACTAATATTCCAAGGATTTGAGTGACCGAATGAACATATTTTAACTTCTAACCACTTGGGTAGGTTTAGAATGATAAATGAAACAAGTTTGACCCAACAAACAAATATGGTAGTGCTTAACAAATAAGGAATGCTCATTTTAATGTTGGAGGTCAATTAGAGGAAATTTTTTGTGAAATCATAAATTCCAAGGATTTGAATGATTAAAAAAAAATGAACATATTTTGACTTACAACCACTTCGGTATGTTTTGAATTGAAAAATGCAACAAATTTGACCCAACAAACAAGTACAATTGTGCTTAATAAATAGGGAAAGCTCGTTCTAACATTGTAGACCAACTAGAAGCCAATTTTGGTGCAATCCGAGATTGCAAAATTTGGGTGACCAAATGAACATAATTTGACTTCTAGCCAGTTGGGTATGTTTAGAATGACAAATGGAACAAGTGTGACTCTACAAACAAGTTTGGTAGTGATTCACAAAGAGATAAAAATTGTTCCAACGTTGTAAGCTCAATTGGAGGTCAATTTGGGTGCAATCCAAGATTCCGATGATTTAAGTGACCAAATGAACATTTTTTTTTACTTCTAACCACTTGGTTATGTTTAGAATTGCAAATGGAACAAGTTTGACACAACAAACAAGTATCGTTATACTTAACAAAGAGAAAAAGATCGTTATAACATAGTAAACATAATTTGAAGGTCAATTTGAGTGCAATTCGAGAATCCAAGAATTTGAGTGACCAAATGAACATATTTTGACTTTTTACCACTAGGTTTGAACTAGAAGCAGGTACCCAAAAAATTGTTCTCGAACCAATCTCTTGCAACCACATAGTGGGTTCAAACCATTTTTTGTACTTTTAGCGATTGATACTTTCACAGTTTGAATTGACTATGTGAACTGGCAACAAGTTCCAAAATACTTGATCTTGGGCAAACATTTTAGTCACATGGTTGGTACAAACTGAAAAAAAAAGTCAAAGATTGGTTGGGTCAAGAGGGTACCACAATCCAAAAGAATGGAATATTTCTCAAATGACCTGTGTTTAAAATGAACATGTTGGAGCCAGCCATAATACAAATGGGGCTTGCCTTTATCAGTTCCCAATAAAGAAAAGGGCTCTTTTAAATTGAAGCATAAGTCGAATTGTAAATTGTTAGATTTTTTTATAACTTTTCCAACATAATGTTAAAAATACTAACCCATATATGTATTTGATATTTCCAATCCATGCAAAGCATAAAATAGTTCAAGTTAAGAAATTATGTATTTGAGTATTAAAAATGTATCGAGTATTCCCATTCTTTGAAGATTTTCTACCCATTATATCGACTAGAGAGCACATAGAATGAAAAGATGCAATTATTATTGTAAAGATTAAGAAGTAACTAGAATAAACAAATTCATTAAAAATAAAAGGTGAGAATTTAGTGTTGGTAATGATGGGTCTTCTTAGAGTATTATGTTTGTCTACTTAGAAATGGAGAGTAGTTGAGTTTGTCGATTTGGAGAGTCAGAGATTAAAGAGTTTTTGTAAATAGTTCAGATTTGGAGGATTTTTAATAGCTTAGAGTTTTTTTCACTTTTCTGATAACTTGTGGTTAAAAAAAGCACATACACGCACCCTTAATAAATAGGGTCACATTGTTGAAATGGGTCCTAGATCCAAATCGTAACTTTCAAATATGAATCGAGATTTATTGGTTAACACACGATTTTAAAACTTGAATTGCATGATCTAGCGTAGTTTTCGATTTTTCAAGCGATTTGAAACATTGGATATACGAGATTCGATTGGAATTATAAAATCGTATGATTTCAATAACACTGAGTTACTATTGTAGTTAAGTAATTAGTCTTCCACTCCTTGACAGCTCGGGCGTTTGAGAAGTATTGGTTGGATAGATTCATATTAATGGGCGTAGCTCATGATTATTAGTATTTAACTCGTGTCAACCTCATTATACTTTTTGTGCCTTTTATGTTATGTGGTTGCATTATTAACCATGTAACTGTCGCATTTACAATTTATTGAAATATTGGAATTTATATCATCTTTTGGTCTGGTAGATAATACAAAGTCAAATAAATATATAAATTAAATTCAAGAAAATCAAACAATATTTATCATCGCAAACTTCTGCTAAGCCTAACCAAATCATCCTCCATTCCATTCTCTCAGGTTAGTTTTAAGCTTTCCACATGTCACTGAAATTTTAAAACAAGAACTAAATTAAAATTAATTTTTAAAAAAAAACCCAATAATGGAATACCACACTTGATTTAAACAAACTCGCAAGTTTCAATTCCACATGTTGTAATACTCTAGGTAGAATTAATAAAATCTAGTGGTGGGCATGATCCTGGATTGGATTTGTCCTGATCCAGTGAAATGGGACCGGAACAATCTGGAATAGCAAAAAAACTTTAACAGAACCGGGACGAAACCAGCCATCTCGATTCAATTTTTTTGAATAGAAACTGAATAATTTGTTTTCACATTATTTTTTCTTTCTCATCTATCCTCTGTTGAAGTAGTTGATCAAAAGAAGAAAAAAAAAACAAACAAACAAGTAACTAGAGATCCAAATATAAACATCTGTACTCGAGCTAAAGGCAACAAGTTCGAAGAAAAGCTTGTAGAAGAAACACTCGCCCATTTCCTCGCCATTTAGAATTTTCCATCTAAGTAATATCAATAATTCTAATTGTCGAGGAAAAGGGCGAGGGAGGCTCCTCCTGCACGTGCAAAAAAAAAAAAAAAAAAAAAAAACAAGAATGAATTGGAGGGAATCAAAATTTTGGGGAAAAAGGAAGGACGGAACCTCTCCCTCTCCCCATTTCCTTCTCGACAGACAGAGACAGGGAAGAGAAGAGAAATCCACTCCCTCCCCCTCCCCAAACGAAGCCAGAGAAACGCCGAAGCCCTCCCTCTCCCGCTCGACAGAGAAGCCCCTCCCTCTCCCCCCAACGAAGCTCCAAACAAAGCCAGAGAAGACAAAGCTCTCCCTCTCCACCCTCTCGAAGCTTCGACTCAACCTACCGAAGCAGGAGAAGAGAAGAAGCTCCCTCAAGCAACCGTCGTCCCCATTCGAAGAAAAGCTCTCCCCATCATAAAAACTCAACTGAAGGTAAGTCTCTCCTTGATTTCTGGGTGATTTCTTGTGGGGGGTTTCTAGATCTAGGGTTTTTATTGCATATTTCTTGTTGATTTCAAAGGGTGGGGTTCTAGATCTAGGGTTTCTATTGCATATTTCTTGTTGATTTCAAAGGGTGGGGTTCTAGATCTAGGGAGGAATTCTTGGATGGATACTAGTAAAGTTACTGAAACCAGAGCCCCATCTCGAAGGTCCAGTCATTGCTACATGTTCAGCAGAAAATTTAGGAAGCCTTCTCCTGATAATTGTGCTTGCAATCTGTAACGAAGGAATGGTGTAACACACTCATATTGCTGATCTGTCTGAAGTATATTTCCTAGAAAAAGATTTCTCATCTTTAGTAGCTTTGAAGTTTGTATGGAACTTATGTTATTTTGATTGTCTGGGTGGCTGGTGGTCTACAAGTCTAGCCTGATCTGAAATTTCTTAAGTACTCAGTCCATCATTTTTTCATCTCACTGGTTTGACAGAGTAGTAGAGCTGCAAACCATTTTTTATTATGATATCATTTGTTATTATTACCTGTGGAAAGGTGCTATTATCCTTCAACTTAACACGAGCTGAAATTTTGATAATATATGTTATTTACTAACTATTATGCATGTAAGCATGCGCCGTCCTATCCCCACCAATAAGATGATGGAACCTTTGCTACGTACTACTGCTTCTGTTGGTCTAGATTTGGATGTTTCATCTTCAAAAGCTCTGGCTGATTCACTCGATCGTACTGTGGTAAAATTCTTGTTCTGCGACTTTGTTTTCATTACTTCTCTCGCCACCTGAACTGGGTTTGTACAGGCTAGAAAGCATTTCTAGTTGGACTACACATTTAAGACACATTTCATGTGCAGATGCTATACAAATTATAGAATCTGCTAATGCGTGCACGTCCTTGTGATGTGTTATATACGTAATGTCTAGTATCGATTAGCATCAAATATCAACTAGGTATTTATTACTTTAAAATGCCTAGATGTGCAGATTGTCAATTCCTTTATCCATTAATTAAAATAATAAGGCGCTTATTAATTATATTTTTGTTCACTGTAAGAGTTTCACTTTGCATAAACTATTTACGTAATTGTAGACTTCCAAAATTTTCTTGATGAGATGGCAAATTGTAACACTCCATGCCCGTGTCAAACTCCAATGCCAATATCAGACTAGTATATCTTGTCCCATCTGAAATATATGATTCTATGGAAATATATGGAGCAATTGTCATATTACTATCCTAACTAAAAAAGGGTGGCATCTGAGATGAAACGACCAGCTAAAGCTCTATTAAAGAGCATTTCTAAGGGGTAGAACCTCCTTCAGAATAAAAGGTTTTGATCCTGAGGTGCCATTCAATCACGGATGCTTTGTTTCTGTTTCTTTTTAAACTGAAATGCAGTTACTTGGCAATGCAAATAAAGTTGTTGAACTAGATATAGAAGTTCTAGTGAAGTGGAGCAATTAATAAAGCTGAGATCTATGACAGGGTGATGATCCATACTTCAACAAGCTGATCCGTATATTGGCGACAAGATGCATGACTTAGGTAAATCCTTTTATTACTTGTTTTGTATGGTTGATGATTCATGCTTGATGTCTATTTAGATGTATCAATTGTGTTTTACATGTTTTAGGCGGTGTATTTCTGTAGTGGAAACTCACACCTCCAGAATTCCACCACTATGGACTAGCTGCGCCTCTTTATATTCATTTTACTTCTCCTATACGTAGATATGCAGGTAAACTGCAGTTACTAATGCAATATTCATCCTATTGTTGAATGGTAAAGATAAAAAGTGTTAATTGGTTATGTCGCTACCCTGCAGATGTTGTTGTACACAGGCTGCTTGCCGCAGCTTTAGGGATAGCCAAGCTTCCACCAATATTTCAAGACAGACCCCAACTCACCAGTATTGCTGACAGTAAGAATACCTCGTCTCTGTTCTTTGAATCCAGCAGCACTGCACTAGTGTCTAAGATGGATAGTTCCATTTGTTGAGTAGCTTATGTTTTGACATACTTTCATATTTAAATTATCGGCACAGAAATGCCCAAATGGCAAGCTGAGCGTCAATTGAGTTGCATACGCTGATATATTTCAGAAAACAGTATGTATTCTTCATCCCACTATTTGCACACTCATGTGCCGCTCTCTCTCTGTTAAACTGTTAAACTTTTTGCCTTCTGATTTCCAGGCCCATAGACACGGGAGCGTGAATAGTGAAGATAAGAGCGAATGGTTTTATTGTATTTGTGCCCAAGTATGTAGACCATTTTTGTCAGATTTTTGTCATTTAATGATTTCTTAACCATAACTAGTCACATGGAAGCTGGATTCATAATTCTCAAACAATAAATATTATGTGCCTTTTATCTTATACAAATTAATACTTCTGTATGGACTCTTGTGTGCGATTTTCCTAGGTATGGAATTGAGGGTCCTGTGTACTTAACCCCAAGAGGAGAGAAGGGAGGAAGCGGGGAATGGTTTGTTGATGAGGAGCACCAAAAGGTCAAGAAGATGGATAGAAGCATCAGTTACAGTGTTTTGCAGACGGTGCAGATTCACATGGAGGTCGTGGAACCCCAGCCCAATCGCCCCAAGCTACAGCTAACTCTCATCTAGAAGATATTTATTTTCGAGCCCCTTATCCAAATCGTGTTTCAAATGATGTGTTAACTTATTTGTATCAATTTTTTCTCTACTGAAAAGGAAAGGCTAAAAAAGAATATAGAAGCCTTTAAAGGTGAGATAGCTGTGGAAAAGGTTGGGTTTGAACACGTAGAGATGTGAAAAAGAAATGGGTTTGAACATGTAGAGTTGTATAGTGTTAGGTGATTTATCAATGTGAGTATGCAAATAATCTAAGAATGAAGGGACTGAAAAGCATGAAGCTTGTTTTTATGAGTCTCAACTTGCAGCACCATCAGGTGACACAACTTAAGTTCATTATTGGTTTATATTGTGCTCCATTCATACTACTTTAACATTGTTGTTTGCCAAAGTTATTTTTTGCAATATTCAGATATCTAAGTGTCTCGAGCATTTGCAATGGTAATCTCAAACTCAAATGGATCGTTATGAGGGTGAATTTTGAATTTTTTGGAGGACCTCTTCCATTGGCAACAATATAAAAGCAAAACTCCAGAACAACTTATAGCTGATGGGATTTTAGTATCACCCATTTTTTCCCACTTATTTTTTTTCAGTGTGTAATTCCTTTAGAGTCAAATATAGGTTTCCTTTCTCCCGAACAAATTGTTTTCGTGTGTATTTTACAAAGCTTTAAGCTCACTTTGCGGATCATAAAATTACGAGGAAGACAACATTGTGCAGAGAAAGCAAAGTTAAATCACTTGTTGAAAATTCTTCTTGACCTGTAACACAATTCCTGAACTGATATCACTGCTTAATGATACTGCCCCTCAAAACCTCAACCAATACTCTATGCTTTGTTTAACGGAGCTCAACCTAACCCAAACAATACAAAGCATCTTTAGCAACAAAAAATGGGAAACATGTATCTATATATGGCATATTGAATGGCTGCTTCAGAGATATCTGTGGCATGGGTTGTCCAAGGCGCCGAGGCTCTTCAAGACAGAATATACATGTAAACTGTTAACCATACAGTAAGAGCAAGCGCTGCCACTAGGTATGTCCATAGGAAGATAACAGAGCATTCTTCTTGAGCAACATCAAACAATTTGGTCATTGTTCCTGCATAGCATTTTTTTTGTCGTTCTTAACTATACTCGAAGTAGATAAAGGTACACCATTGAGTGAGGATTACATACCAATATTCATGGCGGGTGGGAGGGTGAACTGCACCATGAGCACGTATCGGAACAATGAATTTGCAGGGAGGAGACCCAAATCTCCAGCTAACTTAACTACTCCCATTCCAATCACAGGAAGAATCATGTATCTGACACAGATGACCCCAATTACAACAAGCAGCTTGATTCTGGCCGTGCGTAAACCTTGAGTGGGGTTACCCCCTAGGATAAGAGTGATACATGGTATTGTGCCATCCCTAAGCAGTAGCAGGCAAGTAAGAAATTAAACAAATCCCTCATGGTTTAATGTAATAGAGCGAAAGAAATCAGTTGATTAAAAACATTTGTTGATCATTTGACGTTAGTGATACTACATACCCTAGTAATTTGATGGAGTCCTGGATCACTCGCAGGGGAGCGCCATCACCAATGATGAGATGCATGGTGTTGCTCCAAAGAGGAACCCCACAATCTAATCAAGCAAGGAGAAGTGTAAGTTCGTATTAACATTAATCAATGTGATGAGTCCATAATATAGGCCTTGAACAACTTATAAGAAACGTTAATGTGACTTACTGTAGCCAGAGTTGGAGGTGCCATCAACTCCTCCACAATTGTGTGCAGAATACCACTTAATTTAGTCAAGAATGTCGTTTTTTCTTCTGCTGGCACAATCTGCAATTTGTGAAGAATATCAGTATCACTGTACGGGCTTCATACCACGCGAGAAACTCATCAACCTTGCATCAAAGCTGAAAGGGAGAACTCCAACAGCAACTCATCTTCTTCTTCACTCATCACCCCTCCTTCGCACACTCTTTCCTACACCACCATCTCTCATTTCTTCAAAACCCATTTACTTCTCTTCACTCTCTCACAGGCATTTTTTCAAACACCACCTCTGCTCTCTCAGTTCTTCACCAATCAACCCATTTACAACCCAATCGATTTCGAATCACTTGAAAATGATCAAACAAACCTTCCTAATAAACCAGGCGTTGATGGGGTTGTCGAATTAGTTAGAAAGAGCAATAAGTTGGAGTCAGAAATGGACGCCATGGCTTCTCTTCTCCTTCTTTGGTCTTCTCTGTCAAGTTTGGGGAGAGGGAGAGCTCCATCTTCTCTTCTCTTCTTATTTCTTCTCTGTGGAGATGGGTTTGGGGAGAGGTCTTCCTTTCTCTGTTTTTTGGTCCCTCCCTCCCTCTTAAATTTCAGCAACCGACGAAATTCAAATTTCCCGCTATTTTTTTTTTTAAACAAAGGTCGGGCACGTGCGAGGGAGCCTCCCTCGCCCATTTCCTCACCATTTTCCTCGACAATTAGACGGACTCAAGTAATATGGAGAAGAAACATCTTCCCCGCCTCCAATGGAAGAGAATGACTACTTCAGAGGTTTCGATTAAGACGAGTGACAACAAGCGAAAAGGAATAGAGCTTCACGTCCGGTTTCAATGAGAGGAACGATGGAGGAATAGCTTTGAATGGTGTTTCAGACGGGTCGAGAGGTTCTTCGAGCTTTCAAGAGGCTGGAAAAGGTAAAATCAGGCTGATTGTGGAGAGATTTGAATGTTTGTGAAGGGATTTGGTCCTAATTTTAGTGTTGTTGATGTAGGTTCTGATGATGCGTTGTATACGGTGCTTTGGAACACTTGTGCAGGGCCTTTGGCGACAATTCCGAGAGAAGGCGAGAAGGTTGGGAGTGTTCATCGATCCGAATGATGAAGGTTTTGATGGTTTGATCATCGATCGAGGTGATTGTGGAAAAGAAAATGAAGAGGAAGGAGAAGAGCTCATTGCCCATCTATAGGGATGGCAGTGGGGCGGATTTTCACGGATATCCGCCCCACTCGCCCCGTTTGGGGTGGATTTGGTTAAGGGTATATGGAGGTTGGGGCGGATACGGATATCCAAATTGTATCCGTTTAATATTCAGAGCGGATACGAATTTAATCATATCCGCCCCACGGATATCCGTTTAACTGGTTAAATTACTACAATACCCTTAAACTATAAATAGGGAATAAACCCTCATTCTCATACCTTCATTCTGATTTCATTCTCATTTCTCACAAAGGGGTCTCACTCACTCTCACAGCGAGGTCGAAGGTTGCCTCAAGGGTTGTTGCAGGGTGGTCTCGAGCCCTCGGCCTCAAGGGTGGTCGATGGGTGGTCGCCGGCAGGGTGGTCTCGGCCTCAAAGGTGGTCGAAGGGTGGCCGAGTCGCAGGATCGCAGGGTGGTCGAAGGGTGGACGAGTCGCAGGATGGTCGAAGGGTGGCCGAGTCGCAGGATAGTCAAAGGCTCTGAGATCTCTGATCCAGATCTGAGATCAAAGATTTTTTTTGTAATTTTTTGTAATATTTGTAATCTCTGAAAATATTTTTTGTAATTTTTGTAATCTCTGATATCAAAGATATGTTTTGTAATATTTTGTAATCTCTGAGATCAAGAATATTTTTTGTAACTTTTGTAATTTCTGAGATCAAAGACGGGGACCTGACAATCCAATAACATAACCGCAAACCATAAACGGATTGGCGGGGCGGGGTGGATATCAGCCAATCCGCACGGGGCGGTTATGGTTTTTAATTAATTTTATAAACGGATTGGCGGGGCGGATTTGGGGAATCGCTTTTCCTGACGGACCAGGGATGGATTTGCTCAAATCCGCCCCAATCCGCCCCGTTGCCATCCCTACCTATCTCTTTCTCTTTGAGTTTTTATTGGAAAATAGAGTGACGAACAACGGGAATTCTAATTGGCGATGGAGGGTTGCACCCCCCTCCCTCGCCCGTTTCCTCGCTAATAAGACAAGCCCGACGAACAAAGTTATTGAGAAACCTCTAGAGAGGGTAGGGATTTTTGTGTTAATATTGGGCTTGGACTTTATAATTGGGCTATTATATAATTGGGCTTGGACATTATAATTGGGCTACAATAATGGGACGGTCCGAAATTGAATTTTGTGGTACAAGTACCGTCCTGGTTCCAAGTGGTCTGGGATCGCGATTGGGATGATAATGGCATGAACCGGTTGGTCCCGATTTAAACCTAAGTCGGGACCATACCAGTGTGAGTCGAACAAGGTTATGATCTGGATTCTTGCCCACCCATAATGAAAACAATAAATCAGTAATGAGTACTTTGCTTCTTTTAGTGAACTTTATTCATATTTTCAAATTGATGAAAATGGTGTCTTCATTGATTGATGTTCTCCATTTCCAAGATGCAAACCATGAATCTACACTAAATCCACCACCAATCAAACCATGGGTTTAGTGACACCATGATTCTTGCCCACCCATAATGAAACAATAAATCAGTAATGAGTACTTTGCTTCTTTTAGTGAACTTTATTCATATTTTCAAATTGATGAAAATGGTGTCTTCATTGATTGATGTTCTCCATTTCCAAGATGCAAACCATGAATCTACACTAAATCCACCATCAATCAAACCATGGGTTTAGTGACACCCAAATTTTCAGTCCAAAACAAACAAATGTTAACTAATTCAAACAAGAAATCCCTTAATTTTTCAATGAAAAGTAAACCGCAAAATATTTAGGGTGTGTTTGGTTGCATGGAATTTTATTCCATGGAAATTCATGAGAGGACTACATATATCTAAGCCAAGTTGAGTCACACTCCCCAATCAACTATTAAATTTTGTAATCAATGGTGGAAATGGAAGTCTCATGAATATGAAATCATATGCTTTGGGGGAGCAAAAAGTGTGATTCTCATGTACATTAGACTTTCATTCCTACCATTGATAATAAAATCTAATGGTGGATGAGTGCTACCTCAATTTAGCCTTAAATGTGGGATTCCCTCATGAATTCCCATGGAATATGATTCCATCCAATCAAACACACCCTTAGAATTTTGATTCTCTGTGTAAGCAACATTTCAACTCAAAATGCTAAAGAATATTCAAAGTTAAAAGGATATTGGAAGAAAATGCAAATGTGAAATCCTAAGCAACTGTACAAACAGACTTTGATCTTTGGATGCTTGTTCCATTTTGAGCTCAATCGATTGTTTTATGGAAAATAATCTTGGAACTGTTTTTCTATGTTCTTGAACCAAAATATCTCTTTCAGAAATAAATCGTAGTGCCACCATCTTTTTATGAATGGAATCTTCTAATTAGTCAACAACAACCAATAAACCTTGACAACCTCAGCCAACCATCAACATTCTTAAACAACGATAATTAGACCATAGATATTTCACTATAAATCTTCTTCTCTCCCCTCTCCTCCCCTACAGGTTTTAGTTTTGTTGGGGGTTGAATCTCTTATTGAATTTATAAAGTTAAACGGAACAAAGTAAAAGGGTTTTCTTATCCAACCAACCAAACACATAGCAAGCAAATATTTATCTGTCAGAAAAAGAAAGATGAATATTTAACTTTATAGCTTAGCACAATGGATAAAAAAGAAAATGGCAGCAACAACTGACCACCGTTGACGAAGAATCCCGCCATTCGCCTTGGATGGGAGTAAGATGGGAGACTTAGAATCCTCTCAATGCAACGCAAGCTCGAATGAAATTGAATTGGAGGGAAATGATAGAATAAGATGAAAACTCACTCCAATAAATTAGTAAATTGGAAGGAAATGAAAAAGAGTGACGAAAGGGAAGGAATTCAAAAAAATTTAGCTCACCTAAACTTTTCGACTCACATACTAGTAGTATTGAGTTGTGATTATGCCATGAGAAAACAAGAACTATCTACAATAGGGAACGGATATGCGATCGAGATGGATGACTTCATCCATTCTTATACATTTTTTCACCAAAATCGATGGATAAGTCCTATCCGTCTCCTATCCATCCCCCAAAATGGATAAAACTATTTATCTCGCTATCCATGGATAATATAAAGCATACGACTTGTCACAAGCCATCCAGCTTTCAAACGACTACTTATTTTTTATCTTGCTATTTGCCACATACCCTGCCTTGCTACCACCACAAGCCTTATAATTTGTTTGTTTTTTATTTTTTATTTTTTTCAAAAAAAATAATATATTCTCATGGGTTTAAAACAATTGAATAATCTCGAACCACTATTTGTTTAATCAATAATAAATAGAAAATCAAGGTTTCTCAATCAATCATAATAAAACTAAGAGACTCGAAGTCAACTATAGTAAACCTAAAAAAAGATCTAATAATATCGAACAACCGAAGTAAAGAAACGTCAAGAGTAAATATCATAACAACCGAACTAAAGTTAGTCACATAAAAAAATAAACTAATCTCTCATATGTCTCTTTTTACTAACACTCATCTCAAGTGTCAGAGACTCAAAAGCCCTTGCGACACTCAACTCTCTCGTTAGGTGCTCAAACACTTATGCCCAAGTCGCAGTGGTCTAAGTCTATTGTTACTCCTCAGACAATCATTGATAGTAATCTTGATAAGTCGTGTTGAATGAATGCATCATATCATGGTTGACCCAAAGAAAATCTGTATAGTGCACACGCAAAGTAGGTTGCATGAAATAATATTTGGCATTTTAATAATAAAATTATTAATTATTAAAAAAATACATTTAAATATCTAACTAGATCAAGTGCATCAATTTTTTGGTATAATATTGTGGTCTCAGGTAATGAAGCAATCGTCATCGATTTGAATATTAAGCTTCTGCAAACTTACCATTCGAAATGTTTATTGGTCATCCACATCACCAAATTGAAGAGAAGGAATTGCCTCATACGCATGTGGCACAAATTTAAGGTTCGCAAGTGCTGGAATCCTAAAATCGTCCCGAATAGTGCAGTTGTATAATAATCTATATTAGCTCTATTATACGCCATATTTACCTGCCTTGACAATGGTACAACTGAAGAATAAAAAAAATTAATTGCACAAATGGAATATATTGAACTTCAAGTGTAAAAATAATGAATAATTATTATAATAAAAAAATAAAAATAAAAACCTACATTTGTCCCACCAAACCAGGTAGTTAAACTCATCATGTTGAAATCAGTATTGTTAGGTCACCCATTCGATCAGTAATGTTGAATCTCTTGTACCTCTTGGGGTTTTGTCTTTTCACTAATAACATGAGATGCAATGGAGGCTCTGGCACAAGTTGTGTATCCATGATCTACATCCAACACCTCTCCCCCAAATACCATGTTTTTACCTCGATGAGAAAAAATTACTCTACAAGAAGACCAACTAACTGTGGTTCTGACATTCTCGTACATGAGATCTTCCACATTATTCAATATCATCTCCAATGTCGCCGCCCAAGGTCTCCAAACAATTGTATCAACGGTCTTCATCTCCAAAGGTTGCCTACCGTTATTCACATTGTCCACAACTTCATGATAATGATGTGCTCGAGTATCCTCTTTGTAACATTGCATATAGACACGACATGAAGATCATGGGGTTTTAAAACCAGATTGCACTTATGCATACACTCGTACCACCAATATTGTACACAGAAAAAAAATTACTTACTAAATGAATTAATAAAACCGAATTACTAAATGAAATTATAAAATAAAATATGACATATCTGCAAGACTACAGCAGTATTGTGCATCCACAAATATCGGACTTCAAACTTGATTCATCATCAAGTCATTTGTACAAGTGAGCCAAGATCCCACTGTTCCAATCAATTCGACGAAAATTTTCCAATCTATTTAGAGGAAAAAATGATGCCATCCATTCCAATCGAATATACTAATTGTTGTTGTCAAAAGATATAGTCCCCAAGACGTAAAACAAAAAAATGCGACAGTATGTTCCTGTGAATTAGGGATTAGGAAGTTCAATCATTTCCCCATTCTCAATCAGGTCTATGAACAATCTCCAAAAATATGCATAAGCAATGTTTTGCCCATTGAATTTACTACTAGTCACTCCAGGAAAAAACTTCGGACAAAGTCTTTATCCAATTTGGAGAATCAATTTGGATTTATGTTGGGTAGGTCTACTACGGAGGCCATCTTCTTGCTTAGACAAATTATAGAAAAATATTGAGAGGAACGTAAGAGTTTGCATATGTTTTTTTATTGATTTGGAGAAAACCTACGATAGAATCCCAAGGGAGTTAATTTGGTGGTGCTTGGAAAAAAGAAAGTGGGATACGTATGAAGGGACTGTAACAAGTGTTCGCTCAGTAGGTGGGATGTCCAATGAATTTCCAGTATCAGTAGGAATACATCAAGTTTCGGCTTTAAGTCCATACCTCTTTGCTTTAGTCATAGATGAGTTGATGAGACATCTTCAAGAAGATGTACCTTGGTGCATTTTTTTTCAGATGATATTGTCTTAATTGATGAGACTAGTGAAGGTTTAGGTCAGAAATTAGATAGGTGACGGGAGGCATTAGAGGGTAAGGGTTTTAGAATTAGTCGTTCGAAGACATAATATCTAGTATGCAACTTTGGTTATGAATCAAGAATGAAGAGTAATTCAATTGAGATCGAATGCGTGGAGATTCCAGAGTGTGAGGACTTTTGATATCTAGGATCTACAATTCAAAATAATGGGGCTATTGGAGAAGATGTAGACTATAGGATTAAAGCTGGTTGGATGAAATGGATAATGACGTCAGGAGTATTATGCGATAGAAAGATGCTTGCAAGGTTAAAAGGGAAATGCTATAACATAATTGTTCGACCAAACATGTTCAACGTTCAAAATGTTGGGCTGCTACGAGACGACATACACATATGATGGCGGTAGAAGAAATGTGTATGTTAAGATGGATATGTGGTAAAACCCGTAAGGATGAAATTAGAAATGAACGAATTAGGAGATATTGGGTGTAGCGCCCATAGAAGACAAAATTAGAAAAAGGCGTTTAACGTGGTTTGGTCACGTGCGGGGGATACCAAGCATGACACCAATTAGAAAATCTCTAGATTGGCAAGTTAGTGGAAGGTGTAGACGGAGCAGACAACCTTTGAAAACTTGGATGAAGACAGTGAATGAAGACATCTTTGAGCTTGAATTAAGGGAGGATATATGGGAAGTCTGCATTGTTTGGATAACAAAAATACATGTAGCTGACCCAAAAAGTATCGAGAATGGACTTTGATGATGACATCCTCATCAAATGGAATGGGCTCAGCTCTCCCAATCAGAATTTCAATGACCATATAGAAGTCTAAAGGGTAAAAAACATTTCCAACAGAAAATGAAAAGTACGAGTACTACTCCACCACCATTCACTCAATGCAATCGATGAGTGCATAAAGCGCATTTTTAAACTTCGCTTTTCTAAGTGTAATTGTTAGATTATGTGTTTAATTCAAATATTTTTATAATAATTTTCTACTTAGTTACATGATGTGTATTTTGATATTTGGCAAATATTTTAATGGTATGCTAATAAAATGAACTAATGTCCGGGTCGCTAAAGATCGAAGCTTAGTCAAAGATGGAAGCCCAATTTCATAAGGAATTTTAGGTTGAAACTGATTATAGGAAAGATGAAGGAATTAAAAGGGAAAAAAGATTACTATAAGAAAGGGGTTTTGGCTTGAAGAAAAGTTATCCTTCTTTGCTGCATTTTTGCTCTCTCTAGTGCTGCGTTTGAAGAGAATGAGGTGTTGATATTGTGCTATGTAGCTGAATCTGTTGTTCTGTGATGCTAAATTTGCTTTTTTGAGTTGTTCAATCTGTTGTCTGAGCAGAGTTGTTGTTCTGTGTCGCTAAATTTGTTGTTCTTTGTCGATGAATCTGGTATCTGTCACAAAGCTGTTGTGTTGTTGTTTTGTATCACAGTGCTTATGTTGTTGTGCTGATTTGTGTATTGTTGTTGCTGATTTTTTGTTGAACTACTTGAGATTGAGTTGTTCTTTGGCTGCAATTGATATTTTTGGCAACATTGCTTTGGCTGCAAATTGTTTGGGTTGCTTTCAACCAGTTTGGCTATTTCTTTACTCTCCAGTGGTTTATTTGAATAATTATTTTTATTCCATTATGTGTAACTAAATAATTTAATTAGGGTAGATTGAAGCACTAGTTATGACTCCTTAAGAATTTTGACATGCCTTGATACACTACTTTTAAGATTGCTCCATTGATTAATTTCTGATTTTATTTCACCCTTTATATGAATTTTGTTTATGTTTGATTACCATACGTTTGATTTTTATGGAGATAGTTATATAGGTAAATTTAGATGACCAAGTCTTATGCTTATGCTAAGTGAAAAAAAAACAAGTAAGATTGCTTATTGGGATTAATCAATATGAATGACCAAAATAGATACCATGTTTTGGGTTTTTTTTTTGTCGATTTCCGTTGATTTATGTAGTTTTAAGGTGCAATTTAGTAGATACCATGTTAAATACCTTGAGAATGAAAAGAGTTAGATTAGACACCCATACCTAATTCGTTTTTTTGGAAAATCCAACTACAACAAGTATGGGTTTAAAGGACTTAAAGTTACGACTTGTTTAATATGCACATCCTCATAATTTATTTTGATGACATACATAAAGCGCACGTCACAAACCATGTCGTTATATGATAATTTTGGAAAAATCATGACTTGCTTTTAAAATACGTCTTCTAAACGAGTCATGAGAAGGTCCATTGTTACCTACTTTTTATTTCGTCCGGACTTAACTAACTAAAAAGACAAACAACCCGCGAAACCAAAAAAATAAGTCCCGTCCAGCTTCGTGCAAAAGTCAGCCCTTCTTCTCAGCTTCATGCCTACCACATCCCCAACATAAGCCCTAAAATCTACCCATATTCATAAGGATGAAGTGGAAAAGCAAGAAAAAGGAAGTGGAAAGGCAAGAAAGACGAGAACGAGATTATATTTCATCGTATTATTATATTTTGGCATATGATGTTTCTTGAATGATGGCTACTTTTAGATATTTATCATTTTATTTCGCTCTTTTTTACAGTTATTTTTATCATGTGATTATATTTTGGCAGATTGCTGCCTGGACAACAACATCTCACTATGGTGTTAAACTCAGCCCTTCATATTGTATTCCATCGAATTGGACAGGATTCTTACGGGTGATAAATAACTACTAGTCATTGCTTCCCAATAAGAAGGCTCTTTTTTATATTCCTGTGGCATGTACATCTAGCGCATATTTAACATCACCGATGCTTGCAGTGTCCGCTTTCATTGCTGATGGAAGCTTTAATGGAGGTGATAATGCTCTGTAAGTTTTTTGAATTCCCTCAACATTACAATTTCATGTAGCTGCAAATCTTTATTGTGCGAATTCATGATGTTGATATATAGGTAGTTGCAAAATTGGGTTGACTTAAGTGACCAAGATGAATCATTTTCTACATAATTGCAATGGAGCTAAGACTTGCTTGACATTTTTTCTTCCACCTAAAATGCAAGGTGTTTCTAACATGCAGCTTCACATTTTTTTCTTCTCATGGCGGGTTTATAAGATCTCAATTCTTCTATAACAATCCACTGCTTTTTTTCATTCAGTTTGTGATTGGACCTTACACTGATGATATGGGGAATGTATTGTCGTATGCAGTAGAAGGGGTGGGGTTGCCTGTTGATCCTCTTGCTTTTGCTGGACTTCTAGGTATGAATTCTTGGAGCTTTCACTTCTTAATCAGCATGCAGTATGAACATTCATTATCTAGATAAGTTATAAGATAACTCACTACAGTTATAGTCTCTCTCTCTCTATATGTATCTTTGTTGCATGAACTCATCAAAACAAGGATCAGTTCAATAAAACCATTTCATTGTACTGATGAGGTGTGGAAGTTCATGATCCAAACTATCTAAGCTTAGCACAATTCATTTTTATAGTTGAACAAACACCATAAATGAAAATATAAATGTGATTGTAGTATCTCCATCAGAAAGAAGAAAGTGCGGATATTGAATACAGTGGCACATAATCATCTATTCACCTCTAGTTGTCTCTAATAGGTCTGCAATAATTGTGCAGGAATGGTAGTGACGTCGTTAAACCTGTTACAATGTGGGAAGTCATCAATGACACTTTCAACATATGTAGGATGTTTATCAAGAGAGATGGTTCCAATTACATATGATGATTGGAGGCATGTTCCTGATGAGCATAAAGAATTGTCCACACTGTGAAGAACACTTTTTGCATCCTCTGTGGATTTTCTCACTTTGGCCCTTGGACTGCAACTAGTACACCTGCTCATATGACTTGCAACTGTAGGTTGTACTTACTTTGAGTTGCTACATTTTCTTCTGTATCTGTGAGTCAAGTCTTTTGTTTTGTGGTCTGAACAGCTCTATAGAGTTGACCAATCTTGTTTTCTTTATTTAAGGTAAGAATTGTAATGGGGGATGGAAGAATAATGTTCATTGATCTTCTTCTCTTTCTTTTTTTTAAATGACCTAAAATAAGTGAATGTTGTATGTACCAACCCAAGGCATTCCATGTATTTTCTTATTGCACTTGATAAGATTTTGTTCGTCTTTGCATTTATTCATCTTCAATACCTGTGTATGCATATGCTATCAAACGGTTTGATTTTTTCTTTCTCTTTTGAGGAATGGATAATGAAGCAGTGGAGAAAAATTATTATATCAGTTCAATAACAGGCGCTAATAATGGGAGCTCATTAGTAGTCATGTCTATGGTTTTGTTTTGAAAAAAATTGTTGTCTATCCATCTTGTAATATGTACGTTCTTGGCATTTTTACGATGGTTATTGTTTTTCTTTTTTACAGGTACACAATATACCCAGCAGTCCTACAAGGTAAGTGATTCATTTCCCTTCATATGGATGAACAAAACATGGAGGGAGGGGTTCTATGTGACATCCATGACCACAATTGGAACTAGGTGGGCCGTCATTATGTCTTGTGGGGCAGGATTCTCCGATCAGGTTTGTACAATTTTGTTACTATAGTAGAACATGCATATAATTGATTTTGATTCTTTTACCAGAGGCCAGATATTGAATAATTACTTCTAAGAAGATTTTGATAACAAAATTCATTTTGCTTACTTTCAGGTTGTTGATCTTGATTATTTATATCCAAGTGAAGGCATACATCGAAGGTAGGATAATGGTTATCTCCCTTAATGATTAGTTCAGTCGCGACCAGCACATCGTTATTCATCAATTACGTTTTGCACAACGACATTCAAGGCACGTCATTGCTTCGCCTTTTTAACGACTTGATAAGGACGTCATTGAAGACACTTACGATATGTAACTTAAGTCGTTGTAAACTTATAATGACATGATTTGAAGTCGCAAAATGCAAATCGTAGAAAGCACCACACCTATAACGATCATTGATTCCTCGACGTGTCGATGAACGTTGTCATAAGCATTAGACAACGTGCAATCGTATCTTATATATGTTGTAGCTTAAAGAGTAGACACTTAACCCGTAGATTGGCAAAATTTGAGCATTAGAATTTAATTTGTATCATTTGCATGTTGTTATTCAAAGGAAAATGACTAGTAGTAGATATTGAATCCTTGACTTATTTTCTCATATCGAACTCTAGTGTTATCTTTATTTTTGTTTGAACATCATCTTTATACCTAGTCTTTGGTTTCAATTTTACAATTATCCTATTGTGGGAATGATCCTTGTTCTTGCTATTTATACTATTTGTTTATCTTGTGCACTTGCTAGTTAAAACGTATATTTAAAAGCTTATTAATTATGTTACTAATTGTCCAACAAGTTCTTGGAGATGTTGCTGGGGATTGCGCTAAATTGTGTTTAATTTTTTCCTTTATTTTAGTTATTTTTATTATTAAAAATTAATAAAATAAAATAAAACATTTGCTCAACAATTGTATTTTTTATTTCTTCAGTACCTATTCTTCCTTAAACACTTACTTCGTATGTGTTATCTTGCAGGATTGAATGTTGTTTATGCATGGTCGTCGGTCCCAAGCCGTAAACATTGATTTATGCGATCCAGAGATTGAGCGAACCTTTAGACGACTTCAAAGGAAAGCTAAGAGGGTAGAATATGAGGAAGAAATTGAGCAAAAGCAAATAGAAAATCCACCAGTGTGGAAGCTAATGAAGAACTCATTTATTCCACAAACTCTTAATCAACCATCATGCATTGAATTCCAATCAACAGTGAAACACAACTTCCATTTATCTCCTTACTTGCATAACATGGAGCCACAATACAGAGGCACGCCTTCTAAGGATCCATATTCACACATTAGAGATTTCTTTGATCTTTGCAAGACTCGAAATATTTAGGGCTTAGATCCAGAAGGAATCAGGTTAATCATTTTCACTTTTACTTTAAAATATGATGCTAATTCGAGGTTGAGTCTTTGGCTGTAGGTTCCATTGATAATTGGAAGGAGTTGGCCGCTAAAGAAGTTTTTCCAGCTCAAAAGACAAGGCAGCTTAGAAGGAAAATTCAAACTTTCCAACAGAAGATGGGATATTTTCTTTGAACCATAGGAACATTTCAATGAGTTGTTTTCAAATGTTCACACCACAATTTATCTCAAGATGTTCAGGTACATGTTTTTTACGAAGGTTTAAATGATACTAATAAAAGTCTTGTTGATTTTGCTTGTGGAGGTTTTGTTTTTCTAGTTAAGTTTGAGTCGTTTGAATTGCTGGAGACTAACAATAAGCTGGTTGGGAGTGTTTGAGTGCATAAAGTACACCTTTAAACATCGTTTTTCTAAGTGTAATTGTTAGATTATATGGTTAATTCAAGTACTTTTTAATAATTTCCTATTTTGCTACATAATGTGTATTTTGATATTTGGCAGGTATTTCAATGGTATGCTAGGGAAAAATGAACTAATGGCACATGCAAGGCAAGGTCATTAAAGATGGAAGCCTAGTCAAATTTAGAAGTCCAATTTCACTAGGATATTTAGGTCGAAACCCCTTAGGAAAGAGAAATGAATTAAAAGGGAAAGAAGGCTCCTATAAGAAAAGTGTTTTGGCTTGAAGAAAAGCTTACTTTCATTGTTGTGATTTTGCTCTATCTGGTGCTGCATTTGAAGATAAAAAGGTGTTGCAATTTTGTTGTGTCGCTAAATCTGTGGTTCAGTGTTGTTGAATCTGTAGTATGTCGCATAACTGTTGTTCACTGTAATTGTGCTGCCGTTTTGTATCACAATTCTTCTTTTGTTGTGTTGATTTGCGTGTTGTTGCCAATTTGCTGCTGAGCAGCTGGAGATTTAGTTTCTCTTTGGTTGCAGTTCATATCTTTAGCAGCATTGCTTTGGATGCAAATCCTTTTGGTTGCTTTCAATCGGTTTGGCTATTTCTTTACTCTCCAATGTTTTATTTGAATAATTATTTTTATTCCATCATGTGTAACTAAACAATTTAGTTAGGGGTAGATTGAAGCACTAGTTATGACTCCTTAAGAATTTTGACATGCCTTGTATACTACTTTTATGATGATCAATTGCTTAATTTCTGATTTTATTTAACCATTCATATGGATTTTGTTTACTCTTGATCTCCGCAATATGCATTGATTTTTATGGAGATATTTACATGGGTAAATTTAGATGATCGAGTCTTGTAATTATGCTAAGTGACAAAAAGAACCAAGTAAGATCGATTCTTAGGATTAATCAACATGAATGACCGAAATAGATACCATGTTTCTGGTTTTGTGTTTCACTGGTATCTTCTCTTTTAAATCAAATCGACTTCGTCTTGCATAATCCACATCGTTTTTTGTTCTATCATAACAAAAAGAATCTATCATCGCCCACAACCTTCTCAAAATGGAAGGACCTTTACCTCTAGGGGTAGAAATTCATAACGGAATAGTGGACCAAAAGGTATGGACATAAATGAATTGGCGGAATCCTCTCATTTTAGTTCCAAATTTTGGGGTGCAAAATTGAACATCTATCCTTTTTTGTATATATATTCGGAAAGTGGGTTTTTATGATCCGATAAAGAGTCAAACTTATTTAAACGTTTCCGTTATTCTATATTTCCTTGAAAAGGGCGCTCAACCTACAGGAAACGTTAATGATTTCAAAGAAGAAATAGACTTTTAAGTAAACTTTGCTGACACCCTAATATCCTTGCAGAATATATAGCCAAACAATGAAAGGATAGAGTTTTATTTCGAAAACCAATAAAAAAAAAAAAGCTATTGACTTAACTGCGTTGATATTTTTTTTTCTCTCGCCCTTCCATTTTATCCTTATCCTCCTATTTTTGCTATAGATTCTTGCAAAATTGATTGTTATGCTATTTCAATAGTTCTTTCAGGGAAGATCTGTCACTAAATAACCAACCCAACACAACATACAAGGTGGAACTTATTATCTTAATGGGTCATCATATTTCTATTTTGTTAAGTTTCCCCAGCGAAACGCATCAACGCTCTTTATACTTTGCTCGATATAATCTCTTTTTTTTAGGATCCACTATAATAATTAGAAATATTTCTGAACATCCACCCAAATCTATTGATAAAATCAAAATCCGATGAATCAGTCTGAGCCGACTTACTAATGGGTTGCTCTGATGCATCTTTCTCTTTCTTTTTATTGGATTAGAAACCGACCTAGGTAAGTCCACGAGTCCAATTCAATTATTCCTTCTGATTTCTCAATAACCATTTGAACCCTAACTTGTCTTATGAAAGACGGAATGCATAAAGAAAAAGTTTTACGATTGGCTCGAGTTCAAACAAAGAACACCTTTCTATGCATTAACCCATAGAAAATGGAACCAATCCCCCTATTGCGTATTGGTACTTGTTGGGTATAGAATAAGAGAGGGATGCCTTTGGGAACGTGGATACAGATGGTGCATTTAATAAAATTATCCGGAATCATTAACTAATTTGTTGTGGAACTCATCGAGTTGCTTACGCTCCTTCCAACCAATCAAAGATTCAATTGGAAAATTCGTTGCTTAGATTAGGGGAACACTTACTACTAGGTTGGATCGCTTACTACTAGGTTGAACATCTATTCTCTTATTATTAGTTCTACCTCATATTTTTTTTGAAGAGAATGAAATTTTTTATCTGTAATATCTTAACCTTTCATATCTTCGTTTTCCATTGATTTATGCATTTGTAAGGTGCAACTTAGTAGATCCATGCTAAATACCTTGTGAATGAAACGACTTAGAGTAGACACCATTGCCTAATTTGTTGTTTAGGGAAATTCATAACTTAAGGAGTAGACGCTCATACCCTTAGGTTGGCAAAATTTGAGCATTGGAATTTAGTTTGTATCATTGTGCATGTTGTTATTCAAAGGAAGATGACTAGTAGTGGATATCAAATCCCTAACTTTTTTTTCCCATTATTTGAACTCAAGTGTTATCCTTATTTCCATGTGAACATCATCTTTATATGTAGTCTTTGGCTTCAATTTTACAATTATTTTTTCCTATTCAATCATTTATTAGATTTCATTGAAGTAGAAGTTTTAGGAAAGACGTTTTATAAACAATTAATCCAATCCTCATGGGAATGATCACGTTCTTGCTATTTATACTATTTGTTTGATCTTGTGTAGTTGCGAGTTAAAAAGTACATTTAGAAGCTTATCAATTAGGTTAATACAACAACAATGACAATGCCTCTATCATGCCTATGAACCATATCAAGAAAATGACTAATAGGGGTAGACAAAACTATTTGTTTAAGCCTCTAAAATTCGTGTAATGCACATATATTTTTCTACCACTTAGAGACTATATGAACTCCACAACAAAACTTATAATTCCAAATATCCTAAAAAAATTGTAAATACATTATTATAATTTTAAAATGATATCATTAATAATAACATGTTTATTATAACATCATGCTTAATATCATGAAAATTACTATAAACTTAAAATAAATAAAATATCATATCAATGAAAATTCTTCTACGAGATAAGTCAATTCTTGCTCAGTTCCACTGATAGATACACTCACTCATATCCTTGCAGTGGAGTGATACTTCTTCCTATTCGATCGCAACGTCTTCCTCTCTGAAAGCTATGCTTTCCTCTCGAGTACCACAACTTCCCCTTCCATTGCCACCTCTTCCCCTACATTTTCTATCCATGGAGGTGGTGATGGCAGTATGGGGTGCGGATGATGACCTTATAAGAATTTATTATGTGGTCCACATGTATTTAGTATTTTTGTATTTCTAAATAAATCGGTTAATACTTTATGAAACGAATTCAATCATATTAGGAATTATATTGGCAACAAGAGTTGTATGTTTCCAATAATTATTTATCTTGCTTTGATGAGAAGTAGGAATTATCGTCAGATTAGGAAACTGACATCTTTCTTCCTTTGACTCTAAAAATACACTAACCAATCGATGTGTATGTATGTCAATACACTATTGTAATAGAAGAGTGCAAGAGAAAGAAACAAATTTCCTTACTATTCAAGTTTGTGGTTCTTGCTCTTTGGAATCGATGTTTCAACATCAAATCAGTCAAGCGCCATGGATCACAATCAGTGGCAGATCTATAGCTTGGGTAAGGGGGTCAATTGACCCCCTTAGGTTTTAAAAAAAATCAATGAAAGTATATAAAATTTTAATCTTGCCCCCCTTAAAAATTTTATGTTGCCCCTCTTGTCTGAGTTTCTCTCTTCTTGTCTGATTCCTCTGAGTTTTTGATTTTCTCAGAGAAGAGTTTCTCTCCTCTTGTCGATTTTCAATGAAAAGATCTCCTGAAAAGAGTTTCTCTCCTCTTGTCTTTTAGGAACTCAATGAAAAGAGAGAGATATGAGATGAAAATAGAGCTAAAGTGGGTTTTGAAGAGAGAAATATCAGTTTGGGTATTTAATAAAAAGATAAAAAACTTCATTTTATTAAATTTGTTCAAAGGTTTATTCTAATCAATCAAAGAGATAGAGAAAAAATCCAGGACGTAAATTCGTTTCTTTTATCCGAGGAGAAGGAGGTTATTTTATTGCAGTTGCTCATAAATCAATGTTTTTTTCTAATGAAAAAGAGAGATAAAAAAATCATACTTTGTTAATCGCCTTCATGTTTAGGTTGGGGGTATTTGTTGAATCACCTTGATGTTTAGATTGGTAGGTATTTGTTTAGTTGTTTAAATTTTGAGTGGGTTTCATATTTGTTCAAGTTTAGGTGCGGTATTTCATGTTTGTATAAGCATCTGATTTATCATATTTCTTTATACAGGAGAACTTCATATTTGATTTTTAATTTAATTTAATTTGTTTAGGCTTTGACAAAGTGGGTATTTGATCCTTGAAGCTTTTACCTAAATTTACTGTGCATCTACATTGACTCATTATGTATGTTTCTCGTGTAATACTTTTAAAACTCTATTTTAATCATATTTATGTATTTATTTTAAAAATTAAATTATCCATAACTTTTTTGCCCCCCTTTATCTGCAATGTTGGATCCGCCCCTGATCACAATATGTCGTAACTCTTACTGATTTAAGATCCTCTTTAGTAATGTTGTAATATGGTATCGGAGCGAGTGTTAAAAAATTGCTACAAGGTCTATTTATAACTTATCATGCTTGATTTAATTGATTAATCAAAATCGTTGTTGATTTATGATATGATTCATGTGTGCTAAAATTGAAACCATGAAAAAATATTATGTGTGTAATTTTGAAACCTATTGAAAGATTTATTTTTTATGTTTTGTTGGATAACATGATTTTATGCAATTATTGTTAGGAATTATATCATATCGTTTTTAAATCTAGTTTTGGTATATCCTATAACATCAAATTCTTGTTGCCTTCCAAAAAAAAAAACATCAAATTCTTGTAAGAACCCAATAATTATTTTGGTATTATTGTTGATTGAAAGATTGTTCCTCATGTAATTAATTGTATTCATGGTTTGTGCCCCTCGTTTCTTTCGACCTTATATGAACATGATGTTTATTTACCTTGTTGTTCTAAATTCTACTTTATGATTTACTCGAGTTTTATAATTTTAGACTTTTGTTAATAAATTATGAAAAACATCGATTTTAAGAATCTAAACTATTTATGATTTTCTAAATTCAATTATTCTGAATTTAGGATTATGATGACCCTGATTTATAAATTGAGTATATACTAATATTAATTTGTTGATTTTTATAAAATCACTTAATAATATTGAAAATTAGGTCCTAAGTTATGAAATATTACAATTAGATGTTTTTATTATGTAAGAAAATGGTGACCTCGTAATAATCAATTTATACTAAATTTATATGTTTGCATGGATAATTTATATTTTTTGTTGCACTGACATAACCAACTAAAAAGTATTTAGTTTTGTTTGGCTCATGTTTAAGATAGTCTATGTAGTAGAGATTAATCAAAATTAATTTTGCTTACAATGTTTATAACCTGGTCTTTTAGTATTGGACCGAATTTTAAATTGCATGAAGTCAAATAATTTAGTTCATTTGGCAATATCATGATTTATTTTTGTCTTAATATTAACTTAGTACCGTACTAAATGTTCCTAAATTATATGTTTTTTTTTTCTGGCTTAATTTATGCATATGATTGTTGTATCTAATTTTTTTTGTCCAAATATTATAAATTTAACGTCATCATTGTCAACCAGTTTTAAATATCTAAATATTTTAGTTTATGGACTTGGAATATTTTAATGTCATTGGTCATTTATGACATGTCATGTATATGTTTTTAGTGTTAGCATCACAATATTTTATATTTATTCAAAGCATGGACTATATTATGTTGTATACAAGATCTATTCCTAATGTGTACTTTATGGTTTAGGATAATATGGTTTTGTTTCCTGATTTTATTTTCCATTATTGTATTCCAAATCATGCAAAAAGTTAATTTAGACCTTCGAAATTTGAAATTTTATCAAAGTCATGGTACATATTAACTTTCTCACCTTTTTAGTAATATTGGTGATTTTTCTCATAACCTATTTCACTTTAGTATGAAATTATTAGTTACTTTTTAAATTTGAATTGTTATATTCAAATTATGTGTTTGTATTCATAATAGAATATTTCATCTTCCGTTGCACACTCTTATGATGATTTATCTATTCACTAATATCATCGACGATATGATATTTGTATTCTTAACCGAGTTGAAAGTTGCCACAGTGATGACTTTAAGAAGATGTAGTTATCATATAAATAAATTATCGTGGATAGTATTAGTTACATAAATAAATTATCGTGGATAATATTAGTGTCATTAAAACGATTGTTATATACAAAGGTATTGTGTTGGTAGCTACCACAGTAGCAAAATTTTTAAGTAATTGTAAACTATTGACTCATATAATGGATAATGACATTATTAGAATGAGTGAGGCTAGGGAACTAGGTTTTGCAACCATGTTTTGCAACCAGAATGATGTGGCATCGTCAGAGGAGGTTTTTTACAACCTCGAGATACACATAAACTTTTTGAAGATTTCATCATTCTTTCGATATCACGCCACGTCACCCTGGTTTCCTAGCATTTTGTATTAGAATTATCGATCATTGTGACATAAATTCATACTTTATTGTATTTGTAACCACCACAGTGGCAATTCTAATGGAAATATGCAATTGTTTATCGTATAATAAGACAATGAGCATAAAAGCAATTTTCAAATGATATAAATGAATTTTTGGCGTACATGTCAAACTTTACTTATAAGATTAGGTAAATGAAATAGGGTTGTTATTGCAATTTCTTAATTAGATTTGTAATATGATGCCTACAGGTAGCAGGTTTATCTAATTTTGAAATATTACATTTTTTAAACCTAATATTCTGAATATGGAATAAATGTTTTGTGTCTTGTAGTATTTACTCACATGCATATATTGTAATGATATTATTTGTTTATACTTAAAAAAATTGTTATTCTAAATAATGAGTTTGTATATTGATTTCTCAAAGCTCTTATGTTGTCTACTTTAGTATTCAATAAGACAAAAAATTTAAAATAAAGTAATGAAACACTCTTAACTGAAAACCTACTAGTTTAATGAGGAAAACACTATAATGAAAGAATTTTCATTAGGAATGTAAAAATCAAACAGGCGTGTATCAATGTATCATGATTATATTAATGACTATTATTAGTTAGTTACTTTACAAAATTGAAAATATTAGGAATAAATGTGAAATTTTTGTGCAATTTTATTGTAAATATTGATATAAAGATATAGTCTGACAAAGATAATAACCAAGCAGTTTCAATGTCAAATTATGTTTTTAGGCTTGTAAGAATGATTAAGACATAAAAGTGATTATCCTGTAAATGCATTTTCATAAAGATTATCATAACCGAATGATGTGTTTGAAAGAAGGTGGGTGAATGTCTAACTTATTAAATTTATCAATATATGTAAAATATAGTTATGTCTACATAATAAATGAAAAATCTCAGTCGGTGCACATGAGGTGTACATTATTGAATGCTACATATTTGATGAATTTGTTAATATTATGATTAGTATAGTAACAGATATCCTGATTTAGTTGTTAAATTTTTTAAAAGTGAGGTACTCCTGTTTCATACACAATGACAAAGATGCTTAAGCAGAATATTGTTGTTGGAAGTAATCATAATTTGGTGGCTAGAAGTATGACAATTTTTTTGGTTAAAACACGGAGATTTGAGAGGTTTATTCGTAGATCTAGTTCTCAACGCGACTCCCAAGGTGATGGTAGGGAAGGGTATGAAATCATTATTAAAGAGGATATTATTTCACTAAGGGTTTGTTTGGTTGGATGGAATCTTATGTCGTGGGAATTCATGAGGGGACCCCTACATTTAAGGTTAAATTGATATAACTCTCATCATCCACAATTAGATTTTGTGATTAATGATTGGAATGAAAGTTTCATAAACATGGAAATCACACTGCTTAGACCCGAAAGCATGTGATTTATATGTTCATGAGAATTTCATTTCACCATTGATCACAAAATTTAAAGTGGATTAGTGAATGAACTTCAAATTAGCTTAAATTTAGGTGGTCCCCTCATAGATTTTCATGGCATAAGATTTTATATAGCCAAACACACCTTAAGAGTCACGCCATACCTTGATCCATGGCGCTTGATTGATTCGATGTTGAAGCATTGGTTCGAAGAGCAAGAGCCATGAACTTGAATAATAAGGAAGCGTATTTCTCTCTCTTGTACTCTTCTATTACAATAATTTATTGACATAGATACACATCAATAGGTTAGTGTTTTTATAGAGTCAATGAAGAGAGAGGAAAATTTCTTAATTAGGCGATAATCCCTACTTCCCATCGAAGCAGGATAAATACTTATAGGAAACACAACTCCTGTTGCCAATATAATTTCTAATATGATTAGCTTCATAACATAAAGTATTAACTAATGTATTTAGAAATACTGAAATACTAAATACATGAGGACATTCATTTTTCTTCGTAAAGCATGGAGCTATAATAGAATGTACATTAGGTTCATTAGTGACTTAAAGTCAAAATCATGATTTAGATATTCTTTATAACTAAAGATTTCGTGCAATAAATTAAAATATTCAGGATCACTTATGACAAACAATGTTAACATGGAAAAACTCCCACTGATCTTCAATTATATACATTAATCCACAATGTTATTATTAAACTTGAAAAAATAATGGTGATACGTAATGTAATTATATAAATTGATCGATTAATCATGTAAACTTAACTTTCCAACCAGGTGGTCATTGTAATCGTTAACAAAAGCGGTATTTACATTAATTTGTGACATATTCATCATAGAGTTTTATATTGGTATTTTTATTGAGCTAGCCAATTAAGTTAGGTAGAATAACATTATTTGAAATTAGGGTAATACCCTACCTTCTTTGATTTCCACATACTATAGTAGTGTCATAGTTTGTTCAGTAGACAACTTTGTCGAAATATCATCACCCCTCTAATTTCACCATCTTAAAAAAAACCTAACATTCATATTCTCATCGCATTAAGGTCAGAACAATAACATACCCTTCAGATTTTTCAGAACAAATAACACACCCTTTAGATTTTTCAAATAACCAATAAAGTATCCACTATCGGTTCAAAATTAAATCCAATGTGGACTGTCAATTTTCACTTCCATTAAGCATCCATATAAATGCCTCGAGTTTCCTCACAATTCAAAGTTCAAAATATACACAACGGTTCCTCTGCATCATATTTTTTTTTATTTGGTGGGGTCATGTTTTCCCGCGTCATCTGAGATAGCATTGCAGCACCTTCACTATACACACTCCACCAACGACAATGTGCAAAGTTAGGAGTTTATGGTGGCGCTTGAGTGAAGCAAATGCAGTTAAAAGTACTAGACATTAAAAAATACTAACATCTCTTGCAACTAAATTCCTTGCTCTGCACCTCTGCCCAAATTCCATTTTGTAAGAGATGCATTGGAGAAAACTTGTTTAAAAAAACAGAATCATTTGGGGTTGTAATCTATATAAGAGAATCAAATACTTGTTGCTATTTTGTTCATACTGAAGCATTAACATTGCATCAAATCTTCCCCTGGTTACTTTCTCCAAAGAAACATCACTGATATTATGATAGTTGAAAGAAAAAGGAATACACTGTAATCAACAATAAGGAATTTATCACGCTGAATAGGGAATAGAAGGCAGCTTTCACAGTCAACGCCCATTCAGTTTACAGAGTCACTGTCAAAAGCAGCGTGTTTGCCAACTCCAAAAGCATATACAGTCTACTAAGGGTTATATTAGTTCCCATCTCAAACTTTGTACAAAAAGGAATGAGGATTTACAGCAGATAATACATAAGGCAGCACAATTACAACGGTTTAGCTGCTGAATCGTTGATGTAAGCAATCGCTTCTTCCTCTGAGAGCTGCTTCCCCTCTACAAGGCCCTTCACTAAAGTCTTCATATAGTTGCTAGAGGGAACATTAATTGGAAGCTTACCTGATCTAAAGCTCTCGAAAACCGAGTCCGGACACCTGCATCAAAACATATAATTATAAAAACTGAGTTGCCCAGGACATATGCATTAAAACTAGCAGGAAAACAAATATATCACGAGATTGAACTACGTCATAGTCAGTATTGGAAGTTCAGCCTCTGTTCCCATGTAAACAACATTGGAGTACCAACCACCCTGCAACAAAACACGGCAGCAATAAGGTAATTGGTAGATCCACAAATAAAATGGGCCTATGATGCCTATATTGAGGTGATGGCCTGACATGTAAACCCACGGTACATGTCAGTGTAGTACTATAGTGGAGACAAGATGGCTTTACAATTCAAAAGAATCCATTTGAACTTCTCTTCTACCTCAGTCTTAACCAACTTAAAAAACTGCTATACAAAGCCTAAAAGTTGGGAATTTTGAAAGGATTGTGCCCACACCTCAAGTGTCTTCAAAGACAGAGAATTGGTTCTTATTACGGAGTCTAAAGCAGTTGAGTCGAATAAAGGGCACATTGTAGATTCACACTGACCATTCTCTTGAAGCAATAGATCATTGAATTGTTCAAGCCTGCAAAAGAAACTGCGATGAGTAAAATATAGAAACAAAGACGCAAGTTTACAAATACCATCTTTTAAAGTTTGATTTTCAGAAGTAACTTTTCACCATCCTTTCTGAATAAACTAGATATTCCTGGGATTGCCACCACCTAATCCCCAGTCTATTCTTTTTTACTCTTGTGACACACCAACTTACACAGAAAAATATGAAACTGAATAAGGGAAGTATAGTATACAAAAAAAAAAAAAAAAGCAAAATGGAATACCACGCACGTTATTTTGTACAGGCACATGTAAGCTTTATTACTTGTATCACTTTCAGGACGAAGAAACGCAACTCCTCCAGTGCCCCATGTAATTGTGTGGGATCTCCCAAAGAATAAACGATAAGGCACAATCTTCCATGCAATCTCTTTTGGATGACTTCTATCCATTGAACCGGAACATGGTTTTTGCATACCTTCCACCTAGCCAACAATTTTTTTTTTATAAATGAGATCCAAGTTCTTTGCAAGATTATATTAAATCATTAGTAATGTAAAATGTATACAAAGTGTATAGAAAGACTAATGAAAATTATCTCAACGCTTCATAGTATTTAAATGGACCTGTTGAATTCCAACAACCTACAAACTCTCAAAGTGAAGTACAACCACAAACGAGTTCTACCCCAGATGGCCTGTTGCAAGTACTCTAGCGTAGAATGTCATCTATGAAATATAAGAGAAAGGGTTTTTGGAATTTGGACAGCTTTTGGACCACCGTATAACATAAAAAGAACTGCAAACCTTCATTCTTGGTTCTTATTTTTTGGGAAAATGTTCAAAAGATTACTAGGACCAAAAGAAGATTCTCTAGATTTACAATCGAGAAAATGTTCAAGAGATCACTAGAAACTAGGGGTGGGCTTTTAGGACCGAACCGATAACCGGACCGATCGGGTCGGTGCGGATCGGTTTTTATTAATTATAAATGTTTCGGTTTTAAAAGCCCGGCCCGGCCCGAAGTTTCGGGTCCGGGCCTCGGTTTCCATTTCTGAAGCCCGTCGAGTAACCGGTCCGGCCCAGGTTAAATAATTATTGTTGATTAATGAAACTGAAACTAAGTCTTCAAGACATAACCCATGTCTCTCATCTCTTCATCTCTTCATCCAGCCTCTGCAAGATTGTTACAATCTTCTCATACTGAGGATGTGTAATATCCTCAATCAAGAACGTATGCAGCACTCCATCGACTTCAACTACACTATGACCTGCTACTTTCTTCATCCCAGTTTTCTTCATTATCTTCCTCACACTAGCCACGTCATCCCACTTCCTTGATGCAGCAAAGATGTTTGCCACCAAAGTGTATATTCCTGGATTATCTGGTTTCAACTCAAGAACCTTCCTTGCCACACTATTTCCAAGTTCCAACCTCTGATTGTTAATGCACCCAGCAAAAAGTGCAACCCAAACAGTGGCTCCAGGTTCAGCCACCATGGACTCTATCAGCTGATGAGCCTCTTCAACACGGCCAGCACGAGCTAAGAGATCAACCACACAAGCATAATGCTTCTCAGCAGGTTTGATCTTGAATTGCTTGATCATAACATCAAACCAGTGCAAACCTTCTTTGACAAGACCTGAATGACCAAAAGCGGATAAAAGAGATGCGAAGGTGGCATGGTCTGGTCTTAACCCTATCTTCATCATCTGGAGAAAAATCAAAATTGCTTCATTTCCATATCCATGAGCTCCATAGCTAGCAATTATCGCATTCCAGGAAATCAGGTCCCTTGTATTTAATCGATCAAAAAGCAAGTGTGCACTTGATAGGGAACCACATTTAGAGTACATGTCAATCACTGCAGTTACAGCAATCCGATCAAATTCAAGCCTTCTCACAAGCAGACCTGAACAACTAATGTATTCCTTGAAAAGCCTGCTTCATTTCCAATTCAGGACCTATTTCACTTTGGGCTTTATCAAATTAATCAACAGTAAGGGCGAAACTTTGGGCTTTATAAAATTCTGCAATTCAGGGCCTATTTCAATTTGGACTTTGCGCTTAGGACTGAGACCGGCCCGAAATTCGGTTAACCGGGACCTCGGTTAACCGGTCACCTCGGTCCGGTTTCGGGCCTCATATTTACGAGCTTAAATTTTTCGAGCTGGTTTTCGGTCTTTACTGTTCGGGCCGATTACCCGGACCTGCCCAGCCCTACTAGAAACCAAAAAGAAGATTTTCTAGATTTACAACAATATCTTGAAAGTAAACCCCTTTTAAGCATAATCGTGTGAAATGGATATACCATGAAGCCGAAACTTCTATCACGACGTGATCCCTTCTTTTGGGAACCTCAAGAAATCCCACTGTTATTTTCTTATTAATAACCCATAAACGTATCCGGCGTGATTTGCTAACACCATTCTCCTCCCCTTGGCAAAAGCTGCATCTCCATTCTTGAAAGATATCAACAACAACACTTGTGAAGATCCAAAGCACACTCCATGCTCAAAGTAAATGATTCCAAAATATAACTAGCAAAACCACATTGAGGAATAGGTGATCCCAGGATTCCAAACCTCCTTCACGCATAATACTGCAATCATGATTATAAATTACCCAGGACTTTCATCAAATCGTGGCATGCTACAAAACCAAGTTTTTCCTCCAAGTAGTTTTAAGATAGGAATACTGTAAGATAAATAAATACTGACCAATTGGTCCTGAGATCAGTGTATAAAGAGTGTCGATTGTGAAATAGAGCACATGATCCCTAATCCAATACAACATCTTAAAAGTTATCTAGATATCGCTAAATGTAGAACTTAAGCGCCCATTCAGTATGATCCAACAAAGCACGTTGATCATCCTTTTATTCGTTGGGAGATGACACATCAATTTAAGGGGAAGGTTAGCTGCAATTAGAGTTTATTTACATGCACTTTGATCAACGCTTGTCATGATCTTCCACTTCTGTGTAAAGGTGATTGGTGTCACATCTTGGATTTTAGAATTTTACCACTGGCCGTGTTGATAAACTGCACTAATGTTGTTATTCTCGGCTAATTTACAACTTTACCCCTAATAAGTTTTAGTACTAGTACTAGTACTAATACTAATACTATTACTAATACTAATACTAATAATAATATTAACTTATTGACACGTGTAAATTTGAACCCTTGAATTGTGTATTTATAAAAGTAGTAGTGATACAAAAATCCAGTTAAGATCTTTAACATTTAGTAAGTAGGTGCTTTATCGTCAATGCAAACACAAATACTAAATGTTAGGAACAAAAAAAATGGACGTGCAATGAAAATTTCTGAGAAAATATATGTTACAAGAAAGTGTGCGATAGCGATCCCTCATAATAATAAATTTAAATAAAAATAAAAACATTAAAAACTTAAAATAAATAAATAATTGGGAGGGCAAAGCGGTCTCTAAATAAAGTGAGTTGGGGGCTAGTATATATATATATAGAAGGGGGTGTTTATTTGCACCATTTACAAGTGACAACCACTAGTAAGTGGCTCAAAAATGTTTCATCCATGTTTCAACATACATTTTATTTGGTGAGTGTTTTTAAATGCAAACAACATACATTTTATTAGGTAAACCTCATTAAGGTTGTATTAGGCAATTTGTCACTTACAAGTGGTGCAAACAAACACCCACTCGTTGCATGAAGAAGCCACACAACCAAATCACAAATGTTGTGTTTTGTTTTCATTTCTCATCCCTCTACATTCACATATATAAATTGTGAATATTTGATGCTTTATCCATGTTTCAACATTTTCCTCAAAGCATAAATTCAAGCTAACTCCTGAAATACAAAAGATGAACTAATATCGATAGAATTAGGATATCTATTAATATTAGCAATAGTAGTATTTGAGGAATTTTATTATTTTTGCAATATGGAGGAATTTTATTATTTTAGCAATTTTGATTCCAATTAAGGTTCATTCCTATTAGGTTTAGGGTTTGTTTTAGAAAGTAGGTTAATTATAAACATGGGTATATGTTACCCATTGTTCCTTGATTGATTGAATAAAAGTTATTTGTTATTAGTTTATTTCGTTTATCTTTATTTTCGCTTAATTTTGTTTATTTATTAGTTCGAATCTATCAATTTGTCTCAGAGTCGTACTATTCTGTCCTCTTCCACTTTAAAAATAAAAAATAAAAGAGTTTGAAAGAAAGATTTCAAGAAAAGTATGAAAACAGAAGAGTTTGTGAAGGAGTTGATAAAAGAAGAGGGGCTACAACCCGTGTACCTGATGTTCGCAAAATTCAGAGCAGCAAAGACGACACAGTTAGCAGAAGGGCCGAATGGATCAAATCTTTGATGTCCGTGAGACAAACCCAAGCAGGACCACCGGCAGTGCGGCAGGGGCCCACCATCAGTATTGTTGACGACTGCGATAAGTAAACCAGTTCTCACCATCACAGCTCGTTCTAAAAAACACAATTGTCTCGCAGTCCATCTCTTCCTCTAGTCTGCCATCGCCATCCATCTCCATACAGTCGTAAAAAACCATCACTGCCACAACCTCTTCTACCAACATCTTCCTCCTTTCCTGACACAAGCCACAACCACCAATACACACAAGATCTCAACCATCACAGTCCCAACATCAATCGCCCCTCCCCCACAATCACGTGTCCAGCCCAAACTCCCTCCGAAGATCACTAGTTCGCCACCCCCACATATCTCTCCGTCCATCATCCACCATGGAAACCAATCAAACCGCCTCCCTATTCATCGCCTACGCCATCCATCGATACCACCATCGCACACCCCTCAAAATCTTCTCCCTCTTTCAGTCAAATTGGGGGAAAAAAATTTCCCGACAATCCCTGCTCAATAATTTTATTACAGCCCCTATCCAAAGTTTTTATTAAAGTCCTATGGCTATTTGCCCCCACAAGTTTTGCCAGTACACATGCTCCTAATTTCTAATTTGCTTTGGGTCAGCCTATTTGCAACCGAATAAATGAATTGTATCACCACGAGGCTCTAAATTTCTAGCTATGATGTTGCAGTTATTCCTCCCCACAAGATAGGTCCAGTACCACTACGGAACAGTATTTATGATCCAATTTTAGGTAAGTTTTTTGCGCACAACTTTCCTATCAGCCAGCGGATCAGTATTCAGATTGGAATTTATTTTTTGTGCCTAGTTCTTTGGCGTGCCAACATCTACAAAGGCACAATTCGAGGTCGACTTATGCTTGGACACTTCACATTCTATCGTTGTTTGTACTAGTATGACTTCCTGGGCTTCAAGCTCGAGGACGAGCTTCTTAAATCCGGAGAAATTGATAAAATTAGGATATTTATTAATATTAACAATAGTAGTATTTTTAGGGAGTATTAGGAATTCTATTATTTTTGTAATAGGGATTTCAATTAAGGTTCTCATATTTGTTTCCTAGATATAGGGTTTGTTTTAGAAAGTAGTTTAATTAAAAATATTGGTGTAGGTTGGCATTGTTCCTTGGTGATTGAATTAAAGTTATTTGTTATTAATTTATTTTGTTTATCGTTTATTTCGTTATTGTCATTTACTGCAATTTCGTTTATTTGATTGCAATTTCGTTTATTTACTAGTTTGAATCTATACTAGTCTGAATCTACCAAATACTCAATCCATTTTTCTCAAATAAACAACTTAACTCTGCCATTATAGAGATTAGTTGAGACATAGATTACTATTATAAGAAACAAAACCCAATGATATCTCACACTCCACAATAGATTACTATTATTAGGTAACATAATATTTTAACAATAGCATATTCCAGATAATATCTCACACTCCACATATGCATAATTGATGCTTATCCCTAGGCGTAGACTCCTATGATATATATACCCAATGTGCATCCCTATCTCTTCATCTGATGTCCAACCTTTCAATCGACTTCATTATCATCTCATCACATCAATGGTTATTTTCTTGTCCATCAATTTAGATTAATTAAGTCCATACTCAAAAAGTAAAAAATAAAAATGCGTATTCAAATATACTTGGATAATCTCACAATACTGACTTCAACCAACCTGACCAACCAAAGCTGGGTGGGATTGAGTGGGCTGGGTTAGGATTGAGCACCATTACTGGAATGCTGGACAAACAGGCACCTGACTCTACTGTGCCTGGCTTACCTCTTGGGTCATGCACTATGAGAGTGAGATACTGAAATCCAAAGGAGTAATTCTTCCTGGCATGGGAAACCAGCGAGGTTGCTGCCTGGGGGGGGGGGGGGGGGGGGAGATTTTACACTTTTGCCCCCCCCCCCTTCTTTTTAAACACCTTTTCCAAAAGGTTGTTAAAGAGGGGGGGCAAAAGTGTAAATTCGCCCCCCAGGCAGCAACCTCGCTGGTTTTTCCCAGGCCAGCTAGAATTTTGGAATCCAAAGATATCCAACCCTTAGTATAAGCTCACTGACAGCTCTTAGTAGATAGTGATAGTATATTATGTGATCTCTATACTCATCAGGTTCAACAAGTCGTTTTGAAGAAATCTATATTTTGATATCTTACATACATAATTGCTCTTACGTAGTTTTAAGAATTAAGAGTGAGATCAATTTATTTTGACGCTCATCTCTATAGAAAGGTTGTTCTCATGCACATAGTCGGGATTATATTTACCTGTCCCCCTTCAATGTAGCAAAGGAACCTTGGTTTCCACATGTTGGACCCAAAGCTTCCATACCAAATATCAATCTTTGATAAGAGTGATCTCCAGGAGACAGAACCATGTACCATATGATCGGTATCTGACAATAACACTGGTTCAGTTTCCATTCCTCAAATGAGACAACTGTGAATGGAACAACAAATAACTTAAAATTCAAATGGTTTCTTTACCATGACCATTTCCACCAACATTCAACATTGAAAGGGGCGGGATAACACCCTGAAGAATTTCTGAAGTTTTTGATGGAGACTTTATGTCTTCATCATCAGAGACACTAGTTGAAATGACCTGGAATTTCAAGATAATATTAGTAGATATCTAAAACACTAAAATGAGCATCTAGCACTACAGGATGATATGACAGGTCAAAACGGTCTACACAAAGCTATATTTTTCCCCAAAATTCTCAATGATTTATTGTTAATAAGCCATATATTTGTAGAGAATGAACCGGAGAAAAATAAATAAATAATACAAATTAGATCATAAGCGGTACTTCCTAATAAAACACCACAAATGGTGATGATTCTTTTTTCTATCAATATGCTGATCATTTCAGGATGATTCAATACTGATATTTTTTTAGAGGTATATTTTAAGCACACCATATGGACACCAACACAGGATATGAAGACATGAAATGGAATTTTAAAAAGTACAGGACAAACCATTGGTCATAACAAGTGATATTTTTCTTTAACATGAATGCAAAAAAAAGGGACTTATAAGATTTGATAAAATATTTACAATTAAAATATTATCCAGCCATACTAGTCATTGTTTCTGACCCAGGACTTTAAACAAAATATACACCAAACAGAAGTGAAAATTTGACCTCGACTGAATATACTTTGTTAGCGAGTGATAATTCCTTCGGTAATTCATCACTGAGTGTTGGCCAGAAGGAACTTAGTTCTTGTCTGACCTGAATAAAATACTTCTAGTTTAGTAAAAGGCAACCGCGAGTAGATAAATGACAAAGAGAACGAAAAGGAAATGGGAAGTGTCAGCTACCATATTACCTGTTGTATAATGCGCCATGTGGCCTCAAATGGGTAGGCTTCTAAAGATTCAATAATAGGCTCGTCTCCTAGTAAAATTTCCACGCATGCAAGGACTGAATTCGCTATGGAATTCAGATTGTATCCCCCTTCTAATGCCATCACAATCTTTCCCTCGGCAAAGTCCATCAGCTGAAAAATATATCAAAAGAATAGTTTAAAAATAATAATAATTTTTTAAATGGAGAAAGTAAAATAATAAAAATAAATAACAAAACAGATCAGGTAAAGTCAGAACAGATTCAATGAGTCGCCTCAAGAGAAATTACACAGATATTTGGCAACATAGAAGATACAAGAAGAGTGAGGTCATAGAAAAAAAATGGAGCCAAAAAGGGGGGACAGACAAAAGATTGAAATATGCCATTCTAACTATCGACCACATGAAATGAGTACAGACAAGTTATTCTTATCAGAGGCTATAAAACAAGGTATATAACATCCTTGGACATGCGATATGATGAGCACAGTAAGTGCCAAAAACACAAGTGGGAAAAAATATGGCAAGAAAAGACAAAGAAACCAGAAGTTTGTACTGACCTTTTTCATCATAACAGAGTATCCATATGGTGTGATACGACAACCCCCCAGTGGATCGCCAACAGCTGCTTCAAGAAAAGCAGAACACGTTCAATAAATCAAAATGTAGGTACTAAAAGATAACTCGTACTTATCAGGATCTAGCAGTTTCTTTCGATAAAAATGCAGAACCTTGGTATCAATATGCTACATGCCTTGCCAGGTGCCACAAAACCTACCAGAATTCTGGATCTTTAATTGAAATATGGTGCAGAGATGTGGCAACCTAATAAATTTATTGCCTAGATGAACCTTGAAGTTAAGCTGACCGTGCATGTAATTAGCTAGCCTATGTGCATCAATAACCCCATCCGAAGCTTATTTTGTAAACATTCTTTATTTTGAATTTCAATGTGCAAAAAGATCAGGAAATCCGTGTTTTTGCTTGTCATGGTGTCAAAACATGCACAACACTTTAGGTCCGAGATACAAGTGGATATATGTTTGGATGTATTTTGAACAGCTGAGAACATAGGCATGGTCGTAATTACCCTCAAATTTTGTAACAACCCACAAAAGAAACACCTAGTTGCCTTCACCTTTAACAACACTGGTGCATGAGAGAAATTTTTTTCTTAGGGCATTCCCTTTGGTAAATGGATAGTTCATATTCTCAATTGGTGATGCTGCTGAACAAATGTAGAAATCAAACACTTGGTTGATGTTGTTTCTCCTTCAGCATTGACAGAAACACTTGTGTGTATGCTTTAACCTGTTGCTCTCTTTCCTTCTTATATATGATATTTCTTGTCGTAAATGGTAATCATTCATATGCTTGAAAGAAGTTTAATTATGCAAACATGAGTTCAGGCAGCCATGTTAATGTGCAAGTTCTCTCAAACTATTGTTCATCTTGTGCTCTAGGGTCATTCCCTTGGGTTTCTATATTATCCTTAAAGGCTATGGCTACGTGGTGATACCGTTCCTGATTGTCAAATCAGGGATCTCCATATTAAGAACAACAAATGATATTTACTGTCAAAAGGGCTTTCGAGCCATGAGCCACAGATCTTATATGGTTAGACCAGTTTTAGGTTCTATTAAAAGAAATAAAGGAGCAGAGTATTAAAGAAAATTGTTTGAATTGAATCCTTGCATCAGTCATTGCTTTTTGTCATCTCCAACTGTTGGTATCAATTGATGACTTCGTAGATACAAATGAATTCACTAGGACAATTTGAGCCTCATTATGACCACATGGAATGACTGCCTACTAAGGAGTGATTTTGTTTATTATGGGCTGTTTGTTTCTTCATAGAGTGGAAGATAATGTAATAACTGATGATACATAAAATCGTCACCCGCTCATAGCCATACACGTGGCGCAAAACATCATAAATATTGGATGACCGTTACGAAGGAGATGGAGGGATTCCCTCTCAATAAAGAAGGAAACCATTATAATTAACGACCCCCCTTCATTGCGTCAATCAAGCTTAAGTCATGCACATAGTTAAATGCCTTCAGCAATGCACTCACTATATAAGGTAAAGGAAAAGGTATGAGAAGGGGATTCGATTCGATTATTCTATCTACATTTTGTCCAAATTTATCTTCATCTCCAGCTGAGTTACTGACTTAAGCATCGGAGTGTCTTCGACTACCAAAAAGATGATTTTTGCCAATTTAACATTTGTTTTGCAGATCATACGCATCAGTTTAGCGTCGTCCGTGGGGAACAACAATTTCCTTAAAAGAAAAAAGGAAAAAAAAAACTTATGCTTGACCACAACTGAGCGACAAGACGAGAGCCTGTTACAATCATCCAGAGTCGTTTCCAACATCAATGGTAGCAAGAATTTCAATATTTTATTTTGGTTAAAATGATGAAAATTGTGTCTTGTGAATTAGACAGGTAATCCAGGTACATCTGTATATAAAAGTGCAGACCTAAATATTTAGTCAAAGGTGTCTCAGCAGAGTTGGTAGAGGTGAAACCCTCTGGTCACGGGTTCAAACCCGACTAGCAGCATAATTAATAGTTTAATGTTTTGTTGGTTGTTCTGGTCTTTGGCAGGTCCACATGCCCACAGATCCACGAGTTCGGAGGACGGGCACGAATAGCCCGAGCATGGAGACAAACCCGAGGAGGACGTGTCAGGAGGACGGGCACGAATGACCCAAGTATGGAGATAAACCCGACCGGAACACAAGTCTGGAGGACGGGTCCGAGTGGAGAACGAGTCAAGAGGACGAGTCCGACAGCAGACAGACCCAACAGGCCTGAGTAGATACTGTCTGCAGGCCAAGTAGAGGCTTGTTCGACAGGAGACGGATATGACAAGAATCGGGTACAACAGGAGACGGATCTGACAAGAATCAAGTCCGACAGCAGACTAGCCAGACTTAAGATTTACAAGCTCAAACTTCATCTGGCTCGGACTCACGTAGTTTGATCATGATGACTATTTAGTCCGAACTCGTGCAGCTGACTACAATGATTTGTCAGATGACTTTACCGGCTCACGCAACTGACTACGATGACTCGTCACAGACGGCATCTGGTCCGAACTCACGAAGCTCACCTAATAACGGACTCACGCTGCTGACTACGATGACTCGTCACAGACGGCATCTGGTCCGAACTCACGAAGCTCACCTAGTAACGGACTCACGCTACTGACTACGATGACTCGTCACAGGGTACGAACTCACGAAGTCCAAGTACAATAACTTGTCAAAACAATCATCGTCTAATCCAACTCATGCAGTTAGAATTCGATGATTTCATCCAATCAGAACTCACGCAATCCGACCCCGATGACTTGTCACACTGACTTCACATAACGAATAAAGAAAGCCATCATTGGTAAGTTAGTGGTCATGCAACGAGCCCACTAACTAAAGGGGGAGTAGCTGATGATACATAAAATTGTCACCCACTCATGGCCATACATGTGGCGCAAACCATCATAAATATTGGAGGACTGTTACGAAGGAGATGGAAGAAATCACTCCATCTCAATGAAGGAGGAGACCTTAATATAAAAGTCCTATTTTATTGCGCCAATCGAGCTTAGGTCATGCACATAGTTAAATGTCTTCATCAATGCACTCATTATATAACGTAAATGAAGGTGGTTTTTGGCAATCTAACATTTGTTTTGCAGTCATACTTACAGGAGAACGGATTTTGGACGCATCAATAACTTCGAATTTTCATTAAAAAATGAAAATAAAATAATCATATATCACAATGATGATTATGGTCAGATCACCTTCCACTTAAAACATTTTTGCGTTATAAGATATTCTAACAAATATCCATTTTCAACTCATCCTTAAGTGGGTCTATATCTCTAAAATAGGTGCTATGATCAACATATGCACAAAATATACGCGCAGCTTAACGAAAAATGTCTATAAAGATCAAGCGTGGACAGATGGTAAAGATTGTAATTCAACATGACTATTGTCCCAACATAAAAGACACAGAGAGACAGGCATGGAAAGAATTAAAGAGTGCTAGACGTTAACCTGCATCAAATCCTCCAGATATTAGAATCATGTCCGGGGCAAATGCCCTAGCAACTGGAATCAGTATATGGTCCCAAACTGCAAGGTAGTCTGCATCACCACATCGACCATGCTCCCATGGAACATTTATATTATATCCTGCGCCTAAGCCTTCTCCAACCATAGTGTAAGAACCATCATCTCCAGTTGGATAGAAAGTACCAAAATCAAACCTGCAATTGGGAAAAAGTGGAAGGACATTGATAGTCTCAGAAACAAACCAATCTTGTTGCTTCCTAGAAACCAAAACATACTTCAGAAGAAAATATAGAGCAAAACTTTTACAGAAACCAATCAAGCTTGTTGCTTCCAAGAAATCATTAATTGGAATAATTATAATACAGGAATTTTACTTTTTCCATATTAGTATACCTATGAACAGAAAAGAATAACACCCTAGGGTCCTTCCAAAACATCTTTTGGGTGCCATTTCCATGGTGAACATCCCAATCAACAATAAGAATTTTGTGAATACCTAGTTCTGGCTGAAATAGAAATAGGAAAAATGTCAGATTCAAAATGATTTTGCATTGGACTTCTCATTGGTTACTATTTCAAAATAATCAGTGGTTATACTCTCTCGTTCAGAAGAAAACTTGCAGCAACTGCCACATTGTTGTACAAGCAAAATCCCATTGCTTCACCAGGCTCTGCATGATGTCCAGGAGGTCTAACAATGGCAACAGCAGACCTGAACTCCTGTTTGGCAACTCTCTCCGAAACCTACTCAGAAAACACTGTAATTCAGGCTTCATTTCAAAATAAATATTTATTTAGTAAAGTTGAATGTTGAACAAGCTACAGAAATTACATTATAAGTCTGGACAGCATATAATAGATAAATTAGAACATATAATGTCATTATTATTTGTAAAAGTAACATATTAAGAAAACTGTCTTTCTAAATACTCAGATTTTATTTTATAACATGCAATGTTGGCCTCTTATTTTCTCTTCTTTGGACTTTTGTTTTCCTCCTCCTCATTTTACAAACATTTATACATCTCCGGCACTACATGTCTATAACAACTCCAACAGGACCTGGAACAGAGAATGCAATAAATAGGTATATGTAATTTTAGCAACATTTGATTAGTGTGTTCTCTCTAGAGGAGAACTCCATATCTAGCCACACAGTTTCATACCAAGTATATAGTAAGACATGATCCCATATATTGTGTGGAAATAAGCAATACAACAACCTATAATGTCGGCCAACGGGCCTCTAGAGAAGAACTCCATATCTAGCCCATAAATTGTGTCATTGTGTGCATAGTTATCAAAACTTTTCTCGTATCGTATCTCGGAAACCCAAATTTAAGTTACATATATTTATCGTAACGCATATAGTAAGATATATGAAAAATAATAATAAATAAATAATATATATAAGCGTATAAAAGACACCATTATGACATATTTAAGCAAATAGGTCCAAAAATACACTTTCATTCATGTTGTGCTTGTGTAATGGTACTATCAATATCATCCAAAAGGACCAAAACATATATGACCGTAGGCACCCAAAAGGGCCAAAACATGTCCAATGCCCACGATATACAAAAAGTGGCTAAATGTTCATTCTACATAATAAATAGATATTAATACTAATAGTATAATAATCATTAGTGGCCAAATAGTGGAGAAGAAACTATAAAGAGTTTGAAAAAGAAACCAAAAAGTAACACGAAGTTACCTACGATGGCCACCGACGAAACTTTCACATGGAGGTTTCAAACCTTCAATCAAATACATACACTAAGAGCTTCTTTCAAAAACACAACTACCCACGAAACAGATTGTGATTCCGAGTTGTGAGGAGTGAGATAGGAGGATTTTGGTGATTTCTCTACATGAGAATTTTTTGTTTCTCTCAAAAGCTCTCTTAGAGAATATGGAAATGTGTATTATCAACTGGGTAGTTAAAATGCCCATTAATCGGAAAACGGGACTAGACTGTTCCGATTTGTGTAAAAAACGGCAAGGCTTCGCGGACTCAGGAAAATCGGCCAAAAATCGGCAAATCAGCCAAAAATCGGCAGGGCTTCCGATTTGCTCATTTTTGGATTTTGAAATTTTGTGTTTGTTTTTCTTCAAATTTGGCTCTTAAATTGACTAATTGTATAATGACTATGATAGACATGTCTTCTGGAGGTAATTCAAACCCTTGTACCAATTCAACATCAGAATCAAGTACCTTGAAAAAGGTATCTGATGACATAGCATGGGAATTGGGAGAATGCAAATTACCTAGCAACAAAAATTTGATATGGTGCAAGTTTTGCAAAACACAAATTAGTTCTGGAATCTCAAGATTTAAAGATCTTGCGCATAAGAAAGGGAATGTGAGATCATGTCCTGATGTGCGAATGAAGTGTGTCGAAGCATTACAAAATGTAAAAAAGAAAAAAATTGAAAAGGCTAGAGTTGCACAAATTCTTGAGGGCGACATTTTGTTGGGTGGAGAAGATAATTTAGAAGATGAGCAACCAATATGAATTAGTGAAGTAATATAATTAGAAATTTATAGTATTTTGATTAATTATTTATTTTTGTATATGACTATGATTAAATTTTAAAAATATATGATTTAAAAAAATATACCGATTAAATCCCGATTATTTTTTACTATTTCCGATTAATTGAAAATCGCTCCTGGACCACGAAGCGATTTAACTACCCAGATTATCAAGCTAAAGGAGGTTGAAAAAAGTCAAAGGTCAAAAGTGAAAAAAGGAAATAATAATAATAATAATATATTATTATTTTATTTACAAAAGGGGTCCTACCAGTACACAGTACATGTGATGTACCGATCGATACATCCGATAAACCGGTATATACCAGTCGGTACATCACTTCCTATGCAAAAACGAGAAATGGCATTAGTATGTACTGGTAACCAGTACATCCGAGATTAATAGCTATGATTGTGTGGAAATGAGCAATACAACAATCTAAAATGTCGGCCAACAGGCCAAGTAATCTAAACTAGCAATCTAATTAACATAAATCTTACACTTCAGAATTGATTTCACCTAGCATTAAAACCATTAATCAGCACTGTCGTTCCCATCAACATTAAAATTCTGACCTTTCAACCAACATTACTCGCATTCTAGGTAACAACGATACTTCATTTTCAAAACAATTTCCTGTGATGATCAAATATTGGATACTCCGACAACTAGACATTCGTTGGTTACACCATCAAAAACATTTGTTGCTTTGATCATCCGGTTTTAATGTTTTTCAAAAGATTTAATTAAGTATTTTATGGCAAGTTAGTAGTAAAAATTAAGCAATATTATCTACAAATGAAAGAATATGACTAATAAATCAAAACTTGCCAATGAAAAGAGTAAATTATAAGTGTCCCGTATTGGGGTTATTTAGTCATCGTGTCTAACATGAATACAGTTAGTTTTGTTTTAATAGCTTGCATTCTACCATACTCTCCAATGTCTTCACAACAATGGAAAGAAACTAAAAACAAGGGTCACATTACCGAAAATTTTTGGCACGTCCGAAAACCGAGCGAGTGAGCTTCTGGTCAAATAAAGAGAGAAGGACAATAGATGCATTTTGAGTTTGAGGTTGCTATCAGAAGCAAAAGTTTAAAACTATCTTTGAAAGCAAACAATCAAAATGTCATACCATATATGCTTTCACATGATGGAAAATCCCTCTATGCTATCAAATAAGAATATTCAACCCTAGGTTGGTGTGGTGGGACATCTCATAAGACAATTAGAAATTAATAAAATATTGAAAATCTATGATTTCAACCTTTGCGCAATGAATCTTACCATGCAAAAGGAACAATACAAGATGAGGTCTCAAACATTCCACCTCATAAACATAGCATACTCTATCAAAGATAATACTCTCTAAAAGATGCTTTTAGTTCATGGAAGTGCATCACATTCCCTAGGAGGCTCGGAATAACCCTACAAACTCTAAAATATGCCTTTTACATGGAAGTGCATTATATTCACTGTAAATCCAGACTCCCTATGAATAACCCCTACCTAAAGGTTTAAGAATTCCATATACGCAATACACTTATTCTGTTAAAGACTTACATGATCCTTTCAAATGAAGGAGTTTATTTTTGTAGTCCTTCATTAAAAGGTTTCTCAATGTCAATGCAACTGATCTAGTAATTTCATTTACCAAAGGTTTTACCATTAACATTTTTTCCCACTCTTCTGTCGTCATGAATCCATATTTGTCTTGCATGGGAATTAGTAATGGATAACTTATGAAGTCTTGAGAGAATATAGAATTGTCCCATAACCAAACAAAATGCATTGTCCTCAGTTTTTTTAAAAACATAAAATATACTGACAGATTAATTTAATTAATAGCTTGAAGCACCAAAATTACCTCTACAACAGAACCAGCAGCTAGAGAAGCAGCTTCAAAAGAACCCCCATTCAGATATATGGAGTTAAACTTTGACGCAATCTTATTCCTCCGTGAATCAAACTCTTTGGAGCTGACTTTCTTCATCAAATTGATATAATTTTGTGTGTGAACTAATGCTATGTGCCTTTCATCTGCTTCTTTACCACTCAAAACAACACATCTACACAAAACCCATAATTGCTTTCTTGTCAAAATTCTCCAATCTAAAGATAAGAAGCACTAGTTGTAATGTGAGAATCATGGAAACATAATCATCAAACCCTAAGTGATTCATAGTTTGATAAAGAGTAGAAAGAAGAGTGAGAGCTCAAATCACCTCTGGGTAATTCCGCATGATTGGAGTTTGTTCCAAATGGCTTCGATCCTCTGGGGATTCTCGGGATGATCCTCGCCATCTGGGGTTGAATGCTTGCACATCCTCTCGTCGTATATCAGACCCACTGCGGGTTCGGATTCGTCTTTCTTCGTCTCCATCACCACTACCACTACCACCACCGGCTATAGAGAGAGTCCAGAGATGGTCAAGATGTATTGCGAAGATGGAGAGACAGAGTAGTGAACCCCTCAGACGGGGCTGGGTATTGCGAAGCTCACAAGTGGGAAATCCTTTTGAAGAGAAAGTGGCCTTTTGTAAGGTTAAGTTACTTCGTGGTCAATTGGCTGCTTTGCCTTTTCCTTTTTCTCTTTTTTGTTTTTGTTATTCTCCTTTTCCTATTTGCTTTTTTCAATAATTTGCTATTTTGCTTTGACTAAGAGGGTGTTTGTTTCTTTAGCAATTCTAAATGTCGAGCGTGAACGGTCCCCCCTCGCTGATTTCCTCGACAGCTAGCTTGACTCTTGTTTCTTTGTACCACTTACAAGTAGTCCCTACCTTAAAATTATTTTTCATCGAGGTTTATTGAAAAAAGAAAAAAAAGTGAGGCTGGGGAATTAGGTTTTGCAATCAGGATGATGTGGCATCGTCAGAGCAGTTTTTTATAACTTCGAGATACACATAAACTCTTTGGGGATTTTATCATTCTTTCGAGATCATGCCATGTCACCCTAGTTACAAAACATGATTGCAAATACCTGATTTCCTAGCATTTTTGAAAAAAAAAAAAAACAATTTTCATTTTTTGGTTTGATTACCTACTTTGACCAACATTCAGTACCATTATCGTTTCTCCTTTCAAAGCCAACAACATCTTCACCAGCTCGTGTCAATATCTACCACCTATTCATGTTTTCGCGTCCACCTTCATAGTGCAATCAAGGTCGAACTGTGGAGTTTTCTTCAATTCTTCCATTCCATTATAAGAGAGGTCCGCCCCTCTCTCCTCCGTTCAAATCCACCATTGACCACCTACTCAAATCTACTACCATTTTCACCGTGGTGCAACCTCATAAGTTGCACTTGCACCAATGGTAAAATGTATTTTTCAAGTTGGTCAAACTCAATAAGTTTCTATACAATAAAATAATAATTATCCTTTTCAGATAACCATGATTTAATATAAGAAGTTTTGGTCATTGTTATTTTAAATGATTTACCAAGTTTTACATTAAACAATCGTGTTAGTCTATGCATTGCACTTGAGTTACATCATGTACATATGTTCCTAATTATGAAAAATGTGAGTAATATCCTAAATCTTTATAACATGTTAGTTTTAATAATAGTAATAGAAATATCAAGATCTCGCACTTATAAGCAGCCACTTATGCATGCCATTTCGCAAGTCATTCAACGTGTAGATCACAAATCAAAAATGGCAAAATGTGCCTTACTTCTGACATTTAAAATAAGAGAAAGTTGCAGTTCATTATAAATAAGGTTAATTTAACTTACTCCATAACAAATAGCTAATTAAAAGTTAGTCATTATTTTATATTGTATTGCAGATGCCTCCTTGAACTACCAGTCAACGTATGTAGACAATTATTTTTCAAATAGATGAAGTTGTGATGACTAAAATGTCCCTAAATGATTAAAGGACTAAGGTTAAAATGTAGTCTTAGACAACTTATAATAGGATCTCTGGGTGAATCAATGGTTCAATTGATTGAGAAATAACAGCCTTGTTGCTCTTGATGTTGCCACTTCCCACTCCAATATCTCACCCTCATTTGCAAAAACTCCCAAATTTCCCCTATTTCCTCCACAATTTCCCAATTTCACTACTTAAAAACCCAAATTAGAGCAATCTGTTGGTGTTTAGCATAACCCAAGAGTCTCACACCGCCATCTCCAAATAATTTGTTGTCGCAATGTTGGTGATGATTCAATTGGAAGAAGATAGAGAAATAAAATAGAGAATGGTGGGTGGAGTTGGAGTTGGAGTTGGAGTTGGAGTTGGAGCTAGTGGTGTTGGCTGAGTTGCGGGTGGGATGGGAATGGTTCTGGTAGTGGGTGGCAATGACAATTGGTAGTGGAAGAATAGTGTGGGTGTCGATTTAGTTTTGCAGGATAACAAGGATAAGGAGTTGTGGGGGAGGATTGGGTTAGCAAGATGGTATGAGTTGGGCGATTTAAACAAGATGAGAGAAACATAAAGTCGGGCGAGGAGGGATGGGTGTGGGGTGTGGCAGAGACGCAAATAGGAGAGGAAAAGGATGTTGGCGGCCTAGTGGTTGGTAGTGATGGTCAGATTGGAGTTGTATAATGGTGGGTGGATGGAGTTGGAGAAAATGGTATTTAAGGAATGTGCTCCTTTTTTAAACCATTAGATGTGACTTGAGGTATCCGTTTTAAATTTTTTAAAACATTTTAAACCATTGATTTACCTAGAAATCCTATTATAAGTTTTTTGAGACCAACATTTTAACCTTAGCCCTTCAATTATTTAGGGGCATTTTAGTCATCAAAACTTTGTCCATTTGACAAATAACCATCTATGCATGTAGACCGATAGTTCACGGGGCATATGCAATATACGATATAAAATAATGACTAACTTTTAATTAACTATTTGTTCTTGGGGGTAAGCTAAATTAACCCTTATAAATATATAAAGATTTGTGTTTTGAAGAAAGAAAGATGATGATAAAGATATTTGTGTCTAAACCCAAATAAAATAAATGGTTGTGTCTTGAAAAAAGATAACCAAATGAATAAAAAAATAATCGCTTCAATTAAAGAACCACACAGTCTTATACGATTCTCAAGGTTACTTTCTTAAGGATAGGCAAGTAAAGCCAAGTCGGATACAAGTTAGAGTTGCATTAATTTTGTCTCCCATCAACAATATTATGAACCTTGGATTTTTCAAATGCTAAGGCGTAAAAGCCTTGTAAAAATTCAAATCTCAAGGCTTTTAAAACTACAAGTACACAATATATATAGTTGACGTGGAATACACTTAAGCCTTGTAAAGCTTTTATAACTATGCTAGTTGGGTCATTTTAGAAGGAGGATTAGTATCATGTTATTCTCTCAATGCCATAGCTATTTTTAAAGGTTTTTTGTCTGATCAACGAATTTCTCACGACCCAACCTATCACAATTTTTTTTTAATTTAAGTCAACAAATTAATTTTAAAAAGTACGCAATTATTACGTACATTTATTGAACAATTTTTTAATTTGCTATTATTGTCATTGCACCTCATACTTGTAGTGAACATTACTAATGCACATGGCCCATAAGTCACACCTTTTTATTTGGTCTACTTTTATTCTTACCAAGTGTAATACAAAATAATAATGAAAACATTTGCAATTATGAAAATTGTTAATACTTCATCGTTTCTAAAATCGTTTCCTCCATTTGACATGAGAGAGAAATTGAGTATATTTCTAATAGAGGTTTGGAGATGCTCCGAAATAGATATTGTAAAGTAAGAGGGGTGATTATAGTCGTTCCACTCAAAGTACTTGTAGATAAAACAGAGTTTTTGTGTAAGTTGATAAAGATTCAGAGGAAAAAAAAATGCAACCAAGACATTTACAAGTGACTAGTTTAGTTCTTGATACAAATAATGAGAAAATACGGTTTTATTGTTTATAATATAAGACATCAGTACATGGATAATCTTCTAGATGAAGTAACTATTAAAGTTATTTCATTATTGCCAGCAAACTGTTTTACATAAACTTGTCAAGTTTCAAAATTTTAGTACTCTCTCATTAACAATACTCACTTTTCCGATTTCTACTACTTTTATTCTTCACCGCCCCCTTGATCGTAATGTTCTCCAATGATTATCAAGATAAGACGGATCTTAGAAGATAGTAATGATGCACATTCCTATAAGTCATCGAACATCAATCGTGAATTAAAAAAAAATCACCATCTAAGTGAGTATTGAAAGGTTTTGCAATGACATGTTCTATTTTTAATCTTAGAGTGATTATGATGCATATGAAATAGAGGAGTTGGAAGAAAAAAATGAACTTCTTCTTTATATAAATCTTACTATATATATATATATAATCCTGTCACCAAAGAAAATTTTGATTTACGTTAGATTAATGAATTGTCTGATGTAGAAAAATTGCTTATAGTCTTAGTATAATAGCATCTACTAAGCAATTTAAGGTATATCATTTTTTCGGTGCATAAACGATAATGACGGAGAAAAATTACTTGCACTTGTGCATATGGTAGGATCCGGTGAATGAAAAGTGTCAAAGTCCTCACCAAATGATAATTTACATTTCGACATTCACATGCATATGTCAGTGGTTTTGTTCATTGGTTCAGTACTTCCTGTGATATTGTTTCATTCAATTTCGAGTAAAAAATTTGTGATTATTCATTTTTCGATTATCTTATAGTTTTCCCGATGGTCTGGTGATGAAGCTCACATGCATCTAACATTGGTTCACTGCTTTAGGTAATATTGTTTCATTTAGTTTTTTGAGTAAAATATGTTTGTGGTTATTCCTATTTTCAATATCTTAGAATTCTCCCATCAAGTTTGGTGATGTTGTGCTCGGGTTAACCAAAGGTTGTCGTTATATATGAAAACATGGTTATAGTTCAAATAATAGATGACTTACGAGGAAATACAATGTGAAAATCCTTGGGTTAAACATTTTATGATTAGGAATGACACGATGGATAAGTCATATATTACTGTTCTTCCTTTTTTTTTTTTAACATGCATGGCTAAGTTGTGCTACGTTGCGACTTCAAAGTTTTGATTTCTTACAACTTCATAAGGTAAAAGTTGTGCCATTTGAATATGATAAACTTCAGACACCTTATTTTCAAGTTTTTCTTCATGTTCAAAGCTTCATTTCACCCACTTCATTGAATGAGGGTGGTACATAATTCGGAACTAAAATGTGAAGTTATCTTGGAATATCTAATCCTTGGTGAAGTTAAATCATACTTCAACAAGTTCTTAATTTATTTTTCTTAGGTTTGTAATAATTTATTTAATTTCACATACTTGCTAATTATTTTGCGTTAATTTCAAATTGAGTGTCTTTGAGAGAACTGTTAGTATGATTTTGGTGCTATATTTTGTTTTTGGCCTTTGTTTTAGTTTTTTAAATAATTTTTTTGACTGTGTAATAACTTGAGTACTTTTGCATATGTGTGTGTGATAATCACATTTATATCATTGTTGTTATCTAAATTTACATTATTTATTTAATTATTTTTTATTAGTATGTCTTTAAGCTTTTCATATAAGTTAATATTTGTGTGATTTTAAGTAAATTTGAGGTCCAAAAGCAAGAGTAAGAAAATTCTACATATTTTATCGGATGAAATAATATTTTGATGAATATCCATAATGCATAACTAATTTTGAAGACATATATCTTGTTGTGCAAAACTCAAGATAAAGCATATGATATATGAAAACGACGACAACGTCCTACATATAGAAATAATTCAATATACAAATAATAATGAAGATATGACAAAATGTATTTGTTGGGAATTGTTTGGAATAGCTGAAAAATGATGGTTTCATTCATTTTTATTTTGAAAAATATTTTGGCATGTCATCTTTTCTTTCAACGGGAGTTAGCAAAATTTGTTTGGTGTCAGTACTCACATTTGTTTCAAACAAATCTATTCCAAAGTAAGAATTTTACAATTTATTTAAGGATGTGGTTGAAGATGGATTGATTTAAGAGTCAAGCGGGTATGGTTGTATCATGATTGGGATGCTAGTATGTTGGGAGATTAGGAAGGAAGGGAACGAGAGAAGATTCAAAGAAACATTTCACAATGCTAATTCCATAATCGGTAAAATCAATTATTGGATATGTAATAGGAACATAATTAGGCTATTTTAAGGACCATATTTCTATATATACTTTGGCTATTACTTGTTAATTATGGTACTAATTGTTATTTTCGCGTTTGTGTAGGTTTCCAATTACAAGATTCCAAAATAGAAGCTAAGTGAAGCAAATTGGCAATTTCGAAATATTGATTGCAAAAGGAAACCATGCAAAGAAGGAAACTAAGAAGAAAACAATTATAAAAGGGACGATACCATGCTTTGGGGAAATCACCCATCCACAGCCTCCTCATCCTCGCAATAACCACAAACCCATCGTCCCTATCCTTTCATTGCCACATATTCGCACCTTCTTTCCTTAGCCACAGAGCCATCACTATTCATCACCTTTTCTCCTCAGCCACATCGCCTGCTCCATACACAACACAACTACCATCGATCGAACCACATCCTGTCCTCCGTTCTTCCACTTGATCCTCTCTTCATCTTCACGCCTTCTTCAATCACAACTAGTCATAGCAGGAGTAGATCGAAGCACAACAGAAGAAGAAAAGTCTGAAAAACAAATCGAGAAGTAAAGGAAGAGAGAAACTTATTTCTCTTCTTCCAACTATCCACACCCTCAGATTCTCTCGTACCACCACGGATCAAGCAATGACAATGTTTTATTTCCTTCAACCCTCTATTTCTTCTTATTATTAGTTTGATATTTGATTATGGAATATTGTTTGAACATAATTAATATGCCTAGCTAAACTCTTCTTAGTTAGGAGTGGATTTGAAACCCCAAACATGTGCTTTATGAATTAATTGAACTTAATCTTCCTTGCTATTAGTGATTGTGTTTTGCTTAATTGCTTTATAGAGAATTTTTTTTGTATGTTTGTTATGGTGGCCAACTTAGTAAGCATGCTAGGATCTGGGGCTATGGTATAAGAGAATTAACTTAATCGTTATAATTGTGTACTCACAAGTAGTAAATACCAAGGAACGTTGGTAAGGTTAAGTAAAACCTAGGTAAGAACAATATGCTGATCATATTTGTAATTGCCTAGTCAGTGTTCATATTTTTTCACAAAACTTAATAATCTTATATTGTTTATCTAACTTGCGATTCCTGATTAGATATCATGATAAGAATAGTTTGAAAGCGACGCTGAGTTTAATTCAACGAACTTAGGAAAATAATAAAATTAATGCAGTGCTGATCACGGTTAATCTTGACCATTGTCTCTCACAAATTAGAAAGTGATTATTGAAGATTGATTTATAAGCATATATTTGGTGTGTGAAGATAAACCCTTTGCTAATTTCTCATCTTTGTCATTTCTTAAGTTTTATAACTTTCTTTCTTCTTAGTTATTTTCATAGTTTAAATTAGAAAAATCAATTCCATAAATATTTTCTTAATTAGGTTGTTAGTTATCTCTTAGTTATTCTTAGTACTAGTTGGCAAACCCTCTAATCCCTGGTAAAAAATTATTCCTACTTATTTTATACTACAATCACAAAGCAGGGTATTAAATTGTGTGCTAGTAAAATAGCGCATCAATCTTTGGCGCCGTTGTCGGGGATTAGTAAAATTGTTAATTACTTCATTAGTTTTTTTTATTATTTATTTATTTTTGTTTTTTGTTTTATTTATCTCAGGTGCTAGTTCATCCGCATTAGGAGATCCAACAGAAACTTATTAGAGTACGATTCAAAGCCTGAGAAAACATTTAGAAGACGAATGAGAGAAACAAAATTGTCACAAACATCTGGCACTGAATTTGAATCAGAAGAGCTCGACATGGAAGACAATAGATTTATTAAAGAACTTTTGGCATCCACCTTAAATAGTGTCGCACCTCTGTGCATTCAGTATCCAGCAGCAGCGCAGGGTAAGACAGAGTCATTCGAGCTGAAATCCAGCCTACTTCATCATATTCCGAAGTATCATGGACTTTTTATGGAGGATCCAAATAAACATTTAAAGGAATTTGAAGTTGTATGCTCCAGTATGACGCCAATGACTGTGGATGTGAACATCTTGAAGCTGAAAGCATTTCCCTTTTCTCTGACTGATAGAGCTAAAGATTGGCTCTATGAACTACCTTCCGGAACAGTATACTCTTGGGATAGCATGAAGAATGTGTTTTTAGAAGAATTCTTCCCAACTTTAGAAATCATCTTGTTGAGGAAGAAAATTAGTGGTATACATCAAGGTTTAGGAGAATCATATCCAACTTACTATGAGTGCTTCAAAACTCTCATAGCATCATGTCCACAACATCAGATGAAGGAGGAGCTCCTGATTCAATACTTTTATGAGGGATTACTCCCTCTTGTGCGACAAATGTGATGCAGTGGCAGGAGGAGCTTTGGTTGATAAAACTCCAGCAACAGCAAAGACTTTGATTGCAAATCGAGCCTTAAACGCCTAACAGTATGAAGTAGGGATGGATGTGGGGCGGATTTTCACGGATATCCACCCCACTCGCCCCGTTTGGGGCGGATTTGGTAAAGGGTCTATGGAGGTTGGGGCGGATACGGATTTCAAATCTGTATCCGTTTATTAATCGGGGCGGATACGGATTTGGCCATATCCGCCCCACGGATATCCGTTAATCAGTAAAATTACAAAAATGCCCTTCAGCTATATAACCGAAATACGACCCTTACATTTTATATTCTCAGTTCTCACTCTCTCATTTCTCACTCGAAGGAGCTGAAATCTCCCCTCCCCTCCCCCCTCCCCCTCCCTTCCCCAGCTTCTTCTTCTTCTTCTTCTTCTCTAACTGGAGGTCTCCTTCCCCGAAGTTGTCAGGTCTCCTTCCCCACTCGAAGGAGCCGAAGAGGTCTCTTTCCCCGAAGTTGTCAGGTCTCGTTCTTCTTCTTCTTCTCTTTTACAGTTCTCAGTGATGAACTCAACTCAAAATCAAGAACAGAGCATCAGAGATTTGGATCTGAGATCCGAGATCTGAGCCCAGATCTGATCCATCAGAGATCTGAGATCTGATCTATCAGAGATTCTTTAGATCGATATATATATATATATTTTTTTTTTTTTTTTTTGTAATTTGTTGTATGGTTTTTTGTAATTTTTTTTATAATTTTTGTAATCTCTGTAATTTTTGTAATCCCTGTAATCTCTGTAATTTTTTTTTATAATTTTTGTAATCTCTGTAATTTGTTGTATGATTTCTGTAATTTGTTGTATAATTTTTTTTTTGTAATTTTTGTAATCTTGTAATCTCTGTAACTTGTTGTATAATTTTTGTAATCTCTGTAATTTGTTGTATGATTTTTTTTATAATTTTTTGTAATCTATGTAGAAGTATATTTTAATGTATGTATTTATGAATGAAGAAATTTTTTTAACGGATATGTGGGCGGGGCGGATATCCGCCAATCCGTGCGGGGCGGATGTGGTTTTTAAATAATTTTGTAAACAGATTGGCGGGGCAGATTTGGGGATCCGTTATTCCTGCGGGGATGGATTTGCTCAAATCCACCCCAGTCCGCCCCGTTGCCATCCCTAGTATGAAGGAATTATAGAGCCTTCACACCAAGTCAATGAGGTAAGTACTAATTTTATTTTGGAAGCTTAAATGGCTAATCTTACTTCACTTGTGACTCGGGCTCTGGGGAAGCTGAATGTGTTAGGATTTACACAAGATTGTGGCATGTGCACTAAGTCAGGACATCCATCTGATCAATGTCCTCAACTGATTGAGAATGGCGGTTGGGAGAATGTCGATCCAGTAGGTTTTCAGCGGAAAAATCACCATAGGAATAACCCTTATTCGAACACTTACAATGACGGTTGGAGAAATCATCCCAGCTTTGGATGGAGAAATTCAGAACAACCTCAACAACAAGCTTCAAATCGGCCACCAAAACCATCTCAGCACAATTCAAGTATGCCCCTTAATTATGATGAGATTTTGAAATCGTTAACTATTTCTTAGCAGAACCAATCAAAAGATATAGCAGATTTGAAACTACAAATAGGACATATAGTAGAGTTTATTGGACAAATTCGCAAGTAAGGAAAACTTCCTAGTTCTACCATTCCAAATTCGAAAGGCGGGTTTGAAACCGCAAAAGCAATTACATTGAGGAGTGGTATGCAAATTGAGAATGAGCCAATAGTCCCCAAACAGAGCCGAAATATGAAAGTTGAGTTATAGGAGGATGATCCAGCCATCTTTGAGACACCAAAGCCCCCAGTTAAGAAGGCGAGTGTTCCAAATTTAGTTTCTAATAATCTTTCTCCATCTTTTGTGCCTTTTCTAGGTAGGTTTGCCAAATCTAGGAAAGATGAACAAGATAAGGAAATCTTGAAAACCTTCCGGAAAGTCAAGGTCAATATTCCGCTTCTTGATGCTATTAAACAAGTGCCTAAGTATGCAAAAAATTTTAAGGAATTTTGCACAACAAAGAGACGACTTCGAGACAGAGAGGTAGTTAAGGTGGGTGAGAATGTTTCCGCAGTTCTTCAAAGAAAATTGCCGCTGAAGTGTAAGGATCTGAGTAGTTTCACTATCCCTTGTGTTATCGATAATACTAAAATTGAAAATGCAATGCTAGACTTAAGTGCTTCAATTAATGTTATGTCGTATTCTATTTATCGATCTATGAATCTTGGGAAGCTAAAAATGATGGTGTTATTATTCAACTGGCTGATCGTTCTAGCATATCCTTGATGTTTATTGGAAGATGTGTTGGTGCAGGTTAACCATTTGATATTCCCAGCATATTTGTATGTGCTTGAGATGGAAGATTCATAATTTTCAGCACCTTTGCCTCTTCTTTTAGGGCACCCTTTATGAAAACTGTGAAGACAAATATTGATGTGCATGCGGGGAAACTGACCATGAAAAATTTGATGGTGATGTGATTGGATTCAACATCTTTGAAGCCACGAGATATCCTACTAAAAATCATTCTTGTTTTTCTATTAATGTTAATGACAATTTGGTCCAGAAATTGTCAGACGTAAAAAACAAGGATGAACTTGAGACCACCATCATTATTGCGGTTGGATATGAGAGCAATAGAGTTCCCTATGACACAAAGAAGCAGAAGAAATTATAGTTGAATGAGCTTGAAATGATTCAGGATGAGGCCTATGATAGTAAAAGTAATTATAAGGGGAACACCATAGTTTTTCATAATCAGATGATCCATGGAAATACTTTTATCAATTGAACGAAAGTCTTGCTTTTTCAATCATGTCTTAAAACTGGTAAGGAGTTTAAAGTGAAACATCATCGACTTAAACCCTATTATGAGTCATTTGTGGAGCATGACATGGAGGACGTATCACTCCATGTTCCCACTTATTTTGAGGATTAATTGGAGATACTATCAAGATGCACAACGTTAAAACAAACGGTTCTTGGGAGGCAACCCAATCAAATTTGCTTTCTCTATTCATTTATTTTCTTTTCGTTATTTTTGTTTGTTAGTAGTTTGTTTTGTTTTTCCTCTTTTAAATATTTCATTGCATGTGCTATAATCGATTAACATTGAGGACACTGTTAGATTTAAGTGTGGGGGGAACAATGTTATTTTTATTTTGGAAATTATTTTTTTTAATAAAAAGTGTCAATCCATTAAAAAAAAATAAAGTGTTGGTTTTTGTTTTCTTTGTTGGTATTAGTGTCATTAAAAAAAACAATAGTTGTTTTGAGTCTTATGATACTTTTCAACCCAATGATGAGATTTGGTGGCATGACTTTAATGTGATTTATAAGCATGAGTTAATATTTAATTTTATTATTTGGTTAATGCTTATTCATGGTTATCATATGCAAATTCACATGTAATCAACTTAGTAATTGGTACTCATAGCATGCTTAATTGAATTTAATTCATTATAACCCATATGTGAGTTTTGAGACTATTGTTCCTTTGATTTTGAGAGTTTTTAGTTAGGTCATCTTTTATTTCTTTTGTCAATAATAATTTGTTGCATGATCTCAATTTTGTTTATTTTGGTTGCTACTTGGATTGCTTTCATAATTAAGAATTAATCACTCGAACTTATATAAATTTCGTTCAAAGTATTGTATTGAATTGCACGACATGCTTGACATGATAAAGACACCTAGTTTCCACCATTGGCAAATAAGCCTGATCCATGATATTTTTCCTTTAAGTTAACCCCGTTGAGCCTGTTGTTAAGCATTTGTTTTATTACCCTCATTTTCTATCCCTAACATAATCAGAAAAGTGGAGCATAATTTGATTTGCAGAGACTTTATTGTGGTTCAAGGTATGTTGAAAAGCAAGTGTGGGGGAAGAACCTTATGATAGACAGTTCAAGAAGAAAGAGTTGCAAAAAACAAAAAAAAACAAAAAAATGGTACAAAAAGTTACAAAAGGGATACAAGTCCTTGTCTATATTCATCAGTGTTCTAAAAAACGACCTAGGCGGTCGCCTAGGCGCTAGGCGTTAGAAAAAAGCCCAGATTAATGGCTAGGCGGGGTGAAAAATCAGATAGCGCCTAGGAGGGTCTTGGCGGGGCCTGGGCGGGTTTTTTTTTTCAGGCTGCAAAATTTTATGTGAACAAGGAGTTGAGATTGGTTGTTCTCAGGCTGACGAGAGAGGATGTTGAGACTAATTTGAATAAGGCTGATTGTGTTCTTATTTTATTTTTCTTTCCCCTTTTTTGGAAAGAAACAATTTAATTGTTTTTTATTCAATATATGTCTGAATGTAGCAAATGATGATTACATAATGGAATTCTCAAAGGATCTGCCGGTACCAATTTTAGTAATGTAGATTTTATCAAACATGACTGAGATCATTAATACAACTTGAAGAAATATAAAAGAGTAGGTTTGGATATTTTTCCACAAATTCAACTTTATATAAAGTACCCATCATGACCAACTTCAGTCATTTGAGTTTTAATAAATTTTGTTCATGACTGCTAATTTTTCATGTTTATAAATTTTGCATATGTATATTGGCATTAAATTGGATGTAATTGATAATGTATTATGTTTAACTTTTATAAATCATTAAAGTTATAATACAAAACCTAAAACCGTCTAGGCGTCCGCCTAGGCCCCTGGGCGCTAGGCACCTACTCGTCGCCCGCCTAGCGCATTTTAGAACACTAATATTCATTCAGTATTTCAGTACCATACAGATAGTCCAGTTCTTTTCATTCAGTAGATACAAAATAATTGTTGAAACTCTTCATTATCAGTAGGAAACTTCTTCCTTTTCCTACTTATGTCTTGAACCGTGTGATTATTTGTTAATGTCTCTAATCTTACTGCATGCTTTCATCATTTCTTTAATCCCTTTGTAATTTCCTTATCCGTTCTTTCTCTTCCCTTGACCATTTGGCCCCATTACAACCTGAAGTAAGACCTTTTGATTGAGCGTGTCTTGCAATGTCACGATATGGAGATTTGAATGAGGTATAAGCATATAGTGTCACTAGTTTTTGCATTCAAGTAGTAGCACTCATTCCATGAGATCATATATCTGAAAAGAAAAAAAAATGTAAGAAAATGCATTTCTTTCTTGTTATATCATATGTGAGCTATTTGTTTTCCTTTTATATCAATTCTCTCACATATAATTAGAATAGGAAAAGTGATTTTACCAAACAATCAGTGAAAAAGAAAAGAGTGCACCCAGTGAGATTTTTGGGTTAATTCTTTTTGGCACGTCCTTGAGTTTCACAGTCACTTGGATTGATTTAATTGTGAATTTTTATATCATTGTTATGAACATGTATTAAATTTTGAATGATGTGGATTTAATCTTGTGTTTACAAAAAATCTTAACATGTCATGATCCGTTGAAAATCTCCGAGACAAATGTTGGAAATTATAGATTGAGTATTTTATTTTTGTTTCTTGGATTTGCTCAAGGACTAGCAAAAGATAAGTGTGGGAAAATTTGATAGGAGCATAATTAGGCTATTTTTAGTATCATATTTCTATATATACTTTGGCTATTACTTGTTAATTATGGTACTAATTGCTATTTTTGTGTTTGTGCAGGTTTCCAATTACAAGATTCCAAAATAGAAGCTAAGTGAAGCAAATTGGCAATTTCAAAATATTGATTGCAAAAGGAAACCGAAAAGAAAACAATTATAAAAGGGACGATACCTTGCTTTGGGGAAATCACCCATCCACAACCTCCTCATCCTCGCAATAACCGCAAACCCATCCTCGCAGTCATTCCGTAGCCACAAATTCGTACCTTCTCTCCTCAACCACAAAGCCATCATTGTTCATCACCTTCTCTCCTCAGCCACATCGCCTGCTCCATACACAACACAGCTACCACCGATTGAACCACATCTCGTTCTCCGTTCTTCCACCTGATCCTCTCTTCATCTTCACGCCTTCTTCAGTCACAGCTAGTCAGAGCAGGAATAGATCGAAGCACAATAGAAGAAGAAAAGTCTAAAAAGCATATCGTGAGGAAGATAAAGAGAAAAACTTATTTCTCTTCTTCCAGCTATCTGCACCCCGAATTCTCTCGTACCACCACAGATCAGGCGACGACAGTGTTTTATTTCCTTCAACCCTCTATTTCCACTTATTTTTAGTTTGATATTTGATTATGGAATATTGTTTGAACATAATTAATATGTCTAGCTAAACTCCTCTTAGTTAGGAGTGGATTCGAAACCCCAAACATGTGCTTTATGAATTAATTGAATTTAATCTTCCTTGCTATTAGTGATTGTATTTTGTTTAACTGCTTTATAGAGAAATTTTTTTTGTATGTTTGTTAAGATGGCCAACTTCGTAAGTATGCTAGGATCTGGGGCTAAAGTATAAGAGAGTTTCACCTAATCGTTATAATCTTGTACTCACAAGTAGTGAACACCAAGGAATGTTGGTAAGGTTAAGTAAAAACCTAAGTAAGAACAAAATGTTGATCATACTTGTAATTGTCTAGTCA